>CM030360.1:124617972-125274758 GCA_017893485.1 Hemerocallis citrina
AATTTTTGGCTGAACATGATTTCTGTATATAATAATGTTTTGAACCCTGTTTCGGTAATTATTACATGACTTATATATATGTAATAGATTCGGCCGAGAGTCTATTTTCTAGATTTTTGACAGATCCAGATTTGCATGTCTGTGGCAACGGGAATCTCAGATTTGGTGCAGTAGTGTCTTACTGTCCAGAACTGAAAGTTTCATTGTCCTAGCCATTTTTGAGTTGTCTGTTACCTGTGCATGTTTATGTCTGACATGAACCTATCCCTGTCCTTGCCATGTTATTCTTGCTTTATTTTGTGCACGTATATCCCTGTTTTATAATAATAATAAGTAACCAAGCCGGGATTAAGGGAAAGACCTTAGTAATGAACAATATGGGTATGTGTACTCAGAAGGGGGCCTCGTTCCTATTTTATGTTTGATTCATATTGATTCATGAACCTGTTGCACATTAGGTTTGATTCATGAATCTGTTGATTCGTGAACTTGTTGTACGTTATGCTTTGATGCATACCTGTTGATTCATGAACCTGTTGATTCATGAACCTGTTGATTCACGAACCGTTGATTCGTGAACCTGTTTACTATCTGATTCATGAACTTGTTCCTGTTACCTGTTACATGACGTCTGAGTACACGGCCCTATAGAAACCCACCACTATGCCTAAACGTAAATTGCATGTAAGTAGAAACCATGTGGTAAAATCTGGGATGCATAAAACAAATACAAGACTTTACATACATGACACCTGTTACATGCTTATCTGTACATGCTACCTGACACCTGTTATATGTTTACCTACTTGCATGATACCTGTTACCCGTCACATGTCACATGCACCCTGTTATCACACCATATCACTTGATCATGTTCCTGATTTATGTTAGTCATTCTATCATGTCTATTCCATGCTTATGCTACACTTGCGTTCCCTGTTACTCTATATCTGTTTATCTTTTCCTGTACTGTTTCCTGCACTACAAGAGGCCCGTAACTTGCATTGATGGGGATTTTGTTTCTCTTTCCTATTCTTGCAATTTGTTAAATTGCAGACTTTGGTGACCAGTTTCCCAATAGAGTAGGTGATCAAAGATTCTAGTTGCTGGAGTTCTTGCTATATTTACTTTCCTATTATTCTTGAATAAATGTAACTGCTAGATTTGACCCAGAATTTATAACTTGTTTCCATATTTGATTTATTTGAGATTTAGTTTTTTGTTTCAAGTAAATCCTGTTAATATATTAATTCATTTATGCATGCGTGGTTGATTTCGCCTTGTTTATTTCCTGTTTATTCCTATGAAATGTTGAAAAGATCCTTACAGCATATGAATGGTGAAAGCCATTCGCTGGACTTAGTCTCGTATTCGTATTTCGTATTCCTTTTTAGGAAGCGGGGCGTGATAAGGTTTTTAGTGGTATCAGAGCACATGTTTGGATAATGTATTAGTTTGACTAATATGTTAGGCAAATTTGGCTCGATCAAGGATTGGTTCAACAGTACACAGACCATGCATTACATGAATAAGTTATAATCAACCTTGACCTGGATGCTAATTATTTTTTATTTTGTGCAGACCATGGCTCGCAGAGGTTCCACTTCTCGTCCTCTGGAGGAACAGCCTAGATTAGAGGTTGTTACAAATGTGCTTGAGCGGTTGATCAATATGCAGCAAAGCCACAGTGACCTTGTGATGGCTGGTTTGGAAGCTGGCCGGGTTTCGACTCCTGCTGTGCCTACACAGGCAGCTCTCCCTCCTCATTCGGGTACAGTTACAAATTTCATGAGGTTGCACCCTAACAGATTCTTCGACACTGAGATGCCTTTGGAGCCGAACAGTGGCTGATCAGGATAGAGCAATTATTGTTGGCAGCAAGAGTTTCCGATGCGGATCGAGTGGATGTGGTGACCATCTAGTTGGTGGACCTGGTCCACATATGGTGGAGGTTTGAGTCCGAAAGCCTCAAACGGCCTATTGTTTGGGCCACATTCACTATGAGCTTCTTGGAGAAGTTTTTCCCTACCAGCACTCGGGTTGAGATGGAGCAGCAGTTCCTGGCCCTGAAACAGGTTGTTCGTAGTTCTATTTTGAAATTTTTGTTACATATTTTTCATGCAACGGTATCAATCTGAGTTTGTAAAATACCCAAAATTATTCTCAGAATTTTCTAGATTTTTTTTTATTTTTCCAGATTTTTCTGAACTTTTTCCAATTTTTAATCATTTTTTGAATTTTTATTCAATTTTCGAATTTAAATATTTAATTATCAAAAATTTTAACTAAATATTCTAATTTAATAATTATATTTTCATAATTTTAAAATTATTTTCTGAATTAATAATTATTTTTAGAATTTTTTAATTAAATTTTTTGATTTTTAATTAATTATGCAGATTTTTTAAATAATTAATTCAGTTAATTAAATAGATAAATAATTAAATAAATACATGAGGATGTGGCGCAATCGTGTGTGTAGATCATGATCAAGAGAGAGCGCATCGCGAGGAGACAAAATTTTCCCCATTTCGACGTCGGTGGCACGAGTCGTCGGCTCGCGTTGAGCGCATTTACCAAGTCAACGCCGACCCCATTATTTTATTATTATTATTATTTCTCTTGGATGTCGGCTTCGACCCTCTTCCTTCTTCTTCGACTTCACCCTTCGCCCTTCCCCTTCGTCATCAAATGGAGGAGGGCCACCGAAGCTCGAAAAGGAGAGCCTTGGAGCTCGACGGACGGGGCTCGACGACAATGGAGAGGAGAGCTCGGCGACGGTTTGTCGAACTTCGAGCTCGAGCTCCCTTCCATGTCATGCTCAGAACTCCTTTCCTCACTGCCACTCGCCGAGCTTGACGGCGGCCTTGGAGCTCGACACTGGAGAGGAGCTCGAGTTCGGCAATGGGGGCAGCACGACGAGGATCTCGTGAAGGGAAGCTCAATGATAGAGGGGTTCGGTGAGGTGGAGCTCGAAAATGGAGGTTTGGATGAAGCATCAACGTCGGAGGGTCGAGGTCGAGCTTCGGAGTCAAGGAGGAGCTTGGCAGAGCTCGTGAGGGTGGACGACGGAGGAGTTGGGGGATGTAGCCTTCGTAGTTGGCAAAGGAGCTGTCGTAGGGTTTTTTGGCAGGAAAAACTGAAGGAGAAGATGAGAAGTAGTGGTCGCGGGATTGGGCCTTTAACGGGTCCAAACCCGATCCATTAACCCTTTAGTAAAACCCTGTTTTTTTGTTGTTGTGCGAATCTGAGCCATTGATCATGATTGAGCATAAATTTTAAGACGACACTTTTCTCTGTTTTTTAGTTCGGTGGCATGAATGCTCGGAGCGTGTTTCTGAACTCAGGAAAGGCTTCGGCTGCTTGACACGTGACGGTCAATGGTTGATTGTTGACTTGGTCAATGTTGACAATTTTTTTTGCTTTAATCACAACCGTTGATCTTGATTTGAGCACGAATCACGGGGGGGGGTGTTCTTTCATTTTAGGGTCTGTAGCAAGAACGCTCAGCACTTGTTGCCGAAATCCAGGAGGGCGACACGTGGCGTGTTGACCGTTGGCCGTTAACCGGTCAGCGCCATTTCTCGCATTTGGACGTCGGTGGCAAGGACGCTCTGCGAGAGCTGCCGAGGGCCAGGGAGGCTTCGGCACAGCTATATTGTAATCAACGTTACCGGTTCTAGGGGGGTCGGATTGGGACGTGTGACCCCTCGTTTCGAAGCTAACTCGAAAATCTACAATTTCTCTTGACAAGTTAGTTGAAGAATCACACTTATTTGTCGTCAAAACAGTCCCGCAACATCTTCACCTTCATAAAGTTGAGAAGAGCTTTGTATGACTCTCGGGGGGATCCGCTCTTGGAGGCGAGTTTTAGGGAGCGTCTCCAGACGAGTTAGGCTTCGAACTCTCTTGTAAGAAGGCCACTCAGGAGTTGAGCAGGCGGAGGAGAACAATCAGGCTCTAGGAGAGAGCCGTTTCGGGGACGAGTTTGAGGAGAACTCTAAGGAAGAGTTGAGCTCCAAACTCATTTGTAAGAAGGGTTCTCGGGAGGCGAGCGGAGCAAAGAACATCACCAGGAACTAGGAGAGAGCTGTTTGGGAGACAAGTTTGAGAAGGAACTTTAGGGGAGAGTTGAGCTCCGAACTCGTTGAGAAGAGGTCCGCTCTAGAGGCGAGCAAAGCGAAGAACATCACCAGGCTCATGGAGAGAGCCGTTTGGGAGACAAGTTTGTGGAGTAACTCAAGGGAAGAGTTGAGCTCCGAACCTACTTGTCGCAAAATTTAACTAGTAGTGGGAGTAGTATGAATGTTCATTTTGAGCCCCAGAACCGCATACTTGCAAGCTGTGAGGACAGTTTTGCACCATGATTGTGAACTTCGAACTAATTATCACGGAGTTTCAACAGTTGTGTGAGCAATTTCGAATGGTGAGCTACTTTGTACTTGCTTGTTCGCAAGTAGCTAAAGTGGCGTTGAACCAAGTGTTGGACTCCGAACTTGTTGTTAAGAGAGTTTCAACAGTTGTGGGAGCAATTTCGAATGGTGAGCAACTTTGTACTTACCTGTTTACAAGTAGCTAAAGCGGTGTCGAACCAAGTGTTAGACTCCGAATTTGTCGTTAAGAGAGTTTAAACAGTTGTGGGAGCAATTTTGAATGGTGAGCTACTTTGTACTTGCTTCTTTGCAAGTAGCTAAAGCAGCGTCGAACCAAGTGTTGGACTCCAAACTTGTTGTTTGAGGAGGTTAACGAGTTGTAGGAGCAATTCCGAATGGTGAGCTGCTCCACACTTGTTTGTTTACAAGCGGCTAAAGCGGCGTCGAACCAAGTGTTTGACTCCGAACTCATTTTTTGAGCTTAGTAAGTTATGGGAGCAACCCTGTAGGACAAGCTGGACTCCGAACTTACCATTTAACGAGCTGTAGATGTGACTCAGAGAGATAGAATTGAGGCAAACACAATAATTTTCAACAAAAAAAAGCAAAGTTTTATCGAAACAAACTATGTGGCCGCTTCAATGGGGCGAGCCATTATTACATGCTTTTGGATGTGTAAGAAGCATCGGCCTTATTGAAACTGAAAACCTACCTCTACAATAGGGTGAAGGCCTCTTTGGAGGAGTTTGGTTCTGCCCACATTGGACCTCCATGGATAAGGTGGACGATAGCCCCAGGTTCGGAGTCTTGGAACTCGTTGGGCCTCTCGGTTCGATTGTTGGCTCCTCAGGGTGGACGATCGACCCTGGCCTTTCTGATGAACTTGGCTAGGTGTTCCCGTTGTATGAGTTCTTCATTCTCCTCATTGATGGCCCGACAATCATCCGTGTCGTAGACGTGTCTCTATGAAAGCGGCACCACTTATCCCTGTTTCTTTTCTTACCAGGGGTATTCATTCTAGGGGGACCGCGGAGTAGTCCTTCCTTGTCCACCTCCATAAGGACTGCTGATATACTAGCATTGAGGGGGGGTGAACTTCTCAAAACAAGGAGCTGGGTGCGCTGGCCATTGTCTCCCTTTTGAAATTTGTAGGGAGCCTTCTTGGCTTGTATTCCTCCGTTTGTTACCGGAAGATGGTTCCTCAAGACTTAGGGGGGGGGGGCATTGAGAGCCTCTTCCACTCTGATGTACTTCTCGCTCCTGAGCAGAAGTTCCGAGAAGTCCCGAGGAGGCTTCTCGGTAAGGGACGCTTTGAGGTCGGCGTTAGTGACGTTGTGCCTGAATGCCGCAGAGGCTACTGATTGATTGAGGGAGACAATAGACCTGGTTTCGGCGGTGAAGCGACGAACGTAATCTCTTAGGAGCTCACCCTTTCTTTGGCTAAGTGCTAGCAAAGATGCACTTGTTTTCTCGGCTCTGCGACTGCCCACAAAGTGGGTGAGGAATAGCTCCTCAAACTGTTCGAATGAGATGTAACAACCTAAATTTTCATATAATTAAATATAAACTTTTCATTTGATTTCACTTGTTTCGCACGTGCAAATTTATGTGTGTATTGGCCTTAAAATTATTTTAATGTCATTAACAAACATTTCACTTCTCTTTTAAAAGCCTCTTATTAATTATTATAGAGTCCTAGGCCTAATATCTTAATCCTAGCCCACCCAAATTAAATTAAATTAATTAATTAAAAGCCCATAGAATTAGCCAACTAATTAATTAAATTATTAATTAAAACAACTTGTATGGTAGACTTGTCATGTAACAAATTAGTGCAACAAACGAATGAACAAATAATTGTGGGTGTGCATGTGGGGGCACGTGCATTGCACATGCACATGCAATTGAATGAGAGGGTGAGGTCGGCCAATACATGGAGAGTGGAGAGAGTGGAGAGTTGGTTGCATGCTAATGGGTGGTTTTTCTAACTCCCAAATGTATCTTAGCCATTCATCCAAACACATCTCAACCCTTCATTTGTCCATGAGTTGTATATAAATAGCCCCTTTGTCATTCTTTATCTCTTGAACCTAGAATTTTTAAAGAGAAAGAGAAGAAATTGTGTGAGAAAAAGATTGAGTGGGTGTGTGTTCTTGCATATTGGAGGTTGGCCAAGCTTAGAGGAGGGAAGTCTCGGTTTTGCACAAGCAATGAGGAGTCTCGAATTTTGCATAGCTTGGATGGGAAGGCTCGCGGCTAGGATCATGGTGAAGGGAAGGCAATCGTGCTATCAAGGAGATTTCTTTAAGAATTCCCATTTGTTCTTCAAGAGGTGGAAAAGTTCTCTACTTCTAATCTAGATGTCATGTTAGTAAGTTAAAATTATGAATATGCTAGAGAAAATAGTAAAAAAATTTCCATGTGATTGCTTAGAGATGCTGGTAGGGGAAAAAAAATCGTGATGGTAAATATACAAAAATTCGTAGAATGAATTTGAGATTAATGAATTTATCATTGTGCTATATCAATATTTCATGTTAGAATATCTATTTTAATGAACCTTGCTAATTTGATAATTTTACTTAGTGAATGGCTTAGTTGTTGATTGACATGAATGAATATTGTATGTGTTAGTTGCTAAATGGTTTTGTTGTTATTTCAGTTATGTAGTGATGATGTGATAAGAGAAGAAATAGTCTCACTAGTATATGTTTTATGAGTATAAAGAATTTTATAAAGAAACTTTGATGAGAAACATCTTTTTATTTGAAAAATTGATAGTATAATTTCTTTAATACAAGTTGGAAGGAAGATTATATTACATTGTGAAAAATAAGAATTTTGTGAATTTAAATATATGCACTATACTGTAATTTTGAAAGAAAACAGTCTGGAAAAGAATTAGAATTTGAATGGTATAAGTTTTAGTTGGAAATCAAAATTGTTAATGAAAAGGTTATAAACAGACTAGTAGAATAAGGAAATTTGAACTCAGAATTATAACAGAGAATGGATTTGGGTATACTGGTTTACAGTGTGGGTTTAGGGCTCTGTGAACAGTGTGTAGCTTCACGGGTTCGAGTCTTGAAGAGGCTCTGTTTTTATTAAAATTTTATTTTTACCAAACCACTGAAGACCAGTACCTAAGACTTTGAGTCTAGCTTTAATCGCTAGCTGCTGTTGGGCTTCTTGGTCTTCGGGTGCACTCTGAATTGGTCACTGTAGCATGGCGGAGGTCTTCGTTTCGAAACCCGGTAGCCTCTTTTAATTCTTTTTCGATTATTTTTGGGCATATTCTTTAGTTTTAATTGAAATAAAAATTTGGAAAAAAATCCTATTATTCCTCTAAAATTATTTAGACTTTATAAAAAATATTTCCACAATATTTTGACATATTTTTGTTAGATTTGGAAGTGATTTTTGGGATGAAAAACTTGATAATTTTTCTTAAAATATGACTTTGGTATAATTAAAGAAAGGGAAAATTTTGAATGTAAAGAACTTTTTTGTAGAGATCAAATATTAAGATTTTTGACATGGAAGATTGGATTAAGTCAATAAATGAAATTTGGTGTTTTGATATATGCAAGTGTGCATGGAAAATGAAATAAAAAGATCATGATGGAATATGGAAATTTGTGAGTATAAACACTCAATTTTGGTGAACATGAAAAGAGGTTAAAATCTAGAGTATTGTTAAGTCCTTACACGGGCGTGAATAAATTGTTTGAAGATAAATGTTGTAGAAAAAGACCAAGAATGGTTCGTTGTTATTAATTGACGTTTAAAACTGGTGTAAGGGTAATGCTAACTCTAGGGTGTCAATTTATTCATGATTCAAATATCTAAGAAAAACAGTATAGTGAAGATGTGATGAAAGTAAGAGAAAAACAAAAGTATGAGCGGCTCGAATTCACGGTATGAGAGTTTTCACAGGCTGTCTACATGATGCGTCATGTCATAACGTGAATCCATCTCCAGAATTATCGGGATCGTGGCGATGCTTGTGGGCTGCTTGGTGACTACGTAGTGCCATCGTCCCATGACGGAGGGGAATTTTCCATAGGCTATCTACCTGATGTGTCATGTCATGACGTGGGATTTCCCTCCAGGCTGTCTGGATATGGGCTCGTAACTCATAAAACATCTAGAAACCTACCCAGTTACCGTAGTAGTTAAACTCATAACGAAGGATTCAACCCTACAAAATGAAGTACGATTAAGGGCTTGCCCTCGGATCTATGTAGAATGGGATGCATAAGTTCGAACAAGTGTGCATTGGCGTCATGAAATATAAATAACTGCATTAAGGCTAAGTGCACTAGCACACATGACATCAATAGGATATTCTCCCCTTGGCTTTGTTTGTGATCAAGTGTGTGCTTTCCAAGTAAGAGAAATTGATGCATTATATCCTAGCGTCAGTTGTATGCAACTGACGTGGCCACAGTTTCTATGCAGGATAAAATGAATGGAAGGACTAAAGAAGGAATTCTGCTTAAAGATATGTTTCAACTATTATTTTAATTATGTATCATGTTGTATTTTGCTACTGCTACATTGATGTAAACATTTCTGTATAAAAATTTTAAATTCTTTGTAAAATTATACGAAGTGAAGTGTAAAGATCCTGTGGAACTTTGAATTCAGACTTATTTAGAATTCGGAGTGTTACAGAGTGGTATCAGAGCCACGTTTCCAAGTTGAACAAATTTATAAGGAACGAGACCCTAGAGTGGACATTAGAGTGTGAGTTAAGAATAGAGATTTAAATGTAAGTTGCTTACATTTGTGTTGTTGTATGATTGATGCTTCTTCTTCTCCCTTCCTAAAGATGGCGAATCACCACGACCCAACAGCGATGATGAATGGCACATAATTGAAGAGGACTACTACCCCGGACAAGGAGACTCCAACGAAGAGGAAGAAGATCCCGAGGAATTCTAAGGAGAATGGCCCGAGTCCCGAGAGACCCCCCTACCTCCTGAATCATCAAAAGATTCATTTAACAAGGAAGATCTAGTTCCAAAAGATCGCATCGAATATCTTTAGAGGCAGGTGGAGACTCAGATGGAGAGAGCCGACCAATTACAAACCCAGTGTTCAAAGTTCCAGGAGAATATTGAAACCCTCAGCCATCGAGTTTGGGAACTCGAGAAGAGAAAGAATATGTATGATGTTCTGAAGGAAGAGGTAGCAGAACTACAGGAAGATCTTAGGAAAGCCAAGAGCAACCGTAGGGATTATAATGTTGTATTATCTCAATGTTCTTCGCATGAATGTCAGACGATGTTTTAAATTCGAATGTACAAAGTTTGAATTCAATGAAATAAAAAAGCTGATCTAAATTCATGTTTCTAGTTGAAATTTAATGGATCTTATGATTCAGAGTATGGCGGGAAGAAAAGCAAGGAGTGGAGAAAGGCCTAGTTGCGGACTCAACCTAGAAACGGAGTTGGCCAGGGTCTATCAGACCATCAATGCCGTTGCCATGAACCAAAACCCTAGGGGGATGCCTGCAGTACTAGTCCCTGAAGCGATCAAACTTGTGGATTCATTCAAGCGGATGAAGCCACTGGTGTTTGAAAGGAAGTCAGACACAGATGCAGCTGACAATTAGATTAGTCAAGTTGAGACTATTTTTGAGGTCTTGGAAACTCCAGAAGGTAGCAAGGTGAAGCTGGCTACATTGCATCTCGAGAAGGACACAGGTGTGTGGTGGTAGTCCATGAAACAGACTATAGGAAATGGTGCTATCGGTTGGGAGGAATTCTTGGAAGAGTTCCGTGGTCACTACTTTTCATCCGACATCCAAGAGAAGAAAGCAATGGAGTTCCTGGTACTGCAGCAGGGAAACATGTCTATCAGGGAGTATGAGACAATGTTTACTCAACCTTGCGAGATATGCACCCCAACTTGTAATGGACGAGGCAAAGAAGGCTCGGAAGTTCGAGCACGGAATGAGGCCGAGTCTAAGATCAAGGATGATACCCCTTGGTATCAGGAGGTTTGACAAGCTAGTCAAATGAGCTGCAGCCACAGAGGAGGATATGGAGCAGTTTCATGCTGTCCAGAACCGGAGGAACTATTGTAATGTCGGAAAGTGGCCCGCAGTTTCTGGGAACGTCAGGGGGCAACCCCCAGCTCAAAGGTTCAAACCTACGAGGGCGAACGTTGTTAATGTGGCTGGTGGACTCGGTAATGGTTGAGTGAGACCTCCTGTGTTGACTTTTCCAATTGTGGAGAGACAGGTCATTACAGATTTCACTACCCCAAGTAGCAAAATGTTGCCCAAAAGGCACCAATGCAGCAGGTTGGGAAGAGGTCGTACCAGCAGGGACGAGTATTCGCTTTGACTGAGGCCGACACTGATGAAGTGGATCACATCATTACTGGTACGGGGCGGATGTTTAGAATCTTCTGTTGTTCATTTCCCTGTTTATTTAGTAAAGTATGTTATGTGACAGGAGAACTTTATTAAATTGACAGAAAGTTGTTATTCTGTTCAATACTGTTCCTCTCATACTTTTGTATCACCTAAATTTGCTAAAGTCTTGGGGGTCGAACCGAAGGTTTTTCCATGCAAAGTCCTAGCAGTAGCTACTCCATCAGGAGAGACTTTAACCACTGATCGGTATTATGCAGACTGCTAGATCGAGATTGGAAACAGGATCTTCGTGATTATCTGATCGAACTGAATATCCTAGGGGTCGATGTTGTCATTGGCATTGATTGGATGTCGCTATACAGTACGAACATTGAATGTAAAACTGAGGAGGTAGCAGTGAAGGCTCCAGGAGGTCCTGCCGTCACTTTCCAGGGAAAGAAGAGGTGTTCAGGTTTGGTGGCAGCTATTAGCAAGAAGAAGGTTCCAGTGGAGGTGTAGCTGATTCCAGTGGTTCGGATTACCCGACTGTGTTCTTGGAGGATTTTCCCGGGCTACCCCCGCATTGTGATGTAGAGTTCAGCATCACTATCCAGCCTGGGAGTGCACCTATTTCCAAGGCACCATATAGGATGGCGCCTGTGGAGCAGGATGAAGTTAAGCGGCAGATTAAGGAGCTTTTGGGAAAAGGTTTTATTCGGCCGAGTGCGTCACCTTGGGGAGCACCGGTATTGTTGGTGAAGAAGAAGGATGGGTCGATGAGGATGTGCATCAATTATCTGGAGCTGAATAAGGTAACTGTTAAGAATAAATATCCAATTCCACGAATCGATGACATGTTCGATCGTCTACAAGGAGCAGCTGTCTTCTCTAAAATAGACCTTCGATCGGGATACCATCAGGTTCGAGTGAAGGTAGAAGATGTGGATAAGACTGCATTCAGAACTCGATATGGACATTACGAATTCTTAGTTATGCCATTTGGAGTGATGAATGCACCTGCAATCTTTATCGACATGATGAACAGGGTTCTGAGGTTGTTTATTGATTCTTTCATCGTAGTGTTCATCGACGATATTCTTGTGTACTCCAAGTCGGAGGAGGAGCACACTGAGCATCTGGCTGAGGTTCTGAAGAAGCATCAAGAGCAGGAGTTGTATGCCAGGTTATCCAAGTGCGATTTCTGGAAATATGAAGTGGCATTCCTAGGTCACATCCTTTCTAAGGAGGGAGTGACTACTGATCCTCAAAAGATAGAGGAAGTGAAAGATTGGGCAAGGCCTACTACTGTGAAAGAAATCATAAGTTTCCTTGGGTTAACTGGCTACTACAGGAGATTTATTCAAGGCTATGCTCAGATAGCCATGCCGCTCACTGGTCTGACCAAGAAGAATGTAAATTTCAAGTGAACTAAGCAGTGCAAGGCAAGCTTTCAGGAGTTGAAAGAGAAATTAACTACTGCTCCCATTTTGGCTTTTCCTAGAGCGGGTGTTGAGTATGATGTCTATAGTGATGCTTCACATCGTGGGCTTGGGTGTGTCTTAATGCAAGAGGAAAGGGTAGTCACTTATGGGTACAGGCAACTAAGACCACATGAGAAGAATTATCCGACTCATGATCTAGAGTTGGCTGCGATTATCTTTGCTTTGAAGCAATGGAGGCATTACGTGTATGGTGAGAAATTAAACATGTTCACGGAGCACAAAAGTTTGAAGTACATCTATCAGCAAAAGGACCTGAATCTGAGGCAACGGAGATGGCTGGAAGTGCTTGAGGACATGCGTCCTGAGATTAAGTACCATCCGGGTAAGGCTAATGTTGTTGATGATGCACTTAGCCGTAAAAGCAGTTTGGCCCGTTTGATCACAACCCAGAGGAATCTTGCAGAGGAGTTGGATCAGGCTGGAATTAAGGTTGTTTTGCAAAGTTTGGGAGCATTTTTGGCTCAGTTAAGGCTTCAGCTCACGCTGAATGAAAGAATTATAGAAGGTCAGAGGGAAGATGCAGAGATTCAGAAAATGAAGGAGAAAGTTGGCTCAAGCAGATTATCAGAGTTTCAAATCAGAGATGAAGTGTTGTGGTTTGGAGAAAGGTTATGTGTTCTGTATCAATCAGAATTGAGGGAGAGTATTCTTTAGGAGGCACATGCTACTCTTTTGTCTGTATATCCTGGGAGCACCAAGATGTACATGGACATTAAGCAACATTTTTGGTGGTCAGGTTTGAAGCGGGATGTGGCTGAGTTTGTGGCGGGGTGCGAGGTTTGTCAGCAAGTGAAAGCTGAGAATCAGAAGCCCAGAGGTTTGTTTTAACCGTTACACATTCTGGAGTTGAAGTGGGATAACATCAGCATAGATTTCATCATGGGTTTGCCCAAGAGTTCGAAGTGTAATGATGTGATTTGGGTCATAGTCGATCGACTAACCAAATCGGCTGACTTTTTGGCATTGAAACTCACTTCGTCTATGGATAAGTTAGTCGAGCTGTATGTTAGGGAGATCGTCAGGCTTCATGGTGTTCCGTTGACCATTGTGTCTGATCGAGAAGCGCAATTTACTTTGCATTTCTGGAGGAATCTTTAGGCAGCTTTGGGTACTAAGACGGATTTCAGCACCGACTTCCAACCTTAGACTAATGGGCAGACTGAGAGGGTCAATCGAGTTCTTGAGGATATGCTTCGGTGTTGTGTTCTATATTTTGGAGGCAGTTGGGAGAGGCATCTAGCTATGGTGGAGTTTGCATACAACAACAGTTTTCGGACTAGTATCGGAATGGTGCCGTATGATGCTCTGTGTGGCAGGAAGTGCAGAACACCTGTATGCTGGTTTGAAGTGGGGGAGCGGCAGATGTTTGGGCCCGAGATCGTGTAGCAGAACTCAGAAAAGAACGATTTGATCAGAAAGTGGTTAGGGGATGCTCAGAGTAGGCAGAAGAGTAATGCTGACAACCGGAGGAGGGACCTTGAGTTCGAGGAAGGTGACTTTGTCTTCCTGAAGGTGTCTCCTCGTAAAGGTGTGATTCATTTTGACAGAGGTGGGAAATTAGCCCCAAGGTACATAGGCCCTTATAAGATATTGAAGAAGATTGGGAAAACTGCTTACTGGTTGGAGTTACCGGAAGAGTTGTCTCAGGTGCACAATGTCTTCCATGTGTCTATGTTTAGAGGTTACATTCCAGATCCAATTCACCATTTGCCCAAAGTGCCGGAGGGTTAGCAATTAGATTTGAGCTACACTGAGCGACCGGATGAGATTGTGGATCGTCGGGAGAAGGTTTTGAGGAACAAGACAATACCGATGGTCAAAGTAGTATGGAGAAACCAGTTGGTTGAAGAAGCTACTTGGGAATCCGAGGAGAGGATGCTGAAGGATCATCCCGAGCTCTTTGTTAGATTGTATTATTTTTCTTTCTTCTTTTATATTTTTGTTCTCACTCTTTAAGGGTAGTTTCGGGGGCGGAACTATTCTAAAGAGGGAGTGATGTAACATCCTAAATTTTCATATAATTAAATATAAACTTTTTATTTGATTTCACGTGTTTCACTCGTGCAAATTTATGTGTGTATTGGCCTTAAAATTATTTTAATGTCATGAACAAACATTTCATTTCTCTTTTAAAAGCCTCTTATTAATTATTATAGAGTCCTAGGCGTATTAACTTAATCCTAGCCCACCCAAAATAAATTAAATAATTAATTAAAAGCCCATAGAATTAGCCTACCTAACTAGCCCACTAATTAATTCAAATATTAATTAAAACAACTTGAATGGTAGACTTGTCATGTAACAAATTAGTGCAACAAACTAATGAACAAATAATTATAGGTGTGCATGTGGCGGCACGTGCATTGCACATTCACGTGCAATTGAATGAGAGGGTGAGGCCGGCCAATACATGGAGAGTGGAGAGAGTGGAGAGTTGGTTGCATGCTAATGGATGGGTTTTCTGACTCCTAAATGTATCTTAGCCATTCATCCAAACACATCTCAACCCTTCATTTGTCCATGAATTGAGTATAAATAGCCCCTTTGTCATTCTTTATCTCTTGCACCTAGAATTTTTTAAAAGAAAGAGAAGAAATTATGAGAGAAACAGATTGAGTGGGTGTGCGTTCTTGCATATTGGTAGCCAGCCAAGCTTAGAGGAGGGAAGTCTCGGTTTTGCACAAGCAAGGATATTGCATAGCTTGGAGGAGAAAGCTCGTGGCTAGAATCAAGGAGAATGGAAGGCAATCGTTCTTTCAAGGAGTTTTCTTTAAGAATTCCCATTTGTTCTTCAAGCTGTGGGCAATTTCTCTACTTCTAATCTAGATATCACGTTAGTAGGTTAAAATTATGAATATGCTAGAGAAAATATTAAAAAATTTGCCAGGTGATTGCTTAGAGATGCTAGTAGGGAAAAAAAAAAAGAAAATCATGATGGTTAATATACGAAAATTCGTAGAATGAATTTGAGATTAGTAATTTATCATTGTGCTATATCAATATTTCATGCTAGAATATCTATTTTAATGAACCATGCTAATTTGATAATTTTGCTTAGTGAATGGCTTAGTTATTGATTGAGATGAATGAATATTTATATGTGTTAGGTTCTAAATGGCTTAGTTGTTATTTCAAATATGTGGTGATGATGTGATAAGAGAAGAAATAGTCTCACTAGTATATGTTTTCTGAGTATAAGGAATTTTATAAAGAAGCTTTGATGAGAAACAACTTTTTATTTGAAAAATTGGTAGTATAATTTCTTTAATACAAGTTGGAAGGAAGATTTTATTACATTGTGAAAAATAAGAATTTTGTGAATTTAAATATATGCACTATACAGTAATTTTGAAAGAAAGCAGTCTGTAAAAGAATTAGAATTTGCATGGTATAAATTTTAGTTGGAAATCGAAATTGTTAAAGAAAAGGTTATAAACAGACTAGTAGAATACGGGAATTTTAACTCAGAATTATAATAGAGAATGGATTTGGGTATACTGGTTTACGGTGTGGGTTTAGTGCGCTGTGAACAGTGGTAGATTCACGGGTTCGATTCATAAAAAGGCTATGTTTTTATTAAAATTTTGTTTTCACCAAACCACTAAAGACCAGTACCTAAGACTTTGAGTCTAGCTTTAATCGCTGGCCGCTGTTGGGCTTCTTGGTTTTTTGGTGCGCTTGGAGTCGGTCACTGTAGCATGGCGGAGGTCTTGGGTTCGAAACTCAGTAGCCTCTTTTAATTCTTTTTCGATATTATTTTGGGCATATTCTTGTGTTTTAAGAGTAATTAAAATTTGGGAAAAAATCCTATTATTCCTCTAAAGTTATTTAGACTTTATAAAAAATATTTCCACAATATTTTACATATTTTTGTGAGATTTGGAAGTGATTTTTGGGATGAAGAACTTGATAATTTTTCTTAAAATATGACTTTTGTATAATTGAAGAAAGAGAAAATTTTGAATGTAAAGATTTTTTTTGTAGAGATCAAATATTGAGATTTTCGACATGGAAGATTGGAGTAAGTCAATAAATAAAATTTGGTGTTTTAATATATGCAAGTGTGCTTGGAAAATGAGATGAAAAGATCATGATGGAATATGGAAATTTGTGAATATAAACACTCAATTTTGGTGAACATGAAAAGAGGTTAAAATCTAGAGTATAGCTAAGTCCTTACACGGGCGTGAATGAATTCTTTGAAGATAAATGTTGTAGAAAAAGACCAAGAATGGTTCGTTGTTATTAACTGACGTTTAAGACTGGTGTAGAGGTAATGCTAACTCAATGGTGTTAATTTATTCATGATTCAAATATCTAAGGACAACACTATAGTAAAGATGTGATGAAAGTAAGACAAAAACACAAGTATGAGGGCCTCGAATTCATGGTGTGAGAGTTTTTACAGGCTGTCTACATGATGCGTCATGTCATGACGTGAATCCATCTCCAGAAGTATCGGGATAATGGCGGCGCCTGTGGGGTGCTTGGTGACTACGTAGTGCCATCGTCCCATGATGGAGCGGAATTTTCCATAGGCTATCTACATGATGCGTCATGTCATGACGTGGGATTCCCCTCTAGGCTATCTGTACTTGGGCTTGTAACTCATAAAACATCTAGGAACTTACCATAGTTACCGTAGTAGTTAAATTCATAATGAGGGATTCAACCATACAAGATGAAGTATGGTTAAGGGCTTGCCCTCGGATCTATGTAGAATGGGATGCATAAGTTCGAACAAGTGTGCATTAGCATCATGAAATGTAAATAACTGCATTAAGGCTAAGTGCACTAGCACACACGACATCAATAGGATAGTCCCCTCTTAGCATTGTTTGTGATCAAGTGAGTGCTTTCCAAGTAAAAGAAATTGATGTATTATATTCTAGCATCAATTGTATGTAACTGACATGCCCATAGTTTATATGCATGATAAAATGAATGAAAGGACTAAAGAAGAAATGCTACTTAAAGAAATGTTTCAACTATTATTTTAATTATGTATCATGTTGTATTTTTCTTCTGCTATGTTGATGTAAACATTGTGTATAAAAATTTTTAATTCCTTGTAAAATTGTACGAAGTGAAGTATAAAGATCCTGTGGAATATTGAATTCAGACATATTTGGAATTCAGGGTGTTACTTGATAAAATGGAGGCCAGGGCGAGTCGTGAGTACCATTCTCTCGCGGGCCCCTTCAGCATGGCTGGGAAGGTTTTGTAAAGGAGCGCATCCGAAGCCTAGTGGATCATTATGAGAGTTTTAAAACTCTCGTTGTGGTTAGTGGGGTCCGACTCCCTGTTGTATGATTCAAAGTGAGTTCAAAATTTTTCGGAACCGGGACTTCCATGATGGTCTGGGAGAACGGAGGCCTGCTCGGGCAAAAATTCCTCGCCCGTTGTTCCTCTTCTCTATCCAGTCTACCAAGGCGCCTCTCCATCTCGTGGATATGGCGGTAGACCGAGTCTTCCCTTTGGTCATATCTTGCTAATCCCCGGAACTCATCCTCATGTGGAAGGGGACTAGGAGTGCGGCGGTGATAGCTTGGGGCAGGTTGAGGACTAGATCCTATTGATCGTGGTTAGGAGAAATGTAGAGGGCCCGCAGAATGGCTTCTTGAATGTCCTGGAATTCCGCCCTTGTGATAGGCGCCTCCCGATCTCAGCGGTCCTCTTGGGTGGGCTGACCAGTCGGAGTGCGGCTCCTCCTCTGACGGCACTGGGGTGACTCCTTCCATCTTCTGGGAGAGTTTGATCTTCTGTGGTCAGGCCTACGAGGGGATCGGGCTCTAGGGGACCGAATCACAGGGCCTCTTTGGTGTTCACGACGGGGAATCCCATAATGGGTCCGCCTCTCATCCAAGCGGGTCCGAAAATTTATCCCATGTTGCCGGTTGATAATAATGTGCCGGAGATCCTTTGGCAATGGAGGACTGTAAGAGGCCATGGAGTCGGATGAGTGGTTATGTCTCGAAACATGGTCATGATGAGGAGGTTCCCTTTGGCGACTTCGGCGGTAGGTCCCGCGGCAGCCCCTTGAGGCCCATGAGGAGCCTACTGATACTGAAGTTGCTGAGGAAAGGGCTTTCCAGGCTGCGGTTGCTGGACGGGCTGAGGGAGAGGATGTCCAGGCTGCGGTTGTTGAATTTGCTAGACGGGTTGAGGGAGGACCTCCTGAAGTGGAGGAGGAGAAGGAGCGGGAGTGACTCTACGGTTGGAGACCGTCGCCTTCCCCTTCTTTGGAGGCATTGCTTGAAACTACTCTCGCTGATGAAATAAGGTTGGATTGCTTTTCTTTTCCACAGACGGCGCCAATCTGTTGATGCTGATTTTGGTGTGGGAGAAAACAGATGAATTTGTGGATTCTTGAGGAAACAAATAAAGCAAACCAGTTGACTTTCACCGGTGTTTTGATTGGTTTCTTGCCGCTACCGTGAACCTGCAAAAAATTCGATGCACCGGCGACAAACCCTCCGACGCTCTTGTCAGTAATCAGGAAGATTATGAAAGCGCTTTATGTGGAAAAAGATTGATTACCTTGTTATGGTGGGGGGAGAGGGGTATTTATAGTCTCCTTTAGAGACAGTTTAGAGATAATCATTTATCCCTATGTCCCGGTATTTTTGGATAAGATGTAGAGTTTAAATAGTTTCATAGAGATAACCATGAATTTGAATTCCTCTTTAAATATCAGAATTGGTTTGTAACGGGTTGCTACCCATACCCAATAGGACAGATCCGTTTATGGGTTATTGGGCGTTGAAGAAAGACCCAGTTCCCATTTCAGACCTGTTTGTAGGTGAAATTACCATTTTATCCTTGAGAGCTTTAAGATTCGTGCCCGGTTTGAACGATCTCAATTTAATCCTGTTTTTATCCATATCACTATCGGACTTATCTTTTACAAAATCAACAACAAAAGCCCCATTGGCCAAAATTCCACTAAATCTCAATTGCCGGCATGCTAAGGTCCCATCCAACCTCTAGAGCCTTATAACTCAAAATATCATCAACAATCTTTCGAGGGTCCACATCATAACCTCAACCCTTAATTCAAAACTCAACTTGGTTTATATGTTTGGAAGCACATTTTCTCTAAGAAACATAGACTTTTTACAAAAAATCTGAAAATTATTTGATTTTGTTACTCAAAATAGTACATTCTAAAATCAATATCATATTCTGAAAAATTAACTTAAATCCCGCACATATCAAGGAATTCACTATAAAAATCTGGACTCAAATAAATTAGTTTAAAGGGATGATATTTAATAAATTCTAAAAACTATCTTTCATCCAAAAATCTGAATGTTACATGACTTTGTTCCTCAAAACAGTACATTCTAAAATTAATATTAAATTCTGGAAAAATTAACTTAAATCTAGCACATATCAAGGAGTCCACTATAAAAATCTGGGCTCAAATAAATTAGTTTAAAGGGTTGATGTTCAATAAATTCTGAAAACTATCTTTCTTCCAAAAATCTGAAAGTTACATGACTTTGTTCCTCAAAACAGTACATTCAAAAATTAATATTAAATTCATCACATACCAAGGAATCCACCATAAAAATCTGAGCTCAAATAAATTAGTTTAAAGAGTTGATATTCAATAAATTCTGAAAACTAACTGTTATTTAAAAAATCTGAAACTATGACAGTACAGTGGTAGAAATTGCATATCTTACAATCTATAAGTCGAAATGATGAACCGTCAGATGTACTGGAAACTAGACACAGTGAGCTACAATTTCTATTTTATAAGTTTTTGATATTTCCATCAGCAACTAGGTCAAAATCTCGTTCCAAACTGAAACAAACGGCAATCCAGAATTGTCTTTAAAACTCATCAAAACTCGATCAAGCCATTCATATATATGTGTTTAATCTCATATATAGATGCTTCCATATGTATACTAGAGTCCCCCATACATAGCACACAAATTCACGCACTAAAATTACACGAAAAGATCAAAACAAATCAGAAAACACTAAGGAAATCAGAAACCTAAGCTGCGGGTATGAACAGTAACCTCGGTACTGTTCACCCGAGCCTCCCCTACCCTAACCCGGGGTTCAACCCTCCCAAACCCTAACCCCTGATGTTGTGTTTTTTTAATGTTATTCCGTCTATATTTCTTTCCATATATTCTTTTTGCATGCACAAATAATTAGGGTTCATCATCAAGAATGTTATTTACATCAAAACAACGAATTAAACATAAAAGATTCATCTTTCAATCTCTTTTAACATGCCCTTGAATTAAGCATCAAAATTCAACCACTACAATCACTTATATGTTTATTTCTTTAAGCAAAAATACCAATCTTTCATGAATAAGCCAGTTTATTCGACATAAATTACTTTTAATCCATACAATAATTATTCAAGTTCTATTGTTAGTTTAAATTTTATGATTAAAACAACGAATAACATGGAAAGATCTCATCTTTATAATGAAATAAGCATGAATCTAAGAGCATAGAGCAAGTGTTAATTTTCTCTGCATATCTTTATTAACTACAATTAAATTCATAGATCCCAAGTTAGATTTCTCATCCATCATTAATATTTAACATTCAAAATTTACAATACATGATCAACTTTCATAAAAATTTCATCTTTAGATCAAGTAAACATCTATAAGTTCATTCATCATGATAATACTAATAAAACACATCAAAAGACTAGAAGTTCACTCACCTCAAAGAAGATCAACTTGATGAATAATAATAGAAATAAAGAAAATCCTTCTCCTTGCAAAAGTCCAAGATCCAAGCTTTAAACTCCAAGAAAATAATGAAAGAGAGAGATGTTTTGAGTACAAAAGGAAGATGGCCGGATGCTGCCCTTATTATAGGTCGGGATTGGCCCCTAGGGTTTCACAAAAGTTTACAAATTTACCCCCAAGAAGATTACTTATTTACATATATGGATCTCTTCCAATTATTAGTTAATCAAATTAATTTAAAATAAAATAAATTTAAATCCCCTAATTCCTGATTTAGTAGACCAACATGTGTGGCCCAGAATTGCAAATTTTGGATTTTTACCCCACAAGTGGCAATTTTACACAAAAGTCCTTTTCTTTGTAATATTTGCAAATATGTCATAAATTATTCGTAAAAATACCAAAAATTCAGAATTATTATCCGCTAATAAATATTAGGTTTTCCAAATAAATTTTCTGACTTTTACTCTCCAGAAAAAATATTTGCAATAAAGTTTCTAACAATTCCAAAATTTCATAATTATATATTTATTCAATTAAATTAATAAAAAAAAACCAAATCTGTATATAATCTAATTTCTTAGAGCCTCAGACTGAATAGCCAGCCCTAAATGCAGTAAAAAAAAAAATTAAATTTTCACCATTAAACCACTTTTTACAAAAAGGTCCCTTTCTTTCTAAAATTTACAAAAGTAGTTTTCTTTATTCAGAAAAATCCCAAAAATTCAAATATATATAATAAGTAATAATAAAAAAAAAATTATCAACTCAAAATTCTAAATTCACACACCAAAAATATTTGCACGTGCAAAAATGACAATTTTACAAACATTAGAAATAATTAAATAAATTGATTTAAAAATTATTTATTAATTCAAAATATAGTATTTAAAATTCTGGAGCGTTTCATCATCCCTCCCCCCTAGAATAGTTCTGTCCTCAGAACTACTAATAGGAGGGAAAAGAACAATTTCAAATAACTAGAAAATATTACACAAAAAGTTCGGGAAAACCATTATATCATTATTTTCTAATTACATTGGGTTTCCAACTAAAGAAAATAACGTATAATAAGAACGGCAATATGAATATGAAAATAGACAGTGCAATAAGTATAAGCAAAAATCCATAAAGCATAAAACTAATCTTTAGAAGATATATAAAATTGTATTAAAAAATAAACTATGCAATAACTTGTTGAAAGCAACTAGATAACCAGTTAATGCATACGAAATTTTATAGCATAATTATCATAACCAACATAAATTAGTCAATAATACTTTAAAGCACACAAAGGAATCAAAAGCTTCCTTAAAACTTGAATACTTATAAACACAAAGCACTATGAATTTAAGAATTAATGAAAATCGATAAACGTACGTAACACAAAACTTATATGAGCATACGGGTAAAAGAAAACAGTTTAAAGTAACAAATAACAATAAGTTTAGCCAGTAAGACAAAATATTAAGCACTGCAAAGGTCGTTAAAAAATTTGTATAAAACCTGTGAAATGCAAAATAGATATATGAACATGTCAACAAAAAAAAGATTACTGATCAAATAACATCGTAAAAGAACATTATAGGAAGAAGATAATAAAGCCAACCATACAAAATAAGAAGCAAAAAGAAAAAGTTAAGAACATGAATAATGACAAAAGTAAATAATAATAAAGGTAACACAAAGAATACAAACTTAAAGACGATAAAAATATATATATAGGTCTGGGAAGATAGTCATTCAAAAACGCGTCAAAATACCAACTATACTATAATATAAAAATCTTAAGTAGTTGTAGTAGGGAAACAAGTATAATAATTGTAAATGAAATAACAATATAATATTGGAATAATATATGATATTAATTATATAAAAATAAAAATAATACATAACTATGAATAATAAAAATCATATAATATAAGTAGCAAACAAATATAAGATAGGCCAAGAAAATGAAATAGTATGAGAATACGAAAATACTAACATATGTAAAGATAAAGTTTACAAATATATATACAAAATAATAATACTAAGAGAGCGAAAATGGTTAATAGTAAACCTCAATAATATAGGGTGAACAATAAAATAAAATAATGCATATATGACAGATATAAAAAAAGGTGTAAATAATAAGGTAATTAAATGTGTATATAAGTGTAACAGTATTATGAATAACAAATTTGAAGTAGCATAGGCTAAGTTTTAAAATCTTATAAAATGGTATGAACAGTACAAAAGAATAGGATAGTGATAAGTAATATATATATATATATATATATATATATATATATATATATATATATATGAAACTAAAAGTGGGGTTATTAGAGTAGAAATTTCTTTGTTGTGGGTTCGTTTCATTGATGTCTAGCTGTAGACTTGTCTCCTTGACATCAAGTTGCAGATTGCCTCTACGACATCAGGTTGCAGGTTGCTGTCTGGACATTCGGTTGCAGTTTTTTTTTGCCTCTGACATCCAGTTGCAAGTTTGCCTCCTATTGACGTCTAGTTGTATATTTGCCTTCTCGACATCCGGTTGCAACAAAACGATGAATGGAATGATGTAATATTCCATATGCACTGAGATGTTTGATGTTTGATTTAAGTGTGATGTTACTTTTTGAAATTCGTGATATAAAAATAGAAGCAAAAGTAGGAAATGGAGTAGAAAGTCACACGATGGAATATTAAAATAAATGTATAGATTATAAGTATCAAACATTAATAGTAGAAATTAGTAGTAGTGAAAAATGATTTATAAAGTAAGGAGAAAGACGGGAATAAATACTTGCATAAGCTTAAATGCAATTGCGAATGAGAGATAACTAGGTAGCATAAATAATCATGTCATAGAATATACTAGAAATAGCAGAAAGTACATGTGGTAAGAAAATAACAAAGAGGGTAACAATCATATTATTAAGGTAACAAGCAACTGTAGTACATTATAGCAGTAAAAGTATAAAAAATAATAAAATAAGGTAATACAATAAGTAGATATAAACCGTGAAATTAAATATAACAAAGGTAGTAAATAATAAGTAATAATAAAGGTATTGAATATAAGGTGTAAAAACAAAATTAATAACAAAATAAAAATTTCAATGTGCAGAGGTATATCAAATCTATATGAGTAAAAAGTATTACAATCAAGTTTAAATACACCGAAAAAAATAAGACAATACAAAATAATAGAAAATATAGTATCAAAAAAGCAAACTATATATAAATGAATGTGAACCAAAATAGGAATAATAATAAAAGAAATTAATAATTCAAACTAATATAATGCGTAATAGTAATAGCAAAATAAATGAGTAACCATAAAAGTACATAAAAATATGAAGGACAAAATTTTAAGAAAGAAAATAAAAATATAAAATATAAAAGAGAAGGAAAAAGGTAGTCTACATACAAAACATAATGTATTCAAAGCAATAATCGAAAGAAAATAAAATATAAGTAAATGTTGTTAATTATAATGTAATTATTGTAGTATCCGAAAATTAAACATTACGTCATTCAAAACCATAACTGCAAACACCAACAGAAAAAGAAAAGCTCTATTCGCCACATTCCAAACTTCAATAACAAAACTTATTTCTATAGAACACAAAACTTATAGAACAAATTAGCTAGAATTAGCAAAACATATTTTATAATTATAATTAGATTTGTACAAAAATAGATAAGTCAATAACTAATGAAATTATCCCAATTTAGCGTTAATAATAATAAAAATAGTTAAAAGGTAATTATAACAGCAAGAGAAAATAAATCATTCATCTTCTATTTATGCGAAAACAATCAACCTACATACGATAAAGAAATTTTTAGTCGAACCTAGACATACAAAAAATTCAAATTTCGTTACAAGCATTCATGATCAAAACAACAAACTCACACATCTAATGTCCACCAAACTACTCACACTTCTAATGTACACCCAAGGTACTCACGCTCTAGTGTCCACCTTAGGTACAATTCTAGTGTCCACCCTAATTTTGTTTCCCTACACCATATTTAGTATTACTAATTCCAGTTTGTTCTTATACCAACTTGTAGCGCCGCGAATTTTCAATAAACAAAATTAGAAATAAGTGGCACAATTCCCATCATCAACTTCAATTGCAATTATAAACATAGTACAACACAGGGAAAATTAAAACTTTTCATTTCATTAACTCTCTTTACAACAACACAACTAAATTTAAACACTTTAAATAACAATTCTTTTCACAACACATCAGTATTTAAAACCACCATAAACACAATTTTTATCTTCACAATCATTCCTTTTACAAGATATGCATAAACATTAAATATTCTAAGTCACGCCCCGCTTTCCAAAAAGAGAATACGAAATACAGATACGTGACTAAACCCAGCGAATGAATTTCATCATCCATAAGTTGTCAGGATCTTTACAATATTTCACAAGAATAATCAGAGTAGGAAGCAAAAGAAGTCAATCACGCATGCATATATGAATCAAAATACCAACAGGAATTTACTTGAAATAAAATATATTAATCTCAAATAATTCAGATCTGAACAAGTCAATAATCCTGGGTCACATTGCCTAAATACAAATAATCCAAGTAACAGATACATTATTCAAGTAGCAACAGGAAATAATAATAATAGTGGCAAGAAATAATAATAGCAAAACTCCAGCAACTAGTATCTAATATCACCTACACCATCTGGCAACTGATCTGCAAAATCTGCAATTTAATAAATTATAGGAAGAGAAAAAGAAAACAAAACGCCCGTCAATGCAAGTTACGAGTCGCTTGTAATGCAGGCACAAGTACAGGGATAAAATAAATACATAGTATGGAATAGACTTGGTAACAAAGCAGGATAACTAACATGGCAAGATGAACAAGTACAAGTGGCATGTATCAAGTGTCAAGTGAATAAGTATCAAGTGTCAAGTACAAGTAACAAGTGTCGAGTATCAAGTATCATGTATAAGTAACAAGTATTAAGTGTCAAGTATCAAGTACAAGTAGCAAGTAACAAGTGTCAAGTATCAAGTATCATGTTCAAGTCTTGTATTGATCTATCTAGGTAGCACTTCATGCGTCCATCCTTTTACCACATGGTTGCTACATACAAGCAAGTTACGTTTAGGCCTAGTGGTGGGTTTCTATAGGACTGTGTACTCAAGCGTCAAGTCAAGTAACAAGTAACAAGCACGAAACATGTAATCGTGAACTCGTGGCAGCAAGTAGTATCAAGCATGAATCATGTAATCATGAAATATGGTAACATATAATAATAACAAGTATGAATCATGTAATCATGAAATATGGCGGCAAGTAATGGAAAACATGGGCCCCCTTCTGAGTACACATACCTATATTGTCCACTACTAAGGTCTTTCCTTTAACCCCGGCTTGGTTATTTTGTTATTAATATTAAACAGGCGTGTACGTGTACAAAAACATGGCAAGAAATATATGGTATGATCAAGTACCAATTTCAGGTTGAAGATAAACATGTACAGGTGATAGACAACATCCAAAAGAGTAGGACAACGAAAATTCTACTTCAGGACAGCAAGACAGTAGTGCTTATGTGAATATTTGCAAGTGTACAAAATCGCAACAAGTAGTATAGTTAAGTGAAAAGAGTGTCGAACCCACATGGACTAATTATTTTATTGAGTACCGATATTACTAGATGAATCACTATTTGGAAAATCGAATTTTTAATGAAATTAAACAACTAAATTAAATTTATCTAAAGAAAACTAACTAAATTAATTAAGAGGGAGCGGAATCTAAAAATTTGTAATTTGTTAATGGCAATGTTAATTCTAGGGCTTTTGGCTTCACCTAGTTTATCCCACACAATTTATAATTCCATATGAATAAAAAGATTATTTTTCCAAGTTGTAGACCAAAATCCCCAAATTACTTAATGCTTTCTCTCGAACAACAACAAAAATATCTCCAAGTAACAGTTTGTCGTATCTCTATGCAAATTTAATTAATCGAAGACTCATTAAGTTCTGTAGATTTCTTAACGGTCACATCAATCGCGGTAAATTATCTCTAATTTCGCTCAAACAATGATGTTTAATTTTATAGTTCTAAATCACAAATTACCTCTCAGTCTCTCCATGATCCAATAAATCATACAAATGTCTGTCCACCAATTGTACGCATTAACAATAAAAATCAAACACACAACCATGAAAAAATAGAAAAATAATATGGAATTAAAATTGTGTTATCAAAACTAGGCTACATCGAAACCCTAGAAAAATAAATTTAGTTCATAATAAAATTGCAATTAACAAATTGTTCATGGATTCCATAATAAAAATTAGAGGAAGAAAATAAAAGAAAGAACTCGTATTTTTGAAGACCAAAATTGAATCTCAAAATCCGTGCTCTATCTCTCCTCTTCTCTCTCTGTTTCGTCGAAGCCACACCGCCCCACACCTACCTACCACTTTTTTCTCCCGGTTCTTCACGCCACACCTGCATTATATATAGGGTAGGAAACTTGTAATTAGGGTTAGGTAGTAGGTTAGGTTAGTTTTATAATAATAGAATTGGTTAATTAATTAAAATATAGATTAAGATTAATCCATTATTTCTAAACCAATGAATAAATTAAACTACGCACTTTTCCTGTACTTTTAAAATTGTATAAATTAATTCCAACCCTAATTGATAATAATATTTTCTATTAGCCTTTTAGAGAACCAAATTGTAAAATTAAAAATTCAACAAAACAATAAAAATTAATCAATCGATCTGTTTGTTTTGTTTGTTGATTTTTACCGAAAATATTCACATTTTGCATCAAAAATCTCATTCCTTCAAAAATAAATAATTATTTGAAATCTTGTGGAAATAAGATGAATTAAACACAATTTAGACGAATACAAGCAATTTTAATGGGTAAATGAGTACAAATATTTGTATAAAAATTAGACACATCAAATACCCCCAAACTTAAGATTTTGCTTATCCTCGAGCAAAAAGTAAAATCATGTATAAGGGAATAATAATCAATAGTAGACTCAACCCATCACACCAAGAAGTCTCATCATGCAAGCATCAAAATTTCAATTAAAAATATAAACAATAGCAAATAAAGTAAAATCAAGCATAATCATTTTCTCCAGTGCAATTATTTATTCATAATTCCAAACCAATCATAATTGTCATGCAATTAATGTAATTATAGTATGTAACAACTTCATCTGTGATTTTCCCTTCTCACTACTACAAACCGAGTAGCAAACTAGAGTATTTTTTTTAATAATAATTTTTGTTTTTTAGTCTCTTCTCTAAGTTGTCACTTGCCTTTTTGACGCGAATGCAAACATTTGTGATGAATTCACCCGGTTACTCAACAAGTCACAAACGTAGAGTGCTTTGCATACTCATATTTCAAGTTGTCGTTTGACGTAAAAGTAAATATTTGTGATGAATACCTCTAGTTACTAAGCAACTCAAAACATTGGAGTAGATTGACTTTATTCATAATTTTTTTTTCATTATTACTTTATTTACTTAAACTCTGTTTAGGACTATATTAAAGGGGATAATCACAAGAAAAAGCATCACATTTTTCTTTTATGTATAACCGCATGACTCTTACAATTGTGTAAGGAATTTTGAAATTCAATAATCCTAAAGTAAATAAGTATGCTTAATCTTGCTTTATAAGTAATTGTCAATCCTAAAAAAATTATTTCAATCCTTATCACCATAAAGAACTCAAAAGTGTAATGGTGAGCCTAATTGAAATTTCTTTTATTTTGTTTTTCTTTTCAAAAATAAATAATAAATTTTTTAACCTTCCCCCAAACTTGGATATCACATTGTCCTCAATGAGAAAGAAAAAAGAAAAACAAAAAGAATACAAAAAGTTCAGAATTTCTCCCCTGATTCGTCTTAAAAATTCTGCACGCGCGGCGTTCAGTATTTTTGCGATATCTGGAGCTGTAGATGTCCAAATGGGTGATTTGTTTTTTTCTAGAAAGCTATGACAATTTTCTACAATTTTGCTTTGAATCAGTTTTCCAGATTCTGACTCCATACTGCTAAAAACCAGCCATCAATGTAGGTGTAGAAAACAGCTCTGCCTGTTGACTTCAAAATTTATGCAACCCTACAAAATATAATCAAAAATTAAAATTTAAAATAAACTAGAACAAAAATAAAATCTAAATGAGGTAAAAGAAAACATGGGTTGCCTCCCAAGAAGCGCTAAGTTTTAAGTCTTCAGCCAGACTTGGAGGTGAGATGATTATGTAACGCCAAGATCCAACAACATCAAAACATCTTTTCTAATTCTTCTCTTCAGGTGTGGATCAGGTTCAAGTTCTAGTTTGAGTCGTTTCTTCCATGATGATGATGTCTTTGATTCCCCCACCTCTTTGAATTTTTTCTGAAAAAATGAATGAATAGAGGGTGCAACATCCAAATACATAACATATTCTGAAATTTTTTCTTTTTCAGTTTCAAGAGTTGCTGAATTTGTTGGACATACTTCGATTGACAACTTTTCAACTTTAGCACTATGTTTCTCACCCACAATTAAATCAGTTTTACTTACTTGAAAACATGACTGTTCTTCAGTAGAGAACTTTATGGATTTTAAAACATCAAACGTTACTTGCTTATGCTGCGTTTGTTCCTCCACAATTTGTTCGTACTCTTCTTCCTTTTCAACCACATTTTGTTCGTCATTTTCTTCTTGTGGTTGCTCAATTGTCCTCCCGCTTCCTAGTGTTGTTGCTTTGGCATGCTCCGTGGGATTGACAACTATGTTGCTTGGTAATGTTCCTGCAGTTCTTTCGTTATTAATATTTGAAATTTGACTAATTTGTACCTCAAGATTTTGAATGGAAGCCAAAGTTGAATATGTAACAATTTGAATTACCAAATATGTCTTTTGTATGTATTGCTCTGTCTTCTGCATGTAGTGCATAAATATATCTTCAAGTGTCAGCTTCTTTTCTTGTTTTGGAAAATTTTGAGGTGGCCTAATTGCTCCTTGGTTGTTGTTCCATGAAAAATTGGGGGTGTTTCTCCATTCTTGATGATACGTGTTTGCATAATGATTGTTTTGATATTGAAAATTTGACACGTAATTTGCTTGATTGAAATTTGATTGAGAAAAATTGTTCCCCACTTGGCAATTTGTACTTGAATGATTTCCTGAACAAAGATCACAAATCATATTAGATTGAATAGCATTAAAATTCATATTTCCTTTTTCTTAAGATAAAATATCAATTTTTGCATTTACAGTAAAAATAGAATCAAGTTCAAAAACTCCAGTCACTTTTCTTGGCATTGTTCTCTCTGAAAACCACTGGTAATTATTTGATGTCATCTCCTCTAAAAGATCATAGGCTGCTTCGTGAGTTTTTCTCATTAGTGCACCTCCAGCTGCTGCATCAACCATAGATCGATGTGTAACTCCCAAACCATTATAGAATATTTAAATTTGCATCCATTTCGGTAGTTCATGATGAGGACACTTTCTCAATAACTCTTTGTACCTCTCCCATGCATCATACAAAGGCTCGGTCTCAAATTGAGTGAATGTGGCAATATCATTCCTTAGTTTTGCTGTTTTTGCAGGCGGAAAATACTTAACCAAAATTTTTTTGTGGAAATCCCTCCCAAGTAGTAATACTACCAGGTGGTAGATAATATAGCCAAGCCAAGCCTTATCTCGTAGTGAAAAAGGAATGAGTCTCAATCTGATTGCATCATCTGATACTCCGTTGTGCTTGAAAGTGTCACAAATTTCTATAAAGTTTGCAATATGAATATAAGGATCCTCGTGCGGTAGTCCCCAAAATTGAACAGTCTGTTGAATCATTTGAATAATGGTCAGGTTATCTCAAAATCGTTAGCTTCAATAACCGGCCTCTTTATGCTTGATGTTGCTCCATTAATTGAGGGCATAGCATAGTCTCTCAAAGCCTTGTTCTCATAGTTCGTCATGATAAGTACTTGTATGTCCTGAAATATAAGTATAAAAAAAATAGAAAAACTAAAAAAAGATAAAATAAGAAAAATGAATAAAAGTAAAAGTAAATCAAAAGAAAATAAAGAGGTAAAATAATAATAAAAGAAAAATAAAAAATAAAAATCCAAACTAGTAATAATCTAGCAATTTTCAATATCAATAAAAGAATAACTAGTTCCCGACAACTGCGCCAAAAACTTGATGTGAATATTTGCAAGTGTACAAAATCGCAAAAAGTAGTATAGTTAAGTGAAAAGAGTGTCGAACCCACAGGGACTAATTATTTTATTTAGTACCGATATTACTAGATTAATCACTATTTGGAAGATCGAATTTTTTAAAGAAAACAACTAAATTAAATTAATCTAAAGAAAACTAACTAAATTAATTAAGAGGGGGCGGAATCTGAAAATTTGTAATTTGTTAATGGCAATATTAATTCTAGGGCTTTTGACTTCACCTAGTTTATCCCACACAATTTATAATTCCATATGAATAAAATGATTATTTTTCCAAGTTGTAGACCAAAATCCCCAAATTATTTAATGCTTTCTCTCGAACAACACCAAAAATATCTCAAACAAACAGTTTGTCATATCTCTATGCAAATTTAATTAATCGAAAACTCATTAAGTTCTGTTGATTGCGTAACGGTCACATCAATCACGGTAAATTATCTCTAATTTCGCTCAATCAATGGTGTTTAATTTTATAGTTCTAAATCACAAATTAACTCTCGGTCTCTCCATGATCCAATAAATCATACAAATGTCTGTCCACCAATTATACGCATTTAGAATAAAAATCAAACACACAACCATGGAAAAATAGAAAAATAATCTGGAATTAAAATTGTTTTATCAAAACTAGGCTACATCGAAACCCTAGAAAAATAAATTTAGTTCATAATAAAATTGCAATTAACAAATTTGTTCATGGATTGCATAATAAAAATTAGAGGAAGAAAATAAAAGAAAGAACTCGTATTTTTGAATACCAAAATTGAATCAAAATCTGTGCTCTATCTCTCCCTTCTCTCTCTGTTTCGTCGTAGCCACACTACCCCACACCTACCTACCACTTTTTTCTCCCAGTTGTTCACGCCACACCTGCATTATATATATAGTAGGAAATTTGTAATTAGGGTTAGGTAGTAGGTTAGGTTAGTTTTATAATAATAGAATTAGTTAATTAATTAAAATATAGATTAAGATTAATCCATTATTTCTAAACCAATTAATAAATTAAACTACGTACTTTTCGTGTACTTTCAAAATTGTATAATTTAATTCCATCCCTAGTTGATAATAATATTTTCTATTAGCTTTTTCGAGAACCAAATTGTAAAATTAAAAATTCAACAAAACAATAAAAATTAATCAATCGATCTGTTTGTTTTGTTTGTTGATTTTTACCGAAAATATTCACATTTTGCATCAAAAATCTCATTCCTTCAAAAATAAATAATTACTTGAAATCTTGTGGAAATAAGATGAATTAAACACAATATAGACGAATACAAGCAATTTTAATGGGTAAATGAGTACAAATATTTGTATAAAAATTAGACACATCAACTACACTAAATCTGGGATTTTCATTGCCACAATCATGCAAATCTGGATCCGTCAAAGAATCTGGAAAATAGACTATCGTCTGAATCCATCAAATATATATAATTCATACGGTGTTTCACAAAAGCATAACTCAAAATAGGTTTGTATCCAGAAAACACGTTCAGTCAGAAATCAGAAGTTTGTATTCAAGAACCGGAAAACAGCATGAAAACTTAATAATTAAATGCACAAAAAATCTAGGATATTCCCAATTATGATTAGTAACAGAAAATAAAGTTGCATAATTTTCCAACATAAATAAAATAGTCAAGTAAAATTAGAAAACAGCAAGATACAACAGTTTTGTAAATCTGGATTCACAAACACTGCAGTACTAGAACAGAGATATCTCACAAGATGTAAATCGAAATCCAGATCCGTCAAAAGGGTGATAAGATAGGTACAGTAGGCTATAACTTATATTCACAAAGTCTTTATAGACAGCAAATAGAATCAGGTCGAAATTATGTATCTTTACTGAACAGTAGGAAAATTCTACATGTATAGTAGTTGTTTGCGAGCATAGCATAGTGTATAAAAGTTATTAATTAAATCCACAAAAATTAGGGGTTAAGCCCAATCAGGACTAGTTGTAACCAGCAAAATATTGGATCAAAATATTATCTTTAGCATCAGTAAAAAATAAATAGTCATACAGAATTCATATAAAATTGGATCTGAAATTTTAGACATATTTGTAGTAAAATAGTCATAAATCGAAACACATAATTGAAACTGAGATCTATCAGAAAATCTGGAAAGTAGACAGAATTCTCTATAATTCATATTCACAAAGTATTTTCATATGTTGACCTTAATAGGGTCTAAAATACTGATAAAAAACGAGGAATCGACCAAACAGAAAATATCCTTCATGCTTAAAATCAACTAGTTCATGTGAAACTCATCCAAAACATAACCAAATCTGAAATATGGTGTACTTGGTGTCCAAGCCACATAGTATAGGGTATTTTACAAGTTTACAACGAGTTGTACTACGAATAGCACATCAAGCATACGAGATCATACAACAAGTCATGAACAACATGCACATATACAACAATAAGTGGTCATCCCTAAGTTATTTCATGTCATGGGTGTCATGTGGCAACTACGGGCGAGTCAACACAATAGAGACAAGATCAACAAGGGGTTTGCACAAGAATCGTCTTTAGAACACAACTACACTACAGACGGTATTTAGTACTTGTATACATAAAGAAAAGAATACAAGTTACTTGCTAGAGAGACGACGAAGGAAACACACAAGAGCAAGAATAACGAGAACGGATTCCTGAACAATGATCTCAAACATGAACAAATCACGAACCAAACACGAATACATGATCACGATTGCAAACACAAACACAAGCTCGGATATCGATGATCAAGAGGATGATCATGATGATGAAGATCAACGGATCCAACGGCTAGATCCAAGAGAACAAAAGGTGATGATCAAGATCAACAAGATCGGACGGCTAGGATCAAAGCAATCAAGGAACTCCATGATGACAATGATCATGATGATCGAAGACCAACATCAAAGATGATCAAAACCCATATAAATAGCAACAGCTGGGCTCGGGCTTGGCTCCGATGGCGGGCGGCAATGCACGGGGCACAGGGCAAGACTGACTGCGACCAGGGGGACCGACGGGGTGACGCAGGGCGGTGATGGGGGGATGGGTGCACTAGCTAACTATTGCCACTACTGTGAAGTGTTCGGGGGGAGACTGCTTGGGACGACGGGCTGTTGTCAGCCGACTGGCGACGCAGGAGGGTGGCAACGGGAGGAGGCACACACAGCAAGGAGCTGGGGCGCATCGCGGTCTGAAGATGGCAGGGGAAGCACAAGGCATTGCAGGTCGAGGTGAGGGAGAGATGAGGTGTAAGGGGCGGGTAGAGTCTGTCGCTGCCATGCTGCTGTCGAGGGTGGTAAGACAGGGATGAGGGTTGTGGTTGAGGGCAATGAGGAGACGGGAAGGGGATGCAGGGAGAGGCTAGGAGCACAGGGAGGATGCGAGGTCGGGTAGGGGACAGGGACGAAGAGGAAGAGAGGAAAACGGGGGGAAAAGAAGGCGGCTGCTAGGGTTTATACAAAAGATGAACAGGCTAAAGGATATATGGGTATATATATAGGTTGAGAAAGTTAGTGTTTAGGTTAAAAAGGGGGGGGGGGGGGAACAATAGGTAACGGGCTGAAGGGGTTTATAGGGTATGGTGCACAGTAGATTAAGGGATTAACAGGTTATTGGGTAATTAGGTGTAAAACAAGTTATGGGGGTATTAAATGGGTATTGGGTTTAACAAGAAATAAGGTTTGGGTATAAAGTCCATTAGGGGAAATAAAAATAACCAATAAAATATATAATTAAACATAGATAAATTTTGGGGACATTAAAAAGCAAAATCTAGTAACAATAGTAATGATAGTAACAGTAACGATAATAATAGAAATCAAAGTAATAATAACAATAATAAGATTTGTATAAAAATCATAGGAAGTAGTTACAAATAAAATTATTGTTAAAAAAAAGGCTTTAATGGAAGATTCAAAAATGCATTTTAAAAAAAGGAATTTGAAAGCGAAAAACAAATTTACAAAAATTTTAAATATAGAAAATACACAGAAAATACTTATTTACGAAAACAGGGTTTACAAATCCTACCCACCTTACAACAAAATTTCGTCCTCAAAATTTGCTTTGGCAGTACATCGGACAAGGCAAAAGCAAACTTGGGGAAGGATAACAAAACAGAGAACTAAAGGGAAAGGAACAAATCAGTGGCAACACCAGAAAAAGAAGGAAGATGGATAAGGAGGATGTCAAATGGAATGCATGAATGAAAATAAACAGTATCAAAAGCAAAGAAACAATACAAGATAACAAAGCACGATAGAAAGTAGGTAGAACTGGAATAAAAGAGAGAATGAACAGGGAAGAATTGAATCAAATAATGAATGGGTGCATGATGGCAAACAATACAAAGGAGGAGAAGGGACAAGAGGATCCTGAGACCTGTGGGTTATGGGCCCACATAGCTTCCGCTGTACCACTCTGATCGGGAAGACTCTACATGCACATCATGGAGAAAAAGACGACACTTCTTCTCTTGGCGAAAATCCAAGCTGCTGGCAAATCGAAGTAGAACCAGCGATGTCAACTGACGGACCAAGCAGAAAATAGAGAAAGAATGGATAACACCATAATTAAAGGGATACATGTACGAAAAGAATGAATTCATACCCAAGAAGAAATCAACAAATGAGGATGACTAAAAGAGACGGAAGAATCAAGGAATCAAATAATTGAATAAGAAGGGAAAAAAAGAATGGAACAAGACTAGTATTCAGATCAATGTTGATTATAATTCATTCATATATGCATGGTTTGTGTACTGTTGTGCTGATCCTTCGTCGAGCCAAACTTGTCTAATATATGAGTCAAACTAATACATTAGTCAAACCTGGGCTCTGATACCACTAAAAACATTGTTACGACCTGCTTCCCAAAAGCAAAATACGGAATACAGATACGTGACTAAGCCCAGCAAATAATTTTTAACATCCATAAGCTGTCTGGATTTTAAAAATATTTCACAAGAATAATAGAGTAAGAAGCAAGAGAAGTCAACCACGCATGCATATATGAATCAAAATACCAACAGGAATTCACTTGAAGCAAAATATATTAATCTCAAATAATCCAGATCTGAACAAGTTAATAATCTTGGATCACATTGCCCAAATACAAATAATCCAAGTAACAGATACATTGTTCAAGTAGCAACAAGAAATAATAATAATAGTGGCAAGAAATAATAATAGCAAAACTTCAGCAACTAGTATCTCATATCACCTACACCATCTGGCAACTGATCTCCAAAATCTATAATTTAATAAATTGCAGGAAGAGAAAAAGAAAACAAAACACCCATCAATGCAAGTTACGGGCCGCTTGTAGTGCAGGCACAAGTACAGGGATAAAATAAACAAATAGCATGGAATAGACATGGTAACAAAGCAAGATAACCAACATGGCAAGATGAACAAGTACAAGTGGCATGTATCATGTGTCAAGTGAACAAGTATCATGTAAACAAGTAACAAGTATCAAGTGTTGATATGGCTAAAAATGGGGTTAAATCGGAACCGTTCAAAGTGGGCACGAATCTTGAAGTCGCAGGGGCAAGATGGTAATTTCATCTGCATATGGGTCCGAATTGGAAACCGAGTCTCTCCTCTTGGATCCGCTAGCCCGTGAATAGATCTACTCGGTTGAGAACGGGTCTCAACCCGTTAAGGACCAGTTCAACAAGATAGGAGCAGATTCTGGCTTGTCCCTATCTTGATGGGGCGGTTATGACCACCCCTATCCAGCCACACCGGAAAGTAGGGATTCACTCTTATCCCGAAAGGGATCCCCATGGCGACTATAAATACCCCCTACCTCCTACTGTCACAGGTGATCACTCTTCGCGCACTCAAGCTCTTTTCCTTTACTTTTTCTGGTATTGACAAGAGCGTCGAAGGGTTCATCATCGGGATCCATCCCGGTATTTCGAATGTTTGTGCAGGTCAGCAGGAGCACCAAGGAGTCAACTTCTCAACAAGGAAGAAGGGAGATTCAGCCTGTTCGAGTTCCTCACGAACCTACAAATCTCATCTATTGCCTCCACACCAGAATCCAGCGGCAACAGATTGGCGCCGTCTATTGGAAACCACTCGACAAGCAACCCTATCTTCCTCTTTCAGCCCACGCTACTCCTAGCCATCTCTCCCAAGAGGAAGCCCGCGACACCCAACCGAAGAACAACCTCTTCTTATCCTCCTTCTCCTCCTCCTCCGAAGGATCACCCTCCACCCGGCCAGCAGACCCTGTAGCCCGAGCAGCAGGCTTCCTAATCTGTTTAACAGCCTATAGGGCCCCAGGCATACGTGGGGGAGCCCTCTAGGCAAAGCCGCCACAAGCAACCCGGGCATCAGGTTTGGGTGTCCATCCATAATGCCTCCACGAATTCTATGGCCTCCCATAGTCCTCCTACGCCAAAGGATCTGCGGGATGTGCTCAACAATCGGCAAACTAAGCCGGGGCCCGATCTTTGAACTCATCTGGAGGAAAGGCGGACCCGCGAGGCGAACCCTCGTCGGGAGCACGCGAGGATCGGTCACCATGCCGATCAGATCGCAAGGGGTCTAACTCCCCCCGGAGACGGAGGGACTCGAAGCTACTCCCCTGCTGGCCGTCCCGCAGCTCGAGCCGATCGCCAGCAGGAGGTCCCCTTCACAAGGGCGGAGTTCCAGCAATTTCAGGAGGCGGTCCTTCTAGCGCTCCACGCCGCCCCCAATAATGGCCCTCGGGCATCCAGCCTTCAGCCAGCTCCTCATCATCCTCGCTGCTCCCGATGTCCCAGGCTAGTTCCGAGCAATCACCGCCGCTCCTGGAGTCCCAGGCCAGCTCTAAGCCATTGCCGCCCTTCTCCCGATCACCACCGCCGCTCCCAATGTCTGCGTCCTACTCCAAGTCACCCCTTTGCTCAGTTAGTCCACCACCTACTATGAGCCATCGCCATCGCAGCCCCAGCCCACCTCGACATGAGGACGAGTCTTGGGGCTCAGCCAGGCAAGACCGAAGGGAGGACTCGGTCTATTGCCGTCTCCATGAGATGGAGAGGTGTCTTGGCCAGCTCAATCGAGACGAAGAGCGACAGGCAAGGGACCTCCATCCAAGCAGGCCCCCATTCTCCTGTGACATCATGGAGGCCCCAGTCCCCGACAACTTCAAGCATCCACACTTCGAGACCTACACTGGGGAGTCAGACCCCGCAGATCACATTGAGATTTTTAAAACTCTAATGATGATCCATCATGCATTTGATGCCCTCCTCTGCAAGACCTTTCCAGCCACACTCAAGGGGCCGGCTCGGGAGTGGTATTCCCGACTTGCCCCGACATCTATCTTCTCCTTTAACCAATTCGAGGGACTCTTCCTCATGCACTTCGTGAGCAGTCACCGCACGGAGAAGATGAGCGGCTCCTTATTGTTCCCTAGCAAAAAGAAGGGTGAACAGTTGAGGGACTACGTTAAGCATTTCACTGCCGAGGCCAGATCTATCGCCTCCTTGGAACCCTGGTGGCCACGATCGCCTTCTAATCCAATGTCCTCAATGCGGATCTCAGGGCGTCTCTCGCCAAGAAGGCCAACGGGAGCTGGAGAATATGCATTGACTTCACCGATCTCAATAAGGCGTGCCCGAATGACCCATTTCCTCTTTCCAACATCGATGCCATGATCGATGCGACCTCTAGGTACGAGCTCCTCAGTCTTATGGACGCCTTCTCAGGGTAGAACCGAATCAGGATGTTCCTTCCCGACATCCCGAAGACCTCATTCGTGACGGACCAAGGCCTCTTTTGCTACCGTGTTATTCCCTTCGTCTTGAAAAATGCGGGAGCTACCTATCAGCATCTTATGAACAGGGTCTTTCTATACCAGATTGGCCGAAACATGGAGGTCTACGTCGATGACATGTTGGTCAAAAGCACCCGAGGGTAGAAGCACACTTTCGACCTTCAAGAAGCCTTCGGGGTGCTCAAGAGGCACAATATAAGGCTAAACTCGAACAAGTGTGCGTACGGTGTTCATCGGACAAATTCTTGGGGTTTATGGTCAGCCAGAGGTGCATAGAGGCCAACCCCGAAAAGATCCAAGCTATTCTCAAGATGGCTCCCCCTCCAATGTCAAATAAGTATAGAGGCTCACGGGGCACCTCGCCGCGATTGGGCGATTCGTCTCCAAGTCTGGGGAGAAGTGTCTCCCCTTCTTCAAGGCCATCAGGGGGACTAAAGGCTTCGAGTGGGGACAGCAGCAACAGGAGTCCTTAAACAAGCTCAAGGAATATTTGGCTAACCTCCCGCTCCTGAGCAAGCCAGCACCTGGGGAGGTCCTCTACCTCTATCTCGCAGCTTCGGAGCAGACGCTCAGCGCGGTCCTTATAAGGGAAGAGGAGAGGATGCAGAAGCCCATCTATTATGTGAGCAAGGTGCTCCGTGACATCGAACTCCGTTACCCGAAGCTGGAAAAGATGGCTTTTGCCCTGGTCATGGCAGCCCGAAAGCTCCGCCCCTACTTCCAATCACATTCGGTGGTCATCCTTACCGACCTACCGCTGAAACAAGTTCTCCACAAGCCCGAAACTTCTGGGCGGCTCATGAACTGGTCCATCGAGCTGAGTCTGCATGACATCAGCTACCAGCCTAGAATGGCAATAAAGACCCAAGCTCTGGCCGAATTCATTGTGGAGAACACCATCCCCGACTCATGTGAGTCGCATGCCGATCCCTCGATCTGGACCGTTTATGTAGACGGGTCCTCTTGCGTCGATGGAAGTGGGGCTGGTGTTGTCCTAACTGGCCCCGACACTTTCGTCCTTCTGTACTCCCTCCGCCTAAACTTCCCGGCATCGAACAATGAGGCAGAGTATGAGGCCCTCATAGCGGGGCTCTGCATGGTTCGCAAGGCAGGTGCCGAGCGCGTAAGGGTCTTCAGTGACTCCCAGTTAGTAGTCAACCAGGTGTCAGAGGAGTACGAGGCGAGGGACGGCCGTATGGCCAGGTACTTGGCAAAGGTGAGGGAGCTTCTAGCTTTATTCGAAGATGTTCACCTCCAGCAGGTTCCCCAAGAGGAAAATGCGCAAGCGGATGCCCTCTCTAAGCTTGCCTCCTCGTCTCTCCAGGGTCTAGAATGGACCGTCTTGATAGAGGTCCTTCTCAAACCAAGCATCGACAAAGACGGCTCGAAGCCAATGGAAGCCTACCCCCTAACACTTGGGGAAAACTAGATGAAGCCCCTCCTCGAGTACCTCTGAGATGGAGTCCTTCCCGAAGATCCAAAAGAAGCAAGGAGGATCATGACACGAGCAGAGAGGTACACACTCCTGGACAGGGGTCATGTACAAATGCTCCTACACCCAGATCGATGGTCGGCCCTATCTGCGGTGCCTCTCCCCAGAGGAAGCACTCTACGCCCTAAAGGAGGCCCATTATGGTCTATGTGGCGCACACTTGGGAGCGAGATCCCTCGCCCGGAAGATCTTGAACTACGACTACTTCTGGCCCACACTACTGAGTGACTCCGAAGAGTACGTCTGCCAGTGCGATTCCTGCCAAAAATTTGCCCCAATCCGTCGCCTGCCCCAAGCACAACTTACTTCCTTGGCGAGTCTAATCCCCTTCGCAATGTGGGTGATGGATTTGCTCGGACCCTTCACTCCAGCATCCGGCCAGCTGAACTTCTTAGTGGTAGCAATAGACTACTTCTCGGATAGAGGCTGAACCTCTTTCAACAATCACCGAGCACAAGGTGCAGAAGTTCTTTTGGAAGAACATCGGCTGTCGGTTCGAGGTACCTCGCATCCTTATAACCAACAACGGGACCCAATTCACAGGAGCGGGATTCAGCAGCGGTTCTCTTCAGTAGCGCACCCCCAGTCCAATGGCCAAGTGGAAAACACGAACTGACAAATCCTCTCTGGCTTGAAGAATAGGCTTGACAAGTCCACTAAAGGGTTATGGGTCGAACAACTCTCCAATGTGCTTTGGAACTATTGCACCACCAAAAGAGCTCCAATAGGAGAGTCCCCTTTCAACCTCACGTATGGATCCGAAGTTCTCATCCCTTTGGAGGTGGGCCTGCCTTCACCACGACTCATAGCTTACAGTGAAGCGCAGAATGCGAAATAGCTTTGCAACTGCCTAGACCTCATTGACAAGGTCCGCGAGAGAGCCTTGATTCGGCAAGAGACCTACCGCCGTAGGATCACCCAGGCCAACAATAAGAGGGTACAGCCCGCCGACCTAAAAGAGGGTGACCTAGTGCTCAGAAAGTTATCGATCTCCGATCCAAGCAAAAGAGGCAAGTTAGCACCCAATTGCAAAGGACCATATAGGGTCTCTAGAGTTATTCGCCTGGGAGCGTATCAACTCGAAGACCCGGGGGGCAGGAAGATACCGAGGACATGGAATGTGGAACACTTAATGAAGTACCGAGAGGGTGTCTAAACACCGCTCCAAGCAACTTTCCCAAGAGAGCTCCAGAAGACATGTCCAAACTCCCTACTTGTATTTTCTCTTTATCAAAATGTAAAGGCGGCTCGCAACTTAGAAGTGGCCGCCCATTTGTTTGCAAGGAAACCTTTCCCCACAATTTTTCTATCTTTTGAGTAGTCTAACTCTACTTAGCAAATTCTCTATTTTTGGGTAGTCTAACTCTACTTACAAAAAAAATTCATTAAAACGACGTGCTCGGAGTCCAACACTTGGTTCGACTCCGCTTCAACTACTTGCTTCTAAGCGAGTACGAAGCAGATCACCATTCGAAATTGCTCCTACAGCCGTTGATACCTTCTAAACGACACGCTTTGAGTCCAACACTTGGTTTGACTCTGCTTCAACTACTTGCTTCTAAGCGAGTACGAAGCAGATCACCATTCGGAATTGCTCCTATAGCTGTCGATACTTTTAGAACGATGCGTTGGGAGTCGAACACTTGGTACGACTCCGCTTCAACTACTTGCGTCTAAGCGAGTAAAGAGCGGACAACCATTCGAAATTGCTCCTACAGCCGGTGATACTCTCTAAACGACAAGTTCAGAGCCTAACACTTGGTTCGACACCGCTTCAACCACTGGCTTCTAAGCAAGTACGAAGCGAATCACCATTCGAAATTGCTCCTACAACTGTTGACAACTACAAATGCTAGCGAAGCATGCAAGTTCCTAAAACATGTACTATTTCATTCGAATTTGGGATTACAAGTCTAATTACAAGACCAATTGCTCATGTTTACATTAAGATACAATACTTGTACAAAAAAGACTGCAAAATCACAAGGGAGATGCCCTAACGCCTCCGAGGGAGTGGGATACTCCTCTTGAGTGACAAACGAGGTCGGTGAACACCTTGTTACTGCGACCCTACACCCGTGGAGGTCCCTAAGTGGGCGAGCCAAGTTGTGTCTTCGAGAGTTGCACCGACTGAGGCCCTGCTCGACGAGCCAGCCACTCCGCTCTGTGCGTCTGCAGGATGCCCCAAGGTGGGAGGAGAACATAACACCAACTCGTGAAACGACCGTCCCTATGGGTACTCTCCTCAGGCGCAAGAAGTGGTCCTAACGTTGCTTCTCTCCGAGAGACATAGCAACCAGGTGAATCTCTGCCTCTAACTCAACAAATCGCTCCTTCAGCGAGTCATCTGTTAGCCTAACATTTAGCCAAGGCATTCGACTCGTATTGCCTGCACGAGAAGCTTCGATGATGGTCCGCTGAAGCTGCACCGTCTCCAAACTCTTTTCGAGCACCACGTTCTTTAGACCGTCTCTCTCAGCTCTAGCCTCAAACAAAGACTGTCGAATGGACTGTAGATTCTTGCCTAGCTTGCTGGACTTCGAGGGACTCCCCTCCACTTTCCGAGCTTGCTCCTTTAGTCGCTTCAGTTCGAAGGTGCGACGCGCCAGCATCAACTTGTGATGACTTAGTTCTACCTCGCTCTTGAGGAGCTTCTCTCGACCTCGAGAAAGCGCCAACCTAGCAACACCCAGATCAGACCGAAGGCGAGATACCTCAGCACTTCGTGGCACTTTGGCAAGGGGTAGTACTTCGACGATCTGAAAAGGCCAAGTGAAACTACTGAGTTCAGACACAACCACTATGAATCTAGAGAGCAATGCCGAGCTCCAACACTTGTTCAAAAAGTGTTTTAACACTTGTTCAAGAGTGAGTTCGAAAGCAATACCGAGCTCCAACACTTGTTCAAAAAGTGTTTTAACACTTGTTCAAGAGTGAGTTCGAAAGCAATGCCGAGCTCCAACACTTGTTTGAAAAGTGTTTTAACACTTGTTTTCAGAGTGAGTTCGAAAGCAGTGTCGAGCTCCAACACTTGTCTTAAAAGAGAACTTGAAAGCAATCTCAAGCTCTAACACTTGTTAAAAAAAGGAGAGTTTTTCACTCAATGCCGAACTTCAACACTTGTTTCATTAAAAGTTTTCACTCAAAAAAGTTTTCATTAAAAGTTTCAGGACTACAAGCAGTGGCCAGTCCGCAGTTCGGCACTACATGGGAAAAAACAAAAAACAAAAAGAGAGAAACAAGACGCAAGGCGGATCAGGGGTCGACTTTTGTTGAACGACCCTCCTCGGGGGCCACGATGGCCAGGGGCACGGCCTCCGACGGAGACTCCTTCTTGGCCTCAACCTCTTCAACTTCGACCGCCTCGGTCTCCTCTTATTCTTCGCCTTCTTCTTCACCTTCGGAGATGTCATCGAAACCGGGGACAGGATCCAGAAAAAGACGCATCCCGGTGCAGTCAACTTCGGGAAACTTTGCCTTTACCTCTTCTATGGCCCGAGCATATGCCTTCACCATGTTCACGATCAAGTAACCCTTCGCCTTTTCCAAGGCCTGCTCCTTGGCCTCCTTCACTTTCTCTGAGGCCTGCACCTCGGCCTCCTTCGCCGCCTCCAGCTTCGCCGCAACTACGACGTCCTCCTTCTCCTTAGCTAACTATTCGGCAGCCTTGAGGAGCTGAGCGTTGTCCGCCTCCAGCTTGGCGACCATGTCCTCGAGGGGCACCAACCTCGAGTTCTTTGACTCGGCCTCCGCCTTTGCCTTTTCAAGCTCCTTGGCGATCCGAGCCTTCTCACCTCGAGCCTTATCTGCCTCGAGTTTCATTTCTTTCTCCTGTTCGGACATTTTATTCATCAAATGGCCGATGTGACACGTGATCTGCGAGGCATGAGACTTGAGTTGTCAAAAAAGAAAACTAAGTGCTCGGCAAAGAGAAAATTTTAGGTTTCAAAGCTTACCGACATCGCCGAACGAGCCACTTCAAGGGCGTCATCCCCCACGCTACCCGCCTCCATCGCTGCTTCGTCCTTCGGCGTGGCAAGATGCCGAACCGCCTGCATGCATGCGGACGAGTTGCCCAAGAAACCGTCAAGCTTCCGGACCTGCCAGTTCGGAATAAAAATCTTCTTATGCTCCTCGGTCAGGAGCACCTCAGCTTCGGTAATCAAGGGCGAGGCTTTTAGTCCTAGGGCTGCCGACATCGGGAAGATTGCCGAATCAGTCGAAGCCGGAGTGGCCACTGCGGCCGATGGCTTCAGAGCGGAGGGGGGCTGCCTCCCTGCTGTTCTGCTATGGCGCGGTGGGCCAATGCCGTCTCCGAAGGGTTTTTCACGGCAACTCTCTTTCTCTTCTTGGGGGCCTTGCTGCGCATGGCTCCACGCTACGATACCAAATCTTCGAAGTCCATTGACTCTGCTGAGGAGAAAGAGTTAGAAAAAAAAAGAAAACTTCTTTTTCAAACCAAAATAAAAGAAAACAAACGAAACAAAGCTGTACTGGGGTTTATCGAGCTAAGACCCCCCTGGAAGAGCGCCTCCTCGGTCAAGTCCTTCCAATCAAACTTCGGACGATCGAGTAACGTCTGAACCATCTCTTCCTCCTCAGTGCTGAGGGTTGGGCTTTGCTTGACTTTCTTTGGCACTGAATCGACCCAAGCTGTGGGGATCCCCATGGCCCCCAGGTTCGGATCAGGAAATACTTATCTCTCCAATTCTTTATCGAGTCCGGACAGCTGACCAACTTCGTCCCGAACCTCAGATCCAAGTAGAACCAATAGACGTCCTTATGCTGCTGTTGCATTCGGTACACAGTTCGGAGCACACTCAGCCTTGGCTCGAGACTCGCCACCTGACAGTGCAGGATGAACCCGTTTATCAGCCTCCATACGTTCGACATGTACTGAACGGGGGTGATACGGAACCACCTCAGCACCTCGGCGACGAAAGGGTGCAGTGGGATCCGAACCCCCGCCAAGAATGCATCGACCGGCCAGAAGCACATGTCAATGGGCATCGGCGAGTTGGCCCTCACCTCTGGCCTGGGGAGCATCAAGTTGAACTCCCACGGAATCTGAAAGCATACCCTGATCCTTGCCAAGTCCTACTTAGTAAGGATGGAGATCGTCTCGTCCGCTTCCAATGTCTTTCTGGCCTTATTTTCCTCGAAGCTCCGAGCCATCCCATACATTATCCGCTTTGCCCTGTCCTTCGGAAGCTCTCTTTTAGGACCCCAGGCAACCTTCCGAACGCCCCCATCCTCCGATCCTCTTCAATCCTCGTCTCAACGACCACCGAAGTCTGCCCAACAATGGCCTTACCCTTGTCGATTGTGGGGACCTAACTAGAGGAGGCCTTGGGGGCAAGAAGGGGGGAGGTCTCGTTCCTCGAAGGATCGATAGACATTTTCTAAAAGCGAAAATAAACTAAGTATGGAGTTACCTTGATTTGAAAGCAACGGTCAGAAAACACGCCGGAAGACGGTGAAAACTCATCAGAAGCTCTTGCAGAGTAAAATTCTCGCATGAGTAAAAAACAACAGAAATAAGCAAATGATAGTGGGGGTAGATATTTATAGAGGCTAAGGTTGGGGGCACGCCAACCAAGGCAAAAGGGCCCCCAAGAGCGCAACGGCCTGGCCCATTTAGTGAGAAGACGCAAGAGATGTGTTGACTGGTTAGTGGCCCCTGGGTCCCACAAGCCATGTGGTGCTCTCTCAGTCATCGACAGCGTTTCCGAAGTCGATTGCCACCGACATCGAAATGCAAGAAAATGCGTTGACTGGTCAACGGCCCCTGGGTCCCACAGGCCACGTGGCGCTCTTTCATTCGTCGACAGCGGTTTATGAAGTTGATTGCTACCGACATCGAAACACAAGAAAATGCATTGACTGGTTAATGGTCCCTGGGTTCCACAGGCCACGTGGTGCTCTCTCACTCGTCGACAATGGTTCCGAAGTCGATTGCCACCGACGTCGAAACGCAAGAAAATGCGTTGACTGGTCAACGGTCCCTGGGTCCCACAGGCCATGTGGCGCTCTCCCATTCATTGTCTAAGGTGCCGATGTCGATCACCACCGACGTCTAAATGCAAGAAAATTCATTGGCTGGTCAACGGTCGCTGGGTCCCATAGGCCACGTAGCGCTCTCCCATTCGTTGGTTGAAGTGCCGATGTCAATTGCCATCGACGTCGAAACGCAAGAAAATGCATTGACTGGTCAGTGGTCACTGGGTCCCACAGGCCACGTGGCATTCCCCCATTCGTTGGTTGAGGTGCCAATGTCGATTGCCACCGATGTCAAAATGCAAGAAAATGCGTTGACTGGTCAACGGTCGATGGGTTCTATAGGCCACGTGGCGCTCTCCCATTCGTTGGTTGAGGTGCCGATGTCGATTGCCACTGACGTCAAAATGCAAGAAAATGAGTTGACTAGTCAACGGTCCCTGGGTCCCATAGGACACGTGGCGCTCGCTCATTCGTCCACAAGACTTCCGAAGTCGATTGCCACCGATGGCGAAATGCAAGAATAGCCAGGTCCCACCTACCACGTGTCGCTCTCTTAGACTTCGACAAGCCTTCCGAAGTCACTTTCCACCGAGGCCTGAATGCAAGAATAGCCAGGGGACCACTGGACACGTGTCGTCCCCCTGGACCTCGGCGAACGCCCTGAGGTCGATTGCCACCGACCCCCAAACAGGCGAAAGTCGCTTCTTTCATGACCGTCAGATCACCCAGATCTTCACGCCCCCAGCTGATGGATGCCCCAGATTTAGCCACGTCATAAATAGGTTATTAAAATTGTTTTTTAAATTAATTCGGATTATTTATTTAAAAATTGCGAAAAATGCCCAAAAATTCATGAAAATTAAGTAAAAATTCTAAAAAATAATTATAAATTCGGGGAATATTTTTAAGCCCCTGGGTAGTTGGAACAATTAATTAGTGCTCCTGAAAAATAAACCATTGTTTCGCAAAATTGGATAAATGGTTCGAAAAATAGTTAAAAAATCAAGAAAACCTGCCAAAAATCTAGAGCAACTAAGATGCAACTTTGAGCATGCTACCAACTTAGGAAAGTACTGTCACCCCACTGACAGGATTCAAACACCCTTTAAGAACTCCGATAAAACCCTATATGCCATTAAAACAACAAAAATACTCCCACAAGGCTATAACACACAGTCTTCGGTAGTGGGGCGGCTCGTGATATGGTTAAAAATGGGGTTAAATCGGAACAATTCAAAGTGGGCACGAATCTTGAAGTCGCAGGGGCAATATGGTAATTTCATCTGCAGATGGGTCCGAATCGGGAACCGGGTCTCTCCCATTGGACCCTGCTAGCCCGTGAACGTATCTATTCGGTTAAGAACGGGTCTCAACCCGTTAGGGACCAGTTCAACAGAATAGGAGCATATCCTGGCTTGTCCCTATCTTGATGAGGCGGTTATAACCACCCCTATCCAGCCACACTGGGAAGTAGGGATTCACTCTTATCCTAAAAGAGATCCCCATGGTGACTATAAATACCCCCCTATCTTCTATTATCTCAGGTGATCACTCTTCGCGCACTCAAGCTCTTTCCCTTTACTTTTTCTAGTATTGACAAGAGCGTCGTAGGGTTCGTCGCCGGAATCCATCCCGGTGTTTCGAATGTTTGTGCAGGTCAGCGGGAGCACCATGGATTCAACTTCTAAACAAGGAAGAAGGGAGATTCAGCCTGTTCGAGTTCCTTACGAACCTACAAATCTCATCTATTGCCCCCACACCAGAATCCAGCGGCAACAAGTGTCAAGTGAACAAGTATCTTGTAAACAAGTAACAAGTGTCGAGTATCAAATATCATGTATAAGTAACAAGTATCAAGTGTCAAGTGAACAAGTATCAAGTGTCAAGTACAGGTAACAAGTGTCGAGTATCAAGTATCATGTATAAGTAACAAGTATCAAGTGTCAAGTGAACAAGTATCATGTAAACAAGTAACAAGTGTCGAGTATCAAGTATCATGTATAAGTAACAAGTATCAAGTGTCAAGTGTCAAGTGAACAAGTATCATGTAAACAAGTAACAAGTATCAAGTGTCAAGTATCAAGTACAAGTAGCAAGTAACAAGTGTCAAGTATCAAGTACCATGTTCAAGTCTTGTATTAATCTATCTAGGTAGCACTTCATGCATCCATTCTATTACCACATGGTTGCTACTTACAAGCAAGTTACGTTTAGGCCTAATGGTGGGTTTCTATAGGGTCGTGTACTCAGGCGTCAAATCAAGTAATAAGTAACAAGCACGAAACATGTAATCGTGAACTCGTGCCAGCAAGTAGTATCAAGCATGAATCATATAATCATGAAACATGGCGACATATACTAATAACAAGCATGAATCATGTAATTATGAAACATGGCGGTAAGTAATGGGAAATACGGGTCCCCTTCTGAGTACACAGACCTATATTGTTCACTACTAATGTCTTTCCTTTAACCCCGGCTTGGTTATTTTGTTATTAATATTAAACAGGCATGTACGTGTACAAAACATGGCAAGAAATATATGGTATGAACAAGTAACAAGTTCAGGTTGAAAGATAAACATGTACAGGTGATAGACAACACACAAAAGAGTAGGACAACGAAAATTCTAGTTCTGGATAGCAAGACAGTATTGCACTAAATATGGGATTCCCATTGCCACAAACATGCAAACATGGATCCGTCATAGAATCTGGAAAATAGAGTCTCGACCGAATCCAGCAAATATATATAAGTCATATGGTATTTCACAAAAGCATAACTCAAAACAGGTTTGAATCAAGAAAACACGTTCAGCCAGAAATCAGAAGTTTGTATTCAAGAACAGGAAAACAACATGAAAGCTCAATAATTAAATCAACGAAAAATCTTGGGTATTCCCTATTATGTTTAATAACAGAAAATAAAGTTTCATAATTTTCCAACTGTCATGCTCCGCTTTCCAAAAAAAGAATACGGAATACGGATACGTGACTAAGCCCAGCGAATTATTTCCATCGTCCATATACTGTCAGGATCTTTACAATATTTTACCAGAATAATCAGAGTCGGAAGGAAGAAAAGTCAACCAAGCATGCATATATGAATCAAAATACCAACAAGAATACTTGAAACCAAAATATATTAATCTCAAATAAACCAGATCTGAACAAGTCAAAAATCCTGAGTCACATTGCCCAAATATAAATATTCCAAGTAGCAAATACATTATTCAAATAAGCAACACTAAATAATAATAGCAAAACTCCAGCAACTAGTATCTCATATCACCTACTCCATCTGGCAGCTGATCTCCAAAATCTGTAATTTAATAAATTGCAGGAAGAGGAAAAGAAAAGAAAACGCCCATCAATACAAGTTACGGGCCTCTTGCAGTGCAAGATACAAGTACAGGAAAATAAACTACATAGCATGGAATAGACATGATAACAAAATAGAACAACTAACATGCATCATGAACAGGATCAAGTAATATAATGTGTTAACAGGGTATGGATAACATGTAACAGATGTCAAATATCATGCAAGCCAGCAAACAGGTAACAGGTGTCCAGTAGTATGAACAAGTAACATGGAACCGGTAAGCATGTAACAGGTAATCATGTTATGTCATGTCAAGTATTGTATTATTACTATCTAGGTAGCACTTCATGCATCCATACTTTTACTACATGGTTGCTACATACAATCAAGTTACGTTTAGATTTCGTAAAGGATTCTATAGGGCTGTGTACTCAGGTATCAAGAAATCCAAATCATATTAACCAAATTATATACCAAATTCCAAATTAATCAAATCATATACCAAATTCCACATGTAATCCAAATTATATACCAAATTCCAAATGTAATCCAAATCATATCATGTAACCAAATGAGGGAATCACGGGCCCCCTTCCGAGTATACTTTTCTATATTGTCCACTACTAGATCTTTCCCTTAACTCCGGCATATTACTTTTTATTATAAAATATACATGGTCACGAGATAACGAGAACAAAATCGGGACAAGAAAATGATGTATCAGGAGCTTATATGATTCAAGAAACATGTTCTAAATCACAAAATACAAGAAACAACATGCAAATATTCAAACATGGTAAAATGCCAATTCTGGAAAACAAGACGTTGCTGCATCAAAACTGAGATTCCTGCTACCACAGCAATGCAAATCTGGATCCGTCAGAAAATCTGAAAAATAGACTCTTGGCCGAATCCAGCAATTATATATAAGTCATATGGTATTTCACAAAAACAAGTCTCAAAACAGGTTTGTATGCAGAAAACGTGTTCAGTCAGAAAATCAGTATTTTGTATTCACAGTCAGGAAAATAGCATGAAAACTAAATAGTTAAATCCACAAAAAATCTGGGGTATTCCCCTATATGTGCAGCATCAGAATATAAAGTTTCATAATTTTTCAATATAAATAGTTTAGTCAACAAAAATTAGAAAACTTCAAGATGCAGTAGTTTGTAAATTTGGAATTATAAACACTGAAGTACGAAAATAGAAATATCTCACAAAATACAAATCAAAATATAGATCCGTCAAATGGGGGATAAACTAGATACAATAGGCTAGCTTTCAAATTCAGAAAGATTTTTCAAACAGCAAGTAGAATCAGGTCGAAATTATGTATCTTTACTGAACAGCAAGGAAATTCTGCTAGTATAGTTATTATTTGCTAGTATAAAATAGTTGGTAAAAATCATTAATTAAATCCACAAAAATTTAGGGTTAATCCCAATCTGGTCTAGTTATACTCAGCAAAATATTGGATCAAAATAATACTTTTAACATCAGAATAAAAATAGTTTACTCCACAAAATTCATATAAAACGAATTCTGGAATTTTAAACACAAAATTCGTAGTAAAATAGTAATAACTTGAAACTCATAAATAGAAACTGAGATATGTCAAAAGGGTTGGAAAATAGATAGAATTATCTACGGTTCATATTCACAAAATATTTTCATACACTGACCTTCATAGGGTCTAAAATATTGATAAAAAATAGAAAACCGGCAAAATAGAAAATACCCTTCATGCACAAAATCAACTGGTTCATATGAAACTCATCCAAAACATAACCAAATATGAAATAGGGTGTACTAGATGTCCAAGCAATATGGTATAGGGTATTTCACAAGTCTATAACGAGTTTACTACAACTAACACAACCAAGCACACGATATCATATGATCAAGTCATGAACAACATGCATGTATACAAGAAGAAGTGGTCATCCTTAGGTTATTTCATGTCATGTGTGTCATGTGGCAACTACGGGCAGGTCAACATAATAGAGACAATGTACAACAGGGGTTTCACACAAGAATTGTCTCAGCACAACTGCACTACAGACAGCATTTAGTACTTGTATTACACAAAGGAAAGAATTAAAATTACTTGCCTGAGAGACGACGATGGGAACGAAGCAAAGAGTTAGAATAACAGGAACGAATTTCCGGGCACGAACACAATACACGGATCACGAACCAATCACGAATACACGAACAAGATCACGAACAAGATGCGCAAGATGCATAAGATGATCACAAACAAGATGCGCAAGATGATCGAGATCACAAACACAATCGGATGGTTAAGATCAAGAGATCAAGAGATCAACGAATGAGATCTAATCCAATGATGAAGATGATCAGATCAGATCAGATCAGATCGGAAGGAGATCGGGCGGCCCACAATCAATGGCAATGATGGAGATCATGATCATGATGATCAATCGATCGGATGGCCAGAATCAAAACCAAAGGGACATGAACATGATGATCAAGATGATCACGACGATCGATGGCTCTGGATCCAACATGATCAAAACCCTATCAAACAGCCAAAAGCTTGGCTGTGGTGGCTCAACTGGTGACGGTAGGGGGCTACGCGGTAGGGGCTGACGGCACAGTGCGGGGAGCACGCTGCGACTGACTGGCTGAAGCTGCTGTCGCGGGTGCAGGAGGCAGCACAAAGGATCGGCGACGATGGGACTGTCATCAAAGCTTTAGAGAGGAGCACAAGGGAAGGCTGAGGAGGGGGGCTGACATCGGCCCGGGGTGGAGACACGACACAGGAAGGATGAGTGGGAGGACGGGGGTGAGCACAGGGAGGTGCAGTGGCGCAGGGGATGGGCTGCGCTCGTGAAGAAGGCACTGGCTGCTGCAGAAGGGAGGACAGCAGGGGATGGGTGCGACGGGGAGATGAACGGGAGCAGGTGGAAAGGAAAGGACGGCTGTATAGGGTCTAGAAGATGAATAGGCTTTAGGGATAGGATATATATAGGGAGTAGGGTGTTAGGGTTTTTGGCTTAATGGTTTCGGGTTGCAGATGAGTTAATGGGTATCCAATGGGGTTCAAGTGGATTAGGGATATAGGGGGGGTAGTTGGTTTTTAATGAAAATCCAATAAGGAAAATAGGGTATTAAATAACAAATGGGTTTGGAGTTTTGGAAAAAAAATAAAATAACAAATAAAAATATACAATTAGGATTTGATAGAAATATTAATAATAATATTAAAAACAAAAACAATAACAATAATAATAATAATAATAATAATAATAACAGTAATAATAATAATACTGATAATAATAATAATAATAAGAAAAATGATAAAAGATAATAATAGTAAGGGAAAAAGGGGTATGAGCAACTTGCTCATTTAGTAAATAAGCAATTGATGATGTGGCATACATGTGATTGGAAAAGCCTTAAAAGGGTTAGTTGTCTAATGTATCACATGCATGCCACATAATCAATTGCTCATTTACTAAATGAGCAAGTTGCTCATATCCCTTTTACCCTAATAGTAATAATAATAACAGTAATAGTAACAATAATAGAAATCAAAGTAATAATATCAATAATAAGATTTGTATGACAATATAAAAATCAAATAAAATTATTTATCGAAAATAGGTTTTAAAGAAGATCTAACAATACATTTTGACAAAAGAATTTGTGTATGAAATTCGGCCAAATATCAACTTACCTTTGGGTCAGTTAATAAACGCATGAATTACAAACACACAATCATCTTGATATTTTAAATAAATTAATCTAAACAAAAGAGGTCACTTTAGCAATATTTTTGTTTCAATTGATCTATTCAAAATATTAGACATTCTTAAGAAAAACCAAAACTATAATTTGAATTTAATTGTTTTCCAAAATTTTATCAATTCCTTAATTTTTGTAATTATACTTTATTTTAGATAATGTTAACAAAACCATAACCGAGAATTAATATCAAGTAGGACTTATAGCATAATGTTACAGGAAGATTAAACCCCAAGTTAATATTGACATTATCTATCTACAGCAAAGGCAGCAATGAAAGTAAACAGTGGCTGTCCTGGGTCCCACCAGATGTCAGCAGGTAGACACAACATCAATCTGCTTACCACCGGGTGGCCCCACCAGTGCCACGCCACCCACGTGGGTGGGTGACAATAACAGCCAAAACCCAAAAAATTGAGGCTATTTCTCATGAGCCCAAACCAAAATATTAAATCTCATAATATTCTTTTAATAGATCAACATATAATTTTGATGGATGTCAACCTGCTAAATCAAAATCACTTCCAAAACCATATCTTTAAAATAAATCTTTATCAAAGGAAATTGGGCCCCACAGCATATACAGCATTCCATTTATTCCCTCAACTCAATCAAAACACTAATAGAAAAATATGTTACAGAGATACGGTTCTGATTTTTTTATTTTTTTTAATCTGAAGATAATCTTAACTTTTGTAATTTTACTTTATTTTACATAGATAATATCAAGATAATATCTAACTGAATTTTATTTATCCGATTATAGGACAAATATCTTTAGTAACAGAAATTTGATTTTCATTAACAGAAAATTGATTGATTAACAGAAATTCTAAAGGAACGGCAGGTCACAAACAAATATCTTTACTATTTTTAATTGCAAACCAATTTATGACAAGAAATATATAATTTTAATTAATGACCCACATCTATCTGCTCTTCTCTCCCGATACAAAGAGAAGGCAGCCAAAGGAACGGGGGGGCTACTACCACCTGCCACGCACCTGGAAACCACACAGCGGAACTCACCCCTAATCTCTACACGTGGCCCCCCATGACATCAGCCATGCTGACGCAGTAGATAACCAGAAATGGTTGCTGCACCTTCATACTGGACGGCCCCCACATGCCCATGTCACACAATGTGATAGTAGCAACAAGTGAAGCATCTGCTGCTATTTTCCCTTGCATCCCCCATGAGGGCCCCACATCCAAACTCCTCATGCTGAAGCCAGACATTACTCCTCCATCTCATTCATAAAATCCATATAATTTCCATACCTTATTCCTATAGCAATTTCTATGGGCAACAATTGCTTTTAACTTTAACAAAAATGCAAGGATTATCAAAAAAGGGTAAGAATTGATCTTATATTAATTATCTCTAACAGAAACATATCAAAACCGTATCTATAAAAAATAAAAAAATAAAAAAAGTAAAAAATAAAAAAATATTGCACTTACGGTTTTGAACAGTATGGTATTATATATATATAAACTATAATTAAGCATATCTTCACATCAAATCTAAATATTAGATCTCAACATCATAGAATCTAAACATTGAATAATCTATATGAACAGGAAGATATAGATCTACAGAATGATTAGATCCATAAATACCATGTAAAGAAGATCAAAAGAAAACCCTAAATTTCTTAAATTTTCTTTAAACAATAAACCCTAAATTTCTTCAATTAATTCAGCAAAGATGGCTCTGATACCAATTGATTGTATTTTATATACACTTAAGAACATGCATAAAACATTAATAACAACCTAAAACATATTTCTATGAATCAAGATCTTAATCATGTTGCAAAAGTGCTTTAATATAAAATCCTAAATCATGAAACTATAGATCTTTGCTAAATCAAAAGAAAAACATTAAAAGTGGAAGTACTAACCTGAAGCCATTAATGGAGATTGCGCAGAGGTTTTGGATCTTCCTATATGATACGCACTTCTATGAGAGGTCGTCTCTCTATTCTTCTATTGATGGAATTACAGATGGAATAAGAAGATACGTATATATAAGGAACCATAATCCAAATTGATAATTATTGATTTCCAATTTTGCCCATCAAAATGAGAAATTTACTTTACGATCTCTACACGTGTTATATCATACTTTAAATTATATGCTTTTAACCCATTACTTAATCTTGATTATATCACTTTAATTTGGGTTAAACTTTAGAATAGCAATCATATATTTAGTCACATATTTGAGCCCACAGAGATTATTTTCCAACAAAACAAGCAGAAAGAAAGTCATAGGGATTTGTCCAGTCCTAGTGCATTCTGTACAAAGTTGCCAGATTGCTGCAAACCTTCTTTTGTTCCAAGACTGAAGCTAGCTTGGACTGTGGTCACATAACTTTCTCTGACCATATCAATGTTTCTTCTACTCCTCTGGTTGGCAGGGCCCAAGCGAGTTTCAGTAAACTGCGGTAAAATTTTGTAGATGCAAAAGAGTTGTCAAAGCATCTTCTTTTCTGAAAGTACCCAATCGAAGACAAGATTATGCATTGGATCATGTTCTCTTTGAGGCGTAATAGTAATCATGCATCTATCATCCACGTGCTTCTAGGAATTTAAATTGAACATGGTTCCTTTCAGGTGCAACAATAGGTACGTAGACGATGCACTACAACACACATGTCTTACCCCCAACGTATCTACCGCGAGGTTTGGGTAGAATTAGAAATGCCGAGATAGAGAATTTAAAATAAATAAATGTATAAATAAATAAATGAAACTCCACCCTATCCCGGTGTTTTGTCAAAAGCACCGAGATAAGTGAGCATACCCCAAATTTCACTCTTCCCCTCAATTTATTTCTCTCTCTCGCTCTCTCGCTCAAACCCTATCCCCGACCTACCCCCCTGCCATTGTCGTGCCCCCATCTTTGACCGCTGCACCCCACGTCACTGTGCCCCCTTACTGCCATCGTCGACCACCGTCGTCTCTCACTCTCTCGCTCAAACCCTATCCCCGACCTACCCCCCTGCCGTCACCGTGCCCCCCATCTTCGACCGCCGCACCCCACATCACTGTGCCCCCCTTCTGGCCGTCGTCGACCACCATCGTCTCTGGCTTACCAAAATCCTCTCTATCCCCCCTCTCTCTCTCAAATAAAAATCCTAACCCTAGTTCTCAATCTCGTCATCTTCTCCGACCAACCTTCATCCCCTATGCCAACACCCCCCATCACCATGCCCGACGCCAACACCCACCATCGATGTGCCCGATGCCAGCCTCTCCTTGCCATCGGCATCTCTCTCCTTGCCTCGCCGTCACCGTCCCATGCTCCTCGATTCGTTGGCCAAATCTCAGGTACCGCTACCTAATGGATTTTTAAAGTTAGGTTTAGGTTTAGACGTGATTCATATTTTAGTAGTGATTTCGGAATTTTGAGTTTTACTTTTTTTTTGTCTACATCGAGATGATGCTCCCTTCGAACCAGAAGGCTTATTGAGGTATGTCAGTAGTTCAATTTATTTTATTTTATCTAAATTTATTTTGTATAACTAGTTATACTCCATAACAAATTGATGTAATTAAAATATCATTCTTGATGCGGTTTGTTTTTGGGGTATGGCTACAACAGGTGTGAGTTCTTTCAATTTGTATAGCAGAAGTCGCGGTACTGGCTATATGCTCGACCCTCGGCAGAGGAAGCGACTCGGGAGTAGCAAGAATTAGATGGAGAACGGATGCTCAGCTCAAATCCAGTAGCTCAGCGTGGATCTTCGGGGCTCAGCTCGGTCTTGTGTACCTACACTCTGCCTAGAAACACCGGAAGAGATCCTAGTGACAGGCCCTCTGACGATCTAGTCAGTCACTGGAAAGTAACAAGAGCTAGGGTTTTTAGAGGGGAAAGATTGATTACCTTTGAAAGAAGGAGGGGGCCTGGTATTTATAGGCAGAGCAAACAGGTCTGAGATCCTACTGGGCCGGGTTTGGACCTGTTTGCCCGTGGGCCTGATGTGGCAGAAGCCTATGAGGCTCTGGGTTGATCTGATGATCAGGAAAGAGCGGGTTTTGAGAGGATCTGGTGGCCCAGGAGGGGCCACGTCATCTGAACCATATCAGGAGCCCCCCACTCCTAGAGGGCTGGATAACCTAGCCATGTAGGAGTGGTTTTGCCTCAGTAGGAAGAGCGAAGTGGTGTGTACGGCGAAGAATGGGGTCCGTATCTTCCTGGAGAGGCCAACGGGGTTGGATGAAGGGGATCCCCTTTTGGCGTCATGCGGGGCATCGAGTGCCGAAGAGTAAGAGCTCGCTTAGCCGTGCGTCGAGGGTCGGGAGACGATCCCCCTCACTTGTTGGAAAAGCTAGGGGACGTCGAGATCCGTAGAGTAGGAACTTGCTTAGCTGAGCATCGAGGGTCGGGAGAAGAGCCCCCTCACTTGTTGGAAAAGCTATGGGACATTGAGATCCGTAGAGTAGGAGCTCGCTTAGCCGAGCATCGAGGGTCGGGAGGCGAGCCCCCTCACTTGTTGGAAAAGCTAGGGGACGTCGAGATCTGAGGAGTAGGAGCTCGCTTAGCCAAGCGTCGAGGGTCAGGAGAAGAGCCTCCCTCACTTGTTGGAAAAGCTAGGGGACATCGAGATCTGAATAGTAGGAGCTCGCTTATCCAAGCATCAAGGGTCGGGCGACAAGCCCCCTCACTTGTTGGAAAAGCTAGGGGATGTCGAGATACGTAGAGTAGGAGCTCGCTTAGCCGAGCATCGACAATCGAGAGACAAGCCCCCTCACTTGTTGGAAAAGCTAGGGGACATCGAGATCTGAAGAGTAGGAGCTCGCTTAGCCGAGCTTCGATGGTCGGGAGCCGAGCCCCCTCACTTGTTGGAAAAACTAAGGGACGTCGAGATCTAAAGAGTAGGAGCTCGCTTATCCAAGCGTCAAGGGTTGGGAGACGAGCCTCCTCACTTGTTGGAAAAGCTAGGGGACGTAAAGATCCGTAGAGTAGGAGCTCGCTTAGCCGAGCATCGACGGTCGGGAGACAAGCCCCCTCACTTGTTGGAAAAGCTCAGGGACATCGAGATCTGAAGATTATGAGCTCTCTTATCCGAGCATCGAGGGTCGGGAGACGAGCCCCCTCACTTACTGGAAATGCTAGGGGACATCGAGATCTGAAGAGTAGGAGCTCGCTTAGTCGAGCATCGAGGGTCAGGAGATGATCCCCCTCACTTGTTGGAAAAGCTAGGGGACGTCGAGATCTGAAGAGTAAAAACTTGCTTAGTCGAGTGTCGAGGGTCGGGAGATGAGCCCCCTGTCCGTCATCGAGAAGCTTTTTGTGGCTCGCGGTGACATCCGAGTGCGAGCCTCAAGCTTATAGGATAAGCTTTTGTGGCTCGTGGTGCCATTCGAGCGCCGAGCCTCAAGCTTATAGGAGAAACTTTTATGGCTCGCGGTGCCATCCGAGTGCCGAGCCTTAAGCTTGTAGAAGAAGCTTTTGTGGCTCGTAGTGACATTCGAGAACCGAGCCTCAAGCTCATGGGAGAAGCTTTTGTGGCTCGCGGTGACATCTGAGCGCCGAGCCTCAAGCTTATAGGAGAAGCTTTTGTGGCTTGCTGTGCCATCCGAGTGCCGAGCCCCGACAACTTGTTGGAAAAGCTTTGGTGGCATGGCAGTGATATCCGAGCGCCGAGCCTCAAGCTTATAGGAGAATCTTTTGTGGTTCGCGGTAACATCCGAGCGCTAGCCTCAAGCTTATAGGAGAAATTTTTGTGGCTCGCGGTGCCATCCGAGCACCGAGCCTCAAGCTTATAGGAGAAGCTTTTGTGGCTTGCGGTGCCATCCGAGTGCCGAGCCTCAAGCTTATAGGAGAAGCTTTTGTGGCTTACGGTGCCATCCGAGTGCCGAGCCTCAAGCTTGTAGAAGAAGCTTTTGTGGTTCGCAGTGCCATCCGAGCGTCGAGCCTCAAGCGTATAGGAGAAGCTTTTGTGGCTTGCGGTGCCATCCGAGCGTCGAGCCTCAAGCTTTTAGGAGAAGCTTTTGTGGCTTACGGTGCCATCCGAGTGCCGAGCCTCAAGCTCGTATAAGAAGCTTTTGTGGTTTGCAGTGTCATCCGAGAACCGAGCCTCAAGCTCATAGAAGAAGCTTTTGTGGCTTGCGGTGACATCCGAGCACCGAGCCTCAAGCTTATACGAGAAGCTTTTGTGGCTCGCGGTGACATCCGAGCGCCGAGCCTCAAACTTATAGGAGAAGCTGTTGTGGCTTGCAGTGCCATCCGAGTGCCGAGCCTCAAACTTGTAGGAGAAGCTTTTGTGTCTCGCGGTGATATCCGAGCGTCGAGCCCCCAAAAATTGTTGGAAAAGCTTTGATGGTTTGGTGGTGGCCTTCGAGCGCCGAGCCTCAAACTTGTAGGATAAGCTTTTGTAGCTCGCGGTGCTATCCAAGCGGCGAGCCTCAAGCTTATAGGAGAAGCTTTTGTGGCTCGCGGAGCTATCCGAGCGCCGAGCCTCAAGCTTGTAGGGGAAGCTTTTGTGGCTTACGGTGACATCCAAGCGTCGAGCCTCAGACTTGTAGGAGCTTATGTGTAGTTTTTCGTCGGTGGGATGGTGTATTGGTAATGGCGGCTGTTGCCGCTGGATTCTGATGTGGGGGCAATATATGAGATTTGTATGTTCGAGAGGAACTCGAACAGGTAGAACCCTTCTTCTTCCTTGTTGACTGGTTGACTCCTTGGTGCTGCCTTGAACCTGCACAAATTTTCGAGACACCGGGATGGATTCCGGCGATGAACCCTCCGACGCTCAGGTCAATACAAAGGAAAAGTGGAGAGAAAGAGCTTTAGTGTGCAAAGAGTGTTCACCTCTAACAGTAGGAGGTATGGTGGTTTTAATAGTCACCATGGAGATCCTTTTCAAGATAAGGGTGAATCCCTACTTCCCGATGTGGCTGGTTGGGGTTGGTTATAACCATCCCCTTAAGATAGGGACAGGCCCGGATCTGCTCCTATCCTGTTGATCTGGTCCCTAATGGTTAAGACCCATTCCTTACCTACCAGATCCGTTTATGGGCTAGCGGGTCCAAGAGGAGAGACCCGGGGCCCAATTCGTACCCATTTGTAGGTGAAGTTTCCATCTCATCCCTGAGACCTCAAGATTCGTGCCCACTCTGAACAGTTCCGATCTAACCCCATTTTTAGCCATATCAAGAGCCCCCCACTCCCAAAGACTGTGTTACAGTCTGGTGGGAGTAGTTTTATTGTTTTAATGGCGTATAGGGCTTTATCGGAGTTCTCAATGGGTGTTCAAATCTTTTCTGAGGGGTGATGTTGCTTTTCTGAGCTGGTAGCATGCTCAGAGTCGCTTCTAGGTTGCTCTGGGTCTTTGGTGATTTTTTTCGATTTTATATTATTTTTTCAAACCATTTATTCAATTTTGCAAGGCAACAATTTGCTCTCCAGGAGCACAACTAATCATTCTGAACAAGAATTATTTATCCCAGGGCTCAAGAACATTCCCACGAATTTATAATTATTTTTCAGAATTTTTAATCTTTTTTTTGCAATTTTTAAATAAATATTCCGAATTAATAAAATAGAAAAAGGAATTAATGGCCGTATTTATGACGTGGCCAAATCTGAGCCCTTGATCATGCACCAGCAAGGAATTCTGGGTGATCGAACGGCCAGAAGAAAGGGGCTTCTTGCGTCTTCGGTTCGGAACCACACCTGTACAGCGATCTGGGCGTACGGTAAGGCGGACGCACCGAACAGGGCATCGAGCTTGGTGGACGGTGCGTCGAACACAATGAATGTTATGTTGAGTTTGGCGAATAGTAGGAAGGCGTTGACTGGTCAACGCTTTTTTTGGTGTTTTCAGCTCGGAAACACGTCCACTCTATAGTGGCGACAAGCTTGGCAAACGGTGTGTGAGCATGCCGAACGAAACAGCGAACACGAAGAGCGTTGACTGGTCAATGCTTTTTTTTTTGGTGTTTTCAGTTTGGAAACACGTCTGCTCGACAGTGGCGGCGAGCTTGGCAAACGGTGTGTCGAGCATGGCAAACAAAACGGCGAGCTCGAAGGCCGTTGACTGGTCAACACAATTTTTGGTGTTTTCAGCTCGGAAACACGTTTGCTCATTAGCGACGGCAACCTTGGCGAACGGTGTGTCGAGCAATTCGGACGAAGTAGCGAGCCTGAAGGGCATTGACTAGTTAACGCATTTTTGGTGTTTTCAGCTCGAAAACACGTCTGCTCGTCAGCGTCGGCGAGCTTGGCGAACGATGTGTCGAGCAATTCAAACGAAGTGCCAAGCTTGAAGGGCATTGACTGGTCAACGCATTTTTTGGCATTTTCAGCTCGGAAACACATCTGCTCGTCAGCGTTGGCGAGCTTGGAAAACGGTGTGTCGAGCGATTCAAACAAAGCGGCGAGCTTGAAGGGCATTGACTGGTCAATGCATTTTTGGTGTTTTCAGCTCGGAAACACGTCTGCTCGTCAGCTTCGACGAGCTTGGCGAACGGTGTGTCGAGCAATTCAAACGAAGTAGCGAGCTTGAAGGGCGTTGACTGGTCAATGCATTTTTGGTGTTTTCAGCTCGGAAACACGTCTGCTCGTCAGCTTCGGCGAGCTTGGCGAATGGTGTGTCGAGCGATTCGTACGAAGCGGCGAGCTTGAAGTGCGTTGACTGGTCAATGCATTTTTTGAGTTTTCATCTTGAAAACACGTCTGCTCGTCAGCGTCGGCGATCTTGACGAACGGTGTTTCGAGCAATTCCAACGAAGCGGCGAGCTTGAAGGGCATTGACTAGTCAACGCATTTTTTGGCATTTTCAGCTCGGAAACACATCTACTCGTCAGCTTCGGTGAGCTTGGGGAACGGTGTGTCGAGCGATTCGAATGAAGCGGCGAGCTTGAAGGGCATTGACTGGTCAATGCATTTTTTGGTGTTTTCAACTCGGAAACACGTCTGCTCGTCAGCTTCGGCAAACTTGGCGAACGATGTGTCGAGCAATTTGGACGAAACGACAAGCTTGAAGGGTGTTGACTGGTCAATACATTTGAGCTGCTTCTGGTTGCTTCTTTTTTGTCGTTTCGTATTCTGACCGCCTAGACTTCCGCACTTGATGGGCCCCCTAAGCTGTGCAGCCCAAGCCCATTAAATTTTACCATAAATACCCACCCCTTCTATTTTTTACCTCACTTTCTCACTTTCACTTCACCTGAGATTTCTTCTCTTCAAAGCCTTGAGAGGAGCTTCCGGTGATCTTTTCCGTTCTCTGACGAGCATTCCGACCATGATTGTCACTTCTCAGGTAATTTATTTTAATTTTAAGAGATGTCTAGGGTGTCTTCCGGCGAAGAGGCCTCCTCCTCGGGTCAACCCGAAGTAGCCCCCCGGTCCACTCCTTCTAGGGTCGATAAGGGAAAGGCCCCTATTGTCCTGTCCTCTCCGCAAGTGGGAGAAGATCGGCCTGTCGAAGGTGAAGGTGGAGAGGCGGCTCTCTCTTCGACGGTGGTGGAATCAATAGTGGAGAAAGATCAGAGGATGGGTGCATTTGGGCGACACTCGATCGTTGTGTCTACCCTTGGAGGGACCCAATAGTATGGTGCAGAGGAGTTGAGGCGAGCGGAACAAGGGTTGGCGCAGTTTTATGAGGAGAACGATCCGAGGGAGCGCATAGAGGTGAACGAAATTGTCAGCATCCTGAAAGAGTCGGACCTGCGAATCATCCGGATGTGCTTCATGATCCCTCCGGAGTTCGAACTCGTCATCCCTGGGCCAAGAATCAGGTCCTACTCTTCACTTCCCTCTGATACTTGTATTTTTCCCTTCGACGCTTTCCATGCAGGGCTACACCTCCCTCTACACCCTATCGTGAGGGCGGTGCTGCAATGGTATGGGGTATGCCCTATTCAGCTGATGCCGAACATTTGGAGGCATGTCACGGGGTTTGTTCTCGATTGCCAAGCCGCCAGGATCAAATCTAGGATCAGCGTACTTCGTCGTCTGTACAAGATTCATCAAAAGATAAGGACGGAGTACCGTTTCTACCTTACTGCTCGGAAGGGCGTCAAGTTGGTCAACAACCCTGACTCCGTGAAGTTTTGGCGAGATAAATACTTCCTTGTTCGGGGTAAAAAGCCATGGGACATTCCCACGGTGTGGAGGGAGGATGTGTCGAAGAGGGCGAAGATGGAGCCGACCTTGAGTCCTGAGGAGGACAAAGTGGTCGGCATCCTCTTGGATCGGCCTACTCTGCATTGGAAGGAGATCTCCGAGGAGAGCCTCTTTGGGGGAGGCCTTAGCCTGATGGACCCTAGTATGAGTTCTCTTTCATCGATCGCACTTCCAAGTATTTTAGTAGTAACAAAATTCTAATCTTGCTTTTTTTTTTATCTCTTTTTGCAGGATCTACTGCCATGGAGTTTGAGGATATCATGAACAGGCGATCGGCGCTGAGTGGCAAGCGAGTCGAGGAGAAAAAGAGAAAGCGCGTCGTTGCTTGGCCAACTCCGTCGAAGGCAGCTCGAGTTGAAAGTGTCGCCGTCCCCATTGTGGACTTGGAGGTCGTTCCTACTCCCGTCGCTTTGTCAGCGAAAGAACTGGACTTTTCTGCAATGCTCGCCCTGAAGGCTCTGCCTCGCACAGTGGCGGCCGAAGTCATACTGACGGACGAGCTGAAGAGACTCTTCGTGCTGGATTGGCAGGTTCTTAGGCATGATGGTTTCCTCGGAGACTCGACGAGTTGCATGGACGTTGTCCGCAACCTCGCCACGCCCAAGGATAAGGCGGTGATAGAGCACGGGATAGTAGGCGACTCGGCCTTGGAGATCGCGAAGGCGCAGCTGACGGTAAGCCTCGACCATCCGTTCGACCTTTGCCCTCTTTTTTTTTTGGTGTCCTACTCTTAAACCACTGCTTTTCTCGCAGGCAATCTGCCATTTCAGCCACTTAATGAAGCGAATGGTGGAGTAGGAGAAAGAGCTGAAGGCTCTGCAGGATCGGGAGAGGTTGGAGCGCTCGAATGCCAAGAGAGAGCTAGAGGCGGCCGCTCTCAAGGCAGAAACGTAAGCCACCGAGATTAGGCTTTTGGAGGAGGCGCTGGCGAAGGCAAAGGATTCCGCCACTGCGGAGAAGGAGGAGATGGTTCCCGGTGTAACTCCTGTTTTTCATTTTGAGTATTTTGGAGTGTATTTTTCATTTTGGTGTAATTTCCCTCTTGTATTCCTCTTGTATTTCTTTTGGACCGTATATTGAATTTTTGTTTCAATATATTTTTCATTTTATTATTTTTCTTCTTTTATTTGAGTTCTTGTTTCGTTGTCCGTCTTTTGATTCGTCTCTTTTTGCTCGTGCCATTATTTTTGACTCTCACTGTTAAATTTATTATTATCTCTATTTTGTTATTTTAATGCATTCATTTGTGCCCTATCACATTTTGGATCTTCATACCGAACTCACACTTATACTCAATATCCATCTACAAACCCATTATCCCAATCTATTATAAATATTCATTAATACCCAAATCTATATATATTCCTATACCATTTTTTAACATCAAATTAATTCCTTACGTTTTTACCTATTACCCTATATACCTACCTAATTACCTTTTCCCATCAGAACTATCCTAATCTAATTACTACACCTATTATCCCATCCTAATACCTACAACCTAATACTACCCCCAGACCGGTTGTAACCAAGTGCAACCCGACCTATTATTTTTCTTTTCTTTTTTTTTCTCCTTCTGTAGCCGCCAGTGCGTGCCTCCCATCTTTCTTCTAAACCCTTCTACTTATACATCTATATATATCCTTTTTTTTTCTTTTTTTCTTTTCTACCATGTGCTGCATATTTGTTCTTCCCATAATCCATTGCGCCATTATCTCTCTCCCGTGTCCCTTCATCCACCATCTCGCCCTCTCTTGCTTTTGGAATTTTTTTGCGCGTGCTCGAGTGCACCTGTAGATCTTTCGTGAGTTCGTGAATTTTCGTTCGTGGATTTTGCTCCTACTTTTAAGTTCATCATTTTTCATCCCGATTTAAGGCAAGTAACTTGTACTCCAATTCATTTGTTTAATACAAGTCAAAAAGTTCACCTATAGTGTAGTTGGGTCTAGAGACAACCCTAGATTGTGTTTTCCTTGATGGATTTTGTCTCTATTGTGATAATTTGGCCATAAATGACTCATGACACAAATCTTGACATGAAATAACCTAGGATTCGCCCGTTCTTGATTTTTAATCATGTATGTGAAAATTTGTGTGAAATTGTATTTTGATTGAGACCCATATGATATATTTGGTATGGACATGTTAATAATTCTAAATCATGATGTTTAGACACTTGGTAGGCTTTATTTCAAGTTTGGATGTGTTTGGATCAATATTCTTTAAGCTATGTCGTTTTTATTTTGAAGGGTGAAATCTGTATTTTGGCACAACTCTGTTTTGATTGCTGTTTTCGTCTATGCTACATTCAGTATCTTGATTTAGGTATAAAACATGAGTTTTAGTTAATTTCGTCTATTTTCAAACCCCTCTGACCTTGCTTGATTTTGATTTCGTATGACTGAGTTATGGCTGTTTTAGTACAGAGGTGTCGATCTTTTCCAGATTCTGTTTTGCAGTAATTTTGATAACAAACTATTTTCAAGAACCATACTATACATATTATTTTGATTTGAAACTTTGGTCAGTGTTTCTTTATTAAGTTAGGGATTATCCAGAATTTTGGTGAATTTTATTGATAAGTTTTAGGTGATGTTTCATGCTCGTTTATAAAATCTGTACATGTTGTATTTTGCTCGCTGTTCTGTAAAAAACCTTATTTTCACTATGATTTCTTTTACTGTATGAAAAATATTTGTGAAATATGAAAGTTAGTAAAATCTATATATTTTCATATCCCTTTGGCATATTTGGATTTCGTTTTATTGGTTGCGAGATATCTTAGTTTTCGTATAGCAGTGTTGGGATTTCCAGATTTGCTAAACTATGTTTTCTTGATGTTTTCGTATTTTTGATGACTGATCTATTCTTGCTGGAATATTATAAAGCTCTATATTTTGATTCTAGACATATAGGGGAATATCCTAGATTTTTTCTGAATTTATTTGAGAGGTTTTGATGCAGTTTTCCTGATTGAGAATTCGTTTTCCTGATTTCTGACTGAACATGTTTTCTGTTTTAAAATCTGTTTTGAGTTATGATGTTGTGAATTACTATATGACTTAATTATACTTGCTGGATTTGTATGGAAGTCTATTTTCCAGATCCTTCGACGGATCTAGGTTTGGATGTTTGTAGGAGCGGGAATCACTATTTTAGTACAACACTGTCTTGCTATCCTGAATTAGAAAACTAATTATTTTGCCCTGTTATGTGTTATCTTGTACATGTACTTGTTTATCATGCACCCTGAACCTGATGCATGTTTATACCCTGTTATTCTTGCATTTTTTTGCGACACATACTTGCATGCTGATTATAATAATAAATGACCAAGCCGGGGTTTAAGGGAAAGATCTAGTAGTGGAAAATATAGAAACGTGTACTTGGAAGAGAACCTGTGTCCTGCCTGCCTGTTACGTGTTCATGACTACATGATTCACGATCCTGTTACCTATACCTGATTGGATGCTTCCCTATAAGAAGATGTACTCGGAAGATAACCACTAGGTTATGCCTGTTTTCCTGTACCTGACTGCATAGGAAGGTGTACTCGAAAGAGAACCACTAGGTTCTACCTGTTCCTGTTATTCCTGTTTCCTGTACCTAAGTACACTGCCCTATGGACTCCACTATGAAATCTAAAGCGAAACTGTTTGTTGTAGCAACCATGTAGTAAAAACCGGGATGCATGAAGTGCTACCTCGATAGTAAAATAACAAGACTTGACATGACATAAATCTGATTATCCTGTTACATGATTACCTGATTACATGTTTACCTGTTTACCTGTACCTGTATACCTGACTATCTGTTTACCTGTTTACCTGTAGACCTGTTTACCTGTTTATTTGATTACTTGACACTTGATTTATGCCATTTACACTTGATCACATTACCATGCTAGTTGTTTATGTTGACATCACACGTATACCATGTTGCTAGTTAGTTTCCCCATGTGCTTGTATCCTACATTATTTGTGACCCGTAACTTGCAATTGACGGGTACTTGTTTCTCTGTTTCCTTCTCCTACAAATTTACTAATTGCAGATCAGGATGGATGACTGCCAGATGGTATTAGCGAGATGATGTATTAGTGTTGGAGTTCTGCTTTATTATTATTTTTATTGTTGCTTGAATATTGAATAAAGTGTATTTGGTTTATGGATATTTATTGTATTTGGGCAGTGTGACCCAGGATATTTGATTTTGTCCAGACTCTGATTTATTTGAGAATATTGTATTTTATTTCAAGTAAATTTCTGTTGGTATCTTGTTTCAATTATGCATGTTGGTTGATACTTTTGCTTCCGACTCTGATTATTTATGTGAGATATTGTAAAGATTCTTGAACAGCTTATGGATGATGAAAATCATTCGCTGGGCTTTTGTTACGTATCCATATTCCGTATTCTTTTTGGGAAGCAGGGCGTGACATCGGGAGAGTGCGGCTGAGAGGGAGAAGGCTGCGTTTGAGATGGACATGGCGGTGAAGGAGGCCAAGGCTGCGGCGGAGAAGGAGGCGATCGGCTATTTGGAGCGGAACATGCGAAAGGCCTATGCCAAGACGTTGAAGGATGTCGGCGAATGTCTCCCCGGCTTCGATTGTTCTGGGTATTTCTTATTCCCTGACGAGGAGAAGGCAGGGGCTAAAGGCGAGGAAGACATACTGACCGAGACTCCGTTGGTCATGGCGCCAATTTCAGAGACAGCTGAGGGCGGCGGAGGTGCCTTACCGCTTGTGGATCCATCCGCTGATGTAACCCCCGTTCCCGTAAATACTTATTTTCCAAATATTTTCAGTATTTTAATCATTTATAAATTTATTTTGTGTTAAATTTGTTTTGAGATTTTCTATTTAAATATTTTCCAATCGAAAATTTTATTATTTCGAGCAATGGAGTATTTTAAACTTGTTTTATAATCTTAACTTATCGGTTAATTGTATTTGAGCCCGAATCATGTATATTATTATTATTGGAGTATTTTACTAATTGTTATTTCTTGAATCTTTAATTAAAAATTCATCTATCAAAATATTTTATTTGTTTATACTCGATCTGATTTTCTTGGCGAGTTCCATTTTATTTTAAGCCCAATTTTTATTATTTCAATTGTGACATTTATTTATTTAATTTAATTGGGTTGAAATTTTCGTTCATGAACCGTTTTTTCTCTTTTATTGAGTTATCTATCTTGTGGACTTTATTTATTTGATTTGTGGGTAATTTTATTTGGACTGTGTTGATTTTGATTTATCTCTAATTGAACCCTAAACCATTAACCCAGTACCCTGATTGTATCCTATAAATACAACTCTGCTGCAAACCCTATTTTGGCACACAAATCGAAACCTAGCCGTCTAATCTCTCCTCTCCCCTGGTTTCTCTCTCCTCTTTCCCCGTCCAACTCCCGCTCAACCCACTGCTTCTTCCCCGATCAACCTCCGACCAAAGCCCCAAGTTCGGCCACACCCCCGTGCTCCGACGACCTCCCCCTCCCGTCGAGCACCTCATCGACGCCAGCACACCCAATCCTGTATCCCCTTTCTCTCTCCTCTCCCATCAACCAACCCACCCACTGTTTCTTTCCCGTCCATCTCCTCCGACGACCCCTTCAATGCACTCCCCCATCGTGCCACCACCAGCAACCTCCGAACCCCCCTTCTCCTCTTCCGTTCGATCAACAGGTAGAACCCATCAAACCCAATCTTGATTTCCCCCTTTTTTTGTCGACCCACTCCGGCGACGCCTCAGCGGCGCCACCCAGCCATCGTCGACCTCGCCATCGCGCCACCACCGCGCCGCCGCTGGCTTTGGTCACCGGTGTTGCTACTATCTCTTCACTAGTATTGCAGATATCCCTTGCTGGTGTTGATGCTGTCTCTTGTGTGCTGTTTGTCAGTTTGCGTGTTGGGTTCTTTAATTGCACGTATATTTCACGTGCTGTTTTGGGAATTTGCTAGTTTGTGGGATCGTTGCTTCGGGATCCTTATCCCGTTATTCTTGGTATTCGTTTCCGTCATCTAACAGGCAAGTCACTGTCCTCTTGAATTGCTAATTGTATCAAATTCAAGTGTTATTGAAATTCTTACAAGTAGATCTCTTTGTTATCGTATTATCCTTTGTTTATCTCTTTCGTTGGGTTTATTGAGGGTTTACACGAGCTAACCCCAATACTCTTGACATCGTGCCAATTTGACTCTAAAATTTGGATCTTTAATGAATGCATATAGAATTGTTAATAGGGTTATTCATACAAGTCACAACACAAATAATTTATTGTAGAGACATTCGTTAGGTTGTATGTCGTTTGATGATTGATTGATGTTAGACTTGTATATGAGCATGTTCTAATCTTTATTTATCATGTTTGGACACCTATCATGCTAGTTACACAAATTGTTGACTATAGAATCGAAACCCATCATGTTTAACTAATTTTATTTCCAAGGAAAATACCTTAACAAGTATACATGTTGCTGACCTGAACTTGATCACTGTTTTCGAAGCAGTAAATGACCTTAAATAAAATATTTTCTGAATATGAAATGTAGCCCCGAATATCTAGATGTCAATAGCATCCAGAATTTTCGAATTCTAAGTTTTTTAGCAAGAGTTATGCCCATTTTACTGCAGCTGTGTTTTACATTCCAGATTTTCAGATTCTTGAACCTTTAATGTTTAAACAGTAAAAAGGTTGATCAAATGATAGAATTTTACTATGAAAATTTCCAGATTGATTTTTAACATGTTTAGGATTCTAGATTATAATTTTACTGATTTTTATGTTGAGTTTTTGCTGATTCAAAAATTAAAATGACAAGATGTCGAATTTCTGCCTGAACATAAAACCTGAAAAAAAACATGTGTTCAACCTAGCTAATGTTGTCGGAATTTGAACTTTAAGTATGCGTTGGAACCGTATGGAAGTCTAGTTTCCAGATTTTCTGACGGATTCAACTTTCAATTTTTGAGTCAGCAGGAAACTGTATTTTTGTACAGACTGCGCATGCTGTCCAGAATTTTAGATCTCTCTTTTTAATGAATTAATAATTCCTATGTTGTGTTATGGCATGATTTAATGAATGTATGTTGCATTGCATGTTCCCAATGAGTTATTATCACTATTGTAACCGTTCTATCCATGTTATCAACCTATTGTTTCCTTATTGATACTATTGTTCACTCTTTGTCCCTTAATTGCATATTGTGTTGTAGCATTGATAAATAATTAACAAGCCGGAGTTTAAGGGTTGACTTTTCGTAGTGGACAATATAGAAAATGTACTCGGAGGAGGGGCCCGTGTTTTCCTAAATAATGTTCCGGCTATTGTTTTATCGGTGATTGTGGTTATGGCCGTAACCCAATCTATCGTGTATTGTATCGTTGCCGATGACCGTACCGTACACCGAAAGGTGAATAATGATTAATGTTGAAGAGTACATGAACTATAGAGCACACTACTAAGTCTAAAACGTAACTTGTTTGCATGTAGCAACCATGTGGTAAATAGATGGGACGCATGAAGTGCTACATTAGTTAGGATTAAAATAATTAATAGACTTAAGGATCACACTACATCAACATTGCATATTGTTCCTCATTCTTCCTACTGATATTGAATATGGGCTAAGTGTTACCGTTATTGATTATTAAATTATTGTTATTAATATTACATCATTATTATAGCCATTTCCTTCACTATCATGATTATTGTCCCATTTTATTGATAACTATAGATTCATTGATTCATTGTTATACCGTTATTTCATTGTTCCCTGCTTTCTCTACTTGCTGTCCATGACTTGCTCTAAGGAAAATTATTTTTCTCTTTTTAGATGAAATATTTACAGGTAATGAAGGATAATTGCCTGCTGGAGTTGGAGAACAAACATTTTGAAGATTTCTGCTTTTAATTTGTTTATCGCTTTAAATGACTTAATGTACTGAGACTTGTATTTATTTTTGGATTAGGATTATTATTGTTTTGGGCTTATGTCCCGGATTTTAGTATTGTTTCCAGACGTTGGATTATTATTATTGTATTTGGATATTATATTGCTTTATTTCAAGTATTTTTGTTCATAAGATCATTATTATTGCCTGCGCAATTGTTCTGTATTGTTTATGTTGTTGAGTTGATCGATTAAACAGGTTATGGATGACGTTAGTCATTCGCTGGGCTTTTGTCATGTACTCGTATTCCGTATTTTTGGGAAGCGGGGCGTGACAGCTGAGAAGGATACTCAACTCCCTTAGTATTTCTTCTGTGTTTCAGCTATAGTTTTTCATCTAGGGTCTTTTTGTATCGATGCCTAATAGTGGACTGGCCACCGCTTTCTTTTGTACTCTTTTGAACTTCAATGAAACGAAGAACTTTTGAGATTTTGGCATAAGTGTTTACAACAACTTGCTTTGAAATTTTGGCTAAGTGTTCACAACAACTTTGCTTTGAAATCTTCAGATTGTCGAAGTGACGCCACTCGCCAAAGCTGGTCTAGAGGTGACGAAGTTATGCCTTGCTAGGAGCCGCGAGCGGCTTTGCGAGGTCGAGTGGGAGTTTCGCAAGATGGAATGCGAGCGGAATCATCTGCGACTAGTCTTAGGCCATCGAGACCTCGAGATCAGGCGGCTAGAAGAGAGGCTCAGGGAGACGACCCCCGAAGGCGATGATTATGGTTCGTCGATGGCAGTCAACCTCGGCTTGAGGCTTAGGGGACTTCGTCACTCTTTGACCAAGATGACAACGGAGAGAGATGCACTGACGGCGGAGAGAGACGAGTTGAAGAAAGTGATGGTCGACAAGAGTATGGAAGTTACTCGTCTTCGGCGGGCTATTGCTGACAGCGCTCGAGGTTCAGGCTCGGCACGGCTGCCTCGTTTAAATATAACTGTGAAGGATGACTCGTTAAGAGAGCAAATTGTCGAATTGGAGACAGAGGTCGCCCGTCTTCAGCCGCAACCCGAGCGAAGTAATGTCAGATCAACTTCTTGTACTCAGGAGGAGCATGATAGGGGGATAACTTTTCACGAGCTCTCCCATCGTTTGCCCCTTACACATCGGAGCCCGGGTGCTGCACAAAGTGGGGTGGTCACCTCGTCGAGCGGAGAGTCCGTTGGGGCCACCGTTGGAACTAGTGCAGGCGGAGCCACTCAGCTCGCTGTCTTAGAGACGAGCGTCGAGGCGAGATGACGGCAGTACAGCCTTCGTCGTCCGCAGGTGTCTCTAAACCGAAGTATTCCCGCCCCTAGGAGGCGTTGAAGTAGTCTTGTACTTTTTGTTTCTGAAGTTTTGTATCTCGTCGCAAGGATGAGTAGTTGGTCTTGTAATTAGTACTTGTTCCTCAAACTTTAAAGAAATGACAAACTCTAAAAAACGATGCCTATTTTTTGCACTTGGCACTTGTGTGTTTTGTTAGCATTTGCAGTTGTCAACAGTTGTAAGAGCAATTTCGAATGGCGAACCACTTCATACTCGCTTATAAGCAAGTATTTGAAGCGGAATCGAGCCAAGTGTTGGACTCCGAACTCGTCGTTTAAAGAGAGAATCAATGGTTGTGGAAGCAACTCCGAATGGCGAACCCCTTCTTACTCGTTTATAAGCAAGTAGTCGAAGCAGAATCGAGCCAAGTGTTGGACTCCGAACTCGTCATTTAAAGAGAGAGTCAACAGTTGTGGGAGCAATTCCGAATGGCGAACCACTTCTTACTCGCTTATAAGCAAGTAGTCGAAGCGGAATTGAGCCAAGTATTGGACTCTGAACTCGTCATTTAGAGAGTGAGTCAACGGTTATGGGAGCAATTCTGAATGGCGAACCACTTCTTACTTATAAGCGAGTAGTAAAAGCAAAATCGAGCCAAGTGTTGGACTCCGAACTCGTCGTTTAGAGAGTGAATTTTTTTGCAAGTAGAGTTAGACTACCCCAAAAATAGAAAATTTGCTAGGTAGAGTTAGGTTACTCAAGAGATAGGGAAAGTAGTGGGGAGAAATTTCTCTTTATTGAAAAAAACTGGGCGGCCGCTTCTAAGTTGCAGGCCGCCTTTACACTTTGATTAAAAAGAAGATACAAGTAAGGTTTTTGAGACAAGTCCTCTGGAGCGGTTCTGGGGAAGTTGCTTGGAGCGGTGTTTAGACACCCTCTCGGTACTTTATCAGGTGCTCGACGTTCCATGTCCTTGGTATCTTCCTGCCCCCCGGGTCTTCGAGTTGATACGTGCCCGGGCGTATAACTCTGGAGACCTTATACGGTCCTTCCCAATTGGGCGCCAGCTTTCCTCTCTTGCTTGGATCAGAAATTGACAACTTTCTCAGCACTAAGTCCCCTTCCTTTAGGTTGGTGAGTCGTACCCTCTTGTTGTAAGCTTGAGTGATCCTACGGCGGTAGGTCTCTTGGCGGATTGCAGCTCTCTCGGGGACCTCGTTAATGAGGTCTAGACAGTTGCAAAGCTGGTTCATGTTTTGTGCCTCGTTGTATGCTATGAGTCGAGGTGAAGGCAGACACACTTCCAAAGGGATAAGCGCTTCGGATCTGTATATGAGGTTGAAAGGGGACTCTCCCGTTGAAGTTCTTTGGGTGGTGCGATAGCTCCAAAGCATATTGGGGAGTTGTTCTACCCATATCCCCTTAGTGGACTTATCAAGCCTCTTCTTCAAGCCTGAGAGGATTTGTCAATTCGTATTTTTCGCTTGGCCATTGGACTGGGGGTGCGCTACTGAAGAGAACCGCTGCTGAATCCCGAGGTCGGTGCAAAAGTCATGAAAGGCCGCTCCCGTAAATTGGGTCCTGTTGTTAGTTATAAGAATGTGAGGTACCCCGAACAGACAGACGATGTTCTTCCAAAGAACTTCTGTATCTTGTGCTCGGTGATTGTTGAGAGAGGTTCAGCCTCTATCCATTTGGAGAAGTAGTCTACTGCTACAACCAAGAACTTCAACTGGCCTGGTGCTGAAGGAAAAGGTCTGAGCAAATTCATCCCCCACATTGCGAAGGGGATCAGACTCGCCACGGAGGCAAGTTGTGCCTGGGGTAGGTGACAGATTGGGGCAAACTTCTGGTAGGAGTCGCACTGGCAGACGTACTCCTCAGAATCACTTAGTAGTGTGGGCCAGAAGTATCCATAGTTTAAGAGCTTCTGGGCAAGGGATCTCGCTCCCAAGTGCACACCACATAGATCATCATGGGCTTCTCTTAGGGCGTAGAGCGCTTCCTCCGGGGAGAGGCATCTCAGATAGGGCCGACCATCGACCTGGGTGTAGGAGTGTTTGTACATTACCCCGACTAGGAGTGTGTACCACTCTGCTCATGTCCTGATCCTCCTTGCCTTTTTCAGATCTTCGGGGAGGACTCCCTCTCGGAGGCACTCGAGGAGGGGCTTCATCCAGTTTTTTCCAAGTGTTAGGGGGTAGGCTTCCAATGGCTCCGAGCCATCTTCTTCGATGCTTGGTTTGAGAAGGACCTCTATTAAGACGGTCCGTTCTAGACCTTAGAGAGATGAGGAGGCGAGCTTGGAAAGGGCATCCGCTTGCACGTTTACTTCTCTGGAAACCCGATGGAGTTGAACATCTTTGAATAGAGCTAGAAGCTCCCTCACCTTTGCCAAGTACCTTGCCATGCGGTTGTCTCTCGCCTCGTACTCCCCGAACACTTGATTGAACACTAACTGAGAGTTTTTGAAGACCCTCACTTGCTCGGCACCTGCCTTGCGAGCCAAGCAGAGCCCCACTATTAGAGCTTCATATTCTGCCTCATTGTTTAATGCTGGGAAGTTGAGGTGGGGTACTGGAGGACGAAAGTGTCGGGGCTAGTTAGGATGTTGCTAGCCCCACTTCCATCGGTGCAGGAGGACCCGTCGACATAGATGGTCCAGACGGAGAGGGTCGGCAGGCGACTCGCATGAGTCGGGGATGGTGTTCTCCACGATGAACTCAGCCAGAGCTTAGGCCTTTATCGCCATTCTGGGCTGGTAGCTGATGTCGTGCTGACTCAGCTCGATTGACCACTTCATGTGCCGCCCGGAAGTCTCAGGCTTGTGGAGAACTTGTTTCAGCGGTTGGTCGGTAAGGACGACCACCGAATGGGATTGGAAGTAGGGGTGGAGCTTTCGGGCTGCCATGACAAGGGCGAGAGCCATCTTCTCGAGCTTCGGATAACGGAGTTCAGGGTCGTGGAGTACCTTACTCACGTAATAGACGGACTTCTGCATCTTTTCCTCTTCCCTCATAAGGACCGCGCTGAGCGTCTGCTCCGAAGCTGCGAGGTAGAGGTAGAGGACCTCCGCGGGTGCTGGCTTACTCAGGAGCGGGGGGTTGGTCAAATACTCTTTGAGCTTTTCAATGGACTCTTGTTGCTGCGGCCCCCACTCGAAGCCTTTAGCTCCCCTAAGGGCTTTGAAGAAGGGAAGGCACTTTTCTCCAGACTTGGAGAGGAATCGCCCGATCGCGGCGAGGCGACCCGTGAGCCTCTGTTCCTCTTTGACGGTAGAGGAGGGAGCCATTTTGAAAATGACTTGGATCTTTTCGGGGTTGGCCTCTATGCCCCTCTGGCTGACCATAAATCCCAGGAATTTGCCCGATGAGACACCGAACACACACTTGTTCGGATTTAGCCTCATATTGTACCTCCTAAGCACCCCGATGGCTTCTTGAAGGTCGAGGGTGTGCTCCTACCCTCGGGTGCTCTTGACCAACATGTCGTCGATGTAGACCTCCATATTTCGGCCAATCTGGTCTCGGAAGACCTTGTTCACCAGGTGCTAATAGGTAGCTCCCGCATTTTTCAAGCCGAAGGGCATAACACAGTAGCAGAAGAGGCCTTGGTCCGTTACAAACTAGGTCTTCGAGATGTCGTGGGGGAACATCCTAATTTGGTTGTACCCTGAGAAGGCGTCCATAAAACTAAGGAGCTCATGCTCGGAGGTCGCATCGATCAGGGCGTCGACGCTGGGAAGAGGAAAAGGGTCCTTTGGGCATGCCTTGTTGAGATCGGTGAAGTCAATGCATATTCTCCAACTCCCATTGGCCTTCTTGACCATCACCACATTGGAGAGCCATTCAGGGTAGTTTACCTCCTGAATAAAGTGGGTGTTGAGGAGTTTCTCAACCTCCACCTTGATCGCCTGCTGCCTCTCGGGGGGCAAACTTCTGCCTCTTCTGTTGGACAGGCTTGACCCTTGGGGCAACACTCAGACGGTGCATTGAGAGCTCCTCTGAGATCCCAGGCATGTCGGCTGTAGTCCAGGCGAAGAGGTTGCGATTCTCCCGTATGCACCGGGAGATGACTTGCTTAATGGAGGGGGAGAGAGCCTTGCTGATGCAAAACGTCTTAATGGTGTCTTCTTCGGAGAAGGCCACTTCCTCCAATTTGTCCACGGGCTCGGAGATAGTTTGACCGCCTTCCTGAGGCAGTTCAAGTGCTTCCAAAGAGAGAACCGGACCCCCATCGAGGTCATGTAGCACTTTCGAGCCGCTTCTTGGCTTCCCCTCACCTCTCCCACTCCTGAGGGGGTGGGGAACTTCATTTTCATGTGGTAGGCTGAAGGGATGGCTTGAAGCGTGGCCAAACCTGGTCTACCTAGGATAACATTATAGGCGGCCTTGACGTCGACCACCATGAAATTCATTGGCTCCGTGCGAGTTGTCGGGGCCTTTCCAGCCGTTACGTCGAGGGTTATAATTCCCTCAACCGTAACCGGGACCTCAGTGAACCCGTGGAGCCTGCGGGCTTGAGCCGGTCCCTCGACAGGGGGAGGCCTTTGAAGGCCTCCAAGAAAAGGATGTTGATGGAGCTGCCGTTGTCTACCAAGACCCGATGAACTTCAAAATTTGTCATTCGAAGATTGATGACGAAGGCATCGCAGTGAGGCATGCGGATGCCCTCCAGGTCCCTATCGGAGAACGTTACTGGGACTCCGAGGCCCTTTGTGTGAGGATGGCTTTGCACGGAGTTAACCTCCCTTACGAAGGCTTTCCAGGAGGAGTTGGAATCTTCCTCCATTGGGCCTCCATGTATCAGGTGCAAGATGCCCTCTACTTCAGCCTCCAGAGGGTGCTGCTCAGTTTGCCTGTTAACCCCCTAGGTGGCGGGGGACAGATTGGCTCGGTCCCTCCTTACGAACTGGGTGAGCTGCCCTCTCTGGATGAGAGCCTCAATTTTGTCTTTAAGGGCGCGGCATTCGTCTGTGTCATGCCCGTGGTCCCGATGGAAACGGCACCACTTACTTCGGTCCTTCCTTTTTCCCAGAGTATTCATCTTTGGGGGAGGCGATAGGAAGCCATCATTCCCGATCTCCATGAGGATGGCAAATACACTCGCATTAAGCAGAGTGAATTTCTCAAACCGAGGAGGAGGACGCCGCTGACCCCCATTGTCTTTTTGGAGCTTCTTAGCTCCTTCTTCCTCTGTACCCTTCCACTTGTTTGCTGAAGACGAGGCCTCGAAAGTGGGGCGGTGGACATCTTCTTCTGCTCTGTACTTCTCGGTCCGAAGCAGGAGCTCTGAGAAGTTCCAAGGGGGCTTCTTGGCGAGGGACGCCCTGAGGTCAGCATTGAAGACGTTGGACTGGAAGGCGATGGTGGCGACCAAGGGTTCGAAGGAAGCAATGGACCTGGCTTCAGCAGTGAAGCACTTGACATAGTCTCTCAGTCATTCGCCCTTCTTTTGACTAAGTAACAGTAGGGTTTCGCTTGTCTTCTCGGCGCGGCAACTGCTCACGAAATGCGTGAGGAAAAGACCCTCGAACTGTTCGAAAGAGAAGATAGATACTGGTGCAAGCCGAGAGTACCATTCCCGAGCTGGCCCCTTAAGTGTGGCCAGGAAGGTCTTGCAAAGGAGGGAGTCGAATGCATGGTGGATCATCAAGAGAGTTTTAAAACTCTCAATGTGGTCTGCGGGGTCCAACTCCCCGATGTAGGTCTCGAAATGTGGAGGCTTGAAGTTGTCGGGAACTTGAGCCTCCATGATGGCGCAAGAGAATGGAGGCCTGCTTGGACGAAGGTTTCCTGTCTGTTTCTCTTTGTCTCGGTCGATCTGGCCAAGACGCCTCTCCATCTCGTGGAGACGGCGATAGACTGAGTCCTCCCTTCGGTCTTGCCTGGCCGAGCCCCGAGACTCATCCTCATATCGAGGAGGGCTAGGGCTACGCCGATGATGGCTCAAAGTAGGTGGTGGACTGACTGGGCGACAGAGGTGACTGTGAGTAGGACACGGACTTCGGGAGTGGCGATGGTGTTCGGGAGAAGGGCAGCGATGGCTCGCAGCAGGCCTAGGGCTTCGGGAGCGGCAAGGATGGTGAGGAGCTGGTGGAGGACTGGGAGCCCTACGGCCATTGTTAGGGGCAGCGTTGAGATCCCAAAGGACTGCCTCCTGGAATTGCTAGAATTCCGCTCTTGTGACAGAGGCCTCCTGCTCATGATGGGCTCAAGGTGCAGAGCAGCCTGCCGGAGAGCGGCTCTGTCTTGAGCGACGTTTGGGCGACTCTCTTTGCCTGCGGGGAGAGTTGGACCCTCCTTGGTTGGATCAGCACGACGAACGATCCCTGGTATGCTCGTGGCGAGGGTTCGCCTCTTGGGCCTGCCTCTCATCCAGATGGGTACGGATGTCGGGTCCGTGCTCGGTCTGCCGATTGTTGATCATGTTCCGCAGATCATTTGGAATGGGGGGAGTATAGGAAGCCATGGAATCGGTGTCGGCATTGTGGATGGAGACTTGAACCTGATTGATAGGTTGCTTGTGGCGGCTTCATCGAGAATGTTCCCCCACTGTGGCCTGGGGTCCCACAGGCTGTTGGATGGACTGCGGAGCCAGAGGATCGAGCAGCAGGGTTGGTTGGTTGGGATGAGGGAGATCACCCTGCAGAGGAGGAGGAGAAGGATGAGAAGAGATTGTCCTTCAATTGGAGTTTGCAGGTCTCTTCTTGGGAGGCATGACTGGGAGTAACGTGTGCTGAAGGAGGAAGACGAGATTGCTTATCGAGTGAGTTCCAACAGATGGTGCCAATCTGTTGCTGCTGGATTCTGGTGTGGGGGCAATATATGAGATTTGTAGGTTCGTGAGGAACTCGAACAGGCGGAACCCTTCTTCTTCCTTATTGACTGGTTGACTCCTTGGTGTTCCCTTGAACCTGCACAAACGTTCGAGATACCGAGATGGATCCCGGCGACGAACCCTCCGACGCTGAAGTCAATACCCAGTAAAAGTGGAGAGAAAGAGCTTTAGTGTGCAAAGAGTGATCACCTTTAACAGTAGGAGGTAGGGGGATTTTTATAGTCTCCATGGAGATCCTTTTCAGGATAAGGGTGAATCCCTACTTCCCGGTGTGGCTGGTTGGGGTTGGTTATAACCATCCCCTTAAGATAGGGACAAGCCCGGATCTGCTCCTATCCTATTGATCTGGTCCCTAACGGGTTGAGCCCCATTCTCTGCCTACCTGATCCGTTGATGGGCTAGTGGGTCCAAGAGGAGAGACCCGGTACCCAATTTGTACTCGTTTGTAGGTGAAGTTACCATCTCGTCCCTGAGACCTCAAGATTCGTGCCCACTCTGAACGGTTCCAATTTAACCCCATTTTTAGCCATATCAGCAGCCGAATGAAATCTAATGATTTCATCTCATTTAATGCTTAGGGTATAGAAGTCTTTGTGGCTCGCGGTGACATCCGAGCATCAAGCCTCAAGCTTGTTGGAGAAGCTTTTGTGGCTCGTGGTGCCATCCGAGCATCGAGACTCAAGCTTGTTGGAGAAGCTTTGTGGCTCGTGGTGACATCCGAGCATCGAGCCCCAAGCTTGTTGGAGAAGCTTTTGTGGCTCGCAGTGCCATCCGAGCATCGAGCCTCAAGCTTGTTCGAGAAGCTTTTGTGGCTCGCAGTGACATCTGAGAGTCATGCCCCAGACTTGTTGGAAAAGCCTGGGGTAGTACTCCAGTAGTTGGCCACGCATTCTGAGCTGTTGTACCAGCTAATAGGGCTAAGGGTAAAGAGGTAATTTTGCATTCTGGGCTGATGTCATAGGCATGAGAATCGAAGTGCTTTAGATCCTGTGGCCGTTGGGTCTTGATGATCAAGATCCAATGGTTAGATCTTTTAGTGAAAATTGAGGAGTCCCTTCCTCTATTATAAATCTCCCACCCCCCCTTCATTTCTCCACTTTGCGCTCAATCTCTAAGACAACAGGAATTTCTCCCATAGCCGTTTACGATCGTTTTTCGGTGATCTTACCGTTTCTCGGTATACCAGGTTAGTATTTTTGATTCGTAATGTTGCGCTCCCAGTCCAACTCCGAGGCAAGCTCTTCAGGTCGTTCTGAGGAGGAAGTCCAGTCGGCGTTGACATCTTGGTCTCTTGGTGACCTTGAAGTGAAGGAGGAGGTTCAGTCGAACATAGGATCGGGGAGCAAGGGTGTCGTTGTTTATGACGTACCCCTTTACGAGTCTGTAGGCTAGGATAGGAGCTTGTGGAGGAGGGTAAGCACGAGGAAGGAGACCCCGAGGGGGAAGAGTTCGTTGAGGAGGGGGGACACGAGGAAGGAGACCCTGAGGGGGAGGAGTTTGGCACACAACCAGGAGGGGCCCGAACGAGGAACCGAGGAAGGCAACGATCGGGAAGAGGGGGAAAGAGAAACCGCGGGAGAGGTAGCTGGGGAAGAAACAGATCTTCCACCTCTGCCCCCGTTATCGACCCCATCTTCGGAGAAGAAGCTTCACCTTCGCAGGAGAAAAAGAAAGTGGATTCGTCCCGATAGTCTGGGCTCGCCAGACAAATACGGACCCGAGCCCGGGTTCAAGTTTCCCCCGTGTCCAAAAAAACATAGGGTCAATCAGGATGTACCCTGACGACGTGGAGGGGCTTCTCGCGTTTACCTTATTGCTGCGGGACTCAGGTCGGTCTATGATCAAGATGGACAGCGTCCAGTGTGCTTTGAGGGCAGACTACCTGCATATCTTAAGGGCAGCCTACTTCATTCTGAAGGAATTCGAACTTCTGATGCCGAACTCCAGAATTCGTCCGACCACAGCGCTAGATTCGAGCTTCTGCATGTTTCCCGAGGATGCCTTCGTCTCGGGATTGAGGCTGCCGTTGCACCCGTTCATCATGAGGGTTTTGAAGGGGGGAGCTGAGTCCAATGCAGTATGGCCCCAATTCGTGGAAACACCTAGTTTGCTTCATTCTAAAGTGCCAGGAGAAGGGGATCAAACCGAGGCTCACGTACTTCCGTGCCATCCTAGGGATGAGCTCGCTCGGAGATACAAAGGGGATTTTTTACCTCTCGCCGCATCCTCACGGGAGGTGATGCACGGCCACCCGGACTCCATCAAAGGATGGAAGGAGAAGTATTTTATTGTCCGGAGTGAGAAACCATGGAAGATTCCAACTGTTTGGAATTTTGGTAAGCCGAACCACAAGCCCCCTAAGCGTAGTGAGTTGACGGATAAAGAGTGGGTGACAGTAGAGAAGATTGTGGAAGGGCATGGCATAGGGTGGCCGTGCGTCACGAATTTGCACCTGGCCCAAGCCGGACTGAGCCAGCTGACCCTAGTATGTTTTTATTTCTAATTTTTTTTATCTTCATGCCTCATGTTAACATTTTTTCCTTTTTCCTTCTTTTTGTAGAGATGTCTGCCAAGCAGCTCAACAACCGACGGGCCTTACTAGCCATAGCCGCCAAAAGGAGGGCCAACCAAGAGAAGAAGGCTGCCTCAACAGTGGGGCCCAATAAAGGGCCAGCCTGAGGGCCGGTGGAGCCGTCCCTAAAGAGGACGAAGAAGCACCACCACTCGTCAAGGTCAATGAAGGAACCAGAGGCGAGATCCGGTAGTAAGAAAGTTGCCACCGTCTTGAAGGAGGGGCTCCCGCCACTTTGCCCCGATACCGAGGAGATGGTGGGCAGGCAGGGCCTGAGGCCGCACATTCCGAACTGGAGGGTCAAGGCAGGGGATACCCTGACTGAGGGCCCGGTGGCGTTTGAGGTGGTAGAGCATCTCGCCACGGTGCGGGATCGGATCACTCTAGCAAAAAAGACGTCCGCGACGGCCTACATGAGGTGGGCTCAGGCACACATTTCGGTACGTGTTTGGTATTCACTTTATTCATAGAATTTAGGAATTTTTCTAACTTGATCTTCCTCGGCCAGGTATTGATCCATGGGCAGCACTTCCACAAGTGCCAGGAGAAGGAGGTGCTTGTCGAGAGGAGGAACGCCAAGAAGTATTTCCGTAAGGGGACTAAACTGAAGGATGAGCTAACGGAGGCCCAGTCAGCCCAGGCGGTCTTCCAAGCTCAGATGTCCTTGCTGCAAGACCATCATTCGAATGAGTTGGCCCATTTTCAGGCTAAGGCCAAGGCGGAGACTGAGGAGACGCAGATCGCCTTGGCGGACGCTCTGATCCAGGCCCAGGATGAAGCCTATGCCCAGGCCAAGGAGCACTTCCTGCAGGTCTACCCGGAGGCTTGGGTCGACCTCCTTCACTTCGGGTGGCGGATTCCCGTGCATCCACCGATGCCTGGCGGCGAGGACGAGGAGGAGACGGAGATCCCTCATCAGGAGAGGGACCAGGGGCGATCTGACCTTAGAAGAGGTGTCGTCCCCTTCTAAAAAGTAGTTTAGGAATTTTTACTTTCTTTCGAATTGTATTTTTGCCTTGCACGGACTGGCCACCGCTTTTTGTAACCAAAATTTTAGAATTTATAAAAGAAAAGATTTTTTTGCCGATCCTCTATGACTTGTAGTTTTTTGCAAGCTGCTTTAGTGACCCATTGCTTTTCCCCTCTTCTTGATAGACGCACGAGGCCCTCGACGCCGACCTGCGTTCAGCAGAAGTCTCCGGCTCCGAAATGAGCTGGGGTCCAAGGAGAGTGTGCTGACTCGCCATCATAAGCAGGCTCATGATCGAGAGGCCGCGGTAAACTATTTTATGAACAAGTCTACGGAGCTCAGCCTAGAAGTCGCTCGCCTGAAGAAGACCATAGCCGACCGGGATTGGGGGAGAGTCGAGATGAATTGGTCAACATCAGATGCCTCCACTGGGCGACCGGCTTCGGAGTCCTTTCTTCGCGAGGCCGTCGAAGAGAATGAGTTGGAAATTCAGAGGTTGAAGCTCAAGCTAGGCACTGGTCTGTTCGAGGGAGGAAGCCATTCCGTATTGGGTCCTTCTCCGACCTTTATTCTTGAAACGGCGAGGCCTGCCGACGCGCAGAGTTCCGTTGCCGGGACGTCCTTACAATCTGTGCAGGGGGAGCATGCGGAGGGTCCTGTGGGGAGCACTGAGTTCAAGTTTTAAGCCGAGTGATTTGTAATATCTTTATTGTATCGTGTGGCCGTTCACGGTGCTCCATAAGTAATAAAAACTTCGATCTCTTTAATAATTAGTCAAGTGAGACTGGCAGGTGCGTAGCTCGAGGTCATCGCCGAGTGTGGCCTTGCTTGGGGTCGATGTCGAGGCAGAGAAAACCGTCGGGTTGTGGCTTCGCTCGGGAGCCGAACCGTTACTCCTCGCAAATAGCATTTAATGAGGGATGTTTCACCTTCCGATAAAAATTATTGGAGATGTTTCATCTTCCGCCATTTGGACTCCCCGATGTCATAAATGCGCCTCTCTAGGGAGCTATATAACCCTCACCCCTTATCAGTTGTTCTGTAACGCCCCGAATTCCAAATAAGACCGAATTCGAGATTCCATAGGATCTCTACACTTCACTTCATACAATTTTACAAGAAAATTTGAACTTTTATCATACATCAGAGTTCTTTACATTTAATTACACACCGGAAGTTAAAATGAAATACAACAATGAAAATAATATACAACTTGCAACATTTTTAACATGTAATTAATCAACAGAATCATATCAACTTAATATCTTCATGAATGTCCAACTCTTGCATAATAAACTGTGGGCACGTCAGTTACTTAAAACTGACGAAAAATGTTATACACGGCCATCCTCTCTATGCCGGAAATATAACGATCTCGATACTTTATCAAACCACAATCTTGAATGTAAATAAAGTGTTAAAATGTGACTACACTAAACATGTAAGTTTATGCAATGCCATAATGCCTAATGCAGATATTTTATACTATGATGACACTAATGCATACTTGTTCAGATTCTATCCATCCCATACTGCATAGGTCCGAGGGCAAGCACCTACGTACTCCACATTGAAAGGGTTCGATCCCTCGCCATGAAACTACCCAGTAATAAGAATAAGGTTTAGATATTCCACGAGTACGGATCCCAGTCCCGAACTACACTGCCCGACTGTTATACAGACTCCTCGTCGTGCGAATACCCCGTAAGTGCCCCTCTAGCCCCGGTATACGTATATACATTGGAGTACGATAAACTATCTGCCCGACTACGCATAGTCCTGGATTTAAAATAAAACTCGTCTCCGTCGAAGCAACCTCAGTTCCGGAGTACACCGCCCGACTGGGTCTATAGTCCCGGAGTACACCGCCCGACTATATAGAGTGCCCCACTTAAGTTTGCCTAGGTTTACTACACCTTATTCTAAGTGCCTAGTTCTTAAGTTCAAGACATGAATAAATTAGCATATCTAGAGTTAGTTTTACCCCCTACCGGACTTAATCACAAATACCGAGATAGCTCCATGGCCATATCTCAAAATATAACTCAATCTTTTATTTCAACAATGTCGGTACCTGAGGTCTCACTAACTCTAAATTACAGCCTTTTATGTACAAGAATCCACAGGTACATATACCCTTCGATAATCATGTATTAACTTTATGTAATCATATCTTCAACTTATTCACAAAGTGATCAATGTCTTATCTTAACACTATTCATAATTCATTTTACTCACTATCTTTCAAAAGTAATAATTCTTTTCATAAACATAAATTCATCACTTGAAATTTCATTAGCAACTTAAGCACATATAATATATCTCAACCACATCAACCTTTCTTAAACAAAAATAAGAGTATAATCTCTTTAAGAGAAATCCATAACAATATTTTACTCTTCTCAAAATGAAAGTCCTATTCTCAAATAATAAATTTCGAAGTCGATAATTCATTTTTCTATCTCAATTCCATTTTTAACATCTCAAATATACATAAAAGTTTCTAAAATTAGTTTTTAATAAACTCTATATCACATTATAGGAAATACTAAAATTTTTCCTAAATTTTATTTGCATGAGAACTCCCTTAAAATATTAAAAACAAAAAAAAATCAAAAAAAATGTGGCTATCAAGTTTCGAACCCAGCCAACCGCCCAACACAGTAGCGCCCAAAGCCCACTCCACTAGCCAAAGAGTCCAAGTAGACTTGGCTGTCAATATGCTCAAACGAAATCCCCATATACCAACTTTCAGTTCGGATTTATTTTAAATGAAACAAAATGAAAATCTGCCCAACAAGTTTTGAACCCAGGATCTCCTACAAGTACAGTGAAGGCCCTATGGCACACTCACTAACCAATAAGTCCAAGTATGATTACTGATTAGGAAATCACGCTATTGTAGTTTTGTTCATAACGTTCTGAAATTAGTTATTTTTCACAAAACTCGGCATATGATCGATCTAATCTTTTTAATGAACTGTAATTTTCTTATTCATACTGATTTTACTTGAAAACAATGATTCACGAATTTTCAAACTTGTGTTCTAAACATTGTATCTATATTTCAAATTTCTCCCTCTTTAATGAACATAAGTTTCATTTATTCATTTTAACCAAAATAGCATATTGTATCTCTTACAAATAATTTAAAATGATTTTATGTGCATCAATTCAATTTCACCAAAAATTCATTTTCATCATAAGGGAAATCTCAACAAGTGTTCCTACAATTATATATTTATATATTTGTGAATTAACATGCATATATGGCCATAACTCTTTTTCTCATTTCTAATTAACATGTTAATAATCTTAACCATAACAAAATTTTACTACTATTCATAGCACATACAATGGCATTGATTTGTTCCATATTTATCTCATCAAATTTAATCTATACTACTCATTAATCATTTCTAGCATGCATGTCTTATATTTAGAAAATACAAAATTTCCCACATCACATCAATTTGATCTACGTTACTAATGTCATACTCTAGCATGCTCAACATATAAATTAGAAAGTATAAAGACCACCCACCTCTAATGAAGAATAAACAACCAAGAATGATGGAACACAACTCCTAGCCCCTAGCTCCAACAAGCAACTCCTTGTCCTTCTCCTCCTAGCAAGAGCTCTCCAACAAGCCTCCAATGCACAAGAAACTCTCTTTCTCTCTTTCTTTTTCCTCTCTTTAATTCGTTTAGTTTAGGTGTGGAATAAGAAGAAAACTAAGGTGTATTTATAGGACAAAAGAAGGTCTAAATTACAAATTTCTCCACCTAATAACTTCTCACTTAAATCTCCACCTCTTCACTACTCTAACTTCCATAACCCCCAACCCTACACCTCCAAAACCGACCAACTCTCCATCTCTCCCAACCAGCCAACTCTCCATCTCCCCACATGCACGTGTTGTGCACTAGTGCACACACATACGCAATATTTAATATAATTCCTATAATCCTAAAATGTGAATTAAAAGTTGTTACATGTCGTGCGAGTCCATGCACTAGATTTTATTAATGGGCTTGTCTTGTGGGCTTGCTTTTTAATTAATTAATTTAATTAGTCTAGTGGGCTAGAATCTAATTTTCTGTCCATGGGTTTAATAAAAGGCTAAATAAAAGGACTATGCATGTTAAAATGGTAAATGAGATTCTAGCCCTCGGAAACATCTAGAAAATAGACTTCCAACCGAATCCAGCGAGTATAAATAAGTTATATAGTAATTGACAAAAACTTAACTCAAAACTGATTTGAATTCAGAATTTAGGTTCAGGCAGAAATCAGTAAAACGAATTCAAGAGCAGGAAACTGCATCTAAACTCTACAAATAAATCTACGAAAAAATCTAGGGGTATTTCTCTATATCTTTAGTATCAGAATATAAAGTTTCAAAATTTTCCAGTAAAGTTAGATCAGTCATCAAAAATCAGAAAATATCAATAAACGATAGTTTGGCAAAACTGGAATTCCCAACACTGCTGTACGAAAGCTATAATATCTCACAACCAGTGAAACGAAATCCAAATCCGGCAAAGGTAGATGAAAATAGACAAAATATATTAACTTTCATATTTCATAAGCATTATTCATACAGTAGAAGGAAATAGGGTGAAAATACGATTCTTTACAGAACAGCTCGCAAAATACAGCAAGTACAGTCTTTATAACCATGCATGGAACGGTATATAAAACTCATCAATAAAATCCACCAAAATTCTGGATAATCCCTAACTAGATAAAGAAATAATGACCAAAGTATTGGATCAAAATAATATATATAGCATCAGTATCAAAATAATTTAGTCATCAAAATCATCGAAAAACGAAATCTGAAAAAGATCTACACCTCTGTACTAAAACAATCATAACTCACTCATACGAAAACGAAATCATCCAAGGTTAGAGGGGTTGGAAAGCAGACAAATTTCTCTCCAAATCTTGTTTTATACTGAAATTAAGATACTGACCTTAATATGGTCTAAATTACTGATCAGGACAGATTATCGGCAAAATACAGAATTTCCTCAAAAACTAAAATCAATAGATCCAACGAAACTTGATTCAAACACAACCAAACATGAAATCGAGTCTACCAAGTGTCCAAACATCATGAAATAGGTTATACAACATGTACATAAAAAGTATCTCACATGGGTCTCACAAGCACACGAGTTCTCATAATTGTTTTACATATACATCACATCAAGAGATGGTCACTCCTAGGTTAATTCATGTCATATGTGTCGCGAGACAACTATAGTCAAAACACTATAGAGACAATACTCATCAAACATACATCACACGCACGAGTTGTCTCTAGAACCCAACTACACTACAAGTTGTATTTTTGACTTGTATCATACAAAAAAATTTGAGTACAAGTTACTTGTCTGGAAGATGACGAATCCAACGCAGCAAAGAGCAAGAATAATAGGAACATATTCCCGAGCACGAACACAAAATAACGAACAAGCAACACAAACAAGATCACGAATCCAAAGAACAAATAACCCATGAACACGATCAGACGGCTGAGATCATAAGATCAAGAGATCAAGGCAATCGGATCAGATCGGACGACTCTAATCGAAGATCAAGATCAAGATCGAGATGTGATCAGTATCTTGATGATGAATATGATGATCAGATCAGATCGACGTCGGACGGCCACCAATCAAAGTGATCAAAGAACTCCAAGATGATGATAATGCGATCCAACGGTCCATAATCAAAGATGATAATCAAGATCCAACGGTCCAAATCAAGAGATTAAGAATGGACGAACAACAATGCACTCAATCAAGATCAATATGATCGAGGGGGAAACGGACGGCTCTCATCACATGATCAACACTCCATGATCAAGATCAACAAGATCGGATAGATCGGATGGCTAATATTCAAACCATCAAAACTCCATGATCAAGATCCAATGGATGGCCATAATCAAACCAAGGGGACATGATCATGATGATCAAGATGATTAAGGCTCACAATCAACAAGATCAAAACAGCACAAACATCAACCACGAAGGCTGCACTGACTCCGACGGCGGCCGACGGCCAGAGGACACGGCGGCGATGAGCAGCAGAACATGCGGCAGCACCGACGAGGGCAGCACGTCACAGCGACACTGCTGTTGTCTCTCAGGCTGCTGTTCAATCATGCCACGCTCGGGAGGAGACAGCACCGGCATCACCTGGCAGTCGCTGCAGGCGGTGCTGTAGGGCTGCGCGAAGGTAGGGAGCGAGGAGGGGAAGCTAGGGTCACACGCTCGCCTGGATGTAGTCGCGGCAAGGGGTTAGGTGTAGGCGGAGGAGCACGGGGTTGCAGGACGGGGGAAGAGGGAGAGCACAGGGAGGAGGACGGGAGATGGAGAAGAAGACAAAATGGCAGGGGGCGGCTGCATGGGTGTAAGACGGTGAACGGGTATTTATAATTGTAGGGGTAAGGGTTTAAGTATATGGGGTTGGTTACAAACGGGTTTGGTTATTAGGGGGAAAACGGGTATGGTGTGGACTAAATGGGTTTAGTTGGTTATATAGGAATGGGTTTTGGGTAAAAATAAATAATTAAATAAATAAAAATAAATAAAATAAAATAAATAAATAAATAAAATAACAAATAAAAATACAAAGTTTTGGATTTTATAGAATACTAATAATAATAATGAAACAATACCATTAACAATAATAACAATAATAGTAGTAATAATAACAGAAACCCAGGTAATAGTGAAAATAATAAGATTGGTACTATAATATAAATTCGTTGGAAAATAGTAACAAATAAAACCATGGATTAAAATAGACTTTAATAGAAAGTCCAATAATACATTTTAACAAAAATAGTTCGAAAGAGGAAAACTAATTTACAAAAATTTTAAATACCGGAAATACACAGAAAATACATTTTTGGGGAAACATGGGTTACAAATCCTACCCACCTTACAACAAAATTTCGTTCTCGAAATTTGCTAAGGCGGTACATAGGACAAGGCAAAAGCAAACTGGGGAAGGGTAACAAAGCAGAGGGCTAATGGGGAAGGAACAAAGCAGTGGCAAACACCAGAATAAGAAAGAAGTGAATAACAATGAGGACAAATGGATTGCAAGAAAGAAACAAACAGTATCAAAAGGAGAGAAACAGCACAAGATAACAAAACAAGGTAGGGAGTAGGCAGAACTGAAATTAAAGGGGGAAAGGACAGAGAAGAATTTAATCAAATAATGAATGGGTTCATGATGGCAAAATGGAATGCAAGAAGAAAGTAACCGGTACCAAAAATAAAGAAGAAACAACACAAGACTTGCAAAATAACAAAAAGAGATGAAGAAATAGATAGAGCTGCGATCGAAGAAAGGATGGACAAGGAAGAGATGAACCAAGCAATGAGTCAACGGATGAAGATGAATACAAGGAATAGAAAGAAGCAACAATGCAGGTGTAACCCCTGTTTTCCCAAAAAGGTATTTTTGTATATTTTCTGTATTTTAAAAATTTTTGCAAATTAATTTTCAGGTTTTCAAATTCTTTTGTCAAAATGTATTTTTTTGGATCTTCTATTTCAAAATCTGTTTTCGATCAATAATTGTATTTGTAACTATTTTGTATGATTTTATATTTTAATACAGATCTTACTATTATTGTTATTACTATTATTTTATTTTGATTGTATATTAAAAATCCTATTGTATTTACTAGTATTTGAGTATTAACTCAGTGTATACTATTTCATTTATTGTACTATGGTATTTCTAATTGTATATTTTCTATTGAATAAATTATTTACTTTTAATATTAATTTAATTATATTTTTGAATTAATTTTATTGAAACCCTGATGGATTTTTAATACTCATTAACCCATTAATAAACCCAATACCCATTAACTAAATCCTATACCAATAACCCCCCTAACTACCCATTTAACCCCAGACCCGAACCCGCTTTAACCCATACCCATTTCCATCCCTGTATATTTCGAAACCCCGTACACCCATCTGCCCCCTAACCTAACCCTAATGCATCCTATCTATATAAACCCATCTCCACCCCATGTGCCGAAGCTCCCTCACGCACACTTGTGTGTGAGCGTGTATTGGTGTGGGTGTATTGGATCTCGGGTACTCGTGGTTACAGTGTTCGTTGGTATTGTGTTCATGTGATCGGTTCGTAGTTCGGGTTGTTCGTTGGACTTGGTGGCTCATGTTCTGCTCGTTCGTGGGTTTTGGTCGTTTTCGGTTCTTGGGTTCGTTGTGTTCGTGCCCCCGGGATCCGTCCCGTTATTCTTGCTCTTATGTTGTTCTCGTCGTCTTCCAGGAAAGTAACTTGTACTCCAATTCATTTGTTTGATACAAGTCAAAAAGTTCACCTATAGTGTAGTTGGGTCTAGAGACGACTCTTGTTTGTGTTTAGCTTGATGGGTTTTATCTCTATTGTGAAAACTTGACCATAGATGACTCACGACACAATCTTGATATGAATTAACATAGGTTTTGTCCGTTCTTGATTTGATCATGTATGTGAGATTTCTCGTGAGAATTTGGGTATTTGTGGAGAACCATGTGATAGGCTTGATTTAGAAATGTTAGATACCCTAAATTATGATGTTTGGACACTTGGTAGACTAGATTTCATGTTTGGGTGTGTTTGGATCAATTTTCGTGAATCTATGTCGATTTTGTTTTCAAGGGAAGAATCTGTAGTTTGTCGCTGTTATGTTTTGGTTGCTGTTTTGGACTATTTTAAAGTCAGTATCTTGATTTCGGTATAAAACATGAGTTTTAGATAATTTCGTCTATTTTCAAAACCCTCTAACTTTGCTTGATTTTGTTTTCGTATGACCGAGTTGTGACTGTTTTACTACAGAGGTGTCGACCTTTTTCAGATTCTGTTTTTCGATAATTTTGATGACATCATTTTAAAGAACCACGTTACACATATTATTTTGATCCAAAACTTTGGTCAGTATTTCCTTATCGAGTTAGGGATTACCCTGAATTTTGAAGGATTTTATTGATGCATTTTAGATGTTGTTTCATGCTCGTTTATGAAATCTATACTTGCTGTATTTTGCTCGCTGTTTTGTAAAGAATCATATTTTCACCCTGTTTCCTTCTACTGTATGGAAAATTATTATGCAATATGAAAGTTAATATATTTTGTCTATTTTCATCTCCCTTTGGCGAATTTCGATTTCATTTCACTGGTTGCGAGATATCTTAGTTTTTGTACAGCAGTGTTGGGAATTCCAGCTTTGCCAAACTATGTTTTCTTGATACTTTCTTATTTTTGATGAATGATCTAATTTCACTGGAACATTATGAAACTTTGTATTTTGATACTAGACATATAGGGAAATACTCCAGATTTTTTGTGGATTTATTTGATGAGTTTTGATGCTGTTTTCTTGACTTTGAATTTGTTTTCCTGATTCCTGGCTGAACGTGTTTTCTATTTTCAAATCAGTTTTGAGTTATGATCTTCTGAAACACTATATGACTTAATTATATTCGCTGGATTCGTGTGGATGTCTAGTTTCCAGATCCTTTGATGGATCCAGATATGCATTTTTGTAGCGATAAGAATCACGGTTTTAGTACTTTACTGTCTTGCTGTCCTGAATATGAACATACAGTGTTTTGCTCGTTTATGTGATTGTAAATTATCTATGCATGTTTATTTGTTTCCCTGAACCTAATACTGATTATACCATGTTAATTTGACATCATTCCGTACACATTCATGCCTGTTTGATGACCATAATAAAAGTAATCAAACCGGGGTTTATGGGAAAGATCTAGTAGTGGGAAAGCATAGAAATGTGTACTTAGAAGGGGGCCCGTGTTTCCCATATGAGTATCTGATATCTGTTATCTGACCCTGTCTACATTACTTTTTATATGAAGGTGTAGAGGAGAAGAGAACCATTAGGTTCTGTGTGTCTGTATGGATTTGTTACTGACCCTGTCTACATTACTTCCTATAGAAGGTGTACAGAAGAAGAGAACCACTAGGTTCTATCTGTCTGATCTGTTATTTGATATCTGTCTGAACCCTGAGTATACGGCCCTATATGATTCCCTATGAAATCTAAAACGAAATTGTTTGTTGTAGCAACCATGTGTTATGTTTTTGGGGCGCATGAAGTGCTACCTAGATATTAATCACACTAAACCTATAAGAACATGACATTTGTATCTGTATCTGAAATCTAAATCTGAATCTGTTATATGCATCTGGCTATCTGTTATCTAATCATTAGATTACCTGTTATCTGTCTGACATTATCACTTGACACTATCTGTATATCTGTTTGCATACTATCTGATACTTAACACTTGACACATGTTAGTATACCATGCTAGATCTGTTTCTGCTATTAATTAGATTTGTATAGTTAGTTTTTCCATGTACTTGTATCCTACATTATAAGTGGCCCGTAACTTGCAATTGACGGGTACTTATTTTCTTTTTCCTTCTCCTGCAATTATTAACTGCAGATTTTGGTGATCAGCTGCCCGATGGAGTATGTGATCTAAAGTTCTAGTTGGCTGGAGCTTTTGCTATCTTCATTTATTTCCTGTTGCTCATTTTGAACAATGTATCTGTTACTTGTATTCTTTATGTTTGGGCAGTATGACCCAGGATATTTGTGTTATTCAGATCATGACTATTTGAGATTAATATATTTTATTTCGAGTATTCTTTTTGGTATTTGGTTCATATGTGCATGTGGTTGACTTTTCTAGCTTCCGACTCTGATTATATTGTGATATGTTGTAAAGATTCTTGAACAGTTTATGGATGATGAAAATCATACGCTGGGCCAATGTTACGTGCTCGTATTCCATATTTTTAGGAAGCGGGGCATGACAGCAGGGAAGGAAAAACAACAAGGGAATCCTGGGACCTGTGGGTTACGGACCCACACGCTTCAGCTGCGCCACTCTGATCGGGAAGACTGCCAATGGCATCCAGCAATGCCTACCGACGGACCAAACAAAAAGAAAAGAATGGATGGCACCAAAATCAGAAGGATATGGGTACGAGAAGAATGAATTCATACCCAAGAAGAAATCAGCAAAGAGGACGACTGAAAAGACAGAAGAAACAAGGAATCAAGGGATCAAAAGGAATGGAATAAGACTAGTATCCAGATCAATGTTGATTATGATTCATTTATGCATGCATGGTTGGTGAAATGTTGAGCTGATCCCAGTTCAAGCCAAGCTTGTCTAATGTATTAGGTAACTAATACATTATCCAAACCTGGGATTTGATACTACTAAAAACCTTGTCATGCCCAGCTTTTCAAAAAGAATACCGAATACAGATACAAGACAAAAGACCAGCGAATGATTTTCATCATCCATAAGCTGTTCAAGAATCTTTACAATATTTCACAAGATAATCAGAGTCAAAAGCAAAAGTGTCAACCAACATGCACATATGAACCAAAATACCAACAAAAATACTTGAAACCAAATATATAACCTCAAATAGTCATGATGTGGATAAAACAAATATCCTGGGTCAGATTGCCCAAATACAAAATAAATTCAAATATCAAAATACAATATTGTTCAAGCAAACTATAAGAAATAATAATAATAAAATCCAGCACTAATGCTTCATGTCACCAATACCATCTGGAACATATTCTCCAAAATCTGCAATTAAACAATTGCACGAAAGAGAAAAAGAGAAAACAAGTACCCATCAATTGCAAGTTACGGGCTGCTTGTAATGCAGGATACAAGTACATGGAGAAAACTAACTAGCAACATGGTATATACATGGTAGCAAGTGTAATAACTAGCATGGCAAGATGAACAAATACAAGTGGCATGTATCAAGTGTCAAGTGCACAAGTATCATGTAAAACAAGTATCAAGGGTCAAGTGTTATGTATCACGAAATCAAGTAACAAGTAACAAGTGTCAAGTAGTCAAGTGCAAGTGTCAGGTAGCAAGAATCAAGTAATCATGTCTCATGTAATCAAGTATCATGTATCAAATATCTTATAATCAAGTATCAAGTAAGCATGTATCATTCTCAATTGTCCTATATTAAACCTTGTAGTTATTACTATCTAGGTAGCACTTCATGTGCCATCCTTTTATCACATGGTTGCTACAGTCAATGCAATTTCGTTTTAGATTTCATAGTGGACCATAGAGGGCAGTGTACTCAGGGACAAGCCTCAAGAATCAAGTAATCAAGTATCAAGCCTCAAGTAGTGAAATATCAAGCCTCAAGTAATCAAGTATCAAGAAAAATCTTAAGTATCAAGCCAAGTCTCAAGTACCAAGCCAAGTATCACATAGAATCAATAGATTCTCTTCCAAGTACACGTTTCTGAATTATCCACTATTAGATTTGTCCCTTTAAAACCCCGGCTTGGTTAATTTATTATTAATGTCAAACAAGCAAGTATGTGTCACAAAACAAGCAAGTATATCATGGTATTATCAAGTAACAAGTTCAAGTTGCAAGGTAAACACGTACGAGTGCAAGCTAACTCACAAAAGAATAAAATAACAAAATCTCAAGTTCAGGACAGCAAGACCATATTGTAGTAAAACAGTTATTTTCGGTGTTTCAAAAATGCAAATCTGAATCCATCAAAGTTTCTAGAAAATAGACGCCCAACCAAATCCAGAAAATACAAATAAGTCATATAGTAATTTACAAAGTCATAACTCAAAACTGATTTTAATCCAGAAAACACGTTCAGCCAGAAATCAGTAAAATCAATTCTCGGTCAGGAAAACAGCATCAAAACTCAACAAATAAAATCACGAAAAATCTGGGGTATTCCCCTATATGTCTAATATCAAAATATAAAGTTTTAGAATTTTCCAGTGAAATTAGATCAGTCATCAAAAATCAGAAAATATCAAGAAACGATCGTTTGCCAAATCTGGAATTCCCAACACTGCGGTACGAAAACTGTAATATCTCGCAACCAGTGAAATGAAATCCAAATCCGCCAAAGCGAGATGAAAGTAGATAGAATAATCTAAATTTTATATTTCACAAATATTTTCCATACAGTAAAAGAAAACAGGGTGAAAATACGATTCTTTACAGAACAGCAAGCAAAATACAGCAAGTATAGTTTTCATAAACGAGCATGAAACGGCATATAAAACTCATCAATAAAATCCACCAAAATTCTGGGTAGTCCCTAACTAGATATAGTAAAATTGACCAAAGTTTCAGATCAAAATAATATGTGTAGCACAAGTATCAAAATAATTTAACCATCAAAATCATCAAGAAACGAAATCTGGATAAGATCAACACCTCTGTAGTAAAACATTCATCTCTCACACATATGAAAACAAAGTCGAGTAAGGTCGAGGGGTTGGAAAGAAGACAAAATTATCTACAATTTATGTTTGATACTGAAATTATGATTCTGACTTTAATATGGTCTAAATTACTGATCAAGACAGATTATTGACAAAACACAGAATTTCCTCAAAAACCAAAATCAACATAGATTCAACGAAACTTAATCCAAACACAACCAAACATGAAATCGAGTCTACCAAGTGTCCAAACATCATAAAATAGGGTAATTAACATATATAAAACAAGTCTATCACATGGTTCTCAGCAAATACCCAAATACTCACAAGAATCACACATACATGATCAAATCAAGAATAGGCAAAACCTAAGTTGTTTCATGTCAATATTGTATCCTGAGGCAACTATGGTCAAATCACTATAGAGACAATATCAACAAGGGGTTTCACACATGAATTGTCTCTAGAACCCAACTGCACTACAAACAGTATTTTTGACTTGTATCATACAAAGGAATTTGAGTACAAGTTACTTGCCTGAAGACGACGATGGGAACTGTGCAAGGAGAATAATGGGAACAGATTCCCAGGCATGAACACAATGAAACGATCGAACGAGCACACAAACCAATTACGAGCACAAACCAAGGAACGGATCACGACGATGATCAAGATCAAGATGATCAAACAATGATCGGGCGGATCGGCACGGATGAGATCAAGATCAAGATCAACAAGATCGGACGGTCCAGATCAAGGTGATGATAAAGTTGATAATGATCGAGATCGAATGGCCAAGATCACCCCGATGGTGACGATCAAGATGATGATGATCAAAGTCGATCCAACATTCAAGATCAAGGGATCAAGATCACGGGCGATCGGCGGCTAGAAATTAATCAAATCAAGACCAAGATCAAGAGATCATGATCGCGATCAAATGGATGGCCCACATCCAATATGATCAAAACCCACCCGATCAATAACACACCCATAGGGCTGCACTGTGGGGGAGTTGTACGGCGCACGGGGTGGCGGCACAGACAGTCGATGGTGCTGCCGCAGGTGGCTGCGGCCTGGCAGTGCATCGACTAAAGGGAGCGCAGTGGCTGTTGCGGCAGAACGCTGCATTTGCGACCTGGAGGCACCGCGGCATAGTGGCGAGATGCGCTATTGTTGCTAGCTGTCTGCGGTGACTGGCGCTGTAAGGAGAATACGGGCACTGTTTGTGTGTGCGACGACAAACCGAAGAGAGGAGGATGGAGGTGCACGGGATGGAGGGCATTCGGGTGCGTCGCGAGGTGGGGTCGCGAGCGGATGGCAGGGCACTGTAGGGGTGCGCACAGGGAAAGGGATGAGCGGGAGATAGAGGGGACGTTGGCTACGGCAGTAGCAAGGTGGCACAACCAGGCAAGAAGAAGGGGAGAGGCAGGGCGAGGAAATGCTGCATGGGTTGAGAAGGACGCATGGAGAGGATGGTTGGAGGTTGCACACGGGAGAGAGAGATGAGAGCAAGAAAGGGATGGTGCAGGGGACAGGGAGATAGGCGGAGATGGGGTATGGAAGAAGACGGCTGGGGGATGATGAAGAGACAGGTGGGTTAATATATAGGTGGGGATAGAGATTATTAGGGTGGGTTTCGGGTAGGATATATAAACGGTGTTTGGGTAGTTAGGTTAACGGGTCTGGGATGGTGTTATTGGGTTTAGGGATTAAATAAGTAAATGGGTATTGGGTAGTGTAATGTGTAATTGGTCTAAATGGGTTTAAAACGGGTTATCGGGTATAAAATGGATAATGGGTAATCCGATAAGATAATAGTGAATATATATATATATATATATATATATATATATATATATATATATATATATATATATATATATATATATATGGAAAGGATTGGTTGAGCACTCCTCTAGTGCTCACCGCGTGAACACTAGGCCTTCGGACGTTCATATCGAAAATCCGAACCACTCACATTGATCTACACATCTAAATTAGTCTAAATATGTAAAATCAAATCATTTGAAATTCATTTGCCCATTCATTGAAGTGTTATAAAATTGTATGGCTGAAAATCATTGTTTTTATAGTCACATGATGGATGGGCAAATGAATTTCAAATAATTTGATTTTATATATTTAGACTAATTTAGATGTGTGGATCAATGTGAACGGTTCGGATTTTCGATGTGAACGCCCGAATGCCTAGTGTTCACGAGGTGAGCACTAGAGGAGTGCTCAACCGATCCTTTCCCTATATATATATATATATATAGGATATAGGGTTTATAAATGCATATAGGGTTTTTAATATAAAAATCAAAATCTAATACAATAAAATAATAATAATGATAGTAGTAAAGAAAATAAATAATAATAATAATAATAATAATAATAATAATAACAATATTAAAAATAACCGTAATAATAATAATAATAATAATAAGATTTGTATTAAAATGTAAAATCATAGAAAATAGTTACAATACATTTATTGATCGAAGAATTAGATTTTAATAGAAGATCCAATATTACATTTTAAGAAAAAGAATTTAAGAACGGAAAAATAATTTACAAAAATCAAAAATTTGAAACTATATGGAAAATACGTTTTTAGGAAAATAGGGGTTACAAATCCTACCCACCTTACAACAAAATTTCGTACTCGAAATTTGCTTAGGCGGTACATACGACAAGGCAAAAGCAAACTTGGGGGAGGGTAACAAAACAGAGGATTAAAAGGGGAAGCAACAAAGCAGTGACAACACCAGAATAAGAAAGAAAATGGATAACAAGGATGTCAAATGGGAGTGCAAGAAAAGAAGCAACAGTATCAAAAGGAGAGAAACAGTACAAAATAACAAAGTAAGATAGGAAGTAGGAAAAAATGGAATCAAAGAGAGAATGAACAGGGGAGAATTGAATCAAACAATGAATGGGTGCGAGATGGCAAAATGGATTGCAAGAAAGGAGTAACTCGTATCAAAAATGAAGAAGAAATAATGCAAGACTTGCAAGATAACAAAGTAAAGGGATGAAGAAATAAGGATAAATAAGGAAGAGATGAACCAAGCAATGAGTCAACGGATGAAGACGAATACAAGGGATAGAAAGAAGAAAACAATGCAAGGAAGGAGAAGCAACAATAGGATCCTGGGACCTGTGGGTTATGGGCCCACAACGCTTCCACTGCGCCACTCTGATCGGAAAGACTCTGCTCTGCCAGTGGCATCTATTGATGCCGACTGACGGACGAAGCAAGAAATCAAAAGAATGGATGGCACCAAAATCAAAGGTTATGGGTATGAGAAGAAATGAATTCATACCCAAGATGAAATGAACAAATGAGGACAACTGAAAAAGACGGAAGAATCAAGGAATCAAGGAATTGAATAACAAGGGATCAAAATGAAGGGAATATAACTAGTATCTAAATCAACGTTGGTAATAATTTATTTATGCATGCATGGTTGGTGACATGTTGTGCCGATCCCAGATCGAGCAAAGCTTATCTAATATATTAGACAACTAATACATTAGCCAAACCTAGGATCTGATACCACTAAAAACCTTGTCACGTCCCGCTTCTCAAAAATACAGAATACGAGCACGTAACATTGGCCCAGCGAATGATTTTCATCATCCACAAGCTGTTCAGGAATCTTTACAACATATCACAAAATAATCAGAGTTGGAAGCAAGAGAATCAAGGGATTGAATAAGAAGGGATCAAAATGAAAGGAATAAGACTAATTTCCAGATCAAGATGATTATCAATTCATTCATGCATGCATGGTTGGAGAAATGTTGAGCCGATTCCAGATCGAGCCAAGCTCCAAAAAAGAATACGGAATATGGATATGCAACAAAAGCCCAACGAATGATTTTTATCATCCATAAGTTGTTCAAGAATCTTTACAACATTCACAAGAATCATCAGAGTCGGAAGCAAAAAAATCAACCACATGCACATATGAACCAAAATACCAACAAGAATACTTGAAATAAAATATATTAATCTCAAATAGTCATGATCTGAATATGACAAATATCCTGGGTCGCATTGCCCAAATACAAGAATAAATCCAAGTATCAAAATACAGTATTATTCAAGCAAGCTGCAAGAAATAATAATAATAAAATCCAGCACTAATACTTCATGTCACCAATACCGTCTGGAACCTATTCTCCAAAATCTGCAATTCAACAATTGGAGAGAATAGGAAAAGAGAAAACAAGTACCCGTCAATTGCAAGTTATGGGCAGCTTGTAATGCAGGATACAAGTACATCGGGAAACTAACTAAAAATGGAATAAGCATGATGTCAAAATAAACAACTAGCCTGGCAAGGTAATCAAGTGTAAATGGCATGAACCAAGTGTCAAGTAAACAAGGATCATGTAAACAAGCATCAAGGGTCAAGTATCATGTAATCATGCATCAAGTGTCATTTATCAAGTCTCATGTAAACAAGTCCCATGTATCATGTAGTCAAGTACCAAGCAAGCATGTATCATGTTCCAGTATCATGTTCAAGTATCATGTGTTAAATATCTTGTATTATTACTATCTAGGTAACACTTCATGTGTCATCCTTTTATCATATGGTTGTTACAGTCAATGCAGTTTCGTTTTAGATTTCATAGTGGACCATAAAGGATAGTGTACTCAAGGACAAGCCTCAAGAATCAAGTATCAAGTATCAAGCTTCAAGTATCAAGTAAACAAGTCTCAAGTATCAAGTTGTGAAATATCAAGCCTCAAGAGTGAAGTGTCAAGCCTCAAGTAGTGAAATATCAAGCCTCAAGTAGTGAAATATCAAGCCTCAAATATCAAGTATCAAGACAAGTCTCAAGTATCTCAAGTATCAAGCCAAGTCTCAAGTATCAAACCAAGTATCACATAGAATCAATAGATTCTCTTCCGAGTACATGTTTCTGAATTATCCACTATTAGATCTATCCCTTTAAAAAACCCCAGCTTGGTTAATTTTATTATTAATGTCAAACAAGCATGCATGTGTCACGAAAGAAGCAAGTATATCACGGTATGATCAAGTAACAAGTTCAAGTTGCAAGATAACCACGTACAAGTGCAATATAACTTACAAAAGAATAAAATAACCAAATCTCAAGTTCAGGACAGTAAGACCATACTGTAGTAAAACTAAAATTCCTAGTGTTATAAAAATGCAAATCTGAATCCGTCAAAACTTCTAGAAAATAGACTTCCAACCAAATCCAGCGAGTATAAATAAGTTATATAGTAATTCACAAAAACATAACTCAAAACTGATTTGAATTCAGAGTTTAGGATCAGGCAGAAATCAGTAAAACGAATTCAAGAGCAAGAAACCGCATCAAAACTCAACAAATAAATTCACAAAAAATCTGGGGTATTCTCCTATATGTCTAATATCAGAGTATAAAGTTTCAAAATTTTTCAGTAAAATTAGACCAGTCACAAAAAATCAGAAAACCTCAATAAACGATAGTTTGGCAAATCTGGAATTCCCAACACTGCTGTACGAAAACTATAATATCTCGCAACCAGTGAAACGAAATCCAAATCCGGCAAAGGGAGATGAAAATAGAAAAAATATATTAACTTTCCATTTCACAAGAATTTTTCATACAGTAAAAGGAAATAGGGTGAAAATACGATTCCTTACAGAACAACTCGCAAAATACAGCAAGTACAGTCTTTATAAACAAGAATGGAATGGCATATAAAACTCATCAATAAAATTTACCAAAATTCTGGGTAATCCCTAACTAGATAAAGAAATAATGACCGAAGTTTTGGATCAAAATAATATATGTAGCATCAGTATAAAAATAATTTAGTCATCAAAATCATTGAAAAACAAAATCTGGAAAAGATCTACACCTCTGTAGTAAAACAGTCATAACGCACACATACGAAAACGAAATCAACCAAGGTTAGAGGGGTTGGAAAATAGACGGATTTCTCTACAAATCTTGTTTTATACTGAAATTAAGATACTGACCTTAATATGGTGTAAATTACTGGTCAAGATAGATTATCGGCAAAATACAGAATTTTCTCAAAAACTAAAATCAACATAGATCCAACGAAACTTGATCCAAACACAACCAAACATGAAATTGAGTCTACCAAGTGTCCAAACATCATGAAATAAGGTATAAAACATGTCGACAACAAGTATCTCACATGAGTCTCACAAGCACACGGGTTCTCATAATTGTTTCACATATACATCACATCAAGAGACAATCACTCCTAGGTTAATTCATGTCATATGTGTCGTGAGGCAACTATGTTCAAAACACTGTAGAGACAATACAAATCAAACATACATCATACGCACGAGTTATCTCTAGAACCTAACTACACTACAAGCGGTATTTTTAACTTGTATCATACAAAGGAATTTGAGTACAAGTTACTTGCCTGGAAGATGACAAATCCAACGGAGCAAAGAGCAAGAATAACGAGAACATATTCCTGGGCACGAACACAAAATCACGAACAAGCGAACACGAACAAGATCACGAATCCAAAGAACAAATAACCCACGAACACAATCGGACGGCTGAGATCATGAGATCAAGAGATCAAGGCGATCGGATCAGATCGGACGACTCTAATCGAAGATCAAGATCAAGATCGAGATGTGATCAATATCTTGATGATGAAGATGATGATCGGATCAGATCGACGATCGGATGGCCATCAATCAAAGTGATCAAAGAACTCCAAAATGATGATAATGCGATCCAACGATCCATAATCAAAGATGATAATCAAGATCCAACGGTCCAAATCAAGAGATCAAGAACGGACGACCAAAAATGAACTCAATCAAGATCAAGATGATCAAGGGGGAAATTGATGGCTCTCATTACTTGATCAACACTCCATGATCAAGATCAACAATATCGGATGGCCAATATTCAAACCATCAAAACTTCATGATCAAGATCCAACAGATGGCCAGAATCAAACCAAGGGGACATGATCATGAAGAATGATGTGGCTAAAAATGGGGGTTTAATCGAGACCGTCCAAATTGGGCACGAATCCTAAAGCCCAGGGGTAAAATGGTAATTTCACCTACAAATGGGTCTGAAGCGGGTACTGGGTCTCTTCCCCAAAGAACCGTTAACCCGCGAACGGATCCACCTCAACTGGGTGCGGGTTTCAACCCGTAACAAACCCGATCCAGCAGGATAGAATTAGGGTTTCTGATTAATATTAATCAACGGCCCTGATTCATATCTATCCTTTCACTGGGAATTAGGGATTACATTCTATACACAGGAATTACATTCCTAATCGGTTCCCTAAGACGCCTATAAATATCCCCCATCCATCTCCATTAAGAGGTGATCAATCTTTCTTCAGTTTTTGCGCTCTTTCATAGTCTTCCTAGATTACTGATTTGAGCGTCGGAGGGTGCGTCGCCGGGAACAACCCCGGTGTCTCGCACTTTTGCAGGTGTACGGTGGGAGCGACGATCATACCCCGACGGAACAGGTATATAGGTTTACTATTCAGTTTCCCTAATAATCCACAAATACTATCTGTTTGCCCCCACACCAAATTTAGCGGCAACAGATTGGCGCCGTCTGTGGGAAACTAACGAATAGAAACCTCTCCTCTTCCCGGTGAATAGATCTTCTCTAGCCATGCCTCCTAGGAAAATCAGATCGAGGGGATCCAACAGAGGGCCAAACCCCGATCAGCAGCAAGAAGTTCCCGTCCAGCCTATCCAACAGCAAGGACAACTTCCTCCACCAGCGGAAGATCCGACCCAACAGGACCTTCCTCCTCCAAATCAGCCACCACCCAAGGGTCCTAACCCTCAGAAACAACCTCTTCACCAGGACCGCATCTCCATCCACAACGCCTCTTCGGACTCAATGGCCTCCCATCATCCCCGAGCCTCTGCTCTCCACAATACCGCCCTCAATCGACAGAAGAACGATGACCTTCGCCGTCATCTGGATGAAAAGCAGGCCCGAGAGGGAACCTCCCGCCAGCACCGTCCAGATGAGCGGTCTCCTCGCCGCCAAGAGTACAGAAGGTCCCCCATCCGAAGAGGGCGAAAAGAATCCCCCGAGCATTACCGAAGAAGGCTACACTCCCCTGCAGGTCGGCAACAGCCTAGGAACGATGAAGCACCCATCACCCGTGCCGAGTTCCAGCAGTTCCAAGCGACCGTCCTTCAAGCCCTCAATCTCCGTCCCCACAACAATGCACCCAAGAATCCTTCTCCCCCTCCGGTCCGAAGCCCTCACCAATGATCCCCATCTCCTCCTCCTGCTCCTAGCAACGCCCGGCATACTCCAAGTCCTCGTCGCTCCCGAAGTTACCGTCGTCGTAGCCCTCGCTCTCCCTCGTACGAAGACGAGTCTAGAGGCTCGGCTGATTACCGTCGGAGGGACGACACTATGTACCGCCGTCTTCATGAGGTGGAGAGGTGCCTGGGCCAGATAGACCGAGAAGAAGAGCTTAGGAGGAGGACCCTACGTCCTAGCAGACCCCCTTTCTCACGAACCATAATGGAGGCACCTGTGCCGATCAGTTTCAAACCTCCCCAATTCGAGACTTACTCTGGGGAGACCGACCCCGTTGATCACATCGAAAGCTTTAAGACCCTGATGCTCCTCCATCAAGCTTCCGATGCCCTCCTCTGCAAAACCTTCCCCGCAACTCTCAAGGGCCCAGCTCGAGAATGGTACTCTCGCCTTGCCCCCTCCTTAATATTCTCCTTCGAGCAGTTCGAGACCCTTTTCGTCACCCATTTCGTAAGCAGCCGTAGAGCTGAGAAGACTAGCATCTCACTATTGCACCTCCACCAGAAGAAGGGTGAGAAATTGAGAGACTATGTGAAGAGGTTCACAGCTGAAGCCAGGTCCATAGCATCCCTCGACCAGTCGGTCGCTGCGGCAGCATTTCAATCTAATGTCCTCAATTCTAACCTCCGCTCCTCCCTCACCAAGAAGCCTCCACAGAACTTTTCCGACCTCCTCCTTCGCAGTGAAAAGTACATCCGGGCCGAAGAGGCCGAGCATCGACCCAACTGGGAGGGGTCTTCCTCCGGGTTTAAGAGAAAAGGAACAGAAGAGGAAGGAGCCAAGAAGCTCCAAAAGGATAATGCCGGCTAGCGCCGACCTCCCCCCAGATTCGAAAAGTTCACTCCCCTCACCACTAACGTCTCAACCATTCTGATGGAAGTCGAAAAGGAAGGGATCTTACCTCCTGCTCCGAGGATGAACACCCCTGCCAAGAAAAGAGATAAAGAGAAATGGTGTCGTTATCACCGGGACCACGGGCATGACACCAACGATTATCGCGCCTTGAAGAACGAGATAGAAGCCCTTATCCAAAGGGGGCAGCTGACCAGGTTTGTAAGAAAGGACCGAGCCAAACTTCCTCCCCCACCTCAGGGGGCTAACAAGCGTCTGGAACGAGAAGAGATGCCTGACTTCGAGGAAGAGCGAGTCCTCCACCTCATTCATGGGGGCCCAATGGGGGGCTCCTCAAACTCCTCTCGGAAGGCATTTATAAGAGAAGTCAACTCGGTCCGAACCACCCCTCCTCCCAAAGGCCTCGAAGTGCCTGTCACATTCTCCGACGAAGATCTTGAAGGAGTTCGCACCCCACATTGTGACGCACTCGTCATTAGCCTTCACATGGAGAATTTCAAAGTGGAGAGGATCCTAGTGGATAATGGAAGCTCCGTAAACATTCTCTTCCTCGCCGCTTTCAAAGGCCTAAAGCTCTCCCGAGATAGACTCAAGCCCGCCGGTTACACGCACCATGGGTTCACGGGAGTGCCAGTGACTATTGAAGGGGTGATTACCCTCGACGTAACCGCTGGCAAAACTCCTACTACCCGAACGGAGTTGATGGACTTCATGGTCGTAGATGTCCCAGCAGCCTACAATGTCATTCTGGGCTGGCCCGGCCTAGCCGCCCTTGAACCCGTCCCTTCTGCCTACCATCTCAAGATGAAGTTTCCCACTCGGGCCGAAGTAGGGGAAGTAAGGGGCAATCAGGAAACGGCCCGAAGGTGCTACATGACCTCTACCCTCGGACCTGTCCTCTCCTTAGAAACTATGGAAATCCCCCAAGATACTGCTCGACCGACATCCGAGCAGTGGACGAATTGGAGGAAGTGCTCTTCTCTGAGCAGGACCCGACCCGCAAATTCTTTGTTAGCAAGACCCTCCCGTACGCCCTATGCACCGACATTGTACAATGCATTCGAAGGAATGAAGACCTCTTCGCTTGGTCAGCCGCAGATATGCCTGGGATCTCCGAAGAGCTCCTGGTCCACCACCTGAGCGTTGTTCCGGGGTCCAAATCGGTTCAGCAGAAGAGGCGCAAATTCGCCCCCGAGCGCCAGCTCGCTATCAAAGAGGAGGTGGGCAAGCTCTTGAAGGCCCGGTTCATACAAGAGGTGAACTATCCCGAGTGGTTGTCGAATGTAGTGATGGTGAAGAAGTCCAATGGGACTTGGAGGATTTGTATTGATTTTACCGATCTAAACAAGGCTTGCCCCAAGGACCCCTTCCCTCTTCCGAGTATTGACACTCTGATTGATGCGACCTCGGGACATGAGCTCCTCAGCTTCATGGATGCCTTTTCAGGCTACAATCAGATCCGGATGTTCCCTCCGGATATCCCGAAGACCTCGTTTGTGACCGACCAAGGCCTCTATTGCTACAGAGTCATGCTGTTCGGTCTAAAGAATGCAGGTGCTACATACCAACGCCTCGTCAACAAGGTTTTCCAGGCTCAGATCGGCCGAAACATGGAGGTGTATGTTGACGACATGCTTGTGAAAAGCATCCGAGGCGTTGATCATGTGACCGACCTTCAAGAAGCGTTTGACATTTTGAGAAAGCACAATATGAGACTCAACCCGAACAAGTGTGCGTTCGGCGTCTCATCAGGAAAGTTCCTCGACTTCATGGTTAGCCAACGAGGAATTGAAGCAAACCCAGAGAAAATCAAAGCCATATTAGACATGGCCCCTCCCAGAAATGTTAAAGAAGTTCAGAGATTAACAGGCCGCCTAGCCGCCATAGGGCGCTTCCTCTCGAAGTCCGGAGAGAAATGTCTCCCTTTCTTCAAGGCCCTCAGGGGGGGCTAAAGGTTTCGAATGGGGGCAGTAGCAACAGGAGTCCTTCGACCAGCTCAAGGCTTACCTCGTCAATTCCCCTCTCCTCAGCAAACCGATCCCTAGTGAACCCCTCTACCTCTACCTGGCAACCTCTGAGCAGACCCTCAGTGCAGTCTTAGTGAGGGAAGAAGACCGGGCTCAGAAGCCCATCTACTATGTCAGCAAGGTGCTTCGGGATGCCGAGCTCCGATACCCGAAGATAGAAAAGATGGCCTATGCCCTGGTGATGGCCGCGAGAAAATTTCGCCCGTATTTTCAGTCCCATTCGGTGGTCGTTCTTACCGACCAGCTGCTGAAGCAGGTCCTCCACAAACCCGAGACTTCGGGTCGCCTAATGAAATGGTCTATCGAGCTGAGCCAACACGATATAACCTATCAGCCTCGGACCGCTATCAAGGCTCAGGCGCTAGCCGAATTCATAGTTGAGAGCACTATCCCCGAGTCCAGCTAAACAGTGAAGGGACCACCCATCTGGTCCGTTTATGTTGGCGGATCCTCCTGCAATGAGGGAAGCAGGACAGGGGTCATCCTGGCAGGCCCAGACGACTTCATCCTCCAATACTCCCTCCGTATAAACTTCAAAGCTCGAACAACGAAGCTGAATATGAGGCGCTCATAGCCGGTCTTGGAATGGCCCGAAATGCCGGGGCGCAACGCCTCCGGGTTTTTAGCGGCTCCCAGCTAGTCGTCAATCAGGTTCTCGGCGAGTATGAAGCATGCGACGACAAGATGGTTAAATACTTAGCCAAAGTCAAGAGCCTTATGGCACTATTTGAAGAGGCCCTCATCCAAAGAATTCCCCGAGAAGAAAATGCTCAGGCCGACGCCCTATCCAAATTAGCCTCCTCTTCCCTTCAAGGTCTCGAGCAGACCGTATTGATAGAAGTCCTCCTGAAGCCAAGCATAGAGGACGAAACACTTAACTCTGTAGAAACATTGCCTGTCCTGCTCGAAGACAATTGGATGAAACCCCTCGTCGAATTCTTAAGGGAAGGACTCCTCCCCGAGGATCCCAAGGAAGCATGAAGAGTAAGAACCCGAGCCGAGCGTTACACACTAATCGGAGGCATCCTATATAAACGCTCCTTCACCCAGGTGGATGGTCGGCCCTACCTGAGGTGCCTCTCCCCCGGACAAGCCGACTACGCCCTGCAAGAACTTTATGAGGGCATCGGCAGGGCCCATTCTGGTTCTAGAGCCCTGGCGCGCAAAGTGTTGAACTACGGGTATTTCTGGCCCACTCTCCTACGGGACGCTGAATGACACGTTCGGCAATGCAGCTCCTGTCAGAAGTACTCCGACATCCGATGCCTTCCACAAGCACCACTCACTTCCCTATCAAGTCCGATCCCCTTCGCAATGTGGGGGATGGATTTACTAGGTCCATTTCTGCCAGCTCCCGGACAGCTTAAGTTCCTAGTCGTGGCAGTCGACTACTTCTCGAAATGGATAGAGGCCGAGCCCCTGGCCATGATCACCGAAAACAAGGTCGTTCAATTCTTCTGGAAGAGCGTGATCTGCCGATTTGGCGTCCCCAGGGTCCTAATTACGGACAACGGAACGCAATTCACCGGGGCTGCCTTCCGAGCTTTATGTGAAGACCTCGCCATACAACACTGTTTCTCCTCCGTCTCTCATCCTCAGTCAAATGGCCAGGCCGAAAATGCCAACCGACAGATCATCTCCGGCATTAAGAAGAGGTTAGACAAGTGTTCCAAAGGCTTGTGGGTCGATCAACTTCCCAACGTGCTGTGGAACTACCGCACCACAAAGCGGACCCCAACAGGAGAGAGCCCATTCAATCTCACCTATGGGTCCGAGGCCATCATCCCCCTAGAAGTCGGAATACCCTCTCCTCGTTTGATAGCTTATGAAGAAGAGCAGAACGCTAGAGAGCTCAGAGCAAGTCTAGACCTGATAGACGAAATCCGAGAAAGAGCTGTCATACGTCAACAAAGCTAGCAAAGAAGGATCGAGCTAGCATACAACAAAAGAGTTCGCCCAACGGACCTCAAAGAAGGGGACCTGGTCCTCCGAAAGTTGGCCATCTCGTTCCCAGGATAGAAAAGCTAATTGGCCTCGAATTGGGAGGGACCTTACAAGATCTCTAAAGTAATTCGCCCCGGCACATACAGACTAGAAGATCTCGAAGGCAGGGAGATTTCCAGGACTTGGAATGCCGACCATCTCTTAAAATACCAAGAGAGAACAACAACGCCTCTCTAAGTACTTCGAAATGACGAACCGTTCCTTTCCTGTTACTTGTAGTGATTTTCTTTCATTTTTTCTTGTAATAACGGCTAGCAACTTTAGAAGCAGCCGATCATTGGTTATTAATGAATAAAGTTTTCATATTTTTGCTACTGTTTACATCTCTGCTTTTAACTCTTCAATCTAACGATGGTACGGAGTCCAACACTTGGCCCGATTCTACTTCGCAAGTTCGCTTCTAAGCGAGCTAGAAGTAGTTCGCCATTCGGAATTGCTCCCACAGCCGTTGCACTAATCTAACGATGGTTCGGAGTCCAACACTTGGCCCGATTCTACTTCGCAAGTTCGCTTCTAAGCGAGCTAGAAGTAGTTTGCCATTCGGAATTGCTCCCACAGCCGTTGAACTAATCTAACGATGGTTCGGAGTCCAACACTTGGCCCGATTCTACTTCGCAAGTTCGCTTCTAAGCGAGCTAGAAGTAGTTCGCCATTCGGAATTGCTCCCACAGCCGTTGAACTAATCTAACGATGGTTCGGAGTCCAACACTTGGCCCGATTCTACTTCGCAAGTTCGCTTCTAAGCGAGCTAGAAGTAGCTCGCCATTCGGAATTGCTCCCACAGCCGTTGAACTAATCTAACAATGGTTCGGAGTCCAACACTTGGCCCGATTCTACTTCGCAAGTTCGCTTCTAAGCGAGCTAGAAGTAGTTCGCCATTCGGAATTGCTCCCACAGCCGTTGAACTAATCTAACGATGGTTCGGAGTCCAACACTTAGCCCGATTCTACTTCGCAAGTTCGCTTCTAAGCGAGCTAGAAGTAGCTCGCCATTCGGAATTGCTCCCACAGCCGTTGAACTAATCTAACGATGGTTCGGAGTCCAACACTTGGCTCGATTCTACTCCGCAAGTTCGCTTCTAAGCGAGCTAGAAGTAGCTCGCCATTCAGAATTGCTCCCACAGCCGTTGAACTAATCTAACGATGGTTCGGAGTCCAACACTTGGCCCGATTCTACTTCGCAAGTTCGCTTCTAAGCGAGCTAGAAGTAGCTCGCCATTCGGAATTGCTCCCACAGCCGTTGAACTAATCTAACGATGGTTCGGAGTCCAACACTTGGCTCGATTCTACTCCGCAAGTTCGCTTCTAAGCGAGCTAGAAGTAGCTCGCCATTCGGAATTGCTCCCACAGCCGTTGAACTAATCTAACGATGGTTCGGAGTCCAACACTTGGCTCGATTCTACTTCGCAAGTTTGCTTCTAAGCGAGCTAGAAGTAGTTCGCCATTCGGAATTGCTCCCACAGCCGTCGAACTAACCTAACGATGGATCGGAGTCCTCTGGCTCGACTTTACTTCCCCGGCTCGCCCTTAGGCGAGCCGGAAGTAGATGGTCGTTCCGAGCTGCCCCCACGACCATCGAGCAGAGCGGACGAGGGACCGACCCTCGTATATGGCAAAAAATTCTTCCGAGGCGAAACCATCGTTAGATCGTCTCAAAATGCGTGCTAGGGTGTGATGAACGGGCCTGACTATGCCACGTGTCCACAAAACGACAAGATAGCGTTTTCTTGGGAACTGGACCCGCCTCGAGATTCGTGCAACCATCCAACGGCTGTGATCACCTCACTTCGCTCGGCTGCAAACGCCGAGCGACAGGCAATCAGAACCAACCTTCGGCAACAGTCACTCCGGCCACCAAGCTACATGAGCGCAGTCGATCCGCGCCGAGCGAGTGTCCAGCCGAGCCTCGAAAGAAAGTTTGGGTTGAGGTTTTAGGGAACCTTCCCCTCGATCCCGGACTTTGGTCATCACCTCATCCACGATGATCTCCCCTGACCCTGACACCCAAATCGGAGCCGTCAGAGTCAGGAGAAGATCATGGTGGAAGAATGACAACCCATCCTCCCGAAGAACCTTTCCCTCGGGTCCGGACTACGGTCGCCAACTCTTCTGCCCTGTCCTCACCCGACCCTGACACCCACATCGTGCCCGTCAGGAGCGGGAGAAGAACAAGACAGATGAGTGACCACCCCTCTGAACCTCTCGAGGTAAGAATTTTTCACAAGGCTGGCATCCGCCCAAGGGCAGACACCATCGATGCCACTAGAGCTCAAGACTGCAATGACTAAAACTACAAGGGGGGTGTGGTACTTATAGCCGTCCCCCAAGAGACTGTCATTATGACCCTCGGGAGTCCAACAGTCATGCCTAGGGAGCTGAAGCGCCGCGTATTTATTAAATGGCCCCACTCTCAATGCCCTCGGGAAGGTGGAACACCCCCGCACATCCCGGAGCACCATTTAATGCGGTTAGGGAACTGGTCCCATCTTTTCAGAACGACGCTCGAACGGCCGAGCGCCCGCACCCCAAATCAGGCCGCGTGGCCGCAGCTTCGAAATAGCTACACCTCAGCCGCGGCACCGAGCCGCACTGGAAGGTGCCGAGCAAGATTCAGAACCCCGACTAAAGCATGAGTTTCGAGGCCAAGATGCTCGACGAAGCAAACACTCGCCTCGCGGTTCATTTCAAGCCTACCCTAGCTAGCACAATTACAACACTACGACAAGCAAGCCAACTCCAATTTTATTAATATAACTTGGATAAATTTACAAAAAGATTACAACAAAAGACAGTTCGGAAGCCCAAAGACACGACACGACCCGTTTACTGCCTCCGTGGAAGGGGGACGCTCCGGTTCAGCGATACCTTGGGTCGGCGCTTCTTGACCTCCGAGCTCGTCTCTAGGCCAACGAATCGAGATGCCCCCTCACCGCTGGCCCTGACGGTCGCTCCAACCGAAGCACCACTCGAGGACACCGCTACTCCACTTTGGGCGTTGGCTGCTGTCCGACCGACGATGGAGGTTCGGCTCGCGAGTTGATAGAACGTAATCCCTCGCTCAATCTCTTCGCGAGTGCATGAAGTGCTCCGGACATTAGCCCTCACCGGCTGAGGTTTGAGCCGAGCAACCTCTTCCTCCAGTTCGACGATCCAGTCCTTCAACGTGTCGTCCTTCACAATCACTTTGAATCGAGGAAGTTTTGCCGAACCAGGATACTCGGCGCTGTCAGATGTAACGCGGCACAAGTGGGTCACCTCGATGCTCTTGTCGACCGTCACCCTTTGCAATTGTTCTACCTTCCTTGCGAAGTCATCTCGTTCGGCCGAAACCCGGACCAACTCTTCCTCCTTCGCAGATAGTTCAGCATCGACTATCCGCAGATGGTGCAGCTCGACCAACAGCTCACTGTTCCTCCACTCTACATTATAAAGTATTCTCCTCATCAGATGGACCTCGCCCTCGAGACTATCCTCCCGAGACTGCTGAAATAACTCTGCGCGGCACCGAGCCGCTGCGGTGATATGAGTTTGCTCGGCAATCTGAAATGAAAGAGGGACAACATTGAAGAACTACATGACCGAACCAAACACTTAGACAGACAGGTCCAAAATCAAAACACTTTTTTCATTCATCATAGCGGTGGCCAGTCCGCAAAAGGCATTACACTGTTTATAAAAAGAAAAACAAAAAACTATAAAAATTTACGAGAGGATCAGGGGTCCACCTGCGTCGCCACTTCGACCACGGGCGCGTCGCCAGATAGCCCCTCGTTCCTCCCCTCGACCTGGGGATCCACCTACGTCACCACAGGAGGGTCGGCCTCCTCCTCCTCGTCGTCGCCTTCCCCCTCGTCGCCTTCGGCTCCCTCCTCCTCACTGACTGAAGGCAATCCTGGCCACAGTCTGTAGCCAACCCGCTCGAAGCCGGGGACACGTTCCTGAACATGGTCGAGTGCCCTCTGATAGGACATCTCCATGTTCTTGGCCATGTGTTTCTTCGCCTCAGCCTCGGCCTCGGCCCTAATCTTCACGGCCAGCGCCTCCTTCTCCGCCTTCAGGTCGGCCAGAGACTTCGCCGACGCGGCCAGCTCCTCGGCAGCCTTCGTAGCCTTGGCAGACTCCACATCAAGTTGCCCCTTGGCTCTCTCCAAGTCGGCCACAAGATCGGCGACCCGGACTTCCAGGGCCTCGACCCGCCTCTGCTCGGCCTCGAGTTGCCGAACCGCCTTGACCTTCTCCGCCCTGTCTTTTTCGCTGGCGGCCTTCAGCTCCTTCTCCTGCGCGGCGAACGTCTCGAGGAGGTGGCCGAAGTGGCAAGTGGCCTGCAAAGACCACGATAAGCGCAATATACAAGCCGAGCGGTAAACTTGAAGAAATTCGCAATGAGAAACTTACCGAGACGAGCGACCAAGCCACTTCGTAAGTGTCGTCGCCGACCGTCCCTGCCTTCAGTGCGGCTCTGTCCTTCGGGGTCGCCAGGTGCTTGACGACCTGCACCGACATCTGCAAGTTTCCGAGGAATCCGTCGTGATTCTTCACCTGCCAGTTCGGCACAAACAACTGCTTGTGCTGCTCGGTCAAGAACTCCTCAGCCACTTTGGTCAACGGCGGAGCCTCGAGCGACAGCACCGCATTAACATCAAAGGCCCCGTCAACAGGGGCCGAGGCCACAGGAACCGAGGGCTCCTCGGCAACGACCACCTCCGAAGGCGCCTCAGTAGCCGGAGGAGGAGGGGTGGTAGTCGAGGCGACCTTGGGCTGCGGAGTCGACGAGGCAGCCACGGTCGCCCTCTTCCTCTTCCTACCCCCGGCCAATTTGGACCTATCGGCCATCATGGCGTTGAAGTCGATCTTCATCACTTCTGCACCAAACAAAATAAAAACTATCATCAAGACGAGCTAAAAACTTGAAAGAAAAACGAAAATAAATGAGATGTCAGGAGCATACTCGGGTCGATGGGGCTAAGGCCGGACCCGAACAGCACCTCCTCCGTCAACTCCCTCCAACTCAACAATGGGAGGGCCATGATCTTCCTCGCTACCTCCTCCTCGGCCACAGACAGCACGGGGTTGGCTCTCACAAACTTGGGCACCTCCGGTTTCCATCGGGTCGGAATTTGCAATATTGGTTCCCCCCTTAATATGAAGAACTTCTCTTTCCAGCCCTTGATTGAGTCCGAGTTTTCTATGATCCTAACACCCTTCCTCGGCCCCAAGTAGTACCGATGCTCTGTCTTGTGCATCCGGTTTATCCGATACAGGCCTTAGAAGACCGTTAGGTCCGGCTCGACTTCAGCTTTGCGGCACTGAAGCAGGAAAGCATTCACGTGACGCCATGTGTTCGGCATAAATTAGGTCGGCGCGAGGCAGAACCACCCGAGGATCTAGAGAATGAAGGGATGCAACGGAAAATGCAGTCCGGCATTCAAGGAGTCGAAGTTGAACATGCACATGTCCGACGATGACAGCTTGGAATTCGCTCGCATCCCAGCACCAGGAACCATCAGCTTGTACTCCGGAGGGATGGCGAAGCCCTTTCTGATCCGAAGGAGATCCCTCTCGGACAGCACCGAAGTAATCTCGTCGGCTTCAGTAGGAAGAGCCGGGTTGGGTTCTTCGAGGACTTTCGACTTTCCGAAGATTGCTTTCTCCAAGAGGTTGCCTTCGTACTGCCTGACCCCCGAATGCTCGGACAGAACAGAGGGATATCGTCCCATCTCGGGGGCCTACTTCGGGTTTTCTATGATCTCCTCGACCACGACAGATGGGGCCGCCACCCTCCTCCTCTTCTTCTTCTCCTTCCTCGCCTCGGTCGCAGATGGCTCGGCGACTTGTTTTCCCTTCCTTCGGATCTCCGCCCTTCTCCTCTCCTCGGCACCATCATCGCCCGAGGACGAGGCCACACTCCCCGAGTTCACTCTTGACATCTCTAGAAAAAAAAGCTAAAGGCTAGTAGACTGACCTTTGAAGTGACGTTCACGGTCGGAATGTGTTTGCCGAAAATTGCCTGGCCCACGCGACAGCTAACGTCACCACCTTAGAGCGAAAGTCGCCGCTAGCAGAGAGCGCAGAGAGTAAAAAGTGAAATCTTGGAGTGAAAAGTGAGAAATAAGCTTGGGGTGGGAGAGTGAAAACTTATAACCCCAAGTTATGTTGGACCTCCTTGGGAACATAAAAAGCCCACTAAGAAGCCTAAGCATCAAGCGGAGAGTCGCGACGTTTCGAAAAGCAAAAAACTCCTCAAATCACTTAAGTCCACGACTCGGCCACCGATCTGCCAAGCCGAGCTATCGAACAGCCTGGCTAAGCAACCGAGCTACTGAGTCCCTTCAAAACATTTAAACTCCATACCTCGGCCGACGTCACTAAGCCCCCGAGCCGAGAGGACGAGGAAGCGACCCTCGTATATGGAGAAAAATCCTTCCAAGGCGAACTTGCCGGTCGGATCTCTCCAAAATTCGCATCAGAATTCGATGGACGGTTCAGATTGTGCCACGCCCACAAAACGACAAAATAATGTTTTCTCGTGATCTGAACCCCGTCCTCGTGATCCGCACCATGATGGACGCACCAGATCCGGCCACGTCGTCCTTCCGAACTGCCTGCCATCGGCCTGCTCAACCGAGCTACCGAACAGCTTGGCCGAACAGCCGAGCTACTGGCCCGGAAGAGAGGAACCGGTAGCAGACATCCTTCAAAGTCTCCACACCTCGGCCGACGTCACTGAGCCCCCGAGCCGAGGTGACGAGGAACCGACCCTCGTATATGGAGAAAAATCCTTCCGAGGCGAATTTGCCGTCGGATCTCTCCAAAATTCACGACAGAATTCGATGGACGGTTCAGATTGCGCCACGCCCACAAAACGACAAGATAGAATTTTCTCGTGATCTGAACCCCATCCTCGTGATTCACACCATGATGGACAGACCAGATCCGGCCACGTGCACCTTCCGAACTGCCTGCCATCGGCCTGCTCAACCGAGCTACCGAACAGCTTGGCCGAGCAGCCGAGCTACTGGACTCGGAAAAATGGAACCAATAAGAGACGCTTCCTTTAAAATATCCCACTCAGCGCCTCGGCCAGCGGCACTGAGCCCCCGAGCCGAGGGGACGAGGAACCGACCCTCGTATATGGCGAAAAAACTTGCAGAACTACCTCAACCATTGGATCTTGTCGAAAAATGCGCTCGTCATGATGGACGACTCAGATCTCACCACGTGCGCTAGACGACAAGATAGTGTTTTTTGGGGATCCGCACTGAGATGGACGCTCAGGATCATGCCACGTACTTCGGCTTATTCTGAGCTACATGTGCCGAGCCGAGAGGACGAGGAACTGACCCTCTTATGCCGCGGAAGGGCCTGCCGAGCCGAAAGGACGAGGAACCGATCCTCTTATGCAGCGAAAAAGCCTGCCGAGCCGAGGGGACGAGGAACCGACCCTCGAATATGGCAAAAACCTACGCCGACCCATATCAGCCGTTGGATCTTGTAAAAAAGCGCGCTCGTCATGATGGACGGCCCAGATCTTGCCACGTCCACTAAACGACAAGATAGCATTTTATGGGGATCCGCACTGAGATGAACGGCCCAGATGAGGCCACGTACCTCGGAGGGTCCGAGCCGAGGAGCCCATCCACCGAGCCGAGGAACCAGTCCACCGAGCCGAGGAGCCGATCCTCCGAGCCGAGGAGCCGACCCTCGTATATGGCAAAAAAGCCTGCCGAGGAACAGGGATCGTCTGATCACTTAGAAATTCGCGCTCCGTACTGATCGAGGGTCCAGATTACGCCACGTCATAAATCGGTATTTAAAAGTCGATTTTTATTTATTTAAATCGTTTTATTTATTTAAAAATTGCAAAAAATTGCTAAAAATTCGGGAAAATTAACTAGAAATTCTAGAAAATAATTAAAAATTCGGAGGGATATTTTCGAGCCCCTGAACGAACAATTATTGCCTAAAATGTACTGTTAAGCCCTCCGAACGATTAGTTAACACATCGCAAAATTAAATAAATAGCCTGAAAAAATAGATAAAAGCTGTCAAATACTCGATACGGCTTCAGAACATCATATGGCTTCAAAAAAGAAGAAGTTACTTTACTACCCACTTCAAGATTCAAAATCCCCCATTCGGACTCCGATACAACTCCACTAGCCACTGAAACAGTCAAACTACTCCTCAAAGACTGGTCACCCCCAGCCTTTAGGAGTGGGGGGCTCGTGATGTGGCTAAAAATGGGGGTTTAATCGAGACCGTCCAAATTGGGCACGAATCCTGAAGCCCAGGGGGTAAAACGGTAATTTCACCTACAAACGGGTCTGAAGCGGGTACTGGGTCTCTTCCCCAAAGAACCGTTAACCCTCGAACGGATCCACCTCAACTGGGTGCGGGTTTCAACCCGTAACAAACCCGGTCCAGCAGGATAGAATTAGGGTTTCTGATTAATATTAATCAACGGCCCTGATTCATATCTATCCTTTCACTGGAAATTAGGGATTACATTCCTTATCTATACACAGGAATTACATTCCTAATCGGTTCCCTAAGACGCCTATAAATACCCCCCATCCATCTCCATTACGAGGTGATCAATCTTTCTCCAGTTTTTGTGCTCTTTCATAGTCTTCCTAGATTACTGACTTGAGCGTCGGAGGGTGCGTCGCCGGGAACAACTCCGGTGTCTCGCACTTTTTGCAGGTGTACGGCGGGAGCGACGATCATACCCCGACGGAACAGGTATACAGGTTTACTATTCAGTTTTCCTAAGAATCCACAAATACTATCTGTTTGCCCCCACACCAAATTTAGCGGCAACAAAGATCAAGATGAACACGGCGATCGACGGCTCACAATCAACAAGATCAAAAAGCACAATCATCAACCACGAAGGCTACACTGACTCCGACGGTGGCCTATGGCCAGGGGACACGGTGGTGATGAGCGGCGGGACAGGCGGCAGCGCTGGCGAGGGCGGCACGTCACAGTGACGCTACTACTGTCTCTCGGGCTGCTGTTCAGTCGCGCCGCGCTCGAGAGGAGACAGCACCGGTGCCACCTAGCTGTTGCTGCAGGCGGTGCTTCAGGGCTGCCCAGAGGCAGGGAGCGAGGAGGGGAAGCTAAGGTGGCACGCTCGACTGGCTGCAGTTGTGGCGAGGGGTTGGGTGTAGGCGGAGGAGCATGGGGTCGCAGGACGGGGGGAGAGGGAGAGCACAGGGACGAGGATGGGAGATGGAGAAGAAGATGAAACGGCGGGGGGCGACTGCATTGGTATAGGAAGGTGAATGGGTATTTATAAATGTAGGGGTTAGGGTTTAAGTATATGGGGTAGGTTACAAATGGGTTTGGGTAAGGTACAGGCCTGGTTAGGTTATTAGGAGGAAAATGGATATGGTGTGGAGTAAATGGGTTTAGTTGGTTATATGGGTATGGGTTTTGGGTAAAAATAAATAATTAAATTAATTAATTAATTAATTAATTAATTAATTAACAATTAAAAATACAAAGTTTGGATTTTATAGAATACTAATAATAATAATGAAACAATACCATTTACAATAATAACAATAATAGTAGTAATAATAACAGAAACCCAGGTAATAGTGAAAATAATAAGATTGGTATTATAATATAAATTCGTTGGAAAATAGTAACAAATAAAACCATGGATTAAAATAGACTATAATAGAAAGTCCAATAATACATTTTAACAAAAATAGTTCGAAAGCGGAAAACTAATTTACAGAAATTTTAAATACCGGAAATATACAGAAAATACATTTTTGGGAAAACATGGGTTACAAATCCTACCCACTTTACAACTAAATTTCACCCTCGAAATTTGCTCCGGCGGTACATAGGACAAGGCAAAAGCAAACTGGGAAAGGGTAACAAAGCAGAGGGCTAATAGGGAAGGAACAAAGCAGTGACAAACACCAGAATAAGAAAGAAGGAAGTGGATAACAATGAGGTCAAATGGAGTGCAAGAAAGAAACAAACAGTATCAAAAGGAGAGAAATAGCACAAGATAACAAAGCAAGGTAGGGAGTAGGCAGAACTGAAATCAAAGGGGGAAAGAACAGAGAAGAATTGAATCAAATAATGAATGGGTTCATGATGGCAAAATGGAATGCAAGAAGGAAGCAACCGGTACCAAAAATAAAGAAGAAACAACACAAGACTTGCAAAATAACAAAGCAAAGAGATGAAGAAATAGATAAACTGGGATCGAAGAAAGGATGGACAAGGAAGAGATGAACCAAGCAATGAGTCAACGGATGAAGATGAATACAAGGAATAGAAAGAAACAACAATGTAAGGAAGGAAAAACAACAAGGGAATCCTGGGACTTGTGGGTTATGGGCCCACACGCTTTCGCTACGCCACTCTTATCGGGAATACTACCAATGGCATCCAGCAATGCCGACTGACGGACCAAACAAAATGAAAAGAATGGAGAAGGATATGGGTACGAGAATAATAAATTCACACCCAACAAGAAATCAACAAAGAGAGCGACTGAAAGACGGAAGAAACAAGGAATCAAGGGATCAAAAGGAATGGAATAAGACTAGTATCCAGATCAATGTTGATTATGATTTATTTATGCATGCATGGTTGGTAAAATGTTGAGTCGATCCCAGTTCGAGCCAAGCTTGTCTAATATATTAGGCAACTAATACATTAGCCAAACCTGGGCTCTGATACCACTAAAAACCTTGTCACGTCCCGCTTTCCAAAAAGAATACGGAATACGGATACAAGATAAAAGCCCAACGAATGATTTTCACCTTCCATAAGCTGTTCAAGAATCTTTACAATATTTCACAAGATAATCAGAGTTGGAAGCAAAAGTGTCAACCAACATGCACATATGAACCAAAATACCAAAAAAAATACTTGAAACCAAATATATAATCTCAAATAGTTATGATCTGGATAAAACATATATCCTAGGTCACATTGCCCAAATACAAAATAAATTCAAATATCAAAATACAATATTATTCAAGCAAACTACAAGAAATAATAATAATAAAATCCAGCACTAATACTTTATGTCACCAATATCATCTGGAACCTCTTCTCCAAAATCTGCAACTAAACAATTGCACGAAAGAGGAAAAGAGAAAACAAGTACCTGTCAATTGCAAGTTACGGGCTGCTTGTAATGCAGGATACAAGTATATGGGGAAAACTAACTAGCAACATGGTATATACATGGTAACAAGTGTAATAACTAGCATGGCAAGATGAACAAGTACAAGTGGCATATATCAAGTGTCAAGTGCACAAGTATCATGTAAAACAAGTGCCAAGGATCAAGTGTTATGTATCACAAAATCAAGTAACAAGTAACAAGTGCCAGGTAGTCAAGTACAAGTGTCAAGTAGCAAGAATCAAGTAATCATGTCTCATGTAATCAAGTATCATGTAACAAATATCTTGTAATCAAATATCAAGTAAGCATGTATCATTTTCAAGTGTCGTATATTAAATCTTGTAGTTATTACTATCTAGGTAGCACTTCATGTGCCATCCTTTTATTACATGGTTGTTACAGTCAATGCAGTTTCGTTTTAGATTTCATAGTAGAGCATAGAGGGCAGTGTACTCAGGGACAAGCCTCAAGAATCAAGTAATCAAGTATCAAGTCTCAAGTAGTGAAATATCAAGCCTCAAGTAATCAAGTATCAAGCCAAATCTCAAGTATCAAGCCAACTCTCAAGTATCAAGCCAAGTATTACATAGAATCAATAGATTCTCTTCCAAGTACACGTTTCTTAATTATCCACTATTAGATATGTCTCTTTAAAACCTCAGCTTGGTTAATTTATTATTAATGTCAAACAAGCAAGTATGTGTCACAAAACAAGCAAGTATATTATGGTATGATCAAGTAACAAGTTCAAGTTGCTAGGTAAACACGTACGAGTGCAAGCTAACTCACAAAAGAATAAAATAACCAAATCTTAAGTTCAGGATAGCAAGACCATACTGTAGTAAAATAGTGATTCCCGGTGTTTCAAAAATGTAAATCTGAATCCGTCGAAATGTCTAGAAAATAGACTCCTAACCGAATCCAGGGAATACAAATAAGTCATATAGTAATTCACAAAATCATAATTCAAAATTGATTTTAATCCAGAAAACACGTTCAACCAGAAATCAGTAAAACCAATTCTCAGTCAGGAAAATAGCATCAAAACTCAACAAATAAATCCACGAAAAATCTGGGATATCCCCTATATGTCTAGTATCATAATATAAAGTTTCAGAATTTTCCAGTGAAGTCATCAAAAATCAGAAAATATCAAGAAACGATCGTTTGGCAAATCTAGGACTCCCAACACTGCTGTACGAAAACTGTAATATCTCACAACAAGTGAAACAAAATCCAAATCCGCCAAAGGGAGATGAAAAAAGATAGAATAAGCTAACTTTTATATTTCACAAATATTTTCCATACAGCATAAGGAATCAGGGAGAAAATACGATTTTTTACAGAACAGCAAGCAAAATATAGCAAGTATAGTTTTCATAAACATGCATGAAAAGGTATATAGAACTCATCAATAAAATCCACCAAAATTCTGGATAATCCCTAACTATATATAGTAAAACTGACCAAAGTTTCAGATCAAAATAATATGTGTAGCACAAGTATCAAAATAATTTAATCATCAAAATCCTCAAGAAACGAAATCTGGAAAAGATCAACACCTCTGTAGTAAAATAGTCATATCTCACACATACAAAAACAAAAATCGAGTAAGTTCAGAGGGGTTGGAAACAAGATGAAATTCTCTACAATTCATGTTTTATACTGAAATTAAGATTCCGACCTTAATATGGTCCAAATTACTGATCAAGATATATCATCGACAAAACACAGAATTTCCTCAAAAACCAAAATCAACATAGATCCAACGAAACTTGATCCAAACAAAACCAAACATGAAATCGAGTCTACCAAGTGTCCAAACACTATGAAATAGGGTATACATGTCCACAACAAGTATCTCATATGAGTCTCACAAGCACACGAGTTCTCATAATTGTTTCACATATACATCATATCAAGAGACGGTCACTCCTAGGTTAATTCATGTCATATGTGTCCTGAGGCAACTATGTTCATAACACTATTGAGACAATACTCATCAAATATACATCACACGCACGAGTTATCTCTAGAACCCAACTACAGTACAAACGGTATTTTTGACTTGTATCATACAAAGGAATTTGAGTACAAGTTACTTGCATGGAAGACGACGAATCCAACAGAGCAAAGAGCAAGAATAACGGGAACATATTCCCGGGCACGAACACAAAATCACGAACAAGCAAACACGAACAAGATCACGAATCCAAAGAACAAATAACCCACGAATACGATCGGACAGCTGAGATCATGAGATCAAGAGATCAAGGCAATTGGATCAGATTGAATGACTCTGATCGGGTGAGATCATGAGATCAAGATCCAACAAATGGCCAGAATCAAACCAAGGGGACATGATCATGATTATCAAGATGATCACGGTGATCGACGGCTCACAATCAACAAGATCAAAATAGCACAAACATCAACCACCAAGGCTGCACTAACTCCGACAGCGGTCGGCGGCCAGGTGACACGACAGCGATGAGCGACGGGACAGGCGGCAGTGCCGGCAAGGGCGGTGCATCACAGCGACGCTGCTGCTATCTCTCAGGCTGCTGTTTAATCATGCCGCGCTCGGGAGGAGACAGCACCGGCGTCACCTGGCTGTCGCTGCAGCTAGCGCTGCAGGGCTGGAAGGAGGCAGGAAGCGAGGAAGGGAAGCCAGGGTGGTGCGCTCACCTGGGTGCAGTCGCAACGAGGGGTTGGGTGTAGGCGGAGGAGCACGGGGTCGCAGGATGGGGGGAGAGGGAGAGCACAGGGGGAGGACGGGAGATGGAGAAGAAGAAGAAACGGCGGGGGGCGGCTGCATGGGTATAGGAAGGTGAACGGGTATTTATAAATGTAGGGGTTAGGGTTTAAGTATATGGGGTTGGTTACAAATGGGTTTGGGTAAGGTACAGGCCGGGTTGGGTTATTTTGGGGAAAACATGTATGGTGTGGAGTAAATGGGTTTAGTTGGTTATATGGGTATGGGTTTTGGGTATAAATAAATAAATAAATAAATAAACAAAATAAAATAAATAAATAAATAAAATAACAATTAAAAATATAAAGTTTGGATTTTATAGAATACTAATAATAATAATGAAAACAATACCATTAACAATAATAACAATAATAGTAGTAATAATAACAGAAATCCAGGTAATAGTGAAAATAATAAGATTGGTACTATAATATAAATTCGTTGGAAAATAGTAACAAATAAAACCATGGATTAAAATAGACTTTAATAGAAAGTCCAATAATACATTTTAACAAAAATAGTTCGAAAGCGGAAAACTAATTTACAAAAATTTTAAATACCGGAAATACACAGAAAATACATTTTTGGGAAAACAGGGGTTACAGTTCGATGGGTCCAGAGAACGCTCGGAAACTCGTCGACCCATAATCCCTTGGAAGAATTATCATTCTGTTTCTTCAGACCATCAAGGATCTGGCGGTTCGTGTTCTCGGCCTGACCGTTCGACTGCGAGAGGCACACCGAGGAGAAGCACTACTGGATTCCGAGATCCTCGCAGAACTTTCTAAAATTCTTACCCATAAACTGGGTCCTATTGTAGTACCCCATATTTTTAAAATACTATTTTTGAGATCTGAAAATGGATTAAAAGGATTTTTTTGAGATTTAATAAATATTTTTCTGAAGATTTATCTTTTTACACGTGCAAAACACGTGCAAATATTTTCTTGAAGAGTTCAAAAGCCAAAATTTATTTTGTGGAAAATCATTATTTATTATTTGAGATTTTTTGTGATTTTTCTGAATTTTTCTGATATTTATTGGACTGATTTGCAAATAATTCAAAAAGAAGGACTTTTGTGCAAAATTACCAATTTGAGTGAAAACTCCAGATTTTCAGTTTTTTGGACTGGATATTATGCCTAGTCAACTCAGGGTTACAGATTTTACTTGTTGTTTTGACGAATTTGAATTATTTTACAAGTTTCGATAAAAGGGCATCTTTTTGCAAAACTATCATTTTGAGGAATAAAAGTGCAAACTTACTTTTCTGAACTTTTCAAACAATGCCGGCTGGAAATAAATTGTCCATTTTGTTTTTAAATCTCAATTAAATTGATTTTATCAAGTTTCCAAGTATAGGGATCTATTTATGTAAAGTTATATTTTAAAAGGAGTATTTTGCAAATGTGTTCAAAACCCTAATTCTCCTAATTCCAGCCTATTTAAAAGGTGGAGTGCAGCCATCTTTCGCTGCACAACACAAAAGATTCATTGTTTTATTTTTCTTGGAGATTTAAAGGGAAGATCTTGGATTTCCTTGCAAAGGAGAAGCTTTTTCCTATTTCTATCTTGTCTTCGTTTGATCTCTTCAATAAAGTGAGTGACTTGTTTTGTTTTATTTTGTTTTGTGCATGTTGTAAGTTGTTTTTTTTTGTTCTTGGAATGTTGTATGTGGTGTTTCATCTAGTAGAAAGCATGCTAGGATTTTTTATATGAATACATGTGGTGGATTAAATGAATGAATGAGTCAAAATTGGATCTTTTAAGAAGAACCCTAGTTATTTGTGAGTAGAGTTGCATGTGGATGATTTTAGATTGTAGGAGAACCTAATATAAATTGTGAGTAGACTATTTCTTTTGAGTATTTACTGATTCGATTGAGTATGCCTAAAGTTATGCATTAATTGATTTAAGATGAGATTTTTGGACTATTGGTGAGTTGGATGAAAGCAACTTGGCCATGTTAATGATAAATTTGTTTATGAGTCAACTATTGAGAATAGTTGAGATTGAGTTTGACGAATTTTGAGAATGAGTAATGGATTAAACGACCATGTCTTGAGGATTTGAGTTGTGATGACTAAATTGGGGATTGATACATTTTTTATTAAATTTAGGGATTTGTGATTTTGTGAAAGATTTTATTTGAATTTGGATTTACTCAAATACTAAGTTTTTAAATCTGAATATTTTGTTATTTTATTTTATGGATTTGTGAAGTTATTTTGGTGCACAAGTATGCACAAACGTTTTTCATAAATATCTTATTTTTGTTGTTTAAGAAGAAATTGAGTTTTATGCGTTTTCGAAGGATTTGACTATATCTCAACTTATTTTGGTATTGATATGTTTTGGAATATAAAACAGAGTTATTTTGATGTATGATTGATTCTTAAAAACTCTAATTTTTATATATGCACACATTCATGTTTTATTTTGAAGAAATTCATCAAAAAGCTATTTTATCAATTCAAGTGGTTTTGATTGGTTTTTATGGATCTTTTTATATCCTATAAGTTGTATTTGATCATATCAGAAATATACTTTTTATAGATTTCGTTTTTGTAAAGTAAATCTTCGTATCGGTTGAAATATGTACAACCCAAACTGCAGTCTGTAGGTGTGACAGTCGACTGATATGTTTCGACAGTCGACCACAGCTACCTGGCTGCTGTGTTTTTCTTGTTTGTTGAAATCTGGTGCGGGACAGTCGACTGAACCATTTCTCCATTCGACTGTCTCTGCTCTGTTTTGATATTTTCTCGAGGTGTTGGATTTTCGCTCTGGACAGTCGACTGGTGACTTTTACAGTCGACCGTCAACACTTAGAATTATTTTCTTAAAAATGTTGGATTTTCGATCTGGACAGTCGACCGACTCTGGTTTGCAGTCGACTGTTACTGATGTTTCCTGAGTTTTCCAGATGTTCTTTAAATGATTGATTCTTTAAAAGTTTTTGGATTTATAACTTACTATTCTAAATATTATTCTTTCTATAGAACATATGTTTTCAAGATATTTTATTATTGGATTTGGATTCTGAAATTTTATAAAGATTTGGATTTTGTTGATTGGAGAGGTTTCTCCCTTTGATCGTTTTGACGATGGATTAGTGAGTTTTGGTCTTGTTGATATCTCTAGGAGTTGAGTGGGAGTCCTGGAACCGGCAGTTGAGATTTGTTGAGTTAGACTTGGGGATCTTGGTTTAGTTGTTGTTGAGTATTTAAGTCCGACAGGATACACTGACTCTAGAGATGGGAATTTTGTGTTTTAATAATAACCAACTTAAAGATAGGCACTAGTAGGGATGTGATGGAACTTGGGAAACGTAAGTATAGGCTCATGGTTTTGTTAGTCCAACGGATGCGTTCCAGGACTGTTTGTTGTTATGTCTCGAGAGGACATTTGTGTGTTCGCGTGTCGAGGGTCTGCTGGCCTATTCACGGAGTATGCAGGGTGCATTCGCATGTCGAGGGTCGGCAGGCCTATTCACGGAATAAACCTGGTGTATCTGCACGTTGAGGGCCTTGCAAGCCTATTCGTGGGGTACACGGGTTTGGGAGATGATTCTCCGGTTGTTTTTGAGCTATCTTACATGATGCTTGCACGTCGAGGGCTGTGGTGCCTATTTACGGAGTATTCTGGATCTTGTTTTCCATCATTGTAGTAGGATTAGTTGCATAATGAGGGGTTATCCCTATAATGTTTAGATCGTTAAGGGCTTGTACCAGACCTATGTACTATGGAATGCATAGAATTCGAAAAGTATGCATTAGAGAGTCAGCTTATAGAAATGTGTTTTCTTGACTTGGTTTTATGCATGTTGTTTCCTATTTTTCTACACTTGACACTTAGTCTAGTTTCACTTGATGTTTTCGTGTTTCCTTGCTGTCATATCTTATGTATTCTTGTTTATTTCATGTCGTTTATAATTCTATGCTTTACTTAAGTTGTTTGTTTTATGTCACTCACACCATTATGGCTGACCCCTTTAGTTTTGGAGATTAGGGATCATCTCTAGCCTCATATTTTACAGGTTGTTGCTTAGAGCTTGGGGTTTAGATGCTTGAGATAGACTGAGATAATAGAGCTTGTGTAAAATGTAATAGAAAGTGTTGTAAAGGAAAAAGTTTGTAATTTAAGGTGTTTTGTATTCCGCTGTGTTATGTAAATGATTATTGTAATAAAAAGTTTGGAATAAAAATTATCTGTGTTTTTAGACTGTTTTTAATATTACATTTGAAGTTGATGCTGGGAATTGTGCCACGTATTTCTAAGATATCATATTGGAAATTCGGGGCGCTACAGATTTGGTATCAGAGCATGCTTCAATAGTAATAATAGACAGTATGAAAACCAACCTAGGTGTGGATACTAGAGCGTGAGTACCTAGGTGTGGACATTAGAGTGTGAGTATCACATAGAGTTAAAACATGATGTTTGTTTTGGGGTATGATTGAGGTTTTGCCATAGGGTATTTATATGGATGTGAATTATGTTGTGATGCTCTAACTTTACCCTCATTTTGCAGTATTCAGAATGGTTGGACCCAGAACCAGAAATGGTAACAATGGTGATGGAGCTGGAAGTTCCCAAGGAACAGGAGTTGATCTCGAGGCCGAATTTGCCAGGGTGTATCAGACTTTGAATGCACTAATGGTAGTTAATTTGGCGTAGAATCAGAACCAGAATCAGAATCATGGGGTTGGACCAGTGTTTGTTAACACTGATCATATCAAGCAGATTCAGTCCTTCAAGAAGATGAGGCCACCAATGTTTGAGGGGCAGTCTGATCCAAATGAGGCTGATGATTGGATTAGACAGATGGAGACAATCTTCGAGGTCTCGGAAACTCCGGCAACCAATAAGGTGAAGTTGGCCACTATGCAGTTGGAAAAGGACGCTGGTGTTTGGTGGCAATAGGTGAAGAGGACTTTGGGGGACCAGCATATGACTTGGGAGACTTTTTTGGAAGAATCCAGGGAGCATTTCTTTCCTTTGGATATTCAAGAGAGAGGCAATGGAATTCTTGAATCTGCAGCAAGGCAACATGACAGTGCGAGAGTATGAGACTAAGTTTGCTCAGTTGTCAAGGTATGCACCGGAGCTAATTGTTGATGAAGCTAAGAAGGCCAAGAAGTTCGAGCAGGGCTTGAGGCCGAATTTGAGGTCGAGAATGATTCCTCTGGGCATCAGGAGGTTTGATAAGCTGGTCAGGAGAGCAGCTATAACAGAGGAGGACATGGATTAGTTCTAGAAGAAGCAGGAGACCTGGAACAAGAACAAGAGGCTAGCAGATGGTCAGAGTGGGAAGAAATTCCCAGTAAAGCAAGGCAAGTTTAGTGAGCCAGTGCAGAAGGCACCTACAGTTCAAGGCGTGACTTGTTTCAACTGTGGAAAGACAAGTTATTATCAGGTAGCATGCACCAAGCCTCGGAAGGTGCAGATTTGTTATCAGCACGGTCGTGAAGGGCATATCCGACCAAATTGTTCGTAGCTAAAGAACGATGGTGCAGGGGAAGGCAAGGTTCAGAGGTAGGGGCGAGTGTTCGCACTGACTGAGGAGGAAGCGGGTAACTCAGGGTTGTGATCTGGGGTGTGCAAGAATTTTGAATTCATTCATTTATGTATTAAGTAAAACTTTATTTGAGAATAAATTGGAGATTTGAGTATCGTTCTCCATGTAATAGAATTTGTTTTGGTTAATGGAATAAAAACAGAAGTTTTATTTGATACTGTTTTCTTGCATACATTGGTGTCGCCCAAATTTTGCTAATCTTAGGTGTGGAGCTTAAGGTGTTTCCAGGCAGGGTCTTGAGGTGGCTTTCCTTGGTCATGTCATTTCTAAGGAGGGAGTGACCACTGTCCTCGGAAGGATGAAGCAAATTGTGGGAGGTCAGAGCTAGATGCAGGAGTTCAGAGGTTGTTGCAGCATGATTCCCGATGGCAAGTTATCAGAGTTGCGCAGCGGAAGGTTGTTTTTCTGAACTCTTTGTATGATTGTGTTCCTTCTGTATATTTGTATTCCTCTTGTTAGAATGTATTCTCTTGTGTAATTATATTTCTTGAGCCATGTTTTCATTTATGAGATTTCAATTTCTTGCTAATTTTTTTGTTTGGACCCTATTAGCAGTAGTTCTGAGGACAGAACTCTTCTAAGGAGGGAGTGATATAGTACCCTGTATTTTTAAAATACTATTTTTCAGATCTGAAAATGGATTAAAATGATTTTTGGGGATTTAATAAATATTTTTCTGAAGATTTATCTTTTACACGTGCAAAACACGTGCAAATATTTTCTTGAAGAGTTCAAAAGCCAAAATATATTTTGTGGAAAATCATTATTTATTATTTGATATTATTTGTGATTTTTCTGGATTTTTCTGATATTTATTGGACTGATTTGCAAATAATTCAAAAAGAAGGATTTTTGTGCAAAATTACCAATTTGAGTGAAAACTCCAGATTTTCAGATTTTTGGACTGGTTATGATGCCTAGTCAACACAGGGTTAAAAAGTTTACTTGTCGTTTTGACGAATTTGAATTATTTTACAAGTTTCAATAAAAGGAGATCTTTTTGCAAAATTGTCATTTTGAGGGATAAAAGTGCAAACTTACTTTTTTGGACTTTTCAAACAGTGCCGGCTAGAAATAAATTGTTCATTTTGTTTTTAAATCTCAATTAAATTGATTTTATCAAGTTTCCAAGTATAGGGATCTATTTATGTAAAGTTATATTTTAAAAGGAGTATTTTGCAAATGTGTTCAAAACCCTAATTCTCCTCATTCCGGCCTATTTAAAAGGTGGAGTGCAGCCATCTTTCGTTGCACAACACAAAAGATTCATTGTTTTATTTTTCTTGGAGATTTAAAGGGAAGATCATGGATTTCCTTGCAAAGGAGAAGCTTTTTCCTATTTCTATCTTGTCTTCGTTTGATCTCTCCAATAAGGTGAGTGACTTGTTTTGTTTTATTTTGTTTTGTGCATGTTGTAAGTTGTTTTGTTTTGTTCTTGGAATGTTGTATGTGGTGTTTCATCTAGTAGAAAGCATGCTAGGGTTTTCGATATGAATACATGTGGTGGATTGAATGAATGAATGAGTCAAAATTGGATCTTTTAAGAAGAACCCTAGTTATTTGTGAGTAGAGTTGCATGTGGATGATTTTAGATTGTAGGAGAACCTAATATAAATTGTGAATAGACTATTTCTTTTGAGTATTTACTGATTCGATTGAGTATGGTGAAAGTTATGCATTAATTGATTTAAGATGAGATTTTTGTGTTAGGGTTATATACTGAAGGCATCACTTTTGTATTAACTTTATTTCCTTATTTTTTTTGAATGAAAATCATATGGGCATATGTTTGCATATTGTGTTTATTATAATATTAATGCAAGTATCTGATATTCTATAAGGTTGATAATATGGTGTGAGGTGACACACAAAAGATCATATTATCAGTTCCCTATGAAATATATAAATAGTTCACAACCTAGACGGACTTGGATAATCCATTGGAAAGGTTGTAGTGTATTCTGGTATTAGTCTATCTTGACTATAGGTTTACACTAATACACTTTGTGTGTGTTGAACAAGACCACTTGAGATTGTTCTCTTTGTACTGACTATAAAAGAGAACAAATACCTCTGTTATTATGGATGCTTATGCTCTTAATCCAGATATAATAACAGACATGTATATGCAGTGTGCATTACTTTGACTCATAAAAGAGTGAGATTCATTATGGATCAACAACCTATATGAATACGGTAATAGCATTGTATGTATGATGGGCTGTTGATTGTAAAAGGAATCAATGTCCCGATACGTCGGGTTGATGATGTCCCCTTAAGGAGCTCATAAGGATTGACATGTAAACCCTGCAGGTGGATTACATCCGACATGACAAATAAAGTTGAGTGGTACTACTTAAGGATAAAAGATGTTGATCAATATAGTTGTCAGTAACTTAATTTGATCGACGGACATTCGATATCTTAACATGGGGAGCTCAACGAGCATATAATAAAAGGAGCCCATAAATATAATTTGGGATTAGGAAGGTAGTGCAACAATAGCTCCTTAGTGGACCGAGCTATTGTTAATGGGCCTGGGTTGTATGTTCAGGCTGAACACGGGATACCCAGATTCGTTAGGAGACCTAACCCTAATTTCTCCTCTGGGTCCCTGCCGTAGCCTTATATATATCCTCTATTTCTCTGGCCGTCATTGATAATCTGAAATATAAGATTTTTTCTCAAAATTCGTGATTCACGTAAGGAGAGAAAGAGAGGTCAGCCAAGGAGAAGAAAGGTTGGGAGATCGTTGCCCACACGATGTCCAACCCGAGGAAGGAATACGTGTAGAAGATCTTGGGGTCGCTGTCATCTCCTTCTCATCGCAGGTATAAATCGTGAACCCTAGATTCCGCTATATAGGGTTAGATCACGTATTTAATCTGTTAAATTTTTAACAATCGATATGCACACCAATCCGTAGTCCTGGGAATCATCTCAGTTCTATCATTTTGGACTATTGGTGAGTTGGATGAAAGCAACTTGGCCATGTTAATGATAAATTTGTTTATGAGTCAACTATTGAGAATAGTTGAGATTGAGTTTGAGGAATTTTGATAATGAGTAATGGATTAAAAGACTATGTCTTGAGGATTTGAGTTGTGATGACTAAATTGGGGATTGATACATTTTTGATTAAATTTGGAGATTTGTGACTTTGTGAAAGATTTTATTTGAATTTGGATTTACTCAAATACTAAGTTTTTAAATATGAATATTTTTTTATTTTAGTTTATGGATTTGTGAAGTTCTTTTGGTGCACAAGTATGCACAAACGTTTTTCATAAATATCTTATTTTTGTTGTTTAAGAAGAAATTGAGTTTTATGCGTTTTCGAAGGATTTGACTATATCTCAACTTATTTTGGTATTGATATGTTTTGGAATATAAAACAGAGTTATTTTGATGTATGATTGATTCTTAAAAACTCTAATTTTGATATATGCACACATTCATGTTTTATTTTGAAGAAATTCATCAAAAAGCTATTTTATCAATTCAAGTGGTTTTGATTGGTTTTTCTGGATCTTTTTATATCCTATAAGTTGTATTTGATCATATCAAAAATATACTTTTTATAGATTTCGTTTTTGTAAAGTAAATCTTCGTGTCGGTTGAAATATGTACAACCCAAACTGCAGTCTATAGGTGTGACAGTCGACTGTTATGTTTCGACAGTCGACCGTCGCTACCTGGCTGCTGTGTTTTTCTTGACTCTTGAAATCTCGTGCGAAACAGTCGACTGAACCATTTCTCTAGTCGACTGTCTCTGCTCTGTTTTGATATTTTCTCGAGGTGTTGGATTTTCGCTCTGGACAGTCGACTGGTGACTTTACAGTCGACCGTCAACACTTAGAATTATTTTCTTAAAAATGTTGGATTTTTGCTCTGGACAGTCGACCGACTCTGGTTTGTAGTCGATTGTTACTGATGTTTCTTGAGTTTTCCAGATGTTCTTTAAATGATTGATTCTTTAAAAGTTTTTGGATTTATGACTTACTATTCTAAATATTATTCTTTCTACAGAACATATGTTTTCAAGATATTTTATTATTGGATTTGGATTCTGAAATTTTATAAAGATTTGGATTTGGTTGATTGGAGAGGTTTCTCCCTTTGATCGTTTTGACGATGGATTAGTGAGTTTTGGTCTTGTTGATATGTCTATGAGTTGAGTGGGAGTCCTGGAACCGGCAGTTGAGATTTGTTGAGTTAAACCTGGGGGGTCTTGGTTTAGTTGTTGTCGATTATTTAAGTCCGGCATGATACACTGACTCTAGAGATGGGAATTTTGTGTTTTAATAATAACCAACTTAAAGACAGGCACTAGTAGGGATGTGATGGAACTTGGGAAACGTAAGTATAGGCTCATGGTTTTGTTAGTCCAACGGATGCGTTCCAGGACTGTTTGTTGTTATGTCTCGAGAGGACATTTGTGTGTTCGCGTGTTGAGGGTCTGCAGGCCTATTCACGGAGTATGCAGGGTGCATTCGCGTGTCGAGGGTCGGCAGGCCTATTCACGGAATGTACCTGGTGTATATGCACGTTGAGGGCCTTGCAAGCCTATTCGTGGGGTACACGAGTTCGGGAGATGATTCTCCGGTTGTTTTTGAGCTATCTTACATGATGCTTGCACGTCGAGGGCTGTGGTGCCTATTCGCAGAGTATTCTAGATCTTGTTTCCCATCACTGTAGTAGGATTAGTTGCATAACGAGGGGTTATCCCTATAAAGTGGAGATCGTTAAGGGCTTGCACCGTACCTATGTACTATGGAATGTATAGAATCTAATAAGTACGCATTAGAGAGTCGGTATATAGAAATGCATTTTCTTGACTTGGTTTTATGCATGCTGTTTTCTGTTTTTCTACACTTGACACTTAGTCTAGTTTCACTTGATGTTTTCGTGTTTCCTTGCTATGTCATATCTTATGTATTCTTGTTTATTTCATGTCGTTTATGATTCTATGCTTTACTTAAGTTGTTTGTTTTATGTCACTCACACCATTATGGCTGACCCCTTTAGTTTTGGGGGTGAATCATCTCTAGCCTCATATTTTACAGGTTGTTGCTTAGAGCTTGGGGTTTGGATGCTTGAGATAGACTGAGATAATAGAGCTTGTGTAAAATGTAATAGAAAGTGTTGTAAAAGAAAAGGTTTGTAATTCAAGGTGTTTTGTATTCCGCTGTGTTATGTAAATGATTATTGTAATAAAAAGTTTGGAATAAAAATTATCTGTGTTTTTGGACTGTGTTTAATATTACATTTGAAGTTGATGCTAGGAATTGTGTCACGTATTTCTAAGATATCATATTGGAAATTCGGGGCATTACACCCATTATCCGTGATGAGTATGTGCGGAATTTCGAACCGGCTGATAATGTGTTTCTAGAAGAATTGCTGGGTTTGCTGCTCGGTGATCGTGGCTAGGGGCTCGGCCTCGATACACTTTGTGAAGTAGTCAATCACTACTATCAGGAACTTCTTTTGGCCCGTTGCTTTCGGAAAGGGGCCTACTAGGTCCATCCCCCATATAGTAAAGGGGGTTGGACTAGCCACGGAGTGGAGATTTGCTTGTGGAACCCTTCTCACCACGGAGAATCTTTGACAATGACCACACTTTTTAACTAGGGCCAGGACATCTTGCAACATTGTGGGCCAGTAATACCCGTGGTTCAGAGCCTTTCGGGCAAGCGATCGGCTTCTCATGTGGCACTTGCCAATTCCTTTGTGGAGCTCCTTAAGAGCATACTTGATCTCGTCAGGGGTTAAACAGCGGAGGTAGGTTCTTCCGTCCGTCGTTGTGTACGAGCGTTTGAAGAGGATTTCGTTGATCATGGCGAACCTTTCCGATCGGACCCTGATCCGCCTGGCCTCGGCTCGGTCTTAGGGGAGCTCTCCTTCGATCAAAAACTTTCGGATGGGAGTGGTCTAATTGTCAGGCTGAGCTCCATCGTCTATACAGAGGGTCTCGGGGAGGTCGATACTTTGCTTTAGGAGTACTTCGATCAGAAAAAGCCGTGCCACTCCCTGCTTCGCAGGAAGAGCCGTCAACATAAACTTCCCACGTCTAGTCGGCCTCCCCACTTTCGGGTTGCTCGGAGATGGTGCATTCCGTGATGAATTCGGTGAGGGCCTGTTCCTTGATTGTTGTCCTTGGTCGATAGCCAATGTCGTATTCACTGAGCTCGATTGACCACTTGACCAGGTGGCCGGAGCTCTCGGGCTTGTAAAGGAGGGCCTTCAGAGGCTGGTCCGTGAGGACCTAAATTGAGTGTGCTTGGAAATAAGGGCAGAGCTTCCGCGCAGCCATGACCAGGGTGTATGCCCCCTTCTCCATTTTTGCATATCTGGTCTCGGCCGAGAGCAGGACTTTGCTCACATTGTACAACGGCTTTTGGACTCCGTCTTCTTCTCGAATGAGAATAGCACTTAGCACACTCTCCGAGGCCAAAAGGTAAAGCTAGAGAGGCTCGTCTGCTCGGGTTTGCTAAGGAGCGAAGGATTGGCGATGTACTCTTTTAATTGGGCAAACGTCTTCTGCTGCTGAGTGCCCCATTCGAAGCCTCCGGTTCCGTGCAGAGCCTTGAATAACAGGAGTGACTTCTCTCTGGACTTGGAGAGGAAACGGCCGATGGCCGCTAGTCTTCCCGTGAGCCGTTGGACTTCCTTGATGTTTCTCGGAGGGGCCATGTCTATTATGGCCCGGATCTTTTCGGGGTTCGCCTCGATGCCGTGCTGGCTGACAACGAACCCGAGAAATTTACCCGAGGAGATGCCGAATGCACACTTGGCCTGATTGAGCCTCATATTGTGGGTCCGAAGGATGCCAAAGGCTTCTTCCAGGTCGGCAACGTGGTTCTGTCCTTGTTGGCTTTTGACGAGCATGTCGTCGACGTACACTTCCATGTTGCGACCGATCTGATCCTTGAAGACTCGATTGACGAGCCTCTGATAGGTAGCACCGGCGTTCTTCAGCCCGAAGGGCATAACCTGGTAGCAGTAGAGACCTTGGTCGGTGACGAAGGATGTCTTGGCTATATCAAGGGGGGACATTCGGATTTGATTGTAGCCCGAGGAGGCATCCATGAAGGACAGGAGCTCATGACCAGATGTTGCGTCGATCAGAGCATCGATGCTAGGGAGAGGGAACGGATCTTTGGGGCACGCCTTGTTGAGGTCCGTAAAGTCTATGTCCTGACCTTTCTCACCATCACGTCGTTCGCTAGCCACTCGGGGTAGCTGACCTCTTGGATGAACTGGGCAGACAACAGTTTGTCTACCTCCGCTTTCACAGCTTGCTGCCTCTCCGGGGCGAACTTACGTCGCTTCTAGACGATCAGCTTTGAGCTAGAGATCACGCTTAGTTTGTGCATGATCAGGCCTTCGGAGATCTCGGGCATGTCGGATGGCTTCCAAGCGAAGAGGTCGACGTTGCAGCGAACGCAGCCGATTAGGTTGGACTTCAGGTCCAGCGCGAGGGAGCAGCTCACGCGGAACCACTTTGACTTGTCTTCCGTCTCGAACGAGACTTGTTCTAGTTCATCCACCGGTTCAGGCTCTAGTTGGCTCCTTTCGGGTTGCAGCTCGACGGCATCCAGGGGAAACACACCACCCCCGACTGCCGTCATATAGCACGATCGTGCTGCCTATTGGTTCCCCCGAACGACCCCGACACCTGACTCGGTAGGGAATTTCAATTTCAGGTGGTAGGCCGAGGAAACAGCCTGGAGGGAGCAGAGCCCTGGTCGGCCGAGGATGGCATTGTAAGCCGCTTTGACGTTTACAACCATGAAGTCCATCGACTTGGTCCATCTTTAGGGGGTTGTACCGGCAGTGACATCAAAGGTCACGATCCCCTCTATTGGCACCGGGACGCCAGAGAACCGGTGCAGGGTGTACCCGGCTGGCTTCAGCTTATCTCGAGGGAGCTTAAGGTTCCCAAATGCTTCCAGGAAGAGGATGTTCACCGAGCTCCCGTTGTCCACGAGGATCCGACGGACTTCGTAGTTTGCTATGACGAGGCTGATGACGAGCGCATTGCAATGCGAGAGCCGGACCCCCTCCAGGTCTTCCCCTGAGAAGGAGACAGGGAGCTGCTGGACCTGGGGGGAAGGGAGGTCTCGAACGGCGTTTACCTCTCAGACAAATGCCTTGCGGGAAGTATTAGAATCCTCTCCCATAGGCCCCCCAGGGACGCACTGTAGAATGGCTTGGCCTCCGGTCTCTTTAGGCTCCAAGTCCCGCTCGGGACGCTATTTGGTGGCGCGAGGAGGAGGAGAGGTCCTTCGGTTCCTCGTATCCCTTCGGTCCCGGGCATCTTCCCGAGTGAATTCTCGGAGGTACCCTTGTTGGATAAGGGCCTCAATTTCGTCCTTAAGGACCCGGTAGTAGTCGGTGTCATGCCCGTTGTCCCAATGAAAGTAGAACCGTTGGTCCCTTTTCTTGTTGCTGGTTGGTCAAGGGGGCATCTGGACGAGGTCCCTGTCTTCGATCGCTAATAGGATGGCCGACATGTTTGGTGTCAGTGGCGTGTATCTCTCGAAACGCGGGATCGGAGGGACCCTTTTCATGCCGGTCCCGTGTTTTGGAACCTTCTTGGTTGGCTCTGCCTCATCGGCCTTGCACTTTCCCTTCCCCAGGACCTCTTTGGCATCCTCGGAATTTAGGGCCTCCTCTGCCCGTATGTATTTCTCGACCCGATTGAGCAGGTCAGGAAAATCGAGGGAGGAGACGGACCTCGCCTCTGCGATGAACCTTCGAATGAACTGACGGAATGATTTCCCTTCCTTCTGTCGGAGGTCCAGTAGGGATGCGCTTGTCTTCTCGGCCTTCCTACTAATCAAGAAGTGGGCAAGAAAGTTGGCCTCCAGCTGATCAAACGAGTAGATCAAGCTGGGGACGAGCTTAGAGAACCATTCCCGAGCCGGACCCCGGAAGGTGGCGGGGAAGGCATGACACAGGAGGGGATCCGAAGTGCTGTGAATCATTATGAGGGTCTTGAACCCCTCCATGTGATCAGCAGGATCGCCCCCGCCGTCACAGGTCTCGAACTGGGGAGGTCAAAAATTCCGGGTTATTTCTGCTTGTAGGATTGATGCGGAGAAAGGAGGTCGGGTCTGCCTATGACCCTGAGCCGACCTCGAGCTGCCCTCGCCAAAGTGGTTGAGGCGGTTCTCCATTTTCGGTAGGCATCGTAGGACGTCCTCGTCACGTTCTGGCAGGCGGGTTAGGCCCCGAGACTCACTGGCTCCGGCATTCGACCGCGACTGAGAGTGGTGGAGTGTCTCGTTGACGGGAGTCCCTAAGATGGCCTCCAGGATCTCGGTCAAAAAGTCTTGGAACTCACGGCGCGTGACCGGAGCTTGTCTGCCCGAGTTGCGTTGGGGTGGCGGCCTTCGGTCCGCACGAATGAGCTTCGGCTCCCGCTCCCGGGATGGGTGCCTGGAATGGTTTGGGGCCGAGTTTGTAACACCCCGAATCCCAAAACAACTGAATTCGAGATGTTCTACAGGATCTTTTCACTTCTTTCGTACAATTTTACAAGGAATTTAAAACTTTTATTTCAACAATAATTACATCAGAGTCTTTTACATCAATAAGCAGCGGAATCAATAAAATACAACAATAATGAATGTACAATTGTTACAACTTTAACATTTAAGTAATCAACAACATCAATTCTCTTTATATCTTCATGTAACTCCATAACCTGCATATAAACTGTGGGCGCGTCAGTTGCTTACAACTGACGAAATATTATACACGGCCATCCTCTCTATGCCGGAAACAGTATAACGATTCTCAAATACTTTAGCAAACACAAACTTGATCACTAACAAAGCTACAAAGGGACTATCCTGTTGATGTCGTGTTGTGCGGTGCACTTAGTCCTTAATGCAGTTATTATATTACATGACACTAATGCACACTTGTTCGGATTCTATGCATCCCATACTACATAGGTCCGAGGGCAAGCCTCTTAATCGTCTTCATTATTGTAGGGTTCAATCCCTCGCCATGACTTAATCTACTACTGTAACTACAGTGAGTATCGTAGATGGTCTGTGAGTACAAGCACGTATACAGGACCCTGGAGGGGAATTCCGTGCCATGTCTTGACTCATCAAGCATGCATTCTGCGGTAATTCAGCCTCTTCCCTGAACACGATCCTCTTGCAGTCACCAAAACATCCCACAAGCGTGGCTAAAGTCCGATCATTACTGAGTTGCGCCCGCGCCATGTCTTGACTCATCAAGCATGCATTATGCGGCTCACACACCCGCACCGTAAACTCTAGTTCTCATACTCATGTTTTTCTCTCACTTTCATCACATCACCACTATGTATCTACCTGTAATTTCAGCAAGTGTCATAGACGTTCCATGATTACAAGCACGTGTCCAAGACCCTGGAGGGGAACCTCGCGCCATGTCTTGACTCATCAAGTATGCATTCTGCGATAGTTCAGCCTCCTCCCTGAACACGATCCTCTTGCCGTCACCAAACATCCCACAAGCGTCGCCAAGATCCCGATCATTCTGGAGTATATTGCCCACGCCATGTCTTGACTCATCAAGCATGCATTCTGTGGATCACGTCCGCATCGTAGACTCGAGGCTCCCATACTTGTGTTTTTCTCTTACTTACATCACAGCCTTATTAGAATCATGAACAAAATCAAAGCTCTAGAGTTAGCCTCTCCACCAAACCGGACTTATCATTTCATTTACACACGACCAACCTTGGTCTTCTTTTCAATATCATTTCATTTCACTGCCGGGGGAGACTTAGCTACTCTTTCATTTCAATTTCAAATTCACAATTTCCAATTGAGCACTTTCAGCTCATAATTCATTTTAGAGTCTCACAGACTTTCTCATCATGATCTTAGCCTTTCATATTCATTTAATTCTCAATCCTCATCTATGATTCATTTCATATAAATTCTCAATTCAACTATGATTCGTTTCATGTAAATTTATGCAGCAACAAATAAAGTTTACCAATATCCAGATTCACAATCTTTACCACAAACAATTCACAAGACTTCAGATATATCAAAAAGCACTCTGGACAGTCGACTGGGAACTCTTCCAGTCGACTTGTTCAGTCAAAACCAGTTATTCATCACCACTCGGGAGAGTCGACTGCTGCACATGGCAGTCGGCTGTTCCGCAGTGTTCTACTTCAATTTAATTTCTTTGTCAATTTCATCTTTCATAACCTTGTGTGCATTTCACAATAAAACTCAATCAAATCTTAATAATCATAAAATCTTGTATTCAAAACTTATTTAACTTTCATTTCAAACTTAAGAATCATAAACAGTTCGGTTCAGTCGACTGGTGGCAGTATCAGTCGACTGTCCCGCAAATATCTTGAAAACTCAACATCAAATTTATGGCAGCATCAGTCGACTGTGAAAAATAGTCAGTCGACTGTCCTGCTGACAAAACCCAATTTTTAACACTTACCAGTCGACTGTAGAAGTGAACAGTCGACTGTCAAAACAACAATTTGCATCTTTACATACACTTTTCGACTTTTGAATCGATTGTACTTCCATATACAAAATATAATTTATTTCCAGAATATATTCCTTTTAAAACATTATCATATATATTATCAATTCCCAAGTTTCTCATTTTTCAATGAAGTCCTTTCAATCGTATCAAAAACATGTTTTCCAAATAAACTACTTTCTTTTATCAAAATTTACTTTACAAAAATCTCTATACTTGTATAAATAATATTTTGAGGTTATAATCGTACCTCTTAGCCACATTCTCAACAGCAACATGTTTGCATCATGCCTCAACATGCATCAGTCTCATACAATCATTTCAATTCTAGCAATTCAACTAGCCATCATAACAAGCATAACAATTTGCATTTACCATAATCAATCAAGATTCACAGATTCATTTCTATATTAATTTGCATGCAATCAATTCAATTTCAACCCAATAAATCATATATCAACTATCATGCATTTCTACTTCTAAATTAGAAAGCATTTAAGAAACACCCACCTAAATTGAAGATTTGTTACCCAAATGAACTCCTAGAATTAGGAGCTCCTAAAGAAAGCTCCAATTGCAATCCTCCTCGAAATCCGTGCACCAAAGCTAGCCCCACACTCCATCTCGGCAAGAAACAATCCTCAAGAGCATCTCCATCTCCGGTTGGCAACATAAAGAACAACTCCCATCTTCTTTCACATACACATACTATGTATGTACATATATATACATTAGTATATGTATATAGGCAAGTGGAATAGTGACTTAGGTAGAGAATGGGAATGGCTTTGCTGCCATTTGGTTGGTTTCGGCATGGGCAAGAGAGAAGGAGAAGAATAGATGAGAGAATGAGAGATTTAGGGTGCACTTTTATAAGAAAGCTAATGGGTAGTTAGTATAACTACCTCCACATGAACACCACTAACCCATTATAAATTTTGTAACTTACTTTCCCTTCTTCTTTCAAAATTAAAACTCCAGATTTTCCCTCCTCTCTAATCAGCCCGGTCCCCCAAAATTGTGTGCACATCGCACGTGTGCACGTGCACGTGCTTTGTGTACAAAAAAACAATTTATTTATTTAATCACTTTAAAAATAATTATTTATATATGTAATAAATATACAAAATTAACTTTAAATTATACTTTTCATGCACAATAAAATAGAAAGAAACATTTCATGAAAATTTATTTTGAAGGAAGAACGCGCTTACAACACGTGCACCAAAACACGTGCGTCGCCCGTAAAATCTCAAAATACAAAAATTGACTTTATGAACCAAAAAATATTTATAATCAATTAGAATGCAATAGAAAGTATATTTAATATACTTATTTGATAGTATACTCAAACATACAGAAAACACGTGTATTGCACGTAGAAAATTTATTTTAATAAAGATAGTCAAAAATTGAATTTTCGTTTACAAAATAAATTCAAATATGTTTATAAAAATAAATGATTGAAATTCATTGAAAACTTTGCACGTAACAGTGGAATACCCAAAATCGACACGTGCATTGATAATATGTAAAAAGCACGTTAAAACTCCAAGATTGAAATTTTGCATTTGAGTTGTCTCAAATGTGATTTTTAAGAATACAAGATTGTATAAATAATTGGAATTCAAAATGCATATCAAATGCGTTATGGATATGATCAGTAATAGTACAAAATGCACGTGCGTAACACCCGAGGGCAAAATTGTCAATTAAATTTTGCGGCGTGTTACAGAGTTGGAAGCGGTCCCTCCCCTAGTTCAGCTGGCTTGCCGGTTCTTGATGACCCGATGTAAGTTGGTTGCGACCGAGCGAGAAGCACCCGGTCCGGGTTTGCCATTGACCCTCGGATGGTTGGATCCGTGAGTGTCGGCGGGGATGTCTTGGGGAGGAGCATCCGGACGGCATGCAGAGGTGACAACTCTTCTAGCCTTGGGTGCCATGTGAGCTCGGACTGAGGGGATGACGTTCCTGGCCGGGGTCGGACTGAGGTCAGTACCGAGGGTTCCCACAGACGGCGCCAACCTGATGCGGTTTGTTTTTGGGGTGTGGCTGCAACAGGTGTGAGTTGCCTCAATTTGTATAGTAGAAGTCGCGGTATTGGCTATAGGCTCGACCCTCGGCTGAGGGAGCGGCACGAGAGTAACAGGAGTGAGATAGAGGACGGATGCTTAGCTCGGATCCAGTAGCTCGGCTCGGATCTTTGGGGCTCGGCTCGGTCTTGTGTACCTGCACTCTGCCTAGAAACACTGGGAGAGATCCCGGTGACAGGCCCTCCGACGATCTAGTCAGTCACTGGAAAGTAATAAGAGCTAGGGTTTTTATAGGGAAAAGATTGATTACCTTTGAATGAAGGATGGGGCCTGGTATTTATAGGCAGTGTAAACGGGTCTGAGATACTGCTGGGCCGGGTTTGGACCCGTTTGCTCGTGGGCCTAACGTGGCAGAAGCCTATGAGGCTCTGGGTTGATCTGATGATCAGGGGAGAGCGGGTTTTGAGGAGATCTGGTGGCCCAGAAGGGGCTACGTCATCTGACCCATATCAATATTGTATTTGTTCTAGCCAGGGCTGGCCCCCACCTTGAGGTCGGTGAGACGGCTGCCTCAGGCCTCCGATTCTTTTAGCAATTTTAGGGTCTCCAAATTTGTAATTTCCTTGTAAATATTGGTATGAATTTTGCGCGAAAAAAAAAATTGTAATTAGGGGCCTTCAAAAATAATTATTTGGGCTTTTCGCCTTGGACCCCGGGAACTCTGGGCCGGCCCTGGTTCTAGCCCGGTGTCAGCCATCCTATTTGAAGCTATTGGAGTTCACTATGGTCATGTTTTGATTGATTTTAAGGTGACTACTTAACCCTGTTTTGTGTAATTAGTAAGAAGGTAATAGCTATTATTTTCTTTTTTTCTCTAGTGAATTTGATAGTAATAAACTCGTTTCAGCACTATATGTTAAAGTTCACTGTTTCTTTATAGGATCATTCAGATAAGACTCAAACATTGGAGGGTTTGGTTTGCTAGTTCTTGCTATGACTCTTCAGTTTCCAAATGGTATGGTATGTTTTTCTCAGTAGCATCTTATACTAGGAGATAACTTGTTTCGACTGTCCAGCCCCTAATTAATTTGAATCCATATTTCATATAATTTAAGGTTCCTCAACCATCCAAGATTTTTTAATACGCCCTTCTGTTAAGACAGAAGCTAAAAGATTCTTTCTTAGAATGTCTTTTATCATAATTGATATGTATGTAAAATGTATTTCCTAAAATGAATGTGTACAGTTTTTGACTAAGACATAAATCCCTTTTTTTTTGTTGCTAAAGTTATTGAGACATCCGACATTCCTGCTCTTTACTGGTTGTACGTTTCATCAGTGGAAAATTTTAGTTTCTACTGTTGAGTACCACAAAGGATTATCTTAGGATTTACAGTGAAACAATTATAGCCTGGTTACATCTATAGGTCCCATGCTTTGTTGCAATCGGAGGAGATCCCTGAATTTTCATCGATCCAACAGAAAGTCTATATAGTATATAGGTCATATGATATTAATTTCTTTAGGGAACTGGTTTCGTCTAATTTTCAAGAAAGTCTTGGTATATAGGTGCGATGATATTAATTTATTTAGGGAATTGGATTTGTCTATGACCTCCAATCGAGGCAATCTATTTCAGGATTGGAAATGTGCTCAGCTATGGAGTATTGTGGGATTGTTGATGACCTCAGTTAATACCCAATCTACTGTGTTGTTGATACCACTGACTCTTATTGAGTTGGTGCAAAATGCTCAGTCACTGGCAACCTGAACTATTGACAGTCCTGCCATAAAGAATCCATAAGAGGCCAAAGATCAAAGATAGTTAATGTCATATTAAGGACCTATTCACGATTCTACATACCTGGTTACATCTTTCAGTCGTATTAATGGTTATAGTGATTTTTCAAAATTCTACAGTTTTGGTTTCATATCTTCTCTTATTAATATAAGAAAATCTGCATTTTAATTGTTACAACAGGAACTCTTGCTGAGAAGGCTTTGCTTGCTGTATTACCTCCAGAGGATGTGTTCCCTTACACTATTCGTATCAACTCAGAAGTCATGGCATCTGATGGTTCAACATCAATAGCAACTGTATGTGGAGGTAATATCAATATACTATAATGAAGTACCATTTTTAATTCCAACATATTTTTGTTCTACTCATTGATCTGTGAATAGTCCTTTTATATTACTAGTGTTGCATTTTAGACTATGGATATTGAACACTTAAAACATACAAGTATATAAACATTATTAACCGAAAATAATTTGCATATTGATCCGAAGTATGTCAATGCCCCCTTTAAAATAATCTACTTGTTTTGGAGTTTTTTTACCATTTAATGCTCTTATATATGAATGATATCCTTATACATACTATGAACTTATTCAAAAGCACTCTAATAGTCTGTCTTTATATCTGAATCTTGGAGAATTGCAATGTTTGGCACCCAAATCCAAGCTACTTTACAGTCCTTGAATTTACCTCTATAAATCATATGTTTCTTTACATGGTTCGTTTTTTCCTTGTGCAATTATTATGCTTCTCATGGAGAGTTACTGACAGCTCACCATTAGAGCCTGACAGTAGACAATTTAAGTTTCATTTGATTTGGAAAAATTAAACAATCACAGTAGAATGGGCATTAGCTGAGCTCCTCCCAAGTTATTGTAGATTTAGGTTGCAGTGTATTGTAGTGTGTATGAGAGTATGTTTTAGTTCCTCCGAAGCTTGATTATTCTTTATAGGAGTACTAGATTTGTCCGTGGGCACGTGCCTACGGCACGTCTTCAGAACGATACAACATATGAAAAGCCTTGTAAACAGTAAATCAACAATTATGTACCTCAAGTTTGAAATAGTATGACAATAATTTGTAGGGGTGTCAAAAAATACCATATTACCATACCATACCATACCATACCATTACCATACCATATATTACCGAAATCTTGGTAATACCATACCGAAATCTCGGTATTGTACCATACCGAAATTATATGGTATGGTACTGGTACCCAATACTGATACCATGGTATACCGTACCATACCAAGTAATTAATATATATTTAATTTAATTTTAATATTTAAATACTCATGCTCAGACTTAGCTCCAGGCCCATTTTTCTTATTTTCTTTTTCAATTTTTCACCCCAGTTATACTAGTACTTCAACTATTCTTCTATTTTTCCTTCTTCCTTTTTTTCTTTTTTTGAATCTAAGGCACACGCACTGATTGACCTACGCACTACGCTGCCGAAGCACCACGCTGTCGCGACACCGCCTACCTTCTTCAGCCCCATCGGTACGGTATTTTTGGAAGATTTTTTTGACAAATTAGGAAACATTAGAGTTTAGTTGGTGTATTAATATAAGATCCATCTTCTTCTTGTTCTTGTTGGGTTTTCTTGAGATCTTGGGTATTATTCACAAGTAATTAGGAATTTAGAATGTAAAAGATCTTCTGATTTGATTTATCAAATTAATTTTTGTAATTTTTTAGGAGTTAATATAGGCGAAATCTTATTTATGTATTATATTTGTATCATAATCCTGAATTTGATTTATATATGAATCTTCTAAATGAGATACATACTGGAAAAAAAAGGAGTAGAACAATACACAGAAATGAAAGAACCATCAAATATCATGAATGTTATGAACGGAAAATAACAATACTGTTGTCATTCTTTATATATGAATCTTCTTAACTTCGGGAATTGTTGTCATTCTTTCTCTGTATGTTGAAGCTATCCAATTATATCTAATTAAACATATTGCAGAATGTTGAATCTAATAGAGTAGCATATTAAATCAATCATATTGTAGAATGTTGAAACTAATTTTCATACAATAAAGATATATTATATTGAAACTTATACATCTCTGAAATTGTACAACAATAAAGTCTACAACCCTGATTTGTTGTTTGGCCTGGGTGGATTAAGGAACTTCTTCATATATATATATATATATATATATATATATATATATATATATATATATATATATATAATTATTTATGTTGGAACTTCTTCATATATATATTTATGTTAAGCTTATTTATCCTTCATTTGCCATTTATATGAATGTTATTTTTTTAAGCTAATTGATGTCCGGTAGTACCATGGTATTACCAATACCGTACCAATATTCCGGTAGTATCGAACTTGGTAATACCAAAATCTTGGCACGGTAATGGTAGAGAAATTTGTGTACCAAGTATTCCGGTACGGTAGACGGTAGAGTAATGATAATACGGTACGGTACGGTATACCAGCCCTAATAATTTGTTGTAAATAAAAGTCCATGTTTCCATATATATATATAGTCCATGTTTCCATATATATATATATATATATATATATAGAGAGAGAGAGAGAGAGAGAGAGAGAAATAATTAAATAAATAAAGGAATTGTTTTGGGGGGATTTGAATCTGAATTTTGGGGGAAAACTTTTGGGAGGGAAAAATGTGTTTTGTGAGGTTAGATCTGGGCCTTTGATTTTGGGGGATGTAAGGAGAGCCACTTGCTAGCTTTCTTTGTATTTTATTATATAGATGTTTTAGTTTCAAGTTTTAATTCTTCTATTTTCAATTTCCCAAACATGTTTGTCTCTACATCATATAATGCATATGTGGTTTCCTTCTATCTTCATATTTGCAATAGAATTAATATGACATTCATACATGATACAAAGGAGAACTCTTGTATAGTATATAGTGTCATAGAGCTCATTCTCTATGTATTTATAGTTTAATTTGATTATTTTTTGCTTTGTAGAGTGAGTTACAGACGACAACATTGAGTAGCACAAGTTTCTATGGCTCTTAGCAAGTGATCTCAAGTTTATGGAGCATATTCTACATTTTTTTATACACCAATGTATGTATAAAACTGTACATTTATGTAATTATTTGAATCACTTGAATTTGTGGATGATTTGGACTGACTTGTTTAATTATTATGCTTGATTATTGTAATGAATTTGTATTCTAATATGTTTGATTTATGAATTTTTGGAAGTTAGAATGAATTCCTGAAAATGACTAGGAATTGAACAGGTGTTTTGATTTGATAAAATAAACAACAACAACCACCCAACTATTTGTTAAAAAAGAAATTAAAATTAAAATTAAAATTAAAATTAAATAGTCTATCCAAGTTTTGAAATGCCGAGATATGCTTTTTAATGTATAAATTAAAAAAAGAAACCGAAAATTAGCTTATTCTGACGTTTTCAAACGTCGGGATAACTAATAAGGCTACCCCGGCATTTGCAAACGCCGGGATAGCCCTTTCGCATTGTAACGCCCTGCATTTCAAACACAGGTAATTCGTTGCAAAACCAGGATCATTACTTCAATTTTGTTCAAAATTATAAGGGAATTAATTTTTTTCATTACAATATTATTCTTTACAAAGTACGGCAGAAATTTACATATAAAATACAACTTATATCATCAAAATATTCAATCTTGCAACATCCCTCGATACCAAACTCATGCCCACGCCACTCGCTAATTCGAGTCTTGCAAAACATCTATGCACACAATGCAATTCTAATGCACACTTATTCGGATTCTATGCCGCCCATACAATATAGGTCTGAGGACAAGCCTTTAACGTACTCCTCATTATAGTGTTGAATCCCTCTCTATAAAATCCTAACTAGATGATTGTACTCCAATGCGTAATCACGTGCAAATTGCACCCTTAGGATCGTGGACTTTACCGGCATACTCCTAGCCTACACATATAGATTTACCGAGCTATCCTTAGTCGTGAACATTCCTAGGAGCCACAGCTCTTTACCGACTATTTCATCCACCTCACCACCCACACATGCATTTGCCAGGCGTATCCTAGGTTCCGAACCTAGCGAGTCGATCACTCATAACTACGAACAAGCCTACCCCTAGCCTACTATCTGTGAATTTACCAAGCGTATCTTGTCCATTCCGAACATTCCTAGAAATCGCAAGTTCTTTACCGGCCTTTTCGTGGAGAGACAAACATACCTCTTGCCCACATACCGTAAATTTATAGTCGTATTTCTCAATCCCGAACACCTAGGAACTACAAGCTCTTTACTGGATATGTTCGTCATTGTTTTCAGCCATAATTCCACCTAGTGTTTGTTCTTAAGTTCAAACATAATTATCCCTTAGACCTAGCTTACCCTATCGAACTTAAACCAAACACTGAGAACGCTTGCCCATACTAGCCACTTCTCAAACTTTCATAATCACAAATTTGCCGGTACCATGGATCTCGCTCAGCCTCTAGAATCCACTTATCCAATTTTCATCAACTTCTAGGTTATTCTTAACCTCTTTCATAAAATCTCATTTATTTGTATCACTCATTTCATGGTCTTATTCATCCTTTCTAATTAATTATTCTCAAATAATTAGATAGTCTCTTCTCCCACAATAATGTGATTTTCAATGAAATTGTAACTTGACAAAACTTTATCGTTTACACTTAATCAATTCTTTTCCACATTAGTATTTTAATCAAATTTTAGTTTATTCTCTAAACTAATTTAAATTAACTCTAAATTGTGCTTATTTTAACATAAACTCTAGAATAAATCTAGATCAAACCAATTAAAATTTTACATTTTAAGCAAATCTAACTTGCAATTTAATTTAGCTCCAAAATAAATCTTATTTATATATATTCGTCTGAAAATACTCTATTAATATACTAGATTAATTTAAAAACCTTCCTCAAAACAAAATATAAGAAAATTGATTTATAAATAATAACAAAATAAACACCCCACCAGATTTCGAACCCGGGCGCTGGTAATCTTTAATCCACGCGCTTGAACCACGCTCTCAAGCCTCTTAATCTTTCAGGAAACTTCCACGAATTGTTACAAGGTTTATTGTTCTCTATTTAAGTTATAAACATTTTCCAAAAGAAAAGAATTCCCCAGGATTCGAACTAGCAATCCCACTATACACAGCGCCCAAATCCGAATACATTAACCAGGCGATCCAGCCTCAAAATATGTCTATAGTAGTAACGCAAAATCTTTAAATGTGAACACTTTGTTTCACTTTTTGAATCAACAGATTTACCCGATACTTCATTTTATAATTGTTGCCGTTGAAATCGGTGTGGGGCAAACAGATAGATTGGTGGATTCGAGAGAAGTTGAATAGTCAAACCTGAACGAATTCACCGGAGTTTGACCGAGATCCTATTGTCGTTGACCTGCAAAAAGTGCGAGACACCGGGGTTGATCCGGCGATGCACCCTCCGACGCTCTTGTCAGTAATCTGAATGATTAAGAAAGAGCTTTAATTGGCAAAAGACTGATTACCTGGTAATAGTGGGGGATGGGGGGTATTTATAGCCGACTTTGGGATCAATTTCAGGATAAGATTAGATTCTTACTTCCCGATGTAAATGGATAGAAGTGGTTAAGACTGCTGATTAAGGATAATCATAAATCTGAATCCTCTTCTATCCAGTTAGACTGGGTTTCTTACGGGTTGGGGCCCGTACCCATTAAGACAGATCCGTTTATGGGTTATTGAGCTTTGAAGAAAGACCCAGTTCCCATTTCAGAGCCGTTTATAGGTGAAATTACCATTTTACCCCTGAGCTTTAAGATTCGTGCCCGATTTGAATGATTCCGATTTAACCCTATTTTTAGCCATATCACGAGCCCCCCACTCCCGAAGACTGAGTTTGATCGGCCTTTGAGGAGTAGTTTATTTGTTTTAATGGTTTGCGGAGTTGTATCGGAGTCCAAATGAGGGATTTCGGATCTTAAACGAGGCATTATGGTGTTCTTCTGAGTTGGTGGTGCACTCAAGATTGTTCTTGAGTTCTCTTAGATTTTTGGCGATTTTCCTTGATTTTTAATTATTTTTCGGATTATTTATTCAATTTTGCGAAGCGGTGATTTATTTTTCGAGGGTATCAATTAATTATTCTAAGCAATAATTATTTTCTCAGGAGTTTAAAAATTTTCCCCATAATTTATAATTATTTTTTAGAATTTTTATTTAATTTTTCTAAATTTTTAATCATTTTTTCATAATTTTTAAATAAATAATTCGAAAATAATAAATAAAAAATAAAATTTTAATACCATTTATGACGTGGCGCAATCTAGACTGTCCATCAGCTAAGGGCGCGAACATCTGAGCGATCTGACAGTTCGAGTAGGTCGGCAGCGCTTTTCTCCGCGTGTGGAGGTCGGTGCCCCGGTAGCTCGGCAGGGTGCCTTGGTAGCTCAGTAGCTCGGTGCTTCATGAGCTGCCGAGCTATGTGGCTAATTCTGGAGCGTCCATCACGGCACGAATCACGATGCGCAAGGCTCAGATCACGAGAAAACACACTTTTTTCATTTTGTGGACGTGGTGAAATCTGAGCCGCTCATCATCTTTTGGCACGAATTTTGGAACGATCTGACGGCTCATGGAGCTCAGCAGCATTGTTCTCCAAATGTGGAGGTCGGTGCCCCGGTAGCTCGGTATAGTGCCTCGGTGGCTCAGCGCCTCGTGAGCTGTCGAGCTACGTGGCTAAATCTGGAGTGTTCATCACGCGCGAATCTTGAGGCAGGAGGCTCACGAGAAAATGTGTTTTTGTCATTTTGTGGGCGTGGCAACATCTGAACCTCTCATCAACTTTTGGCACGAATCTTGGGACGATCTGACGGCCCAAGGAGCTCGGCGGTATTTTCCTTCAAATGTGGAGGTCGGTGCCCCGGTAGCTCGGCAAAGTGCCTCGGTGGCTCGGCGCCTCGTGAGCTGCCGAGCTCCGTGGCTAAATTTGGAGCGTCCATCACAGCGTAAATCTAGATTGCAGGAGGCTCAGATCACGAGAAAACATGTTTTTGTCGTTTTGTGGGCATGGCGACATCTGAGCCGTTCATCCACTTTTGGCGCGAATCTTGGGACGATCAAACGGCCCAAGGAGTTCGACAGCATTTTTCTCCAAATGTGGAGGTCGGTGCCCTGGTAGCTCGGCAGAGTGCCTCGGTGGCTCCATGCCTCGTGAGCTGCCAAGCAACGTGGCTAAATCTGGAGCATCCATCAGGGCACAAATCTCGATGCAGGAGGCTCAGATCACGAGAAAACGTGTTTTTGTCGTTTTGTCGGCATGGTGACATCTAAGCCGCTCATCAACTTTTGGCGCGAATCTTGGGACGATCTGACGGCCCAAGGAGTTCGGTGGCATTTTTCTCTAAATGTAGAGGTCAGTGCCCCGGTAGCTCGGCAGAGTGCCTCGGTGGCTCGGCGCCTCGTGAGCTGCCGAGAAACGTGGCTAAATCTGGATCGTTCCTGCCTTTTTGCATTCCGTCATTTAATCTCCCTTAATGGGCTTGAGTGGGGCCCAACGCGTTAGAAGCCCAAGAGTCAGCTCTTTTTACTGTAAGTCTTCACCCCCTCACCTTTTCTCTCATTCTTTCACTTTTTACTCTCAGAATTTTCTTTCGCTTTCAAATCGCTCTGCTAGCGGAGATTTCCGTTCGAGGGTGGTTGTGCTAGTTGTCGCAGCGTGGCAAGGCGATTTCCGGCGAAGATATTCCGACCGAGTACGTCACATCAAAGATAGTATATATATTTTCAATCCCATATATATACTTTTCAAGATGTCTAGAGCGTCCTCGGGTAGCGAGGCTTCTTCCTCGGGAGGGCAGAGTGAGCAGCGGCTAGTATGCCCGGCCGTTCACGAGGAAGGGGGAGAGGTGTTGAGCCGAGAGAGGGGGCAGGAGATAGTAAGGTCGTCCACGGCCGAGCCAGTCTCTTCACTTGTAAGGAGAAGGGGAAGGAGGTAGCTCAGTCTATGGTCGTCGAAACAGTGGTGGAGCCCGTAAAACGAGGAGGGAAGATGGGTCAGTTGCCAACGGAGATATCTGGCCACGGGGGATCCATCAGTATACCGACGAACTGTTGACAAGGGCCGTCTACGGTCGCTCAGAGACATACAAAGAGAATGAGCCAAGGGAGGTTACCGAGGTCGATGATATCCCCTCGGTTCTGACCGAGAGGGATCTGCTTCGGATACGGAAAAGCTTCATCATTCCTCCGGAGTACACTTTAATCCTCCCCGGTCCCGGGGTGCGAGCATACACGGTGTTCACGCCCGACACATGCATCTTCTCCTACGACGCACTGAATACCGGACTGCGCCTTTCCCTTCACCCCTTCGTGACCGACGTGCTTCGGTGGTATGGACTGAGCCCAATTCAGTTCATGCCTAATATGTGGTGACACGTGCTCGGGTTTCTGCTCCAGTGCCGAACGGCAAAGGTGGAGCCTCAACTCGTTGTTCTCCGAAGCTTGTACCGGATCAATAGGATGAGCAAGACCGAACATCGGTACTATTTGTCGCCACGGAAAGGCGTCAAACTGATAGGGAACCCAGACTCTATCAAGTCGTGGAAGGGAAAGTTTTTCTTGATCCGAGCCCCTTTGGCATGGGACTTTTTGACCCGGTGGAAGGAAGATGGGCCGAAGTGGGCGAAGGCCAAGCCGGTGTTGACTTAGGCTGAAGTAGAAGTTGCGGTGAAGATAGTCAGTCTCCCGACCCTGAGCTGGAGGGACATGACCGAGGAGGTGCTCCACGGGTCGGGCCTTAGTCCGATCGACCCGAGTATGCTCCGGACATCTCTTTTTTCTTGTTTACTCTTTGTTCCTTATGTATTTTATTTTCTTAACTCTGTTTTCTTTATTCGACAGAGGCTCCAAGCATGGACTTCAGGGCAATCATGGTCGAGCAAAACAAGGCTTCCGAAGCCAAGAAGAGGAAGAGGACGAGTGCGGGGCCTTCGTCTGGCCGACCCACCAAGGTGTCTTCTGCTGCGGTCGAAACCGTCGACCTGGCTTCTCCTCAGCGGTTGGCCTCGGCTGTTGGTCTTCCTCAGCCGACCCCATCTGACCCTTCGGACGAAGGCTTCTCCGTCTCGGCAGCTTCGGCACTCGAGGCCCCGTCCCTCACCGAGCATGCCGAGGCCATTTTGACCGAGGGGCACAAGAAGCTGTTCGTCCCCGACTGAAGGGTGATGAACCACGACGGTTTCTTGGGGGACTTGGCTATGAGCATGCAAGACCTTCGCCATCTCCCGACCCCAAAGGACCGAGCCGCGATGAAGGCGGGGACGATGGGCAACGATGCTCTAGAAATAGCTCGGGCGACTATGTCGGTAAGTTTTCTTAGTTGATTTCGAAAATTTGAAAATTTTTCTACATTTTTTGCTCGACTTTCATTGCATTTTAATTGCTTCTTCTTGTAGATCACGTGCCACTTCAGCCACCTTCACGAGCAGTATGCCAAGCAGGAGAGGGAGCTAAAGCTTGCTTGCGACAGAGACCGAGCAAAGAGGGCGAGGGTCGCAAAGCTGTACGAGGCGGAGCAATGCCGCTCGGATGCTTTGGCGGCACAGGTCGCCGATTTGGAGGTGGCCTTGGCGTAGGTGAACGAGAAGGTCGCCTCGGAAGTGGCCAGGGCAACCGAGGAGAAGGTCGAGGCGAAGAGGGCCCTAGAAGAGGTGGTTCGGCAGAAGGATGAGGCAGTGGAGGCGGCTAGGGCTGAGATAGAGGCCGAGGCGAAGAAGCACATGATGGCCAACATGGAGCAGTCCTACGCCACTGCGCTTGAGCACGTCGAGGCTCGAGTCCCCAGCTTCGACAGGTCGGGATACGTGCTGTGGGGTCCGGTTGACGAGGAGGGCCCCGAAGCCGATTAAGAGGTCAAGGACAAGGTGGAGGAGGAGCAGATAGGCAACGATCCTGTGGCCGATCCTGAGGTCGTGGTGGCGGAGGGAAGGGTGACAAGAACATGGCCGACCCCCAAGCCAGAGCGGTACAGGGAGGGGAGCCGACCCCCGAGGAGCCTGTCACCGAGCTACCACCTAAGGTGGTCCCTTGACCTTAGTTGTTTTGTACTTTCATTTTCTTCTTTCTTGTATTGCATTGTAGAGGACTGGCCATCGCTTTTTGTATGAATGAAATTTCCTTATTTTGACTAAGTGTTGGGGGCATTTTGAACTCTTCACTTATCTAATTCTTGAACCTCGAGATTTTGACTATGTGTTTGAAAAACTTTCGAAATTTGGCTAAGTATTGAGGTCGTCATTGAAGTTTTGTTAAGTGTTGAAGACACCTTTGCTCTGAATTGGCTTAGTGTTGAGAATACCAAGCATTGAGAACATCTTTGTTTTGAAATTTTGCTAAGTGTTCCTTGAGCTCAGCATTGTTGTGTTCTCGCTTTTCAGATCGCCAAGTTGAGCCAATGGGTCGAGGGATCGCCGAACGTGGTAGAGGATGAGGCCTCTCGACTTCGAGCTGACTTAGGATTGACGAAGTTGGCCCTTTCTCGTAGTCGAGAGTGTTTTCTCAAGAGTGAGTTGGAACTAGATCATCTCAAGCTAACACTGGCGAAGTGCCTCTCCGAGTTGAAGCAACTAAAGAGACGAGCTCGAGAGGCCCCTCCCGAAGGGGAGGTGGAGTCGCTTCGGCATGCGCTATTCGACGTCAATGCGGAGAGAGATGGCCTGAAGAATGTTGTGCTCGAGAAGAGCTTGGAAATGGCACAACTTCGGCGAACTATCATTTAATCTCCTCGTATGGGTAGTATGAGCAGAATTCCTCGCCTAGATGTTAAGGTAACTGATTATTCGCTGAAGGAGCACCTTGTTGAGCTAGACACGGAGGTTCACCGGCTGCGACGTTTTGCGAAGGGGAGCAACGTCAGGACCACATCTTGCCTTCGACAAGAGTACTTGCAGGGACGATCATTTCATGAGTTAGCATCACGTTCGTCTCCCAGCCCAGGGCATCCTGGGGATGCTCCAAGTGGAGTTGCCGGTTCGTCGAGCAAAGCTTCAGCCGGCGCAACACTTAGGGACACAACTAGGCTCGTCGACTTGGGGACCTCAACGAGTGTGGGGTCGCAGCAACAGGATGTTCGCCGTCCCCGCTTGTCGCTCAAGAGGAGTATACCACTTCCCCGGAAGTGTTGAAGTAGTCTTGTAATTTTGGCTTTTCAAATTTTGTAGCTCATCATTGAGACGAGTAGCTGGTCTTGTAATCTGAGTTGTTCCTTAACTTTATAGAAACGAATCTTGTTTTCTCTTTTGCACGTGTTCGCGTGTTTTGTTAATCATCTATGGTTGTCGACAGTTGTAGGAGTACTTCTGAATGGCGAACCACTTCTTACTTGCTTAAAAGCGAGCTTGCGAAGCGGAATCGAGCCAAGTTTTGGACTCTGAACTCGTCATTTTAGAAGAGTTCAACAGTTGTGGGAGCAGTTCCGAATGGCGAACCACTTCTGGCTCGCTTTTAAGCGAGCTTGCGAAGCGGAATCGAGCCAAGTTTTGGAATCTGAACTCATCATTTTAGAAAAGTTCAACGGTTGTGGGAGTAGTTCCAAATGGCGAACCACTTCTACCTCGCTTAAGAGCGAGCTATTCGAAGCGAAATCAAGCCAAGTTTTGGACTCCGAACTCGTCGTTTTAGAAAAGTTCAACGGTTGTGGGAGCAGTTCCGAATGGCGAACCACTTCTAGCTCGCTTAATAGCGAGCATGCAAAGCGGAATCGAGTCAAGTTTTGGACTCCGAACTCATTGTTTTAGAAGAATTCAACAGTTGTGGGAGCAGTTCCGAATGGCGAACCACTTCTAGCTCGCTTAAGAGCGAGCTATTCGAAGCGAAATCGAGCCAAGTTTTGGACTCCGAACTCGTTGTTTTAGAATAGCTCAACGGTTGTGGGAGCAGTTCCGAATGGCGAACCACTTCTAGCTCGCTTAAGAGCGAGCTATTCGAAGCGAAATTCAGCCAAGTTTTGGACTCCGAACTCGTCGTTTTAGAAGAGTTCAACGGTTCTGGGAGCAGTTCCGAATGGCAAACCACTTCTAGCTCACTTAAGAGCGAGCTTGCGAAGCGGAATTGATCCAAACTCGTCGTTTTAGAAGAGTTCAACGGTTGTGGGAGCAGTTCCGAATGGCGAACTACTTCTAGCTCGCTTAAGAGCGAGCTATTCGAAGCGAAATTGAGCCAAGTTTTGGACCCTGAACTCGTCGTTTTAGAAGAGTTCAACGATTGTGGGAGCAGTTCCGAATGGCAAACCACTTTTAGCTCGCTTAAGAGCGAGCTTGCGAAGCGGAATCGAGCCAAGTATTGGACTCCGAACTCGTCGCTTTAGAAAACACAATTGGGGTATTAAACAGAGTGATAAAACGATCACAACAGAATTATTCTGCAAAAAGAAGTTCTTTATTAATTATTGCTAATCGGCCGCTTCTAAGTTGCAGGCCGTTATTACAATGGGAGAATAAAAAAATAAATAAAAATGAAAAGAAGATAGGAATGGCCCAATATTTGATGGTCTCGGAGAGGCATTCAAACACCCTCTTGGTACTTCAGTAAATCGTCGGCGTTCCATGTTCTTGGTATCTCCGTGCCTTCGAGGTCTTCAAGACGATATGCTCCTGGCCAAACTACCTTGGAGACTTTGTATGGTCCTTCCTAATTCGGGGCTAGCTTGCTCTTTTGGCTGGGAAACGAGATGGCTAGCTTTCTGAGGACAAAGTCCCCCTTCTTAAGATATGTGGGACGGACCCTTATGTTGTACGACTGCTCGATTCTTCTTCGATAGTTCTCTTGGCGAATCGAAGCTCTTTCGCGGAGCTCATCGATAAGGTCCAAATTGGCTCAGAGCTCTTTGGCGTTCTGATCTTCATTATATGCAACTAGGCGAGGGGATGGCAAACCAACTTCTATGGGGATCACAGCGTCGGAACCGTAGGTTAGATTGAAGGGCGAATCTCCTGTGGGGGTCCTTTTTGTAGTGCGGTAGTTTCACAATACGTTAGGAAGTTGTTCTACCCATAATCCTTTAGCCGACTTGTTTAGTCTCTTCTTGATGCCCGAGAGGATTTGCCTGTTGGCGTTTTCTACTTAGCCATTGGATTGTGGATGGGAGACGGAAGAGAAGCGCTGCTGATTACCGAGGTCTTCACATAAAGAGCGGAATGCTGCCCCCACAAATTGTGTCCCGTTATCTGTTACCAAGACTCGAGGTATGTCGAACCTATAGATCACATTTTTCTAGAAGAACTGCCGCACTTTGTTCTCAGTAATAGTTGCTAACGGTTCGGCCTCGATCCACTTGGAAAAATAGTCTATCGCCACGACTAGGAACTTAAGCTGGCCGGAAGCTGGTGGAAACGGTCCTAGTAGGTCCATTCCCTACATTGCGAAGGGAATTGGACTTGAGAGAGATGTGAGTTGTGCTTGCGGTAGGCGGCGGATAGTGGAGAATTGCTGACAGGGGCTGCATTGCCGGACATGTTGTTCTGCGTCCCGAAGGAGGGTAGGCCAGAAGTACCCATAATTCAAGACTTTGCAGGCTAGGGACCTTGATCCCGAATGGGCTCCGCCTATCCCTTCGTGGAGTTTTTTCAAGGCATAAAAGGCTTCTTTTGGAGAGAGACATCTCAAGTAGGGTCGACCGTCTACTTGGGTGTATGAGCATTTGTATAAGACTCCCTAAATGAGGGTGTACCGCTCCGCTCTTGTTCGGATTCGGTGAGCTTCTTTAGGATCTTGGGGAAGGATCCCGTCTCTGAGGAACTCAACTAAAGGCCTCATCCAGTTATCTTCGAGTTGGACAGGTAGCGACTCCATCGAGTCAGGGGCTTCTTCTTCGATGCTGGGCCTTAGTAAGATTTCGATCAAGACGGTCTGATCGAGGCCTTGGAGGCTAGTTTTGAGAGGGCATCTGCTTGGGCATTCTCCTTTCTAAGGATCTTCTGGAGTTGCACATCTTCGAACGAAGCCATGAGACTTTTGACCTTGGCTAGGTACTTGGTCATTCGATCGTCTCGTGCCTCGTATTCTCCAAGGACATGATTCACAACGAGCTGAGAGTCACTGAATATTCGAACACACTGTGCTCCTACCTTGCGAGCCATGCCCAGACCTGCTATTAGGGCTTCGTACTCAGATTCATTATTGGAGGCCTTGAAATTGATGCAGAGGGAGTATTGGAGAACAAAATCATCTGGGCCTGCAAGTATAACTTCGGCTCTGCTCCATTCAGCGCAAGAAGACCCATCTACATACACCGTTCAGATGGGTGGCCCATTTGCCACTTGACTTACTTTTAGGATCGTGCTTTCCACTATAAACTCGGCTAGGGCTTGAGCCTTGATAGCAGTCTGAGGCTGATAAGATATGTCATGTTGACTTAGCTCGATTGACCACTTCATTAGACATCCGGAGGTCTCGGGCTTATATAGGACCTGCTTCAGCGGCTGGTTGGTAAGGACGACCACCGAATAGGATTGGAAATAGGGACGAAGCTTTCTGGCTACCATAACCAAGGCGTAGGCTATCTTTTCCAATCTCGGATAGCGGAGCTCGGCATCTCTAAGAACCTTGCTCACATAGTAGATAGACTTCTGTGCCTTGTCTTCTTCCCTCATTAGGACAACACTGAGGGTTTGTTCGGAGGCAGTGAGGTAGAGGTAGAGGGTTTCCCTGGGAGTAGGCTTACTGAGGAGTGGGGGGTTGACTAAGTAGGCTTTGAGTTGGTAGAACGACTCTTGCTGCTGTTGGCCCCACTCGAAGCCCTTAGCCCCCCTGAGGGCTTTGAAGAAAGGGAGACACTTTTCCCCGGACTTAGAGAGGAAGTGCCCTATAGCCGCGAGGCGTCCTGTGAACTTTTGCACTTCTTTCACATTTGTAGGAGGAGCCATATTGAGTATGGCTTTTATCTTCTCAGGGTTGGCTTTAATCCCCCTCTAACTGACCATGAAGCCTAGGAATTTACCCGATGAGACCCCGAATGCACACTTATTCGGGTTTAGTCTCATGTCATGCTTCCTTAACACGTCGAAGGCTTCTTGGAGGTCGGCGACATGGTCGGACCCATGGATGCTTTTTGCTAGCATATCATCGATGTAAACCTCTATGTTCTGCCCGATCTGATTTTTGAAGACCTTATTGACGAGACGTTGGTAGGTGGCACCGGCATTTTTGAGCCCGAAGGGCATCACCCTATAGCAGTAGAGGCCTTGATCTGTGACGAAGGACGTCTTCGGGATATCTGGAGGGAACATTCGGATTTGGTTGTATCCGGAGAAGGTGTCCATGAAACTCAACAGCTCATGGCCCGAAGTGGCATCGATCAATGTATCGATGCTGGGGAGTGGGAATGGATCCTTGGGGCATGCCTTATTCAAATCTGTAAAGTCGATGCAAATCCTCTAACTTCGCTTTTTTGACCATTACGACATTGGAGAGCCACTCCGGATAGTTAACTTCTTTTATGAACCGGGCTTTGAGGAGCTTCTCTACCTCCTCCTTTATATCTTGCTGTCGTTCGGGGGCGAACTTATGCCTCTTCTGCTTAACCGATTTGGACCCCAGAGCGACACTTAGATGGTGGACGAGGAGCTCTTCGGAAATCCCAGGTTTCTTTTTATGCACTAGACTATGTCGGAGCAGAGGGTAGAAAGGAGGGTTTTACTAATGAGGAATTTGCAGGTCGGATCTTCTTCCGAGAAGAGCACTTCCTCAAGCTCGTCTACCGGTTCCGACATTGGCTGGGTGTTCCCCTGGAGAATTTCAAAGGTCTCAAGGGAGAGGACGGGTCCTCCAGTCGAGGTCATATAACATTTGCGGGCCATTTCCTGACTCCTCCTTACTTCTCCTATGCCTACTTTAGTGGGGAACTTCATTTTTAGATGGTAAGTAGATGGGACGGCTTCTAAAGCAGCTAGGCCCGGTCGACCTAGGATCACATTCTAGGCGGCTGGGACATCAACAACCATGAAGTCCATTGGCTCCGTTCGGGTAGTAGGAGTTTTGACAGTGGTTATGTCGAGGGTTATGACACCTTTAATCGTCACTGGCACTCCCGTGAACCCATAGAGCGTGTAACCGGCGGGCTTGAGCCTGTCCCTTGATAATTTTAGTCCTTGAAAGGCCTCTAGAAAGAGGATATTGACAGAACTGCCATTATCCACTAGAATCCTTTCTACCTTGAAGTTAGCCATATGGAGGTTGATCACCAGTGCATCATAGTGGGGGGTTCGGACACCCTCTAGATCATCATTTGAGAAAGTAACTAGGACTCCAAGACCTTTTGGAGGGGGGAGGCTGTGAACTGAATTGACTTCCCTGATGAAGGCCTTTCGAGATGAGTTAGAGGTCCTTCCATTGGACCTCCGTAGATGAGGTGCAAGATGAGCTCTTCCTCAAATTTGGGAGTCTCCTCACGCCTCTCGGGCTGCTTGTTAGCCCCCCTGGGGGGTGGAGGTGGATCGACCCAGTCCTTTCTCACAAACTTGGCGAGCTGCCCTTTCTGAATAAGGGCCTCAATCTCATTTTTCAGAGCCCGACAGTCATTAGTGTCGTGGCTGTGGTCTCGATGGTAGCGGTACCACATCTCCTTATCCCTCTTCTTCCCAGGAGTATTCATCTTTGGGGTAGGAGGTAGGATCCCTTCTTTCTCTACCTCCATTAGAATGGTTGAGACATTGGCGTTAAGAGGGGTAAACTTTTCAAATCTGGGAGGTGGACGACGCTGACCCCCGTTGTCCTTTTGGAGCTTCTTAGTTCCCTTGTCTTCAGCGGCCTTCCTCTTATTTCCAGAAGAGGATCCCTCGAATGTGGGGCGATGTTCAGCTTCTTCCGCCCGAATATACTTCTCACTTATAAGAAGAAGGTCGGAGAAGTCTCGCGGGGGCTTTTTGGCTATGGAGGACCGGAGGTTAGAGTTGAGGACATTGGACTAGAAGGCGGCTGTAGCGACCGATTGGTCGAGGGAGGCAATGGACCTGGCCTCCGCATTAAACCTCTTGACATAGTCTGTTAGTTTTTCGCCCTTCTTCTGATTGAGGAAGAGTAGTGAAATACTTGGTGGCTGCTCATGAAATGGGTTATGAAGAGGGTTTCGAACTGTTCAAAAGAGAAGATGGAGGACGGGGCGAGGCGGGAGTACCATTCCCGAGCCGGGCCTTTGAGAGTGGCCGGAAAGGTTTTGCATAAAAGGGCATCGGAGGCTTGATGGATCATCATGAGAGTTTTGAAACTCTCGATGTGATCCATGGGGACTGATTCCCCAGTGTATGTCTCAAATTGCGGGGGCTTGAAATTTGCTGGAACGGGGGCCTCCATGATGGTTCGGGAGAACAGAGGTCTGCTTGGACGGAGGGTCCTCCCTCTTAGTTCCCCATCCCTATCGAGTTGACCGAGGCACCTCTCCATCTCATGGAGATGGCAGTAGACAGCATCGTCCCTTCGACGGTATCCTGGTGAGCCTCTGGACTCGTCTTCGTACGAAGGGGAGCATGGGCTATGGCGATGGTAGCTCGGAGACTAGTGAGGACTAGGGATGTCATGGCGGTGGCTCGGAGCATGAGAAGGGCTTAGGGACCGATGGCAAGGGCTTTGAACTGCCTCGGGAGTGGGGATCCTCGGGATATTATTGTTGTTTGGTGGGTTGTTGAGGGCCTGCAGGACTGTTGCCTGAAACCCTTGGAATTCTGCTCGAGTGACGGGTCTGCTCTGGTCCCTTGGGGCCTGCCGACCAGTGGGGGAATGGTTCCTCCTTCGACGGTACTCGGGGGACTCCCTTCGTCTCCTATGAAGAGGGGACCTCCTACGGCCGCGGCGGCGAGGAGATCGCACATTTGGACGTTCTGAGCGGGAGGTTCCCTCTCGGGCCCGCCTCTCATCCAAATGGCGGTGAAGGTCTTCCTCTTTCTGCCGGTTGATTATGATGTTGCGGAGATCTTCCGAAGACCGAGGGTTATGGGATGCCATGGAGTCATTGGAAGGATTATGTACCGAGATATGATCGCGATGAAGAGGTTGCTTCTGAGGATTAGGACGAGAGGTCCCTATACCAACGTTTTGGGGCCCGAGTGGTGCCTGCTTGGGTTGAAGATTTTGTAGAGGAGGCTGCCTCTGCTGCAGAGGCGGATCTGGTTGAGGAGGGAGCAGTTCCTGTTGCTGGACGGGTTGGAGGGGAGCCCCCGGTTATTGTTGTTGAGGGGGAATGGGAGTGGGTCCACGGTTGGACCCTCTAGATCTTATTTTCCTTGGTGGCATGGCTGGGGGCGGTACTGACCGGTGGAAGATGGTGGACTGCTATTCGTGTTCCCACAGATGGCGCCAATTGTTGCTGCTGAAATCGGTGTGGGGGCAAACAGATAGATTTATGGATTCGAGGGAAGTTGAATAGTCAAACCTGAATGACTTCACCAGAGTTTAACCGAGATCTTCTCGCCGTTGACCTGAAAAAAGTGCGAGACACCGGGATTGATCCCGGCGACGCACCCTCCGACGCTCTTGTCAGTAATCTGAATAATTAAGAGAGAGCTTTAATTGGCAAAATATTTATTACCTTGTAACAGTAGGGGATGGGGGGTATTTATAGCCGCCTTTGGGATCAGTTTCAGGATAAGATTAAATCCCTACTTCCCGATGTAAATGTATAGAAGTGGTTAAGACTGCTGATTAAAGATAATCTTAAATCTGAATCCTCTCCTATCCAGTTGGACTGGGTTTTCTACGGGTTGAGGCCCGTACCCATTAAGACAGATCCGTTTATGGGTTATTGGGCTTTGAAGAAAGGCCAAGTTCCCATTTCACACCCGTTTATAGGTGAAATTACCATTTTATCCCTGAGCTTTAAGATTCGTGCCCGATTAGAACGATTCCAATTTAACCCTATTTTTAGCCATATCAATAATCATTCTCACAATTACAACACAACATACCGTCACGCCCTGCTTCCCAAAAATATGGAATACGAGTACATGGAATTGGCCCAGCGAATGACTAATGTCACCCATAAGCAGTTTATCCGATCAAATCAACAATATAATCAATACACAACAATTGTGCAGGCAATAATAATAATCTCATTAACAATAATACTTGAAATGAAGCAATATAAAATATCCAAGTACAATAATTCAACGTCTGGAAACAAATAATAAATCTGGGACATAAGCCCAATACAATAATAATCCAATCACAAATAGATAATAAGTCTCAATACATTAAGTTCAATAAAACGATAAGCAATTAGAAAGCATTAGATCTTCATAAAGTTTATTCTCCAATTCCAGTCCATCATTACCTGTGAACACTTCATCTAAAAAGAGGAGAAAATTGTCCATAGAGCAAGTCATTGATAACAAGAAGAGAAAACAAGGAACAATGGAATAACGGTTTAACAATGAATTCAATGGATCAATAGGAATCAATAACATGGGACAATAATCAATAATCAATATCATGATAATCGATGCAATGGCTATAAACGATGATTCAATATTCAATAACGATATTCAATAATCAATATCAATAATACTGAGCCAATAATCAATATTAATAGGAACAATGATGAACAATATGCAATGTCGATATTGTGTCAATTCTTAAGTCTATTAATCATTTTAATCATAACTAATACATGTACTACTGCATCCCATACTACAAGTTCGATGCATACAATCAATGTCGTTTAGACTTAAGTGCAAGATTCTATAGATCATGTACACAACACGATAATATTATTTGCAGCATTGGTGCACACTGGTTGGCTCAATAACAATAAAACAATACACGATCAATTGGGATACTGTGTCAGTAATCTAACAATAAACCGATAATAATAACAATAGCCAACACACAATATTTTGGGAAACATGGCCCACACTTCAGTGTACAGTCACTATATCATCAACTACTCCAGTCAATTCCTTAAAACCCCGGCTTATTAATTATTTTATTAACGCAATAATACAAAATGCAATTATGAGACATTAGATGAACGATGGTAACGATTGAGAACAATAGGATGATAACATGAAGTAGGACAATTAGAATGATGACAATAACTCATTAGGATTATGCAATACAACATACACACTTCGAATCATGCAACACTACGATATAGGGATAATTAAATTAAGAAGAACTGAAAAGTGAAATTCTGGACAGCAAGAGTAGTCTGTACAAAAATACATTTTTCCGTTGTTTCAGAACTCGAAAACTGAATCCGTCAAAAATTCTAGAAACTAGACTTTCACATGGTCCCAACGCATATTTAAAGTTCAAAAACTGACAATAGTAGCTAGGTCAAACACACAATTCTTTACAGATTTCATGTTCTGACAGAAATTCGATATCATGTTGTTATATTTTTAGAATCATAAAAAACTTGATAATAAATTCATTAAAAATATTTTCTAGACTCCTAAACATGTTAAGTAACAATATGAAAATTTTCAGAGTAAAATTTTATCATTTGATCAGCATTTTTACTATTTAAACATGAAACGTACAAGAATCTGAAAATCTGGAAATAAAAACACAGCTGTAGTAAAACGGGCATAACATTTCTACACAACTCAGAATTTAGAAATTCAAGATGTTTTGAAAACTAGAAAGATAAGACTACAATTCATATTAAGAAAGTAATTTATTTTAAAATCATTTACTGGGTCGAAAATAGCAGTCAACATACAGCCAGCAAGCAATATACAGGGTTTTGGGTATTTTTCATGAAATAAATTAATTAACATGATGGGTATCAATTCTACTAGTCGATAAACTTCTCCATCAACATGAAGGGTATAAAAACATGGTAAATAAGATTAAGAACACATACATACATTAATTTATCATCAATCAACCATCAATCGATCAAACAACATACAACCTAGCAATTTTTTCTACAATAATTTGTTTGTGTGATAATTATATGAACAACCTTACTACCAATTCTATATGCACACATGAAAGATTCAATCTTTGGAGTCAAAAGTGGTATGATGTCAAGTAAATTGGGATTAGCTCGTGTAAACCCTTAATAGACCTAACGAAAGATAATCAATACAACGATATGATAACCAATAGGATCTACTTCCAAGAATTTCAACAAAATTTGAATTTGATACAATTAACAATTCAAGAGGACAGTGGCATGCCTATTAGATGGTAAATTCGAATATAAAGAATAACGGAATGAGAATCCCGGAGCAACGAACCACGAACACGAAGCACGGAACACGTACGAACTACGTGCAACCACTCAGACAAAATGGCAAACACCGGATCTAAACAAAACACCAAACACAGCAACAACATACACCAACTCAAATCCCTTACACCAAACTCCAAGCAGCGAATCCCCCCCTCACACAACAGCAAACATCAACATCCACCACTCCTACTCCACAAACACCAAACAGCCAACATCCCCTACAGCAACAGCAAAGGTAGGCAATGGCAAGGCTCCGGCTCGGCTTCAACGGAGGGGCAGCGGGGTAGGGGTAGGGGTAGTCGACGGCGGTCGACTGGCAGTGCTTCGGCGATAGGGTGGCTATGGTTGACGGCGGTAAGCAGGGTGATGACGAGGGCGAGTGTGGCAGCAAGGTGCTCCTCTATTTCGGACGAAAAATAGAGGAAAAGGAGATAAAGGCGATGAGGGGGGCAACTTCGGTGGTTGGAGGTGGCGAGGACGATGGGCGATGGTGGCGGTGCACTGCGATGAAGGGCAGAACATGGTGACGAGGAGGCTAGGGGCGACAGAGATGGCGCAATGGGTTTCGACGGAGATGTGATGAAGAAGAAGATGGGGGGGTTGGCTAACGGAGGAGATGATTGGGAGAGAGGTTTGCGGGATGGCGAGGTGACAGGGACGAGGACGGTGGTTGGAAGAGCTGCGGTTTCAGGAGAGAGGAACAGGGGAAGGAAGGTGAGGAAGACGAGGGGTTTCAACAGGGGAGTAGAGAGAGAACGGGGGTCTGTACAGTAGCTAGGGCTAGGTTAGGGGTTAGGGTAGGATAATATATATACGGTATAGATGGATATTGGGTTATTGGGTTTAAGATCCAATAAGAATGGGTATTGGGTATGGATTCAAAGAGAAGAAGACTATAGGGTTTTGGGTAATGGGTTAGAATCCAAATAGATAAATAAATAATACAATGAAAAGAATATAAATTGGGCTTTAAATTAGAATTTACTAAGAAAAATAGATCGAGTACAATAATAAAATAATTCAATAGATGAATTTAAAATAGATAATCAAGAAATAACAATTAATTATTATAATAAAATCGTACAACAAAATAATATTCGGGTTTAACAATTTTTATTTTTATTTTTAAAATAATCTAATAATAATATATTTGTTTTAGGCTCGAATATAAATAGTTGATCAATAAGATATAGAAAATAACATCAAAATACACCATTATTCGAAATGAATAAAATTTTCGATTAGGAAACACTTTAATAAAATATCCGAATAAATTTAGCAGAAAATAACTTATAAAATTCAAATTGTAGAAAATACCCGGAAAATACTTATTGTCGGGAATGGGGGTTACACATACAATGATTTCTAATAAATTTTCAGAGAACTTCATTTATCTAGTACATTTTGCATATATTTATGCATATATCAATCTACTTTTATTTAATATGGAATCTAGCATACAATTCGCATGTATAAATTTTCACATTCAAGGTTTAAATCCATGAAAATAAATTAAATAATATGAACAATAATCATTCAACAGCTAGAATTTAGAGAGAGCAATCACATATGACATTTCCACATGCATGAAATCTAATCACCATTTTACATGTTATTTAATCATAACCACTACTATATCAATTTAAACAAAATCTTGAGAAATTTCTACTCACATGTGTTTCACATCCAATTTTAATCATCATCTATATATTTATGACTAAGCATGAACAAATCTACCAAAGTATTAGAAAATATTGGAAACACCCACCTTTTTGATGAAGTCTTTGTACTAGAAATCTCCAAGCTTCTTCTCCTCAACTCCAATAGCTCCTTACACACACAAAAAGAAAAGCCCAATCCTTTCACCTTTGTTTTTGGCCGGCACTATTTGTAGATGGGGCAATTTGGGGTTATGATAACCACCCATAATCCCTCCACTAACTACCCCACTAACCACACTAAATGAGACCTTTAAATCAATTCAAAACTCTCTCTTATTCACATTGGCCGGCCACAATTTAGGGAAAAAGCACGGGTTCAAGATGGGTGTTAAGTGCACATAAGCTACAGACTAAAAATTATAAATTGTTAATTAATATAACCACATATATCACCCGAATTAATATGAATTAAATAAAGCTAGTTTAATTAGAACTAGATTACACTATCACATATAGAACTTTCTACAGCAGATTCATAATGACATTTAAATATTAATGCTGTTGAAAGTGATTAATAATAGAATTTCTAAAGTAAAAATACTGTCTTTAATTTATTTTGAATTTACTTTTAGCTACGATAGAATTTTTAGAATATTGTACTTTTTACAGCGTTTTAGAAACACTATTATATCCGTAAATAAACTGAATAGATAGGGGTAGATTGGAAAATTCCAACTAATCCAATTCCATTTCAAATCCCAACTCCTCCCCCAATCCAAATCCAATACCCTTCGACCTTTCCTCTACAAACCTAGTCCAAATCCCCCAATTACGACATCCTCACCCCGCACTGTCGACCCCCCTTGCGCGTCGCTCGCCACTGGGCCACTGTCGATCACCCCCTGCGCCCATTGAAATCCAAATCCCCAATCACGTCGTTCCCCACCCCGGCACCGTCGACCCCCTTGCGCCGCTGCTCGCACTGCACTGTCGTCAACCTCCTTCCCCTCTATGCCCTTCTTCTTGGTTGGTGTGGTGATTATCTAGTATGTAAAATTATCTCACAGTACTCATCTGACCTCTTAATAGTCTTTTCTTTTAATATACTATTACTATATGTTAAATTTCTGTATCTAACCCAATCCTTGAACTAGTAGTACCTGTTGAGCTGATTAATGGTGTATCAATAATATTTGTTGTATACATAGCCTTACAATTTGAGATGGGAAACGACTTATATAGATGCCATGTTCAGTTGCAACATGCTTTCATTTTATTCCACATTCACAGTATGTTTGCTTACTACTACTGCTATGTATGCCAATGCTATCTTTTGTTGATTATGAAGAAATTATCTACGTTTTTATTAGTAAATTTGTTTATATTTGTATATATTCTGCTAATGGTAAAATGACATGCTTGTACAATATGAGCATATGTTATATACTTGTAGTCATGCATGGATAATTGAATCTGCAGAGATACACAATTCTGTACGTATATAAGATATTTATCTATATGTGACTATGCACATTTTGCATGTATGGTGCAAAAATGAGTTCATATACCTGTACATGCACATATTGAGGATTCGATGAAGAATTGGTTGTGACAGAGCATATACACATAAAGACAATTGCTATTATTGTCTTGTATGTGCACATTAAATCATAAATGTTAGTTTGTGTATATATGCGTGCATACATACACGTGTGCATACATACCTGATGCGGTTTGTTTTTGGAGTGTAGGGGCAACATGTGTGAGTTCTCTCAGTTTGTATGGTGGAAGTCCCTACGCAGTACTGGCGTCGGTCCGACCCCAGGTAGCGGGAGCGGGAGCGCAGAGGGGCTCGGAAGAGAGGATGGGTGCTCAGCTCGGATCCAAGAGCTCGGCTTGGCTGGGTCTTCTGTACCTACACACGGCCTGGAAACACCGGGAGAAGTTCCGAGACAGGCCCTCCGACGAACTAGTCAGTCACGGAAAAAGAGACTGGACAGCTAGGATTCAGGTGGGGAGAGATTGATTACCTTTTACAGTGAGGAGGGGGTGGATTATTTACAGACAGGGGTAAACGGGTCTGGAGCCCTGGCGGGCCGGGTTGGACCCATTTGCCTATGGGCCTGGGCTGGCTGAGGCACATTGGACTGTAGCTGGTCTGATGATCACACGGGGGAGAATTCAGAAGAGATCAGAGGGCTCTGAGTGATGCTGCATAATTTATCTGCTGCATAATTTATCCCACATTACAAGCACCCACTCCTGCGGGACTATGCCTGGCGGGTCGTAGAGGAGTAGTCGAGTCTTATGACGGAGAGTGAGTAGAGAGTTCCTATAACTAGGATTGGTTTGGAGATGACACTGGACTGGTTTTAGGGCCCACATTACCGAGCACGAGGACACCGGAGGCCGAGCATAGGGGTCTGCGGCGGAGCAGGTCATGGTGATTCCCTTTTGAACAAAATGTTGGGCGAAGTTTGGCTCGAACCATCGGGGCTTGAGGGGGTCGAAAGGACGAGCGAGGCCACGTGACGTGGCTTGTTGAAACTATCCCTGTGCTCGAGATGTAGGTCGACCGTCGAGGCTGCAGTGGGTCGGTAGGACGAGCGAGGCCAAGTGACTTAGCCTGTTGAAGCTACCCCCATGCTCGAGATATAGGTCGACCGTCGAGTCCTTAGAGGGTCGGCAGGACGAGCGAGGCCCAGTGACTTGGCAAGTTGAAGCTACCCCTGTGCTCGAGATGTAGGTCGACCATCGAGACTAGAAGGGGGGTCGGCTGGACGAGCGAGACCAAGTGACTTGGCCAGTTGAAGCTACCCCTGTGCTCGAGATGTAGGTACACCATCGAGCCTAGAGGGGGGGTCGGCTGGACGAGCGAGGCCAAGTGAGTTTGCCTATTGAAGCTACCCCTGTGCTCGAGATGTAGGTCGATCGTCGAGGCTGGAGGGGGTCGGCAGGATGAGGAAGGCCAAGTGACTTGGCCTGTTGAAGCTACCCCCATGTTCGAGATATAGGTCAACCGTGGAGGCTTTAGGGGGTCGGCAGGACGAGCAAGGCCAAGTGACTTGGCCTATTGAAGCTACCCCTGTGCTTGAGATGTATGTAGACCATTGAGGCTAGAGGGGGGTCGGCTGGACGAGCGAGGCCAAGTGACTTGGCCTGTCGAAGCTACGCATGTGCTCAAGATGTGGGTCGACCATCGAGGCTGAAGGGGATCGGCAAGATGAGCGAGGCCAAGTGAGTTGGCCTGTTGAAGCTACCCCTGTGCACGTGATGTAGGTCGATCATCGAGGCTGGAGGGAGGGTCGGCAGGATGAGTGAGGCCAAGTGACTTGGCCTGTTGAAGCTACCCATGTGCTCGAGATGTAGGTTGACCACGAGGCTAGAGGGGGGTCGGTAGGACGAGCGAGGCCAAGTGACTTGGCCTATTGAAGCTACCCATGTGCTCAAGATGTAGGTAGACCATCGAGGCTAGAAGAGGGTCGGCTGGACGAGCGAGGCAAAGTGACTTGGCCTGTTGAAGTTATGCATGTGCTCGAGATGTGGGTCAACCATTGAAGCTGAAGGGGATCGGCAGAACGAACGAGGCCAAGTGAGTTGGCCTGTTGAAGCTACCCCTGTGCTCGAGATATAAGTCGACCATCAAGGCTAGAGGGGGGGTCGACAGGACGAGTGAGGCCAAGTTAATTAGCCTGTTGAAGCTACCCCTGTGCTCAAGATGTAGGTCCACCGTCGAGGCTGGAGGGGTTCGGCAGGACGACCGAGGCCAAGTGACTGGGCCTGTTGAAGCTACCTCCATGATCGAGATATAGGTCGACCGTCGAGGCTTTAGGGGGTCGGCAGGACGAGCGAGGCCAAGTAACTTGACCTGTTGAAACTACACCTGTGCACGAGATGTAGGTCGACCATTGAGGGTAGAGGGGGGGTCAGCAGGATGAGTGAGGCCAAGTGAGTTGGCCTGTTAAAGCTACCCCTGTGTTTGAGATGTAGGTCGACCGTCGAGGCTGGAGGGGGTTGGTAGGACGAGCGAGGCCAAGTGAGTTGGCCTGTTGAAGCTATCCCTGTGCTCGAGATGTAGGTCGACCGTCAAGGCTGGAGGGGGTCGGCAGGACGAGCAAGGCCAAGTGACTTGGCCTGTTGAAGCTACCTCTGTGCTCGAGATGTGGGTCAACCATCGAGGCTGTAGGGGATCGGCAGGACGAATGAGGCCAAGTGAGTTGGCATGTTGAAGCTACCCCTGTGCTCGAGATGTAGGTCGACCGTCGAGGCTGAAGGGGGTCGGCAGGACAAGCGAGGCCAAGTGACTTGGCCTGTTGAAGCTACTCCTGTGCTCGAGATGTGTGTTGACCATCGAGGCTGAAGGGGATTAGCAGGACGAGCAAGGCCAAGTGAGTTGGCCTATTCAAGCTACCCCTGTGCTCAAGATGTAGGTCGACCGTCGAGGCTGGAGGGGGTCAGCAGGACGCACGAGGCCAAGTGACTTGGTCGGTTAAAGCTACCCTCATGCTTGAGATATAGGTCGACCATCGAGGCTTTAGGGGATCGGCAGGACGAGCGAGGCCAAGTGACTTGGCCTATTGAAGCTACCCCTGTGCTCAAGATGTAGGATGACCATCGAGGCTAGAAGGGGGGTCGGCAGGATGAGTGAGGCCAAGTGAGTTGGTCTATTGAAGCTACTCCTGTGCTTGAGATGTAGGTCACCGTCAAGGCTGGAGGGGGTCGGCAGGACGGGTGAGGCCAAGTGAGTTAGCCTGTTGAAACTACCCCTGTGCTTGAGATGTAGGTCGACCGTCGAGGCTGGAGGGGGTCGGCAGGACGAGCGAGGCCAAGTGACTTGGCCTGTTGAAGCTACCCCTGTGCTCGAGATGAGGGTCGACCATCGAGGCTGGACGGGATTGACAGGATGAGTGAGGCCAAGTGAGTTGGCCTGTTGAAGCTACCCCTGTGCTCGAGATGTAGGCCGACTGTCGAGGCTGGAAGGGGTCGGCAGGACGAACGAGGCTAAGTGACTTGGCCTGTTGAAGCTATCCATGTGCTCGAGATGTGGGTCGACCATCGAGGCTGGAGGGAATCGACAGAACGAGCAAGGCCAAGTGAGTTGGCCTGTTGAAGCTACCCCTATGCTCGAGATGTAAGTCGACCATCGAAGCTAGAGGGGGAGTCGGTAGGACGAGCAAGGCCAAGTGAGTTGGCCTGTTGAAGCTATCCCTATGCTCGAGATGCAGGTCGACCGTCGAGGCTGGAGGGGGTCGGCAAGACGAGCGCGGTCAAGTGACTTGGCCTGTTGAAGCTCCCCCCATGCTCGATATATAGGTCGATCGTCGAGGCTTTAGGGGATCGGCAGGACGAGCGAGGCCAAGTGAGTTGGCATGTTGAAGCTACCGATATGCTCGAGATATAGGTCGACTGTCGAGGCTAGAGGGGGGGTCGGCAGGACGAGCGAGGCCAAGTGAGTTGGCCTATTGAAGCTACCCCTGTGCTCGTGATGTAGGTCGATCATCGAGGCTAGAGGGGGTCGGCAGGACGAGCGAGGTCAAGTGACTTGGCCTGTTGAAGCTACCCCCATGCTCGAGATATAGGTTGACCGTCGAGGCTTTAGGGGGTCGGCAGGATAAGCGAGGCCAAGTGACTTGGCCTGTTCAAGCTACCCCTGTGCTCGAGATGTAGGTCGATCATCGAGGCTAGAGTGGGGATCGGCTGGACGAGCGAGGCCGAGTGACTTGGCTTGTTGAAGCTACCCCTATGCTCACGATGTAGGTCGACTATCGAGGCTAGAAAGGGGGTCAGCAGGATGAGCGAGGCCAAGCGACTTGGCCTGTTGAAGCTACCCCCATGCTTGAGATATAGGTCAACCTCGAGGCTTTAGGGGGTCGGCAGGATGAGCAAGGCCAAGTGACTTGGCCATTTGAAGCTACCCCTGTGCTCGAGATGTAGGTCGACCATCGAGGCTAGAGGGGGCGCGGGGGGGGGGGGGGGGGTCAGCTGGACGAGCGAGGCCAAGTGACTTGGCCTGTTAAAGCTTCCCCTGTGCTCGAGATGTTGGTCGACCATCGAGGCTGGAGGGGGTGTCGGCAAGACGAGCGAGGCCAAATGAGTTGGCCTGTTGAAGCTCCCCTTGTGCTCGAGGTGTAGGTCGACCGTAGAGGAGGACAGTACTCTCACGGTCTTGAAGGGGGAGGACCTCTCGGTCATCTGCGCGAGTTACTTCATCAGGAAGGAGTACGAGCTGATGGTCCCGAGTGCTAGTCTTCGGCCAACCGACCCACTGGCGCCGTGGTACTGCATCTTCCCCGCTGATGTGTTCTCTTCGGGGCTTAGGCTACCCATCCACCTCTTCATCCGGGAGGTTCTTAACTGGTCCTCGTTGTGTCCAATGCAGTTTGGGCCGAACTCCTGGAAGCAAATGGTCAGCTTCATATTGTTGTGTACAGAGAGGAAGGTACACTGAGATTGAGTATCTTCTGAGACATGTTGGGGGTCAGCTCGTCTAGAGAGTTCGAGGCGATCTACTACGTATCGCCTCGGAGCGGGTGTAAGGTCGTGCACGGACACCCCGACTCAATAAATTAGTGGAAGAGAAAATATTTCGTCGTCCGGAACGAGGTTCAGTGGGATATTCCGACGAGGTGGAATTTTTATAAGTCGAAGTTCAAGTGGTCGAAGAAGGGCGATCTTTCGGCCGAGGAATGGTCTTTCGTGGAGCGCCTTCGGAAGAGCCACAGTATTAGTTGGCCAAAAGTGACGAAGAGTCATATGATCCAAGCCGGACTGAGCCCCGCCCCGCCCGTATGTTTTCGTTCATTTTTCTTTCTGTACTTCTCTTTTGTGCTCATTGTTTGTTAATGGGCTTTTTTGCAAAGATGGACCTCGAGGCGATCAAGGCAAGGAGGCTTGCCATGAATAAGGAGAAGGCGGAGCAATCCGAAAAGGGGAAGCAAGCGGCAGCTCCATCCCGAACAGCTTCCGAGGCTCTGTCCGAGCCGAAGTCGAAGAAGCAGAAGACGAGTCAGTCGAGGGAGGTCGCCCTCGTGCCGAGCAAGGGGGAAGTTCACAAGAAGAAATAAAAGATGATTAGATGTTGTTGATTACTTAGATGCTAAAGTTGTAACGTTGTACATTTGTTATTGTTGTATTTTAATTATTCTGCTGCTCGTTGATGTAAAAGACTCTGATGTAATTATTGTTGAAATGAAAGTTTTAAATTTCTTGTAAAATTGTACGAAATGAAGTGAAAAGATCCTGTGGAACTCGAATTCAGTCTGTTTTGGAATTCGGGGTGTTACAAGGGGAACCTCCGAACGAACTCCCGGAGGGATTCCCCATCCTTCTGTTTGAGGTCCAGAAGGGAGGAGCTCATCTTCTCGACCTTCCTGCTGGTCACGAAGTGGGCAAGGAAACCCGCCTCCAGCTGCTCGAAGGAGAAGACCGAGCCGGGGGCGAGTTTGGAGAACCACTCCCGAGTCGGGACCCCGGAGGGTAGCAGGGAAGGCACGACAGGGGAGGGGATCCGCAGTACTGTGAATCATCATGAGGATCTTAACCCCCTCCATGTGATTAGCAGAACACCCTTGTCATTATAGGTCTCGAATTGAGGCGGTCTGAAGTTCCGAGGAATCTCAGCTTCAAGGATTTAGGGGGAGAAAGGGGTTCCGGTCGGACGATGGCCGTGACCCTGCATTGGTCCGCCCTCACCGAGATGCACAAGACGGTTCTCCATTTCTTCCAAATGACGAAGGACGGGGTCCGCTGTTTGCTGGGGACGAGTCGATCCGCGGGACTCGCCGGCTTCCATTCCTGATCGGGTGGGCCGAACTGTGGTAGACCTCGGTAGCCGGACCGTTTCGGATTGCTTGAAGGATCTCCTACCGAAAGTTCTGGAATTTGACCCTTGTGACGGGGGCTTGTCCCCCTTGGTTCTGCAGGGGATTGTGCGCTTAGGAAGGTTGTCAGCGATGGTTCGAGGCCGAGTTGGAAGCGGCCTCTCCCCTAGTCCAGCTAGCTTGCATGTTTGAGATGACGCAGCGCAAATTCGACGCGATCGAAGGTCAAGCTGCGCCGTTGGCCAGGGGTTGGTTGGAACCCTGGTCATTCACACGGCTATGATGGTTAAGGTCCGGATGTCGTGCCGAGGTGACGGCCCTCCTGGGTTTGGGAGCCATGGAGGAGCTTGGACCTAGGTGCCGACTCTGGCTGGGCTCGAAAGGACAATAGTACTGAGGAGGAAAGTTTTCCACAGACGACGCCAACCTGATGCTGTTTGTTTTTGGGGTGTGGGGGCAATAGGTGTGAGTTCTCTCAATTTGTTTGGTGGAAGTCCCTACGCAGTACTGGCGTCGGTCCGACCCCGGGTAGCGGGGGTGGGAGTGCGGAGGGGCTCGGAAGAGAGGACGGGTGCTCGGCTCGGATCCAGGAGCTCGGTTCGGCTGGGTCTTGTGTACCTGCACACATCCTGAAAATATAGGGAGAAGTCCCAGCGACAGGTCCTCCGACGAACTAGTCAGTCACTAGAAAAGAGACTGGGCAGTTAGGGTTTAGGTGGGGAGAGATTTATTACCTTTTACAGTGAGGAGAGGGTGGAGTATTTATAGGCAGGGGTAAACGGGTCTGGAGCCCTGGCGGGCCGGGTTGGACCCGTTTGTTCATGGGCCTGGGCTGGCTGAGGCCCATTGAACTGTAGCTGGTCTGATGATCACAGGGGGGAGGATCCAGAGGAGATCAGAGGGCTCTGAGTGATGCTGTATAATTTATCCCATATCAATACCAATTCGCAAGAGACACAAATTCATACAATTTAATCGAATTGATCATGTGTGTATACATACAGGTGTGCATACATACATGTATATTTTCTGGTTCGTGCTGTTTTTTGTTCGTGTGTTTGTGTGTGTAAATAGATTCATGCTTAGGTTGCCTCGCATTTACATCTCTCTCATGATACCATTTCTCTTTGTTCTTTTTGAATATGGTCTAATTTCTTTTATGCTAAACATATGCATATTCCTACTACCTGCCAAGATGTAAGCTATCATCACGAGTATCACTTGTATTATATTTAGCTAATTTGTATGCCAGCATGAAGTTCATTATGTCGTGATCCGTAAGGTATATGCTGATTATAAGTACACAGGTCAAAACAGACATTAGCTTAACTTTTGTTGTTCAAGCTTGAAATTTTTGATCGAGATATTAGGAAAGATGAAAATTTTAATATGAAGAACCATGATAAAGTTACCTTAATGTCAATCTATTCAATACAGTATCAGTTCAAGGATTTCCTGGTGGAAGTTTTCGATTCTTTCTGCTTGCTATGCGAACCATCCTTGTAGCGGAAATATTCCGCGCTTTTTCCAGAGAGCAAGAGTACTGCTATATTATGAATATAGAAAGTAGATGGCATGAGAGACTAGCTAAAATGGGAGAAAGTTTCTTGTGATTATAAAATTAATGTTTCACTTAATTTATCTCATTAATTGATTGCTTGAACTACCCCTTATTTTCTTTATTCTTCTCTTTTGTTAATGGCTTATCAATTATCAGCTAGTAATTTTTCATTTCATTTAGGAAGTTTTTGTCCCAACCTTAGGCATATCATTATCATCACTATCAGATATATTCAAAAAATCGATACTCAGGTGAATCAGAGTTGTTAGAAATGTTTACATATCCTAACTCTTTCAATTTTTTTCTTCTGCATATCTATGTTTTCCTATGATGGAGATGACTAATAATTAGTAAATAATCCTCGTCTTTTTTTTCTTGAGCAATACTCAATCTGAATGCATGACTTATTGATCTGCCAGACTTAACAGTTTGGATAGGCAAGGTATGAAATTTATAATCTGCTATACAGCATGTACTCCTGTGATCAAATTGATTGCACATAAAATACTTCTCTCCATATGCTTCCCTGTGATCAGTTTCTTTTGCATACACTACTCTTCATACATCATATCATAGACAATACGTGCTTTCCTATGACCAATTCCTTGGGCATGAAATACTTGTTTCCATACATAAATCATATGATGGTACTGACATAAGGTTCACAAAGGAACAAAATCTTATCATATAAAATAGTTTTTTTTCTCAAAGAAATTTCCTTGTTACTAAAATCTATATGTTACAGATGAGACCTTCAAGTGATCGCTGAACTTGATGACAAGATTTGCAACGAGTTTATTTTGAGTAGTGTTTTGAGGTCCAAAGGTAGAGTAGTATTCGAACATGTCGTTGCTTCCCGTGCTGATGAGGAAGAGGGACTTTGACAGGAGGTAAGCTACCCTTTCCTTTCCTATTAGTTCCACAAAAACATCGATGCCCCTCTTGAAATCCACAATTTGGGTAGTGAAGGTTATTGCTGTACCCTGATAATTAATATTAATCATTGGATCAACTTCATATTAATAGTATACATTCAGACTATGAGGTTGGAAAATTATTGCATACAGTGGTATCAAGAATTCCTGAACCTCCAGAAGCAAAGTTCACTCCTTGTAATATTTCAGTCCCAATCTTGAGAGAGAGAAATGGAGGTGGGCTTTGCTGAAAACCTACAAACTTGGCTGATATGCACAAATGTAAACGTTGTAAAATAATTGGCAGATGCCACAAGGCTTAAAAGGAAAAAGGAAAATTTGTTCTCGTGTTCATTTTTACTGAAAAGTCTCAACAATGGCACCTAATTTGCCGAACTGAAATTCTTTTATGGTTATCATATACTAAGGCTTCTGTTCCCCTATCTTTTCCTACCAATAGGTAAGAAGTTGATGTTTCTTGTTCCTGTACGATGATTAATTTTGTATTTTTTGATTGAAACTGACATGCTCGCATTCTTTTTGATTGAAGCTCACATACTTTTTAAAATAAGTCACTATGTTTGACTGTATTTTCAAAACACTGAAATTTACGACGGCGTTTAGCAAACGCTGTCGAAAGATTGTGTTTTGAAAATGCTGTCAAAACACTATCTTTTTATAGCGTTCTCAAAACGCTGTCAAAGAAACGGTATTTCCGAAACGCTATAAAAGGCGCAGCGTTTCAACAAAATGGTATCATAACTAAAGCATTTCCGAAACGCCATAAAAGGTACAACGTTTCCACAAAACGCTATATAGTTACTATAGCGTGGGCTACGACAACGTTTTCAGAACGCTATCGTAGACCTTCTATAGCATTTTACAAATACTGTCAAATGTCATATCTGTTGAAGTGTTATGCATTCATACTTAGTAAATGGAATAAAAATATATATATAACTCCGAAAGATTTTTACAATTAACATGTGCTCTGCAAACACGTGTATTGCCCGTATAAAACAAAATATATTTGAGCTGACTCAAAAATAGGAGAAATGGTGAGAACGGAAAAATATATAAACAATCGAAATGAAAAATACATAGGATATTTGTATAAAAAAATATATGTTATGGATATTTCTGTAATAATACAAAACACACATATGTAATACATGTGCTGCAAAATTGTATTAACTCAATTTTGCAGAGTGTTACACGCATTCCCGGTGGGGGCATCCCCGACGGTTGCCCCGGTGTTTAAAAATGTTGGGATTGGCAAAAAAAATGCTGGGATTTCTTTCTTCGTTTGGGATATGCTTGTTTGCAATGTGTGCAATGTGCATGTTGCTTGAACAAAATTTTCTTGAGAACTAACCAACGTGAACCCCTTCTGCCCAAAATTCAAACCGCTACAAAAAAAGAAGAAAAAAATCTCAAAAATCCCAACACAACTCATCCCAACTCATGTCTCCCTTATCCCACCTCCCGTCGACGCCCTCCCACTTCTGCATCCAGATCCCAATAGAAACACACTAGTTAATTCATCGTAAGTTTGGGAGAGGGAGATCCCGACATCATCCCGGTTCTCGACGTCATCTCCAAATCCCGACGACATCCTAATTCCCGACGTCCATCCCGTCTGCCTAACGCCATCCCGAACTACTACCACCACTACTTCTACTACTTCCCGCCGAAAAGCACTACTTCTACTAATCCTGCCGAAGAGTATTAATCCCTGTTGAAAAGCACTACTCCCTGCAGAAAAACAATACTACTCCTCCCTACATCACAATGCGCCGTCACCAAGCACCGTCCCTGCAACATGAACATCGTCAATATTCTAAACTCATGTTGCTTGAACCAACTTGAGTTTGAGAGTTGTGTTAGATGTGAGATATTATATTACTCAGTTTAATCTCGTATCGGAAAATATATTAGTTTAATCCTTACTCCTCTCTTATATACAGGAGACATTGTACTCAGTTACAATAAATCCAAGAATCCAAGAATCTAATAAAGTATTTTTTTCTATCTCTAAATCTAACTTGGTATCAGAACCTTTATTTACAGAGGGTCTATACTATTTGTTCTCCTCGTCATCAAGGTGGAGTGGTTCCCGCCTTCATCGGAATCACTCCACCTCCCATCGCCGATATCCCTCTCCCGATCCCAATCAAATACCAAATCCCCCAACTCTAATTGATGCCCTCCAACTACCCATAACCTCACTAACAAACACAAATACTCCTGCTCGGTTGTCATTCTCGCTAGCCAAACTAATCCGACAACCCAAACCAGTTTTCGGCACCGCGCCTCAAACCTATACTGCATCTATCCTAGGGATGGCATTCGGGCCACTCGGGCCAGGCCGGGCCGGGTTAGCCCGGGCTTTGCCCGGTCCCGGGTCGACCCAGCCGGGCCGGGCTCATCGTTGAAAACCTTGGCCCGGACCTGGCCCCCGGCCCCAAGGGTGGGGGCCTGGCCGGTATTTTAGGGGATTTTTTTTTTTTGTAATATCATTTTTGGGGGATCAAGTCTTAAATTGTAATTTCATAACAATTGCAAAGAACCAAGTATTAAATTGATTTAATAAATTTGAAGTTTTTAAATAAAATTTCATACAAATTAGATCAAATTTCAAAACAAGGGAATTACTTGAATTTAAAGATCGAGATGGCCTCTATTTAGATTGAAGAGAAGGTATTGGACTATTGTCGTGCAATTTTACTTAACCTAAATATAGAATCTCATTATCCTAAATTTCTCAATTAATTACAATATATTGTCCATCATTTTAATGTAAATTGACTAAATGTAATCATTCATTTCTCGCTACTTGTTGATCCAGCTTGTGCTTCAAGTAAGTCTTGGGTCCTCTCTTCCACTTTCATCCAATCTTTGGCGCATACTAGCATTTTCAAATTTTTGGCTGTCAATCGGTTCCTGTTCGGGCTCATTATCCTGCCACCAAGAGAGAAAGTACTTTCCGATACAACGGTTGACACCGGTGTTGTTAGCAAATCTCTAGCCATACGAGAAAGAATATTAAAAATTACTTCATTACTCTTCCAAAACTGTAACACATTTACTACATCTTCAACTGTACTTTGTGCATTATACCAATTCAACTCATTTGGTGAATTGGTTCCTAGTTTTTTTGGTTTCATAAGATTTAAAGCACTACCTCTAGCATGACTCTTTCCTTTTGCTAATTTGGAGGAAGAAGAAAAAGAAGAATCAATATTTTGTGTTTGTGTTTGTGTTTGTGTAGTGTTAGATGAATAAAGCCTGTCATAAGAATCATATAACCTAGTCAAAATATTCTCAAATTTACGAGTAAAAGCAACATAATCAAAATCTAGTATTGCATCGTGTGGGGCATAAGTGTAAAAAATTTCAATTAAATTTTTTGTGCTATATAATTTAATCATAGGATTCATTACACTAGCTACACAATATAATATAGGAAGTGGATGAAAATATTTCAAAAATTTAATATATGCCGCATTAACCATATCTCCAATAAAAGGGTCATTTTGCAAATCTTTAATTGTTGTCATCATAGTGACAATTTAAAGTAAAATACCACTAGATGTAGATGTATATGTTTTTGAAAATTGCAAAGTAGCATCGTTAAAAGGTTCTACAAATTTATACAAACTATCGGCAAAAAACCAAAAATCATCATCTAACATACAATTTTGCATACCCATTGCGACACAAAAATCTCTAAGATTAAAACGGTAATGAAGAACAACACCTAATAAATCAAAGGTAGAATTCTAACGATGCCTAACATCTTTAGGAAAACGTTTACATACAAGTCCCGTAAGTGTACACCAATCATGAAAAGCTTGATAAATTGGGCCACTCAATGTAATATAATGAACACAATCTCTCATTGCATCAAGTTTATTATTTCCATATTTTAGTACATCTTGCACACAAAGATTTAAAATGTGACCGGCACACCTAACATGAAATATTTCGGGTGCTATAGGATCTAAAGTAATTTTCAAACTATTAATTGCCTTATTAATATTGGAGGCATTATCATAACCAATAGTAAACATTTTATCATAAATACAAAAAATATTACATGCTTCCATAATGTGTATGGCTATAATTTCACCCTTATGTGGGTACCTAACATATCCAAATGAAATTATCCTCTTTTGAAGTACCCAATCCGAATCTATCCAATGACATGTTACACACATCATTGGAATGCCGTTTACTCCTACCCACCCATCCGATGTCAATGAAACCCTAGTGTTTAGTGATGTTAGTGTTGCTATCAAAAAACCTTAGTCTCATTGTAAACTAATTTATAATCACTCTTAACTACATTCCTAGCAATCTTTTTATAATGGGGGTTGAAGGGGATTTGTACAAAAGTCTCTATATATTTTTTTTCACCATACAAATATGGTAATTCACCCCTAATTACTAACTTAGCCATTTTCCTACGAACGAGATCGTGATCATAGCTATGACTATCTACTTGATCGGTTTTAGGATGTATTCTTTGTTGTGTGAGATTGTCTTTCGAAAATTGTGGTTGACATTTGTTTAAGTGACGTTGAAGTATACCCGTACCCGATCCTATTTTAAACTTATATGGTGTTTGACACTTCTTACATATTTTAAGTCCTACACTCTTATCATTTCGTGAAGGGATAAAATTGAAATAATTGTGTACTTCGGAAGTAGTCTCTCTTCTTTTCCTTGAGGTTAGAGACGGACCTTGTTTCAATGGTTGTGGTTCTACATGATCTTTTATTTCTATAGGATTTGAGTGTGTTTCATTCAAATCGGGAAAACTATCATAATTCATGAATGTTTCTTCACTATCTATATATGGATTTGGAAGGGAAGGAATGTTATGACTAGTGGACTCTTGACTACTATGTCTACCACCGCCGCGTGATTGATTAGAGGCCATTTAACTATAAAAACTAGTGTATGTAAAAATTTGAAAGAAAGCAACAATCTATCTCAATTAAAAAAATAACAACAATATCAAAAACTAGTGAGTGAGTTGTGTATGTATGTTTTACCACTTTACCAAAATTATAAATAAAATCTTTAAAACATGAGAAAAAAAGTTCAAGAAAACCAAAACTAATTAAGGGATGTGTATGAGAATAATCAACTATGTTAAATCTACAAATTAAAAAAATACTAAAATACCGTAGGTGTAACACCCCAAATTTTTTTTTTTGCAAACTAAACCTCTAAATTCAATTCCTTCAATTTCTATATCAATTTAAACATAAACTACGATAGGTATATTTCAAATAAAATTTTGGCAGTCTCCCCTGAAATTTCTGCCCCGAAACACAAAAGGCTTACGGAATTCTGCTCTAAATTCCGTAGCTCACAACGCAGGCAATAAAATCATGAGCTCCTCAGGCCAAAATGAGCAGAATAACACAGACAATATAAATATCATGCTCTGGGGGCCAAATTCATAACAGAATATCAAATATTAAATGAAAACCATAAATTCCTTTGAAAACGTATAAGATTTTTGTAAAGATTTAGGAAAACCTTTTTAAAAGTCAACCACAGAACCCAATACTCCACAACAAGGTGGGTATGGGCTTTCTTACCTCATCACAGCACTATATATATATACTTTTTCCTTAATACAAAATAATACATTAGCGATCCACATTTCTTTATGTGCTAAGTACATAGAATCTATCATTTCAACAAGGATATAATATCTAACTCTATCTCTAGCTCGCCAAGGCTGCTAGTAAACCTGCAGAAGAGTTAGGGTTGTCCACCCTCAGGGAGGGACCCCCCTAACCCCCAGAAAACATCAGGGGTTAGCCATTTCTGGTGTGAGTATAATTTAAAGAGTCTAACAAATAAATTAACTTGTATAAAGAAAATAAATTGAACTTACAAATATCGAGATAAGAAATATCAACCTGGAATCTGAATATAAAACTTCACAATTATTGCTTTACATCAAAGCATTCTTCGAATCTGCATCCAACTATATATATATAGCTTCACTACATACATCCCACTAACCACGTATATACTTTAATCGTTTCTTATTCACATAATAATGTATCACATAAGTATCACACAAAAGTACTTTCTTTATTTCTCGTTCTATTAATATATATTTAATCACATAATGCTACTACGTCTAATCTTCATGTTTATTAGACCACGCACTTCATTTATCAGAATTACATCAACAACTCCCTCATTCATCCTAGAAGCTCTGCCAAGGCAGGTAGTTCCTCGACACACTTCCAAGTTACACAAACTTATAACACAACATATTTTCCTTTAATAACCATTTTCAAAACCACTCTCTTATTACATACATCGCACGCATACAATTAATAATAATACCATCTACATCTTCATAACATCTAATTACAAGTATTTATTTTATTGAATAACATCACGTTTATCTGTTTTTATAGCCTCATAAACATATGCATACATTCCCAGAATATCGCATTCATTTATGTCGTATAACACAAACATCACACCTCATTTCACATTGCGAGTTACTTGCATTTCATCACATCATTACATATCACTAATTAGAAAGCTTATTCTCCTTGCATCAAAAGCATGTTTTATGGCTCATTCTCATCTCATTATATCACTTAGTTACTACTCAATCGAATTGAGAATTAAACTTACTTTCATTTTCACTTATATCTCAATTTACCATTAATTTCACTTTCATTCTCATCAATTTATACTCCATATCCCAAACATAGTTTGGGCAATAATTTATCACACCCCAAAGCCGATAGCTTGGGTAATAATCACCGCACCCCAAACACATAGTCTGGATAATATCACATCACATCTCAAGCCAATAGCTTGGTTATTAATTTACTTCAATTACTTTTCATCTTCACTTTACTTTATTCTTCATTTCCATTATTCATTACCGATATCATGCCACTCACCCTGCGAATTATGCCAAGGCAGGTAGTTCCCACAATTTCCACAGAAATAGCAGGCAAGCAGTTCCTCGACACAATTCCAAGGTGTATCAACTCAAATCATCCTATATTTCACTTTAATAATCATTTTCATTACACAATTACTTCATACTATTCATATTAACACACGTCTCTTTTACTTTTTATTTTAAATTAACTACATGCTACATTTATCACTTCTTTTCATACACAAACTCATAAACTCGTATTCCTTCATATTCATTTCATTCACAACCACTTTCTTTCATATTCACAATTCACATTCTTTACTTACACATTCTTATTTACACTTATTTATTTTATTAGTTTGTCGACCAGTGAGCCACAGTATCCCAATATACTGAAAGCTGACAGCCCAGTAAAACACGCGGACCGATGCTCACACAGAGTCTTACTCGTCCGAGGCTACGTCTTCCTCCCAGCCTATGCCAGCGAGGGAACTCCGCACCCCAGATAAACTGGGTACTTCCTCCTAGCCAAAGCCAGGAGGGAAAAACTCCACACCCCAGGTAAACTGGGTACTTCCTCGCAACGGCTGTCATCAAGGGAAAAACACCGCACCCCAGGTAAACTGGGTACTTCCTCCTAGCCGGTAGCCAGGAGGGAATAACACCGCACCCCAGGTAAACTGGGTACTTCCTCGCGACAGCTGTCATCGAGGGAAAACCGGGCCTCAAGCCGATAGCTTGGGCGATAAAACTCCGCACCCCAGGTAAACTGGGTACTTCCTCCCAGCCGAAGCCAGGAGGGAAAAAGGAATACGAGTTTATGAGTTTGTGTAGGAAAAGAATTGATAAATGCAGTATGTAGTTAATTTAAAATGAAAAGTAAAAGAGACGTGTCTTAATATGAATAGTATGAAGTAATTGTGTAATGAGAATGATTAAAGTGAAATACGGGATGATTTGAGTTGATACACCTTGGAATTGTGTCGAGGAACTACTTACCTGCTATTTCTGTGGAAATTGTGGGAACTACCTGCCTTGGCATAATTCGCAGGGTGAGTGGCATGATATCGGTAATGAATAATGGAAATGAAGAATAAAGTAAAGTGAAGATGAAAAGTAATTGAAGTAAATTAATAATCAAGCTATCGGCTTGAGATGTGATGTGATATTACCCAGACTATGTGTTTGGGGTGCGGTGATTATTACCCAAGCTATCGGCTTTGGGGTGTGATATATTATTGCCCAAACTATGTTTGGGATATGGAGTATAAATTGATGAGAATGAATGTGAAATTAATGGTAAATTGAGATATAAGTGAAAATAAAAGTAAGTTTAATTCTCAATTCGATTGAGTAGTAACTAAGTGATATAATGAGATGAGAATGAGCCATAAAACATGCTTTTGATGCAATGATAATAAGCTTTCTAATTAGTGATATGTAATGATGTGATGAAATGCAAGTAACTCGCAATGTGAAATGAGGTGTGATGTTTGTGTTATACGACATAAATGAATGCGATATTCTGGGAATGTATGCATATGTTTATGAGGCTATAAAAACAGATAAACATGATGTTATTCAATAAAATAAATACTTGTAATTAGATGTTATGAAGATGTAGATGGTATTATTATTAACTGTATGCATGCGATGTATGTAATAAGAGAGTGGTTTTGAAAATGGTTATTAAAGGAAAATATGTTGTGTTATAAGTTTGTGTAACTTGGAAGTGTGTCGAGGAACTACCTGCCTTGGCAGAGCTTCTAGGATGAATGAGGGAGTTGTTGATGTAATTCTGATAAATGAAGTGCGTGGTCTAATAAACATGAAGATTAGACGTAGTAGCATTATGTGATTAAATATATATTAATAGAACGAGAAATAAGGAAAGTGCTTTTGTGTGATACTTATGTGATACATTATTATGTGAATAAGAAACGATTAAAGTATATACGTGGTTAGTGGGATGTATGTAGTGAAGCTATATATATATATATAGTTGGATGCAGATTCGAAGAATGCTTTGATGTAAAGCAATAATTGTGATGTTTTATATTCAGATTCCAGGTTGATATTTCTTATCTCGATATTTGTAAGTTCAATTTATTTTCTTTATACAAGTTAATTTATTTGTTAGACTCTTTAAATTGTACTCACACCAGAAATGGCTAACCCCTGATGTTTTCTGGGGGTTAGGGGGGTCCCTCCCTGAGTGTGGACAACCCTAACTCTCCTGCAGGTTTACTAGCAGCCTGGCGAGGTAGAGATAAAGTTAGATATTATATCCTTGTTGAAATGATAGATTCTATGTACTTAGCACATAAAGAAATGTGGATCGCTAATGTATTATTTTGTATTAAGGAAAAAGTATATATATATAGTGCTGTGATGAGGTAAGAAAGCCCGTACCCACCTTGTTGTGGAGTATTGAGTTCTGTGGTTGACTTTTAAAAAGATTTTCCTAAATCTTTACAAAAATCTTATACGTTTTCAAAGGAATTTATGGTTGTTATTTAATATTTGATATTCTGTTATGAATTAGGCCCCCAGAGCATGATATTTATATTGTCTGTGTTATTCTGCTCATTTTGGCCTGGGGAGCCCATGATTTTATTGCCTGTGTTGTGAGCTACGGAATTTACAGCAGAATTCCGTAAGCCTTTTGTATTTTGGGGCAGAAATTTCAGAGGGAAAGTCTGCCAAAATTTTATTTGAAATATACCTATCTTAGTTTATGTTTAAATTGATATAGAAATTGAAGGAATTGAATTTAGAGGTTTAGTTTGCAAATAAAAAATAAAAATTTTTGGGGTGTTACAGTAGGAGTGCTTGAAGTTTGAAGAATGATTGTTGAGAAAGTTGAGACTTGAGAGTTGAGAGCTTGATTGTTGTTGTTGATTTTCCTTCATTCAAAATGTAGAGAGATTTGATCTGACAAAGTTGAGAGTGGTGATCACTTGATTGTTGTTGTTGATTGGAGAGAAAGTAGAGAGAATGAGATATTTGAGTGAATTAGTGAAGAGAAATGAAAGAAATGGTGTGGTATATATAGAATATGCAAATTTTTTGATTTCCCAAAGTACCACCCAAAACTAGCCAGTATAAATCTGTTGGGGGGCATTTTGGTAATTTTTAACTTTTTTTTTTATTTTTTGGAAAAAAAACTGAAGCCAACGGTCGGCCCGGACCTGGCCCGAGCCTGGGCGGGCCGGTTCAGCCAGTCCCGGGCCTGGCCAAACCGGACTTTTTTGCCATTTTGAAGGACCGGACCAGCCCCATGGGTAGGGGGCCCGGTTCGCGGTTCAGACCAAAAAGGAGGAGGGCCGGACCGGTCCTGTACTGGCCCGGACCTGCTGCCATCCCTAATCTATCCCGAATCTGATCCTAAACCCACTTTCCAATCCCACTAAATCTGAGCCATTGCTCAACAAATCCAAATCCACCCTTACTGTTGAGCAAACCAATCAAATTCCTAACCCTAAGTCAACCACCTCTTCACACATTTCAATCCCTCATCTGATCATATTCCTATCTTCCTTCATTCTAATTTCTGTTTCAACATGAAGCATAAATTCTGTTTTGAAAAGTTTTGGCTTCAAGATCAACTGTTTGTTAATCTTGTTTCGGAATGTCTTGCTGCGGTTTCTGGATCTTCTGGGTTAGGTAACATCCTGCTCAAGCTTCATGCTATTAAGTTCGGTTGCAAAATATGGAGATCGGAGAGACAAAGCAACACCAATTTCCTTAAGTATTTTCTATTGCATACCATTGCTTCCATCGATAGGATGGAAGAGTCTGGGTCCATATCCGAGTCTTGTAGATCGGAACGCCGATCTTGCAAGCTTGAATATGAGGACATCCTTCATCAGGATAATCTTAAATGGGCTCAGAGAGCTCGTGTCAACTGGATCAAGGAGGGTGATGCTAATACTGCGTTCTTTCATAACTTTGCTTCCCATAGACAATGTTGCAACCGCATTTCTTCCATCACTGCTCAGGGTGAGGAACTTACGTCTGATGAATCCATTCATCGGGAATTTCTTTCATTCTACAAAAATCTTATTGGATCTAAGAAGCATCGTATGATCGAGCTCGATTGGATTCAACTTTATGGTATCCAACAGCATGATCTTTCTTCCCTCGAAGCCCCTTTCTCTCTCGAGGAGATCAAATCGGCCGTATTTGCTTTAAAAAGCGATTCGGCTCCCGGGCCCGACGGTTTTCCTGCTTTCTTTTTCCAAAAATTTTGGGATCTGCTTAAGGCAGATCTTCTCAAAATGTTTCAGGATCTTCATCTAGGATCCTTTTCTTTCGACCGTATCAATTATGCTCACATTGTTCTTATTCCTAAGTTCATTGGAGCTCATCTAGTCACTGAGTTCAGACCCATCAGCCTCATCAACACTTCTTTCAAAATAATTATGAAAGTTCTTTCTTCCAGATTGAGTGCTATTATTTCTCCGATGATTGACCCGGTTCAGTCGGGATTTATCAAAGATCGATTTATCCTCGATAGTGTAGCCTCGGCTCAGGAAATTATTTCCCATTGTCATAGAACCCAATCGGAGGGCATCCTCCTTAAGCTTGATTTTCAAAAAGCCTACGACAATGTTAATTGGGATTTCCTGTTGGACATTCTTATCTTTCGAGGATTTGGTCCCAAATGGATAGCGTGGATCAAATCCAGTTTATATTCAGGCACGTCATCCATTTTTATCAATGGGGCGGAAGGTCACAAATTCAAACTCAAATGTGGTCTCCGCCAAGGAGACCCCCTATCTTCGCTCCTCTTCTCTCTTGTTGCTGACGTTTTTAGCAGACTTCTCAGGAACGCTTGGAATTTGAACATGATTGAAGGTCTGGGCAGCTCCCCCTACCTTGAGGGAGTGCTCAACCTTCAATATGCGGATGACATAATCATTTTCACCAAACCAAATACTCACTCCCTCCGTAACCTCAAGCTTCTCCTCTACTGTTTTGAGATGGCTTCTGGATTATCGACTAATTTTCAAAAATCCTCCGTTCTCTGGTTAGGTGGATCTCCCAATCGCCAAGAGGAAGTTCCAACATTTTTAACTGCCCAGTAGCTTTCTTCCCGATTACTTATCTGGGCATCCCCCTTCGTTGGGGTAAGTTGCATAGATCGGATTGGCTCCCTCTTGTTGACAAAGTTGAGTCTAGGCTTAATGTTTGGTCCAGTAAACTTCTATCAAGAGCTGGTAGGCTGACTCTTATTAACTCTGTGATTTCAGCCATGCCCCTTTATCTTATGTCTTTCTACTATTTACCCTCCTGGGTGATCAAAAGGATTGATCAAATTCGTAGTAATTTTTTTTGGAACGGTTCTTCTTCCTTTAAACCAGGGTCCCATCTGTGTCAGTGGAAACTGATCTGCTCTCCCAAAGAGGAAGGGGGCCTCGGTGTTTTGGACATTCGCGATCATAACATTGCGCTTTTAGGTAAATGGTTGTCGAAATCCATAACCATGATCATTTACCATGGATTAAGTTTGTTAGGGGTTATCGCTCCACCTCCATCCAATGGTGGGACTTTCCCGAGTCTACTTGTCACATTGCTTCCCCCTTTTGGAAGGGTATTTGGAAGGCAGCTTCCGCTTTTCAATGTGGTGTTTATCGTATTTGCCATGACGGGTCAAGAGCTAAATTCTGGTCTGACCTTTGGATTGGTAACACCACGCTTGCCACGGCTTTCCCCTCTCTCTTTAATTTGGCGGTTTATCCGCTAGCGACTATCGAGGATTCTTTTATCCTAATCGACAATGATCGTTTCTGGTTTATACCTTTCACAATATATCTTCCCCTATCTTTGGCCGAGGCCTTTGATGAGCTCATATCCTTGCTCAATAATTTCGAATGGAAATCTTCTGAGGGCATCGGTTGGCGATGGTCTACTTCGGGCTCATTTTCTGTTAAATCCTTTTATAAATTCCTTAACTCTAGAGGGGTTAGATCCCCTGTAGCAAAATACTTCTGGGATATTTCGGCGCCTCTTAAAGTGATTATCAACTCGTGGCTTGCCTTTAATTTTAAGTTACCCACGGTCGATATTCTTAACAAAAGGAATTTAGCCTGGGGTCAACTTTGTGCACTATGCACCCAGCATCTTGAAGATGCGAATCATCTTTTTACTCAATGCTCCAGTGTCCTCCCGTTGTGGAAAATTTGCTCTCTGGCTTGGGGCACAGGTGCTATTCCCCCTGACTTATCTTCTTGTTGGAGCATTAAGCCCTCGAACCCGCAATTCGGTAAAGTTTGGATCCTGTCGATTTATATCATTATATGGATTATTTGGAAAGAGAGGAATGCCATCTTATTCCAGCATCGCAGGCACTCTAGGGTCACTATGATTGATGATTTCTTGTTTCTATTCAAACTTTGGTCGTCGGAGTTGAAATCTACGGATACTATAGTTCAAGCTAATCAGAAATTAGTAGATGCTTTCTTTTGTCTTCGTACTCTTCATAGCTTATAACTCGCATGCTTTTTTCCGCATTGATTATTTATTTTTCATTATCCTGCTCTCTCCTTTTTGCAGACTTGAACCCTACTTTCATGAGCGGTTGCTAGATCAGTTTTTGTGCTTCTCCGGAGGCTCTTGCTGCCTGTTTGAGACTCCTTTAACGAGCGTTAGCTCTTGGTTTTTGCTTGCTCTGGCAGCAGCTTATTTCTGTTCTGCTTATGTTAACATTACGAAGTTCTATTTTTGTTACTGATGCTTACTATCATCAGTTTATGTTGTTGCTTTTATGGATGCCCTTCCTTTTTGTTCTGCCTTTAAAGGGATGGTTTTATATCAGAGGTGGCTAACCTCTCCAGATTTTAACATTTGTGCTGTGGGTTGTTTGGTGTTTTTCTGGCTCTCTGAGCATCCCTTCTTATGTTGTTGTGTTTAAGCTATAGGCTTTCTTTGTTCCACTCTTGGTGGGATGGTTTCTGCATGAGCTGTTCGTTCATATCTTCTGTTGGCCCTTTCTTTTAGATTGTGCCGTTTCGGAGATCACTGCTGTCTCCGAAGCGCTCCGGAGCTTATCTGATTCCTGTCGGTTGTTTTATTTTGGTTGCTGCTCTGCTTGCTTGCATTGTTTGGTTTCCTCAGGTTCTTTTCCTGTCGCTGGACCCTACCACTGCGCGCTGCTTCCCCTCTTTTGGCTAGAAGAGTGCTTCTCCAGGTCAGGGGCTTGGTAGTTAGTTTCGGTCTGGAGAGTTTGTGGATGGGTTGGCTGCCTTCTCCATCATCGTCTCTGAGTGCTCAGCTCTTTTGGCTGCGTTCGAGGCGCTATTCCGGTTCCGGCTTTTTAGAGCTCTATTGCTATGTTACGCTGTGTAGTTGTTATTACTGTTTTTGTTGTTGTTCCTTGTGTGATGTTGTGCTCATTTTACAGCTTGTAAAATTGTTTGTCTCTGACGATTTATTGATTTTATATAATGATAATCTGATGGTTGGGGTCCCTAGGACCCTATCCGGTTCATCAAAAAACAAACTCCTTGATTTCTGCACCCCTTGATTCTAATACCATACTTCAACAATTGAACCCCATTGATTTGTTGTATTCATTGTTGATTTCTTTGTAGTATTCTTCTTGGTAGTATTCTTCTTTCTGTTTTACAACTTATAAAACCATTATTATTTAGTTTGTAACGTTAATGTTTTATTGATTTATATATTTTTGATGGCTGGAGTCGTTTGGCTCTATCCGATATATCAAAAAAAAAAAAAAACAATCGAAACCCATCAAAATTTTCAATTTAGACACTCATTCCAATCCATCCCAAACTGCTAATCTCCCCAACACCTTCCATAAACTCCACCCACTGCCATCATCTTCATCCCACAACACAAACAACCCGACCAACTCAATCCCGAACTCCAATCAGCAAACCCATCTTCATCTCCAACTCCTCCACCACCCTGCAAGCTCCTCCTAACTCCCTACGACTTCCTCATCTCCGCGCCGCTCGCCTATCCTCATCCCTATCTCCCGAATCAACATCACCTCCATCATCGAAACCCATGTCATCCCGAAGCCCTCTCCATCATCCCGACCCCTTACTGCCACATCCAAGCCACCTTCAACAACCTCTCTCCTCGCCATCCTTTACGCGCGCTCCACCTACTAACAGCACCCCGATGCCCCCTCCTCATCTCCATCCCCACCGCACACCATCGCCATCAGCACCTCACTCTACCTCCCAATCCAAACCCTAAAACCCTAACCATCCAAAACCCTAATCCCAACTCCCCTCACCACCACCACACTCATACTTGCCTAATTCCTAACCCCCCCTCCTTTGTTTTGAATTTTTTCCCAAACTGTCCCACTTTTTGAAAGTTTTCCCAAATTGCTATTATTTTTTAAAAAAAATTCCAAAACACCCTACTCACTTTCCGAAAAAGCGAGTTTGGATTAAACCCCATCGTTTTTTAGAAAGCGAGTGTGAGGCTTTGGTTTTGGATAGCCTACACTCGCTTTTTGAAAAAGCGATGTGGTTTTACCCAAACTTGCTTTTTCAAAAAGCGAGTCATCCAAGAGAAAAATAAAAATAAAAAGCAACAGAAAGAGCTCTCTCTTCCGTGGGCGTTGTGCTCGAGACGAGGAGGGAAGAGAATGATAGAGCAGAACATGAAACGGTGATTTGTGGCGTGTGCTGCGGCTCGAATCCCAAGGCAGCGCTGACGTGGCCTCTCCTTTGAAGACCAAGGATAAGATTTATTAGATCACAAATGCTTAACATTAAAAATTTTGCCATTTCTTAAAGCTTATAACAGCTCATGTTACTCACATCCACTAAAAAACCCTAAAGGTTTATAGGCTTACCAGATACTAAGACTTCTAACTACGAGATCGGGTAGGAAGCACTTCTTTGATTCTTCATCATCTATAGGAGTGTAGTAGTTCAAATAATTTAGTGTTCCAAAAACATAAAAAGAAAATTTAGTAAATTATAAGCTAAAATTTAATCCATCAACAATATACATTACCAGAATTGACACCAGTATTGCCGATATGGGGATTTGTCATCAAAACAAACTGACCAGCATAGCCATGATCTGTCAAAACAGACCATTGGCATCATGATCGGCAAACGCAGTGGCGCCCTCTTTTGCACTCCGAGTAATGGTCTTCAAGGTCGAACCCTGGGTGGTTTTGATGGAGGAACTTTTAGGGAGGGAAATGGAGGTAGGGTTTTGGATGAAGGATTGCAAGGTAGAAGAAGAAGAAGAAGAAGAGTGGGTTGGTAGGGAAATTAGGGTTTTTGAGGGGGTGAAATGCAAAATGCCTACAGAAGAGAGAGAGACAGCGCTGTCCTCGTCTCGAGCATAGCACCCACAGAAGAGAGAGAGACAGCTCTCTCTCTATCTATTGCTTTTTTTAAAAAATTCTCATGGATGACTCGCTTTTTGAAAAAGCGAGTTTGGGTAAAACCTCATCGCTTTTTCAAAAAGCGAGTGTTGGCTATCCAAAACCAAAGCCTCACACTCGCTTTCTGAAAAAGCGATGGGGTTTTACCCAAACTAGCTTTTCGGAAAGAGAGTAGGGCGTTTTGGAAATTTTTAAAAAAAGTATGGCAGTTTGGAAAAAACTTTCAAAAAGTTGGACAGTTTGGGAAAAAATTCTTTTTTTTTTCTAAACCCTAATCTACCCAAACCTAATCTACCTAAAACCCCTTTCCATATAACTCGTACCCTCAACTCTAACCCTATATCTCTTTAGCCAACAACTCATACATGAAACTGCTCTCTCGAAAACCCAGTACCCAAACCCAATACCCAATACCCGAACCCCTTTTGCCCAAAATCCAACCCCCCACCCCAAATAATTTTACAAAAAAACCCAAAATCCCAAAAATCCAAATCCCAACACAACTCATCCCAACTCCCATCTCCCTCATCCCACCTTCCGTCGAGGTCATCCTACTTCCATATCCAGATTCTAATACAAACTCACACTGGTTAATCCATCGTGAGTTTGAAAGGGGGAGGTTCCAACATCATCCCAGTTCCCGACGTCATCCCAGATCCATACGACATCCCAATTCTTGACGTCCATCCCGTCTGCCAGAGCCATCCCGAACAACCACCACTACTACTTCTACTATTCCCGCCAAAGAGCACTACTTCTACTACTTCCCGCTGAAGAGTTGTACTTCTACTATTTTCCACCAAAGATCCTTAATTCTACTACTTCCTGGCGAAGAGGACTACTTCTATTACTTTCCATCGAAGAGCACTACTTCTACTACTCCCGCCGAAAAGCACCATTCCCTGCCAAAGAGCATTACTCCCTACAAAAGAGCAATACTACTACTACTACTACTCCCTACATCATCATGCACTGTCACCAAGCGCCGTCCCTACTCTACTGTGTGTCGTCCTTGCCATATGAACATCGTCACTATTCCAAACTCATGTTGCTTGAACCAACTTGAGTTTGAGAGAGTGTTAGATGTGGGATATTATATTAATCAGTTTAGTCCCATATCGGAAAATATATTAGTTTAGACAATGTACTCAGTTATAATAAATTTAAGAATCCAATAATTTAATTAAGTATTCTTTTCTATCTCTGAATCTAACAGTGTAATGCAAAGCTAGAAGACAATAACAGAATAACTTAGTCCAAAAAATGCATTTGGATAGCTAATGGATAGTTATTAGATGACGTTTGTGGGTTTGGTGTGTTTTCAGGAATGATACACTTACAAGATTAGTACTCATTGCCAGTAAAGAAGAAAATACTTTCTGCCTGGTAATCAAGCTGGCTAGGAAGTTCACATTTTACAGAACTCACTTGTTAGTGGTCACTTGCTCACTGAAACAGCTAGCTTCATCGCTGCCGAATAGTTTGGTAACCAATTTTTTGCTACAATTGATTTTCGTACATTTCAAGGCTATCAAATGAGATTATTATGCTGAGAAGTTAATAAAATTAGAAACTGTTTATAACATTTTTTTGAAAGCATTGGTTACCAAATAAGATGCGGATACTATGAGACACAAAAAGAGCAGAGTAAAATGGTGCCAGAACTCGAGAAACTGATACAAAAAGTTTAAACTGGAAAAAAACTTCAGAGATCAGACGAATACTGAATTCTTGTCCCTTCATTAACGCCATGTGACAACTGTGGTACTGAGAACTAACGAATGAAACCAGGAAAAAAGGAGAAAAAAAAAGACTTCTGAAATCTTTTATAGACTGATACTTGAAGTCACTACAGAAAGAAAACACACAGAACAGAACAAAGCCAGACTAACCAACCTCCTCATCTAGTCCTAAACAACATATAGACCAATGAGTCCATTGGTACCAAAAGTGAAATGAAACAAACAACTGCTTAATACTCATCACTTTCTCTAGTACTCTTCTCCTTCACCAAAACCGCCAGATCCACAGTGCCTCTGAAAACCCCCCTCCTCAACATACCAATGCACGAAACCCTCTTCATGTACATCAAATCAAACTTGTGATCAATCCTCGAGATCACCTCAGCCACTAGACATTATATTAGACTATCTTGTTTTTAAATTAAATTGAACATCTTTTTCTGTAGTACCTTGCAGGTTTTAGACATTGGGAATTTTGAAAATAAAAGGTGTGAATTAAAAATATCCTGGTATTTTAAGCATGGAATTGGAGTTATTTTATCTGTTCCATACATTTTGTTGTTTGGTGTATTTGTTAAATAAGTTGTTCCATTGTTACTGTTGGATATATTGGTATATTCTCTCTATATAAACTAGTATTTTTCACGTGCGATGCACGTTTTGATAAAGAGTTGGAGTTAAATTTGCGATATATGTAAGTCAACAGTAAAAAACACGTGCAATGAATGCCTTAATTTAAAAAAATGAAGCTGAACGGGCGATACACGTATTTTGTAAAAATTAAGAAGAAAAACTTTTGATGTGTACGTGTGATGTGCATGTTGAGAAATAGATTTGGAGTTGCACGTGTGGTACACATGTTTGTTTGGTGACATAGTGAACCTGAGACCTCCTTCATATTAGTTATGCACGTGCGATGCACGTGTTGGTAGATTGACAAATGACACTAAGGCCTTCTCCCATTATAATATTAGAGATATTGCATGTGCATATGAGTAACACGTGTATTGAACGTATAATTGAATGGATATTGGAACGCGGGTTTGTGGGCTTATAACCCGATACCCAAACCAGTATTTAGAGATAAATACTGGCTTGTGATAGCAGTCTAGGTATTCTAATCTTGATACCTAGGGTGAATATCTCAAGCAACTTAGATCTAAGATATTAACCCTAATTTTCAATTATTAATTTCTCACAAAACCTAACAATCATGAGATAGTATTAATCAATTTGTGAGATTAATTAAGAGGGAAAACGGAGTTTTGTTGGATCTCGTTGGATCTTGTCGAAGCCGTCGGATCTTGTTGAAACCCTCAAAGTCGTCGTCACTGACCAACGATAACCCACCGTCAGGGTCGCTCGCCGCCCATCGCCTCCTCCTCTGTCGATGCATCGCGTGTTGTTGACCCACAGTCGAGGCACTCGACTCGAGATCCAACGGGACCCGAATCGCCAGCGCCGTTCTCGCCCCCGCTTCTCCGGTCGCAGTTGACGGCGCTGCCTCCCCTCAGGCGCCGTGTCCGATCGTCCTCTCTCTTCTTCATCTCGGCCGAATGAGGTCTGTGTGTGTGGAACCCAATCTTGAAGAAGACAGTGAATAGGGTTTTTTGGATCTGTGAAGAAGACAGTGGGAGTTTTGTATCTCATCATCAGATCTGTAATAATTCAGAACATACTCTCAAGAACTCATCGTTTATTCCTTGAGATGGAAAAACATGGTCGACTGTATGAGGTTCCTAAACTGGAGGCATTTAGTAGATCTGAATTCAATAATTAGAAGAAGAAAACACAATATAAGATGTGGATAAAATTGTTGGAGAAAGTGCAGGCGGTGAGGATGTTGTTTGGACTAGATCCAAGGATAATTGGTTTGGATCAGATCTAAAACTTAAAGATAAGTTCTTTACCTGCATATATAATTTAATTATTTGTTTGAATTTTGTTGCTAAGTGCTAAAGTTCAGAACCATATTATGCATTGTTTAATTAAAATACAAATTTGAATAAATGTTGTGGCTATGTGCTGAAGATCAAATATTTATTTTGATAAGATAAGTTATAGTTTTGACTATAAAACTGTATCTCCAATAAAATTGTTGTGAATTAGATAATGCTAATAATTTGTTTAATTGGCTAATCTTTGACGATTTGATGAATGTAGGAACTTCAAAGTTATTTACAAATTGTGTGTATTGGAGACGATGGATTTGCATCTCGGTATGATAAGTCTGCACTACGTAGGCTTCTCCATTAAATTTGGAAAATACTTCTAACTTGAAGTGTTGGTATGATCTACTCCAATCTTTCTTAGTATTTTCATGTGATGAATGTGTTAACATTTTGTGCGTTTAATTATATGATTGAGAGTTTAGATCATAGTTATTCTCGCTTTGGAAAACTAGCATGTTTAGGGTTGTTAAGTGTTTTATCATACTATGTGTATAGATATTTTGACAAATCCACTGTTTGCAGTTTATGTGAGATTACATATTTGCTTCTCTAATAATTAAAAATAAAATAAAAAATTGTATAAGATGTATAACAAATGTCTGTAACTTAAGAGAGAGCATCTCTTAATGTAGGATATGACTCTATTAGTTACATTTTATTCTTTCTCGTTCATTGTACTATGTGTGCAAAGTTGAATTATAATATGTTAGTCATTATCTCATTTAGCGTTATGAAGATGATGAAGAACGAATAAAGGAAGAACTTTTCGCTCAATGTGTTTGAGCAAGTGGACATTGTTAGAACCATTAGAGAAAGTAAATAATTTTGTAAAATGTGATAGAGTAATTTTGTATTAACTCTTATAAAGTGTATATATTGTCAATCGCATGTATAAGTTGAGTTTAACAAATGATACAATTAATAATAATAGTTCTAATTATGTTCTTGAACATAGCATAATTGGCTAGAATTTGATAACTATATATTCAATTGTTTGTAAGGAAATGTGATCTAATTATCAAAACTGTGGGGAAAACGGAGTTAAAAGCTATTGAGTCAAAGCTTTAACATCCAAGTTGTTTTGAAATTTAGATACACTATGAACTATATATTAAATTATTTGTTCTTGTTAAAACTCATAACTCTGCTAAATGACACTCCATTAAATATGACAAATATAAAAGTTGTGCTCACATTATGATAACTAGAAAATCATTTAGTATGGTCTCTAGGAGCACACAACTTCTTGAGTCAATACATTCTGATATTTGTGATCTCAGTAGCTTTGTGACTACATGAGACGATTGTTGGTCAGAAGTATTAAATCACTTTTGTAGATGATTAATATAAGTCTGTCATATATATGAAGAATGAAGCACTTGTTATTCTTAATGAATTAAAAATTATAGTTAAATGTTGAAAATCAAGGGTTCAGATTTGATAGAGGTGGTGAATATGTTATAACAACTTTAGAGAAGTTTGCATTTGACATTATCTCTACTGCACTCTACTTACAACAGTTAAACGATATTGATAAAAGTTAGAATCAAACACTTAGTGAAATGTTGAATTCTATATTATTGACTGTTGTTTGTCTTGAGTAATTATGAGTGATATTGTGTTATTAATCATATCTTTAATGTGTTACTACACTCTAAATTAAATACACCTTGTAAATCATGGCATGAAAACACAAATAAATTTGTTAATGTAAAAATTTGTGTAGTGATACATTTGTTAGAGTACATGACCCTAGAAGGCCTAAAGTAGGACCTACAACAAATATTTGTGTGTTTAGAAAGTGCAGAATGTAGTTCTATTAACAGATATTGGATCTATATAATTTGTGTTAGAAGAATCTAGACTTGCAGAGTTCTTTGAAGATGTGTTCATCAAAGATAAATGTATTAAATAATTAGTCCTACAGACACGTTCAATGATTCACAGTTGGAATCAAGACCAGCCTTACTGACACTTAAAAACCTGAATGACAAATGAACTAAGAAGAGTCTTTAGTAGACAATGAGATAATATTGTGTCATACAATAATACTTTAATCTAGTTGATCTGTCGAAAGGGGCTAAAACTATAGTAAGTAAGTGGGGTTTTGTAGAAGAAACTTAATTTTGATGGTTCAGTAGCAATTTTAATGCTTTTTAGTAGCTAACAGATTGACTGAGAAAAATAGGGTAGATTTATTTGATTTATTTGATGTCTACTCACATGTTTTTCATATTGCTACAATAAGATTCTTCTTACCCTTACATCTATTGAAAATTTTGTCATTCATAAAAGATATTTAAAAGGCTTTGTACTTGATGTTTTGTACCGAACAATTTTGTACTGGAAAGTTTTAAACTAATATGTTTAGTGAACAAGATTTACAATTTAGTAAAAGCATTGTATGTTCTTAAAACATGTATAGCCAACGAATAAATAGTTTGACAAATTTTTGAAAGAGTAGTATATGAATCAAGTAATTCAGATCAATGCCTTCAACTTTGTGGTGTGTCAAATATAGTGGCTATTTACTTGTTCTGTTGACAAGCATATTCTTGGAAGTGATCTCTCTATTACAAATGAAGTTAAAATTGTGCTATCCAAAGAATTAAACATGAAAACCTAGGTACTGTGGACACCATAGATATAATGGTGAGTTTTCAGTTGGCAAGGGATAATTCTTAGTCAAACTCATTAAATCAAAATGTGTTTCAAAAGTGGGGATATAGTGATTGAGAATGTGTTTTGAAACATCTTATGATTATGATAAAAGGTTGACACCTAATAATGGTGCAACTATGAGACAGGTAGATCATTCTAAAGGAATTGACAGTCTCATGTATACAAAGATCTACACTAGAATAGACATAGCCTTTGAGGTAGGCATGATCTGCAGATTCACTAATAATCCCAAACACATTTGAGTGCCCTTAAGAGGCTATTGAGATACCTGAGTAGTTTTCAAGAGTTTGCTTTGTGCTACTTTAGTCATTCTTCTAATGAATGGCTGATCTGATGCATTATGATGCTCAGAATTTAGTGAAAATCGATAACTAGTAGATATGTGTTTACACTAGGAAAAACAGAAATGTTATGGAAATAAAAAGCAAACAGGCACTGTGCTATCATCCATGAAATCAGACCTCTATGTGTAATCCGCTGTAGAGGAAAAGGCTGACTGGACTGAAGAAATTGTTGCTAGTTATCCATTAAGAAGTTTAAGTAACTCTCTAATTCTATTATGCGACTATTAAGCTACAATGTACTGTAGCTCATAACTCACTCTATAATAGTAAGAGGAGTATATTAAGGCTGAAAGAAGCCAAGTTGAACTTTCTCATGGATAAAGTGCAATTGTGACAAGTATGGCTAATACTCTTGCTAAGAAACTTGAAAGTGATCTAATTATCAAAAGTATGGGGAAAATAGAGTTGAAAGCTATTGAGTCAAAGCTTTAACATCCTAATTGTTTTGAAATTTAGAATCCAATTGGAGCCATAGAGAAATTCAAACTTAAACATCAATTTTAGGCAGTTGACATATTTTAGATAATTTTGATGATTCCACATAAATTTCACAAATATATAATGTCATTCCAATTTTGATGGTATTATATATCTAGGAAATTTACTTAGAATAATCATATTATTCCAATACGAAATAAAAAAACTTGTCGATGTGTTTCCGATGATTAAATTGTCTTAAATATCATTCCAATTTTGATGATATGTCTTTTATGGATACATGTTTCATTCCAATTTTGATGATTCAATGTTAAACCATGATTGAAATGATAGTTTTTTCATTCCAATATGAAGCACAGTATGGTTCTTGTGTAGAAACTATAAAAGTTCATGTTCTTTATTTAGTTAAAGAAACTTGATTGTGATGCTTGCGTTACATTTTTGCTACGCTAATTATGAATTGTACTAAGTTCGTTTGTGGAAGCTAGATACTTTGTAAAATTTGTTGGAGTTCTTAGAGATGTGTCTCTTGATATTCTTGTTTTCAATAGCTAGCAAAGATGGAGGAGTTGAATCTATCAACATAGATTTCAAAAATAATGATTTGCTCAAAATGGATGAGTAAACATAAAGCAGTGTGCAATGATAGAGTTTCAGTTTATTTCTTTCGAGAATAAATTAGTCACTTGCTTGGTAAAACTTCTGTTAAGTTTAAGACTCTTGTGTTCATGAGCTTAAAACTCATATTTTATTCTTGAAATTTATTTGCTTTGTTTGATTTTAAAACTATGACAGATTATTCCATTTGGTTTGGTCATTGTGAACTATTCTGAATTGGATATGGTTTGGAACTATTTAATTATATTGGTTTAGTCTTGATTGAACTATTCAGTTTTATAATTCTATTGGTTCTTATGAAACTATACCTTTATGATGCTTTTCTTTTATGGACTGCTATCAGCCAGTCAATTTTATACTGAACTGATGAGATAATCATGTACTTTATATATTAAGAATATAGGAGGAGATTGTTGGATATATTGGTATATTCTCTCTATATAAATATTGCATGTGCATATGAGTAACACGTGTATTGAACGTACAATTGATTGGATATTGGAACGCGGATTTGTGGGCTTATAACCCGATATCCAAACCAGTATTTAGAGGTAAATACTGGCTTGTGATAGCAGTTTAGGTATTCCAATCATGATACCTATGGTGAATATTTCAAGCAACTTAAATCTAAGATATTAACCATAATTCCCAATTGTTAATTTCTCACAAAACCTAACAGTTACTTGGTCCACTTTTAGAAAAAAATTATTATTTCATGGTACTTAAGTAATTAAATTATAGTTAGTATGTAAAAATTCAACCCCTTTATTAGGCAATGAGACCTTTAGTATTTAATTGATTTAAGGTTCGAATTCTTTTTTCATTGTGTGTGAATCAAATTGTATGGGCATGGAAGCTGATCTTAACATACAACCTAACAAAATATTTGCTAAACTCGCAGTTTTACCGCAGAAAAGTTTAAAACCAAAATTTTGCTCAAGTGGTGAGAATGCGGAGGCAAAAGATGGAGATTTGCTTTTGTTTCGTAGTCTTTAATTACCCTTTGGGACCAATCAAGTTGTATACTATGCTCTAAGTGGTGACCACTCAACATATTTACTAATTTATACATTACCATCTATGCCACTCTGCTGCCTTTCTCTTTGTCATCTTTGTCATGGACTCATGATTGTTGCTTTGTGTAGATCTCATTTACGCAACAGTGTTCTGAAAATCGACAAAAGTAATTAATTAAACAAGTAGAAAGAATATCATTCGGACTTTGTCCAGTCCTAGCTCATTCTGTGCCAAGTTGCCAGATTGCTGCAAACCTTCTTCTTTTCAAAGATCGGAGCGAGCTTGGACCACTAAACATTCTCTGACCATGTTGCTGTTGCTTCTACTCCTCTGGTTGGCAGGGCCCAATTAGTTTTAACTAGGTTGTGAAGCCAATCGACCTTTAGAAACACTTTCTCTAACGAGAATTTCCAGTGCATTAAGACTAACAGTTAGTTTGACTAAAATGGGAAAAAAGTTGTAAGAGCAGATTAATAAACTGGCAAGAGAATTGTCAAAACATCTTAAAGTACTGACTACTGAGTAATATTTAACAGTAGGGGCCATCAAAGCACTCGAAACTCAATCCAAAAGTAATATTCCGTAATGAAGACTAAACATTATTGGACCATGTTATCTGAGAGCATAAATATGCACCTTTTGCAATTTGTTTCTTCAATTCTAGGAAGTTAAATTGAACATGGTTCGTTTCAGATGCAGTAATAGATATACCGATGGAGGGGTATGCTCATTTGCAATGTGGCAACGCAAGGCTGAAAGACATTAACAGAAGAACTCAGCCCAAAATGCATTTGGATAGTTAATGGCTAGTTATATGATGACCTTGGAGCTTGGATTGAGTTTGGAGTGTTTTTCAGGAATGAGACACTACTCGGTGCTTTTAGAAAAGAAGTGACATTTATTCAACGATGCTGCCCAGGCAAGATAGAGAATTACCAGATTATCTTAAATTTTACATTTTACATAAATCAGTTGTTAGTCACTTGCTCAAACAGTTAGCTTCATCTTTGCCATATACTAATTTAACGCACAGGAGAAGACGGCTACCCTCATTTTTTGTCATTGACTCGTCGATTGATTCATGCAATGCCTAATCTTTTATTGCTACTACAATTATTTTCACCACTTTTAATAGCATTCTCAATCAGGGTTAAAAAGTATATTATGGGAATATATATTATATCCTGAGACGTTTTTTTTGTTGATGTTATAGGATAGAGCATAAAGCCCCAGTCCGGTAGATTAAAACAAAGATTACAAAAGCAACACGCTAATACAACTACATGGACGAAGTAACAAAAGCAACAGAGAATAAACATGAGTCTCAATTACGGGATGTGGAAAACCAGAATAACAAATAAGAACATAGGCAGTAGTAGTAACAAACTCCATATAGGAGATACAAAAAGAAGACGTGCCAAAAAGAGAGCAGCCCCAGGCACCAAAGAAATATCCAGTACACCAGAAGCCAGCCTAACATCCAGAGAATCAAAACAGGAAACAACAACAGGAGCAGTCACTGTTGAAGCAACCAGGTTTGAGCGGCAAGAAAAGATGAAAAAGGCCGTGGAGAAACAGGAAAATCGCCGAAAGCAAACAGTGGCCGCCTCGAAACATAAACCGGTAGACATGTAAAAAGAAAATCAAAGACGCATACACCACCACAAACAGCAGCAACAGAAAAACTGAAATAACATCCAATAATAGCAGAAGACAAGTAGCGCGACAAGAAACAACCAGTAACAACAACATCATAAAGACTACAACTAAAAGAGGAAAGGATAACAGCGGTACAAAAGATGCTGGAGGCGAGTCAAAACCAAAAAAACAAGACATAAGTACCCAAAACCAACATCAGCCTAAGACAACGACAAGTCTGAGACCGAAGCACCCAACGACCATAGTAGGAAAAAGGGGGGCTCAATACTGCAAAAGAAACTAAGGAGTCAGGATGAAAATAAGACAGAGAAACAAATTAGGAGCCAATAATAGTGCCTTCATGAATTAGAGATGATACTACATTTAAGTAGCTAAGTTTAAGAGATTTTCTTTTAGTGGGAGGAAGAATTTCAGCCCAAAATGTTGACTCTTGGTTTGGTGTGCACAAACCGTGCTCACTTGTACTAATAAGTTTGAATTTAATGTATCAGATTTTCAGGATTAATTAATATAAAAAAGAGATCCAAGAGAGATTCACAAACATACAAATAGGGAAAGTAATAAAGGGAGATTGCATCTACAAGCTAAAGAGGAAAGTACTCTCAATTAAATAAAGGGAGATTGCATCTACCAGCTAAAGAGGAAAGAGCTCTCAATTAATTGGCCTCCAAGCAATCTATCAAGTCTGGATTTTTAGCATGATTTTCGTGAGATATTTGGTGTAATTGATTGATTAAAGAGAGGTGGTAAGAAAACAAAGTGGATTCGATCTATACAGCCACGGTCCGGTCGACTGTACCTAATGTCGGTCGACCGTCGCAGTCGACTGCAACTTCTATTGGCAAAAACAGCGGTCGACCATTCATCTCTTTAGCTACACGCCAGAGAGCTGAACGGTCGTCCGCACATTTTGACCGGTCGACCGCAACTTGGCTGTATATCTTTTTTGCAATGTATCGTTGCCTCTTTTGATCGATACACTCCCTCTTCTATTAAATAGAACGAATCCACTGTGTCTTCTTCACCTATTCCTTCTGAAAAAATTACTTCGAACTAATCTCTTGATAATCAATCCGAGTGTGAGCATTGAATTGATTGTATTCTTTAGTCAAGATCTCAAATGATCTTAAGTTTTCTTTTCTTTTCTTTTCCACTTCGGTGAGATTGACGGGACTTGGATTAGAAGTCCTGTGGGTGTAATAGGACTCTCGGCCTGAATTCGAGAATCACTGTACTAAGGGTTTTTGAGTATAGTGGAACGCTTGTAGCGGAAAATTGCTACAAGTAGGTTATGTGGACGTAGACCTCGGGGTCGAACCACGTTATATCGCTGCGTCATCTGAGTTTGCTTTTCTTGCCTCTCTTGCATTACTTTGATTTATTTTACTTTATTCTTTTAATTTTTTATTTTCGCACGATCACCCTATTCACCCCCCCTAAGGGTGATTAACAGTGGTATCAGAGCGAGGTGCTTATAAAAAGCTTAAAAGCTTAAGCGAAAGGTCTAATGGCCGAAATCCCTTATCCCCAAAACTTGTACTCGTCGGAGCCCTTCATCTTCAATGGGACAAGTCTTACACGATCACCATTTTTTGATGGAAAATACTATGACGTCTGGAAAGTTTGTATGTCTCATTTTTTACAGATGCTCAGAGAAGAAGTGTGGAACGTATGTATCAACAAAACCGAAATCCCAGTCAGTGATGGAAAGACGGAGTTCACAAAAGAGGAGTTGGCCCTCAAGACAGCAAACTCCAAAGCAATGATGACTCTTTATGCAGAATTGAACAATGAAGAGCTAATGCGATGTGCGCGCAACTGAAAAACAACTTACGAGATCTGGAACAACATGCTGAAGCGGCATGAAGGAACCGCTTCCGAGGTAAAAGCTAAAGTGAATTTGTGCTTTTATAAATTTGATGTGTTTCGCATGTTACCAGGGGAGAACGTGGATCAAATGCTCGCCGATTTGACATCATTGCCCATGAACTTGAGAGCTTGGGTAAGGGGCTTGATGATGACCGAAAGATCGGAAAGCTCATAAGCTGTCTTACGCCACAATGGGACGTGAAGGCTGCGGCAATGAGAGAAACACTTGAAGAGAAGGGATTTGACTACTATACATTTCAAGGAAAACTAAAAACGTACGAGATAGAAATGGTGGAAACAAAGAGATACAGGCAAAATATCGGGATCGAATAAAAAACTGATGAGAGAACTATTGCACTTAAAGCAGAGAAGGCCCGATCGTCAAAAGCTGACTCAGAACATGAGGAGTCAGATGAGGACATTGCTCTCTTGACAAGAAAATTTTGTAAGTACCTCAAAAATAAAATGTATGGCAGGTATCAAGAGGAAAGAGAAAAGGAGAAGGAAGAAGTGTGCTACAAGTGTAAAAAGTCCGGACACATCCGTGCAAACTGCCCCAGTCAACAAGACAGAAACAGGGAATATTATCGCTCAAATCCAAGACAGAAGAAGAAGGCGCTAAAGGCAACTTGGCTAGACTCGGACTCAAGTGAGGAAGAGCAAGATCACAGTGTCGTTGGTTTCATGGCTCTTGGGAGTAGTGAGGTGCAATCACCTTCTCAAGAAGAGGTAATCGAACAACCTACTTATGATGAACTCGTAGACATATGTAATGACTTGAAAGACTATGCCAAGAAACTAAGTCGTGAACTTAGGCAGTATAAACAGAATTCAAATAAAATACATGATGAGTGCATAACAAAGAATCACAAACTGAAAAATAAAAATGCTCTTATTTTGGAAAAACTTGAGTCATGTCAAAAAGATTATGATGTTTTGCTAGATGAAAATGAGACTTTGAAACAACAAATTTGTGAATCTCTAGCAAAACATGATGATTACTTAAGAGAGATTCAGGAGAAGTTAGTTTATCTTCCCAAGCTCACAAAAGGCTTAGATGAATGTAAAAGAAATTTTGATGAAGTAGTGGAAGGTTGTAACGAAGCCCTTAAACAAAATAGAATTCTTGATGCCATACTAGATACTCTTCGTTGGAATATAAAAGATGATGAGATAACTAGAACGAGACTTTGTTAAAAGGTAACTGAGCTCGAAAAAATTATTGAAAAACATGAAGGGCCCAGTTACGTTATTACAAAAAATTCAAGATCATATCATGATAATAGAGGACTTGGTTATGAAGAGCCAGTACATCACCAAAAATCATTTTATCATACGCACGTGCATAAAAATCAACACAATCACAAATCAAATATAAATTATGCAAGTGCGCATGACCCAAGACATAGTCGAATCACATGCAATTTTTATTGTAGACTAGGACATATATCTTATAACTGCTCACTGAAAAGGAATACTAATCTTGTGTGGGTGAGAAAGGACACAAATGCAGGTTCAAAACAAACTTGGGCACGCAAAGTTATGCCTACTAATCTTGGTGTAGGTACCCCAACGTATCAAAACTAAAGATCGGTGGTACCTTGATAGTGGATACTCAAATCACATAACTCACATAACTGGTGACAGCAGATATTTTCATCACTATCAAGAAAAAAGGGGAAGGACATCATCTTTGGAGACAATAGCACGGGTCAAACTATTGGTAAAGGTAAAATCAATTTTGGTTCCTCATGCTCCATTGAGGATGTCCTATAGGTAAGAGATCTAAAGCACAATTTAATTAGCATTAGTCAATTATGTGATAAAGGGTATATTGTACTTTTGATAAAAATACATGCACTTTACTAGATAACAACAAAAATTATTTACTTCTTGCTAACAGATGCAATAATGTATATGTCATAAACTCGAATGAATTAGCACAGGAAAGTATGAGATGCTTTGTTGCACGAAACGAGGATGGATGGCTATGACATCGTAGGCCTAGTCACACGCACATGGACAACTTCAACAAACTTGTAAGCAAGGAGCTTGTGAGAGGAATCCCCAAAATTAAGTTCGAAAAGGACAAACTATGTGAGTCCTGCCAATTTGGTAAGCAAACAAAAAATTCTCACAAACCAAAGAAAATGGTATCAACCTCTAGACCTCTTGAACTTTTGCACATGGATCTTTTTGGTCCATCACAAACACATAGCCATGGTGGTGCACGATATGTATTTGTTATTGTTGATGACTATAGTAGATTTACTTGGGTTGCTTTCTTGCCACAAAAAGATGAGACAGTACATGTATTTCAAAAATTCTGTCGAAGAGTAGAAAATGAGAAAAGCCTTACCGCTGTTACTATTCGTAGTGATCATGGTGGGGAATTTCAAAACAAACTCTTCACATCATTTTGTGACAAAAAAGGGATAAAACATGAGTTCGCATGTCCTCGCACTCCCAAAAAAATGGGGTTGTTGAAAGGAAGAATCGATCTCTCCAAGAAATGGCCCGTACAATGCTTAGTGAAAAAGATTTGCCTAAGTTATTTTGGGCAGAGGCTGTCAATACAGCATGCTATACCATCAACCAAGTTATTATTAGAAAATATCTTGAGAAAACTCCATTTGAACTATATTATGGCAAAACTCCCAACCTAAGCTATTTTTGTGTCTTCGGATGCAAAGTTTTTATTTTAAACACTCTTGACAACTGAGGAAAGTTTGATCGTAAAAATGATGAAGGTGTTTTCCTAGGGTATTCTCTTAATAACAAGGCATATCGTATTTTTAACAAAAGAAGATGCACTATTCAAAAATCTGCTGATGTTATATTTGATGAAACTAACCCCTACTCGAAAGAAATATTACATGTTGTTGATGATGATGAGGCAAGGGTTCGTGTTGAAAAGAAATAGGTGCATGTTGAAGAGGAACCACAAGAAATTGATCAAAATCAAATGATGCCTCAAGACAAAGATGAACCTCAAAATCAATTAGGTGAAACATCTATAGAACAAATTGATGCCATAGGAGATGAAAATATACAACATCAAGGCCCCACAAGTGAGAAACATCCGGCATGGAAAATCATGGCTAGTCATCCTCCATCTCTTATACGAAATGATATGATCAAAGGGGTAACTACTCACACTCAAGCTAGTAGTTTTATGTGTTTTACTGCTTTCGTTTCCATGCTTGAACCTAAGAACATTAAGAAGGCCTTGCAAGACAATGAGTGGATCATTGCCATGCAAAAAGAACTTAATCAGTTTGAACGGAATCAAGTATGGAGACTTGTTCCTCGACCTCAAAATAGGACAATCCTTGGTACGAAGTGGGTGTTTAGGAACAAGTTAGACGAATCCGGTTCAATAACTAGGAATAAAGCCCATCCTGTTGCTCAAGGATATAATCAACAAGAGGGTGTAGATTTTGATGAGATTTTTGCTCCAGTTGCTAGGCTAAAAGCTATTCGTATTTTGCTTGCTTTTGCTCCAGTTGCTAGGCTAAAAGCTATTCGTATTTTGCTTGCTTTTGCTGCATACATGGATTTCACTCTATTTCAAATGGATGTCAAAAGTGCTTTTTTAAATGATTTTATTTCTGAAGAAGTTTATGTAGCACAACCACCAGGATTCACTGATCCCATACACCCAAACCATGTTTTTCGGCTTGACAAAGTTCTTTATGGTTTGAAGCAAGCCCCTCGTGTTTGGTATGAACGACTGAGTTCGTTCCTTCTTCACATAAGGTTTTCTAAAGGAAAAGTAGACACCACACTTTTTATCAAACATGTTTTTAAAGACATTTTGATTGTGAAAATTTATGTTGATGATATCATATTCGGGTCTACTAATGAAAATCTTTGCAAGGAGTTTTCAAAGCAAATGCAAGATGAGTTCGAAATGAGCATGATGGGCGAACTAACCTATTTCCTTGGACTTCAAATACAACAAAGAAAAGATGGAATATTCATAAATCAATCCAAGTACGCCAAAGAACTCATAAAGAAATTTGGACTTGAGAATGCAAATGCCTACAAAACTCCAATGGCCACTACCACTAAGCTATCCAAAGACGAATCTCGTAATAACATCGATATTTCTACTTACAGAGGTATGATTAGTAGTTTACTTTACATTACTGCATCGTGTCCTGATATTATGTTTAGTGTCTGTTTATGTGCACGTTTTCAATCGTGTCCCAAAAAATCACATTTGGTTGCCGTTAAGCGTATCATTCGATATCTTAAGGGTACACCAAATACTGGTCTTTGGTACCCAAAAAATAGAAATTTCTCTCTTGTAGGATATTCTGATGCAGATTATGCTGGAAGCTTAACCGATAGAAAGAGCACTAGTGATACATGTCACTTCTTGGGAGATTGTCTTGTTTCGTGGGCATCCAAGAAGCAAAACTCTGTCACTCTTTCTACTGCCGAAGCTGAATACATTGCGGCAGGATCCTGTTGTGCGTAGGTATTGTGGATGAAACACACTCTCGAAGATTATAAGGTATTCTTTGACCACATCCCCATAAAGTGTGACAACACTAGCACCGTACACATGACTAAAATTTCTGACCAACACAGTCGCACAAAACACATTGATATTATGTATCATTTCATTAAAGATCACTTTCAAAAGAGAGATATTTTACTTGAGTATATTTCTACTGATTCACAACTTGCAGATATTTTCACAAAACTTTTAGACGAAAAATATTTTTATGACTTGAGAAGAGCATTAAATGTCATTGATTTTTCAGCATAAAAATTTTGTTTATTGGTCGGTCGACCGGTTCGCCCTCTGTGGCCCCTGATGGGTTTGCGGTTGACTGTGTGGTCGACCGGTTTACTCTCTGGAAATTCTTTTCGAAAAACCACATGTGACGGTCGACCGTGTGGTCGACCGGTATGCTCTGGATAATCTTTGCGAAAAAGTGTTTTGCGGTCGACCGGCTCTCTCTCTGGTCTTGTGTTTCAAAATTTTAAATTGATGATTGCTTTCACCAACTTTCCACGGAATTATTTTACTCTATCTATCCCCTCTTGGTGTGTTACAAAAAGGGGGGAGAATTGTTTTGGATTGTTTTGGAATGTTTTCAAATGTTCGAAGGTTTTCAAATGTTTTCAAAACAATTTTCAAATGATTTTCAAATCAATTCATGTACTAATTCTTTCATTCCTATCTTATATTTGCTCATTAAGTTCTGTATTACAAGTAATATTATATTAAGGAGGAGTATTCACTCTCATTCACTCTCTTAAAAATTCTATCTATATGAAAATCTGTTTTACAGGATGTACTAAATACAGGGAGAGTATTTGCATACTTTGTTTTAATTTTCAAACATTCTTGCATGTTTTATTCACACCAAAAATGGGAGATTGTTGATTCTTGATTTGGTGTGCACAAAACGTGCTCACTTGTACTAATAAGTTTGAATTTAGTGTATCAGATTTTCAGGATTAATTAATATAAAAAAAAGATCCAAGAGTGATTTACAAACATACAAATAAGGAAAGTAATAGAGGAAGATTGCATCTACAAGCTAAAGAGGAAAGAGCTCTCAATTAAATAAAGGGAGATTGCATCTACAAGCTAAAGAGGAAAGAGCTCTCAATTAATTGGCCTCCAAGCAATCTATCAAGTCTGGACTTTTAGCATCATTTTCATGAGATATTTGGTGTAATTGATTGATTAAAGAGAGATGAGTTTATGGTAAGAAAACAAAGTGGATTCGATCTATACAGCCATGGTCCGGTCGACCATACCTAATGTCGGTCGACCGTCACAGTCGATCGCAACTTCTATTGGCAAAAACAGCGGTCGACCTTTCATCTCTCTAGCTACGCCAGAGAGCTGAACGGTCGACCGCACATTTTTACCGGTCGACCGCAACTTGGCTGTATAACTTTTTTGGAACGTATCGTTGCCTCTTTTGATCGATACACTTCCTCTTCTATTAAATAGAACGAATCCACTATGTCTTCTTCACCTATTCCTTCTGAAAAATTACTTCGAACTAATCTCTTGATAATCAATCCGAGTGTGAGCGTTGAATTGGTTGTATTTTTTAGTCAAGATCTCAAACGATCTTGGGTTTTGTTTTCCTTTCTTTTCCACTTCGGTGAGATTGACGGGACTTGGATTAGAAGTCCTGTGGGTATAATAGGTCTCTCGGCCTGAATTCGAGAATCACTGTACTAAGGGTTTTTGAGTATAGTGGAATGCTTGTAGCGGAAAATTGCTACAAGTATGTGGTGTGGACGTAGACCTGGGTATCGAACCACGTTATATCGCTGCATCATCTGAGTTTGCCTTTCTTTCCTCTCCTGCATTACTTTGATTTATTTTACTTTATTCTTTTAATTTTTTATTTTCTCACGATCACCCTATTCACCCCCCCTAAGGGTGATTAACACAAAAGTGTACGAAGTAAATGATATCCTCGATAATATGATCAATAGTATGAGAAATCTTGGTGAAAATACGATTGTTTCTTTCTTTCCAGATCACCCAAATAAAGGTCATTATGTAATATCCTAAGATGACCGAAAGGATTGCTTGATCCTTTTGTTACTCCAAGAGCTCCAGCAAGAGGGTAATAAGCTAGGTCTGCCACAGACCTGTCAGGGACATTTACAGATGTACCAAATCGGTTGAACGAAAGAATAATGGATAAATAGATGATTATTAGATTCAATATGAGTATTATAAAAGGAGCATTTCTGCCCCAAGGCAGGGTTACGTTTGTTGAGGATCTCAAATGTAAGCAACTTATTGTGAATCGCAAGCCAAACTTAAATGCGAACTTTTAGAGGAGCAATATTTTTCCAAATAATCTTATAGAACAAAGAAATTACACCACCGCTATTAAGAAAAGTATAAAATGATGATTTAATAGAAAATGTCATAGTATTGGACCATTTCCATCTAATATCATCTCTCGCTTGCCATTGTTAAGAACTGAGAAGAGAAGGTGGATATACTAATAATTTTAAGCTATCGAGAGAGATCTCCTAAAAGGAATAATCCAGTCATGTTGAGAATGATTAATAATGAGATACGAAGCCACAGTCGCATTCTGATTCGAAGCAAGATGGAATAAGTTCGGAAAAAGAATTGAGAGGTTATTGTTGCCAATCCAGAAATCAATCCAGAATTTGATTGTTGAGCCATCACCACAGATCTTTTGGAGGCCGCCTTTGAAAGGTTCAACTACTTTCCAAATGCCTTTCCAGAAAGAGGAGGCATGAACCGCCATTTTAAAGTGTAAGTTCCAAACCTTCTTCCTCTTGTGGTACTTATTCTTAACCATGCGAATCCAAGCAAGGTCATCCTATTTAAGCACTTTTCGTAGCCAGTCAAGAAGAGCAAGGTTATGGTGTCTAAGGTGTAGAATACCCAAACCCCCTTATTTTTTAGATTTGCGCAGTCTATTCTAATTACAAAAATATTTTCCAACAGATAAGAGGAAGAACCTGACCAAAAGAAGTTACACCTAATTTGGTTCGTTTGATGACCCAAGAGGGGACAAAGAAATAAGACATTATGCATAAGAGAATGGAGGATAGAACAGAGTTAATAAGAGTAAGTCTCCTGGCACGAGACATACGCCTAGAAGACCACACTTTATGTAACCCCCATTTCCGATAATATGTATTTTCGGTGTATTTTCTACAATTTGATTTTTTTAAATTTACTAGATTTGCTCGTGGGCATGTGCCTATGGCACATCTTCGAAACGATACAGCATATGAAAGTCTTGTAAACAGTAAAACAACAATTATGTAGCTCAAGTTTGAATAGTAAAACAATAATTAGTTGTAAATAAAAGTCCATATTTCCATTAGTATATGTTGAAAAATAATTATAAACGAGGGTGTAAAATCCGACTTCTTAGAACTTTGAGTGTGAAAAATGATGAAATTTAACTGTTGATGAGATATTTGTTATTTTCAATGTAACATGAGCAATAAAAAAATGCATAAAAAATCTGAAAATTTACAAACCTGAAATCTAAAAATATAAATTTTTGAGTAAATAGAGAGAGAATGAGTAAGAGAGAGAGAGAGAGAGAATTAATAAATAAATAAATAAAGGAGTTGTTTTAGGGATTTGAATTTGAGTTTTGGGGGGGGGGGGACTTTTGGGCGGGAAAATATGTTTTGTGAGGTTAGATCTGGACCATTGATTTCAACCTTATTAAATGAAAGCCACTTGATAGCTTTCTTTGTGTTTTATTATATAGATTTTGTGCTAAATTAATTTCAGAACTTTTATTAAAGTATTTTCTAATAAAAAATGTTAGTCATTTCGAATAATGGTGAATTTTAACTTTATCTTCTATTTCTGATTGATCGACTATTTATATTTTAACCTAAATCAAATATATTATTACTATTTGGATTTTTAATAAATTTGATAATCTCGAATCATATTTTGATACATATCATTATTATTATTATTGTTACTATTATTATTATTTTTATTATTATTTTATCATTGTTACTATTATTATTATTTTTATTATTATTTTATCATTGTTACTATTATTATTTTATTATTATTGATGATTGTTACAATTATTAGTATAATTACTTTTATTATCATTACTCGTATTATTATTATTTTTGTAAAGCCCGAACATGCTCCATTTTATATGTATTTCATTATTTGAATTAATGTATGTATATATATGTATGCATATTTTATAAACCCTATAACCCATTTTGTTATTGGATTTAAACCCAAAACCCAAACCCATTCTCTTATTGGATCCTACCCGAAACCCAATATCCCAATAATTCCCTATAAATACTACTCTAAAACCTAACCTACCTAACCCTACCCTACCTAACCCTAGCCACCACTATGTATACCTAACCCCCCTACACTGTTCAACCCCCCTTCTTGTAACGTCCCTGCCCCTAGCTCAGACAATTTATACAATTTAGAAGACAAATTAGATACTATGTAGTACAAATGCCCACTACAGGCTGTCTTTCAAAAGGTGGTTAACCAAATTGGTGACTCTTGATCATAGGCATTATTATTTATTAATATTATATTCATTTTGAACTGCCGATATGGGAGTAAATCTCATACTCTCTATCTCCTCTCCTCTACTGGGAGAAGACAACAGCACTACTGTAGGTGGGCCCCATGAAATGACGTCATCGTCATTGCTTCAACAGCAATAGCCTTGTTGTTTTCAAGCACCGTGGGCCCCCACCTCTCATTCACTAGTCCTTCTTTCAACATATTTACATATATGGCCATCCAGCCATATATACAATCTGTCATCTCCTCTTTTATACAGGCACATCATATATATATAATATATATTTATTTAGAAATTACGGGGTGTTACACACACCCCCATTCAGAAATTAGCGTCCTCGCTGAGCATGGGGCATGCACAATCTAGTGCAGGATCTTCTTTCTAACCGATGTGGAGTGGAGTACCCTGATTTTGCTAGCTGCACAGTACCCTGATTCTGCTGTACACGCTCCCTCTCAGGCATACTTACCCGTACATCTATTAACTCCATCTCAGGCATACATCTCACCCACTCTTACCCATAATCGGTATCGAAAGTCGGCACTGATACCATTTGTAACGCCCATGCCCCTAGCTCAGACAATTTATACAATTTAGAAGACAAATTAGATACTATGTAGTACAACTACCCACCACAGGCTGCCTCACAAAAAGTGGTTAACCGAATTGGTGATTCTTGATCATAGGCATTATTATTTATTAATATTATATTCATTTTAAACTGCCGATATGGGACTAAATTTCATACTCTCTCTTTCCTCTCCTCTATCGAGAGAAGACAACAGCACTACTTTAGGTGGGCCCCATGAAATGACGTCATTGTCATTACTTCAACAGCAATAGCCTTGCTGTTTTCAAGCACTGTGGGCCCCCACCTCTCATTCACTGTTCCTTCTTTCAACATATTTACATATATGGTCATCCAACCATATATACAATCTATCATCTCCTCTTTTATACAGATATATCATATATATATAATATTATATTTATTTAGAAATTACGGGGTGTTACACTTCTTCTCCATCTGTTCCTCTATCTCTCTCCAGAATCCAACCGGTGAATCTCTCCCCCAAATCCCCGACCACCCTCGCCTCCTTCGTCAACACCGTCCCTGGCATCTTCCCGTCCTCCACGACGTTGCCTCTCCCCATCCTCCAACCCTTCATCCCCTACCTCCAGCCCCGTCATCGCTGAACCCAACTCCCTATCCTCCCCCTCCTCTTTCATTACTGCCACCACTCATCCTCCGAGTGCTCTCGTCCTCGTCGTCCCAGTCGCCTCGTCGACCCCATCTCCTCCCGTCACCACCCTGCCCTTGGTCCACCATCATCCTCATCATCCTCAACCGCCGTCCCTCCTCGACCCTGTGTTTCCTCGCCATTGCTGCCGTCGCTCCTCCGACTGTACCTTAACTTCTGCTGAGTCGCCACCCTCCGGCGATGCCCAGTCGAGCGCCACCACACCTCTGCAACTCCAGACCCTCGACACGCTGCACTTGCTGCTTCTCTATTTTCCCACCCAAAACAGAGCATCCAAGCTCCGTCCTCTCTGTTCGCCTCCAATCGGCCAGCATAGCCACTAGTCGACCACCGGCCACCGCTCGACCACAGCGACGCCCTGACCTCCCAGACACGCTGCCAGCAACCCCCAATCTCCCCTCTTCTCCTCTTTCACTCTCGTCGACATTAATAGCGAACAAGCCCCATCCCCATCGCTGTTTCCCCTTGTTCCGTTGATAGCGCGCCCCCATGCTCCGTCGACGACCCCCCCGTCGCTCCTCGTCGGTGACGCCATCACCAACCATCGTGCCCTCTCTCTAGCTCTTCTGCCGAGCTATCTCTTTGTTGCTGTTTGAGTTTTCTTTTGTGCACGTATTGTGCACGTGCTAAAATTGTGTTGGTTTGTGTGTTCGTGGGTTCATTGCATCGGGATCCTTATCCCGTTATTCTTGGCATTCGTTTTCACCGTTTATAAGGCAAGTCACCATCCTCTTGAATTGTTAATTGTATCAAACTCAAGTTTTGTTAAAACTCTTGCAAGTAGATCCCCTGTTTATCGTGTTATACTTTGTTCATCTATTCGTTGGGTCGATTGAGGGTTTACATGAGCTAACCCCAATATTCTTGACATGGTGCCACTTTTGACTCTAAAGATGGGATCTTTCATGCATTCATTTAGAATTAATAATAGGGTTAACCGTATAATCTTGACACGATTAATTATTGTAGAGACAATTGCTAGGTTGTATGTTGTTTGATCGATTGATGGTTGATTGGTGATAAATTGATGTATGAGTATGTTCTAAATTTATTTATCATGTTTTGACACTCATCATGCTGATTATTAGTTTATCGACTAATAGAATTGATACTCATCATGTTTAATTAATTTATTTCATAAAAACTAGCTAAAACCAGTATATTATTTGTTGGCTTGTATGTTGACTGCTATTTTTGAACCAGTAAATGATCTTAAAATGAATAATTTTCTGAACAAGAATTGTAGCTTTATCTTTCTAGTTTCCAGAACATTTTGAATTTTTAAATTCTAAGTTGTGTAGCAAAAGTTATGCCCATTTTACTGCAGCTGTATTTTTACTTTCAGTTTTTTTCAGATTCTTGTATGTTGCATGCTTAAACAGTAAAAAGGCTGATCAAATGTTAAAATTTTGCTCTGATAAGTTCCAGATTGTTAGTAATCATGTTCAAGAGTCCAGAAAATTTTTTGAATGAATTCATTATGGATTTTTTGCTGATTCTAAAAATAAAATAACATGATGTCGAAATTCTGCCTGAACTTGAAATCTGTATAGAACAATGTGATTGACCTAGCTACTGTTGTCGGATTTTGAACTTTAAATATGCGTTAGAACCGTGTGTAAGTCTAGTTTCAAAAACTTCTGACAGATTCACTTTTCGATTTCTAAAACAGAGGGAAACTACAGTTTTGTACATACTACTCTTGCTGTCCAGAATTTTATATTCCAGATTTTAATAGATTAATAATTCCTGTATCGTACTATTGCATGAATTAGTGTATCTATGTTGCATTGCATGATTCCAATGAGTTATTTTCACCATCCTAATTGTCTTATTTCATGTTACCATTCTATCGTTCTCCTATTGATAATATTGTTCATCTCATGTCTTAGATTGCATATTGTATTGTTGTGTCGATAAATAATTAACAAGCCTGGGTTTAAGGAAATGACTTGAGTAGTGAATAATATAGGGTGGAGCGCTAACTATGGCACCCCAATCTTTCATGTCGTGAACTTGTGAATTAGTGTATCAATGTTTTATTATAATGAATTATGCAACAATATTGTATCATATCAGTGATTGTCGTACCGACACATAATCTATAGAGTTCACCACTAAAGTCTAAACGAAATTGATTGTATGCATCGAACCTGTGGTATGGAACATATGGGACACAGTAGTACGCGCATTAGTTAGGATTAAAATGATTAATAGACATAATGACCGCCACATCACTGACATTGCATATTGTTCCTCATTGTTTCTATTTATATCGAATATTTGCTAAGTGTTACCGTTGTTGATCATTGATTTTTGTTCCCGAATATTGCATTATTGTTTATAGCCATTGTACCGATTATCATGGTATCGATTATTGTTATTGTCCTGTGTTATTGATTCCTATTGATCCATTGATTCATTGTTATACCGTTATTCCATTGTTCTTTGCTTTCTCTACTTGCTGTCCATGACTTGCTCTAAGGACAATTTTTCTTCTCTTTTTAGATGAAGTATACACAGGTTATGAAGGAGAGTTGCCTGCTGGGATTGGAGAACAGACATTCTATAGACTTAATTATTGAACTATTGTTATTTCATTGTATTGGGCTTATGTCCCGAATTTTATTATTGTTTCCAGGCATTGGTTTATTGTATTTGGATATCTTATATTACTTCATTTCAGGTATTATTGTTCGTGAGATTATTATTATTGCCTGTACAATTGTTCTGTATTGATTATATTGTTGAGTTAATCAGATAAATAGCTTATGAGTGACGTTAGTCATTCACTGGGCCAATGTCATGTGCTCGTATTCCGTATTTTTGGGAAGCTGGGCATGACACACTAAGACGTGATTCAATCTTATCGATCATGGGGATCCAATCTTGTTTGCGAAGCTTTCCCCAAGTGAGAGGAATACCAAGGTAATTAATAGGAAAAGATGCGGAAGAGCAATTAAAAAAGTTAGCAATTTCCGATTACCTATTGTTGGAACCACCAAGCCAGAGAAAGACCAGAGGCGGATTCAAAGAGGTATAAAAGGAGCTTAAGATTACGAAGCGAGGTGCTAATAGGTTTAGCAAAAATAATGGTATCATCCGCGTATTGAAGATTTAGAACACCTTTAAAGCCAATAAAACCTCCAAGGCCTTCAATACAATTGGAATTCCAAGCTTTAAGAAGAATTTGCTAAAAACATCCGCCACCAGAATAAACAGAAGGGAAGAAATTTGGACTCCTTGCCTAAGACCATGCTTGCATTTGAACTTATGACCCTCAACTCCATTAATCATCACAGAAGATGTGCTTGCGATCAAGCTAGATTTAATTCACACAATCCATTTGGGGCCAAATCCCCTATGAATGATGATATCAAAAAGAAAATCTCATTCGACCTTGTCATAGGCTTTTTAAGGTTAATCTTTAATAGAATACCTTCCGATTTGGATTTGTGGTAGCCGAAAATGATTTCCCAAGCGACTGCAACGTTATCCAAAATAAATCTATCTTTAACAAAATCGGATTGAGATAGATCAATAAGAGGCAAAATGACTGAGCTAAGGCAGTTAGCTAAAACTTTCATGATTATTTTGAATGTGGTATTAAGGAGACTAAACGAATGGAAAGCAAAAACTGTGTTCTCTCCAATAACCTGAGGAATGAGAACAATATAAGCGTAATTAATACAGTCAAAGGAGAACGAATTGTTATAAAGGTTAAAGAATGTAGCGATGAGATCTTCTTTAAGTAGATCCCAGAATTTTTGGAAGAAGAAAGCCGGAAAACCATCAGGACCCGGTGCAGAATCTCAACGCAAAGAAAAAATAGCCAGCTTAATTTTGTCTAAGGAGAAAGGGGCCTCTAAGAAAGAGAATCATAGTTCTCTGACCCATACATAGAGTCCCGGTTGATACAAGATGGGCGGGAAGATGAAGAACCAAGTAATTTTTTGTAGAAATTAAGGAAGCAATAGTGGAACTGCAATATAGAATGAATTTCCACATTCACATCCATAACAGAGGATATATAGTTAATCCTTCTTCTTTGGGAGCAAATTGATCAAGAAGGAAGTATTGCAATTGCCTTCTTTAAGCCATTTGTTTTTCGCCCTGTGGGCCCACTTAATGTGACCCTGATGGAGTAAAGAAGCGTAATCATGCTTACAATATAATCTCTTCTTTCTGCCTACCTCAGAAATGGGACTAATCTCCTCCTTCTGGTCATTGAAGTGAATAGCTTCTAAGAATTCCCGTTTGAGATTAAGAGAGTTCCCAAAACGGGCCTTACTCCAAATCTTGCAGCCATTCTTAACAGAATGAAGCTTAAGAAGTAGTCAAACCATCCCATGATAGCCTACCACCAAAGCTAATCACTGAGAGACCATATTAACGAAAATTTGGTCCTGAAGCCAAAATTTCTCGAATCTAAATTTAAATGGTTTTAAAAAAATTAAAGTTGGAATGCAGAGAGAGTGGGCAATGGTTAGAGTTTGGATTGGGATGCGCTCGAATGAAGAAGTTATTGAAAGAGGAAATCCAATGATGTTACATCACTAAACAATCAATTTTTGCCAACGAAGGGGACAACCTGTTATTAGACCAAGTGAATAATCTATCGTTGATAGGGAGATCAATAAGAACTAACAGACGAACACAATCATTGAGAACACAATCATTGAAGTGGAGAGAGTCATTGATTCTGGAAGGGTTACACTGACATTCGTAGGCAAATCTGGTAACATTAAAATTGCCACAGAAAATCCAATACCGATTGATACGGCCTTGGAAAGAGTTGAATTTATTCCAAAATTTAGATCCGAGATCAACAATAGTTGGGCCGTAAACTGAAACCACAGTCAGAAGTTGGTGTGATTTAATCCAGTCAAGGACCACTATCAAGAAAATTTCATACGAAGAACAGAGATAAGGTTAAATGAAGAAGCTTTAAATCCAAATAAAATGCCTCCGCATGAGTGAACTGCGTCCTGGCTAATCCATTGGGTAAGATATTTACCACCAAGAGCTCTCTTAATAGAAGGGGGAGAGAATTAAGTTTAGATTCTTGAATAGAAATAATGTCATTATTAGAGAAGGGGATAAAATCGAATATATCTTATTTTTTTGGGGAGCTACCAAGACCTCTAGTATTCTAGGAGCCACTTATCATGACAACTATTAAAAAACTCAACTCTGGAAACATCAAGAGATTTAATTGAGTCGAAACACGAAGATGAAGAAGAGTCTGAAACGAATCCCATATATGATGCCAAAGAACTAAAGTCATTGAAAGAAATAGAGAGTTAAAGTGAATTTGGAATACGAAGCCTAGAGGAGAATCAAGAGGAACATCATCAGGAATATGAGGTAATCCAAGGTTTCTAATCTGTCCTGCTTGGGAAGCCTTTGCAGGCTCAGGAGTAGCGGTAGATTTCTTTGCTTTTAGCCTAGCGCTATAGCGGATATAAGGTAAACGTTTCTTTTTTTTAGAAGAAGTGGGAAGAGAGAAGGTAGATGAAGGAGTGTCATTACCTTGGTCCAGAGTAGGCATAAAAGAATCTGAATCAGATCCAACAGGCTCCAGAGTTAGGATGAGACTGGAGCGGGTGCAGAAGAAGGAGAGTCAATAAAGGCAAGAGTGAAATCGGGCAAAGAAAGGGCCAATCTTAAGAGAACAAGAGAGAAAGAGGAAGAAGGAGAATAAGGGAGGGAGCGGGATGAGAGAATAAGTGATAGACAATTTTGTAATAGAGTCTTAAGAAAGTGTGTATACTTGATATAAAAATAAACTAAAAAAATGCAAGGATGAAAACGTACTGAACTTAAAAGAGTTGCCATTATAAACATAAATAGAAGCAAGCCTAGAAAAAATAAAAGAACTGCCCTGAACCACATATTTACGCTCCTTTACCAGCGGCTCAGCAACATCAAAATCAAGATCAGTCGACCAAGAGGGCTCTTGCTATCAACCTCAATATCTTAGTGTCCTGAGCTGAAGGAGGAACCAAAGATTGGTAATGGGCCCATTCTGAGGCAAAGTGAGGGTTGTGGTTCCAATCCGGCCATTTATTCTCATAAAAAACAAGGGAAGATTGGGGAATTGCATGATCCCAGTCTAAGGAAAGAGGCACAGTAATAGGAATAGTAGTAGAAGAAATGGTAATTGGAGTAGGTAGAACGCCAGTGGAGCTGAGCATCTTGTGATCCTTCTCGAGGACGGGCATTGAAGGAGTAGATTGGGAGGCCCAAGCCCTTGCTGCGGAATACGAGGAGTATTGTAGAGATTAGCAAAATGGAATGGTTTAGCCAAATGGCTAGAAAATAAACAAAAATGGAGAAAATAAGAACTGAAGAGAAGTAGAAGGAGGAACAAAAAGACTACGATCAAAGATTGGTGGAAGTAATAGGGGGAAGATAGCTTGGGAGAGGGGGAAGTAAGCCTCAGAATAAGAAGAGGCAAGGGAGCAATATAAGCCCCAACAAAACAACCAGTAATAGTCAAAGTAACCAATAAAATCACACAAGAAACATCCAATAAAAAAAAACAACACTATTAAATCAATTGGAACACTAAGAACAACTAATGAAGATGGAAAGGAAACATAACAAGAATCAAAAGAAATAAAGAGGACTAGCAAAATACCTAGCCAACATACCTACACACAAACAGAAGCCCCAGATCTAGGCAAAGAGGCCTCCACACATGCATAAAACACCAACCTTAGAACTAGACAAAGAGACCACCACACAAGCATAAATCAAGTGCCACAGATCGCGCTAGGACGGGGGTGGAGAAGGGAAAAAAAAGAATTGGGGGAAAACAGAGGTGGGTATGAAGAGGAAGAGAGGATGAGCAATGTTAGGGAAAGGGTAAGTATGAATGGAACATGAAAAAATGAGGGGTAGCTGGACGGAGAGGATGCCAGAGAATGGAGGAATGTAATGTGGGAGAAGGGAAAAAGAAAGAGATGGGTGTGTAGAGAAAGAGAAGATGAGCAAGAACTAAGAAGGGAGGAGGATGAATGAGGCGAGGATCGAACGGATCTGGACGGGGAAGGAAGCGAAGAGTGGAGGAATGAAGTGGGGAAGATGATGAAAAGAAGGAGATGGGTGTTTAGAGAAAGAGAGGATAAACAAGTTTTAAAGAAGGGAGGAGGAGGAAAGGGGTGTGGATCAAGCGGATCTGGATGGAGAAGGATGCCGAAGAGGGAGAGCTTTTGTGGGATTTTTTAGGATTGTTTAATATCGTAAGATGTTAAATGTACCACGTTACCAAAACTAATTGTTGATACTGAAATGAATGACAAAAATAGGAGACTACCGTGTTGCGGAGACCTGAGGAATTAAACTAGAGAAATGTATGTATATGAGTTTTAGAAAAGTTTATACTATATAAAACTTTTTTTGATGAGAAAGGATAGAGTCTTTCGACTCCAGCCGCATCAAAACGCATATATTATAATCAAAGACTGTACAGAGAATAAGCTTTACAAGAGGTAAAACCCATAAGTAACCCATAGATACAAAGCAGGTATAAACCAAAATATATACAGATAGCCAATTCCTAACTAAACAAACGTCAAGGATCAGGACACAGGAAATGATGCCGCGAAGTGAACTCTGGCGCCTTCAATCCGTCTAAAGATGAGATTGGGAATGCAGCCAAAGTGATCAGACAAGAACACTGCAGCCGCGATCCTGCCGCCAATCAGCCGACTGATCAGGGAGCACTAGCGGGGCTCACTCAAGGAAGCAATAAGACCAAGTCCGACCTGGACTGAACAAAAGGGCTAAAAACAGATACTAAAAAGCAATACAGATATAGAAAAAGAGGTAGAGGATAAAGTTAGAAATGATCCAATAGTAATTTGTCATGATGGTGATGATGATAGGCTAATAACACAAACCCAAAGGAGGGTGAAGATTGAGTGAACTGGAGTGAGGTATAGACCTGAAAGATAGATACCTGAAATCTTGTATAAACTGGTGCAGAAGGAAAACACCAAAAAGAGCATTAATGCCAGAGTGCTTTCAGTTTCAAGAATGAAGTTCACACCTTATAGAACTCACTTGTTAGTCACTTGCTCAAGCAACATCTGCCAAAAACTATTTTTGATGTAAGCCTCATCTTTCACTTTCATACATTTTTCAATGCTATCGATTTTAATAAAATTCTCAATTTGATATTAATAAGAAACTGCAGGAGCTATTTAACATGTTTATGAAAGATATTGATACTAAAAAGGAATACAAAAAAAGTAGAGTAAAACGATGCCAGTGTTGACCTTAAGTTTGGTGTGCATAAAACGTATCATCCATAACTATTATTTTCAGTTGAGATTTTCAGGATATACAGAAAAAGGAAAACCAAAAGAAAAGATTCAAAGTGATTAGAAATCAAGCGAAACAGGTGTAACACTGAATTCCAAAATACAACTGAATTCGAAGTTCCACAAGATCTTTACACTTCTTTCGTACAATTTTACAAGGAAATAAAAACTTTTCTTTCATCAGAGTTACATTACACTTGTACATTGTCATAGCGGAAGAAATTTTACAATAATTTACATGAAACAATATTTAAACCAATCTTGCGCAGCATGTATACTTCAATTTGTCAAGCATCTTTACCCTGCATATAAAACTTTAGGCGCGTCAGTTCATTCAACTAACAAAATATTATACACGGTCATCCTCTCTATGCCGGAAACAGTATAACGATTCTCATTACTTAGCAATCCACAAACTTGTTTACAAACAAAGCTAAAGGGACTATCCTATTGATGTCGTGTTGTGAATGTGCATTTAGTCCTTAATGCAATTATTTGTATTATATGATACTAATGCGTACTTGTTCAGAGTCTATGCAGTCCATATTACATAGGTCCGAGGGCAAGCCCTTAACCGTTCTTCATCTTGTAGGGTTCAATCCCTCGCAATGACTTAATCTACTACTGTAACTACGGTAAGTATCCTAGATGTTTTCTAACCTACGAACTCATGTCTAGGCGCAATGGAGGGAATCCCAATGCACAGACACATGACTCATCATGCAGGCATCCTGTGGTAATTCAGCTCCTACCATAGACATGACACCACCCGCAGTCGTCAAACACCCCCACGAGCGTCGCCACCGGAACGATACTCTGGAACAGTATCCACGCCCTATCATGACGCATCATGGGACATCCTGTGAATATTCTCATGCTGCCAATCCAATGACCCTCATACTCAATGTTTTTCTCTTACTTTCATCACATCTTCACTATGTATCTAATCCTTAGTTTAATTGAATTATGAATAAAATCAACTCTTAGAATGTAGCACTCTCACTATACCGGTCTTATTCATTTAATTCACATGACCCAACCTTGGTCTTCTCTTTTCAAATATCATTTCACAATTCTTTCATTGCCGGTATGAGGCTTGGCTATACCCTAATTCTCAATTTTAACTTATAATTACAATATCGAGCTTTTCATACTCATAAGATCTTTTAATGATTAATCACAATTCACATTTCATATTCATAACATTCATGTATTCATATTCATGGTACTCTTCCATCATGTCAACTAATTTCAATTTCTCAAGTAAAATATCATGCATAACAATAAAAATGCAACATGCCACAATCGCTAGTTTATAACCCACATAATTCTATTTTAATCCATGCTAATTCCACAGTTCACAATTTCACTTAGTTCACACTTCACACTTTTCAAATTTCTCTTTACCAAAATCTCATTTTAAACTTCTTAAACAATCCATTCGAAATTCAAAAGAAAACAATTTAAGTTAATTATTAAAATAAGTTCCTTCTTGTAAAAACGGTCTCACTTATACAAGGCCACAGGTAATAGAGATTTCCTCACAAAATACAGATATTATTTGAAACTTCAGGGCAGTCGACTGTTAATCAGGGCCAGTCGGCTGTTCTGCGATGTTCTAAAGCTCGAAAATAAAGTAATCAGAGAAATCGACTGTCACATATGACCAATCAGCTGTTCTGTGCTGATCTTTAAACTAAAAAATAAAACGATCAGGGCAGTTGACTGTTACAAAAGTCGGTCGACTGTTCTTCAAAAGATTCGAACTATATATTTTTCATAATTAAAGACAGATTCCCACAAAAATCACTACAAAAATGTTTTCTTTCTCACGATGTTTTTAGAACACAAAAATCATCCTTCTTAATGAATAAAACTCATATTTTTATCCACTAATTTACACATAATGCATTCAATCTTTTGTTTGCAAAAATACAATCTTTTCATTTATTCTAATACTCATATGGCACATATAACAATGGAAAATTCTACTACAACAATTAACAATCATCTCTTAGTAAATTATTCCATCACTTCATCTCTAGCATAACATTCTACTTTAATACTTTAATAAACAAACATGGTTCTAATCTTTTTACTAGTTAATCCACATTGTTTGCATTTAGAACATACTTAGCATGCATACTAACATTAAAAACAATAAGAACATTCACTTTTACTCATAATTAATAAATCTAGTAATCAAAATAACACACATTTACTAATTTATCAATTCTCTTCTAATTAGGCAAGCATGCATTTCATTTCAACTAGTGGCTTTATAATAACAATTCAATTTCATTCCTAGCATGATTTCTACTTTAGAAGTCATGAGAAACACCCACCTCTTTGAAGAAAAAGCCAACTAAAATCTCCTAGAGTCCCCTAGAATGCGAGAGAGTGCCTTCTCCTCCTAGATTGCGATGCAAAAACTCCTTCTCCTTGCTTCCTTGCCAAAACCGAGAGCTCCAAGTGTGGGGGAATGAATGGCCGGCCTCCAATGGTACACACACACACTCACACTCACACTAATATATATATCTCCTATATAATTTCTTCTTTCAATTGTTTCTTAGTGTAGAATACAAATAGATATGGGGTATTTATACTAATTCTAGGATAAATTGAAGGGCTAGGATTCATTGGATAGTTATAGGATGGATGGCTAGGATAGGAGGGGAAGTTTTATCAACCACCCACACTCAAATAACTACCCATGCACACACACCCACTCTCCCATTCCTCCATGCACAATCCGGCCTCAAAATAGTGTGCATTGCACACCACGTGCATGCACGTGCCCCCTAGTACCCCTATTTGATGTTTATACAATTTTAATTAATCAAATTGTTCACATTTTGTGTCTACATGACAAGTGTGACCATTTAAATGATTAATTAAATTTGTGGGCTTTACAAATAGTGGGCTTAGGCTTGTGGGCCAAATAATAAAATAATAAAATAATAGTTTATTGAAGTGGGCTCAAATTAAGAAAATAGTGTTTTAGGCTTTATAAAATAGGCTTTTAGAAAAATAAAAGAAGAAAATAATTGTTCATACTATAAAATGAAACTTTATATATAAAAATAAATAAATAAATATACACATGAAATTTGCACGTGCACAACACGTGAAAATCAACATTTCCATTAAAATGAAAGTTTAGGGTATTACAACACTCCCTCCTTAGAATAGTTCCGTCCCTGTAACTACAATTAAAGAAAACACAATAAGAAAATACAATCAAGCAAAGAGCTCAGGATGATCCTTCATCATATTCTCCTCAGATTCCCAAGTAGCCTCTTCAACCAACTGGTTTCTCCAGACTACCTTGACCATCGGTATCGTCTTATTCCTCAAGACTTTCTCTCGACGATCAACAATCTTAACTGGAAGCTCAATGTAACTCAGATCTAACTGCAAACCTTCTGGCACTTCGGGTAAATGATGACTTGGATCCGAAATGTAACCTCTCAGTATAGACACATGAAAGACATTGTGTACCTGAGAAAACTCTCCCGGTAACTCAAGCCGGTAAGTAGTTTTCCCGATCCTTTTCAATATCTTATACGGGCCTATGAACCTCAGGACTAACTTTCCACCCTTGCCAAAATGGATCACGTCTTTGCTGGGTGATACCTTCAAAAAGGCAAAGTCACCAACCTCAAACTTAAGGTCCCTCATCTGGTTGTCTGCATAGTTATTTTGCCTACTCTGAGCTTCCACCAACCTCTTCCTGATCAGATCAATCTTTTCAGAGGTCTGCTGCACAATCTCAGGCCCAAACATCTAACGCTCCCCAACTTCGAACTAACAGACAGGCGTCCTGTACTTCCTACCATACAAAGCTTCGTACGGCACCATCCCAATGCTAGTCTGAAAACTGTTGTTGTAGGCAAACTCCACCAAAGGTAAAAGCCTTTCCCAACAGCCTCCAAAGTCTAGTACACAGCACCGAAGCATGTCCTTAAGAATACGGTTGACTCTTTCAGTCTGCCCATTGGTCTGGGGATGAAAAGCAGTCCTGAAATCTGTCTTGGTACCCAAAGCCGTCTGAAGACTCCTCCAGAAATGCAAAGTAAACCGCGCATCTCGATCAGACACAATGGTCAACGGAACACCATGAAGCCTGACGATCTTGCCAACATACATCTCAGCCAACTTGTCCATCGAAGCAGTGAGTTTCATCGCCAAGAAGTGAGCGGACTTGGTTGGTCAATCGACTATGACCCAAATCGCATCATTGCCTTTAGGACTCTTAGGCAAACCCGTGATGAAATCTATACTGATGTTATCCCACTTTCATTCCGAAATAGGTAACGGTTGCAATAGACCTCGGGTTTCTGATTCTCAGCTTTGACTTGTTGACAAATCTCACACCTCGACACAAATTCAAACACATCCCACTTCAAACCTGACCACCAGAAGTGTTGTTTAATGTCCTTATACATCTTGGTACTCCCAGGATGTACAGGCAGAAGAGTAGCAGGTGCCTCCTGAAGAATACTTTCTTTCCCGACTGATCCGGAACACACAATCTCTCTCCAAACCACAGCACTTCATCCCTAATTTGAAATCCGGGCAACTTGCCAGCACCAACCTGCTCCTTCATCTTCTGAATCTCTGCATCTTCCTTCTGACTTGTAATAATCCTTCCGTTCAGCGTCGGTTGAAGCCTCAACTGAGCTAAAGATGATTCCAAACCTTGCAGAACAACTTCAATACCAGTCCGATCTAACTCCTCTACCAGCTGCCTTTGAGCTGTAATCAAACCCGCCAGACTGCTCTTGCAGCTAAGTGCATCAGCAACAACATTAGCCTTCCTAGGATGATACTTAATCTCTGGACGAATGTCCTCAAGTACCTCCAGCCATCTCCTTTGCCTCAGGTTCAGATCCTTCTGCTGATAGATGTACTTCAAGCTTTTGTGGTCTGTGTACATGTTCAGCTTCTCACCATACACATAGTGTCTCCATTGCTTCAAGGCGAAGATAATCGTAGCCAACTCCAGATCATGAGTCGGATAATTCTTCTCATGCGGTCTTAGTTGCCTAGACCCATAAGTGATTACTTTCCCTTCTTGTATTAAGACACAACCAAGCCCACGATGTGAAGCATCGCTGTAGACATCATACTCAACACCTACTCTAGGCAAAACCAAAATGGGTGTAGTATTCTGCCTCTCTTTCAACTCCTGAAAGCTTGCCTCGCACTGTTTAGTCCACTTGAAGTTCACATTCTTCTTGGTCAGACCAGTGAGCAGCACGGCTATCTGAGCGCAGCCCTGGATAAATCTCCTGTAGTATCCAGTTAACCCAAGAAAACTCCTGATTTCCTTTACTGTAGTAGGCCTTGCCCAATCTCTCACTGCCTCTATCTTCTAAGGATCAGTTGCCACTCACTCCTTAGAAAGGATGTGACCTAGGAATGCCACTTCAGATTTCCAGAAATCATACTTGGATAACTTGGCATACAACTCATACTCCTGAAGCTTCCTCCAAAACTGCTGCCAGATGCTCTGTGTGCTCCTCCTCCGACTTGGAGTACACGAGAATATCGTCGATAAACACCACGACGAAAGAATCAATGAATGGCCTCAGAAGTCTGTTCATCATGTCTATGAAGATTGCAGGCGCATTCGTCACCCTAAATGGCATAACTAAGAATTCGTGATGCCCATGTCGAGTTCTGAACGCAGTCTTGTGCACGTCTTCAGCTTTCACTCGAACTTGATGATATCTTGATCGAAGATCTATTTTGGAGAAAACAGCTGCTCCTTGTAGACGATCGAACAAGTCATCAATTCGTGGAATCGGATACTTATTCTGAACAGTGACCTTATTCAGCTCTCGGTAATCGATGTACATCCTCATCGAACCATCCTTCTTCTTTACCAAAAGCACCGGTGCTCCCCAAGGTGACGCACTCGGTTGAATAAAGCCCTTCTTCAACAGTTCCTCAATCTGCCGTTTGATCTCATCCTGCTCCACAGGTACCATCCTATATGGTGCCTTGGAAATAGATGCACACCCTGGCTGAATAGTGATGCTGAACTCCACATCACGATGCGGGGGTAACCCAGGAAAATCTTCCAAGAACACAGTTGGATAATCCCGAACCACAGGAATTTGCTGCACCTCTGCAGGAATCTCTCTCCTCTGGCTGATAGCAACAACCAAATCTGAACATCTCATCTTCCCTTGGAAGATGACTTCATATCCACCTGGAGCCTTCACTGTTACTGTCTTGGTCTTGCACTCGATGTTCACACAGTACACCGACATCCAATCAATGCCAATGATAACATCGACTCCCAAAACATTCAGCTCAATCAGATCGATCCTGAAAATTCAATCTCCAATCACGATCTCGCAGTCAGCATAGTACCGATCAGTGGTTAGAGTCTCCCCTGACGGAGTATCTACTGCTAAAACCTTGCCTGGAAATATCTTCGGTTCGACTCCCAGAACTTTAGCAAACTTAGGTGATACAAAAGTATGAGAGGACCCAGTATCGAACAAAACAACAACTTTCTTTTCATTCAAAATAAGTTTTCCTGTTACATAACACACACTCGTCATATAACAGTTCACTAATTAAAGGGAAAAAGAGACAACAGAAAACATTCCTAAACATCCTCCCTCATACCAGTGATGACGTGATCCACCTCATCAGTGTCAGCTTCAGTCAAGGCAAACACTCGCCCCTGCTGGTACGGCTTTTTCCCGGCCTGCTGAGTTGGTCCATTGCAGACGATATCCTGCAGTTTGGGGTAATGAGACTTGTAGTGGCCTTTCTCTCCACAGCTGAAACAAGTCACTGGAGGTCTCGCCCAAGTATTCCCGGGTCTTCCTGCCACTTGAACAGCGTTCGCACCCGTAGGCTTGAACCTTTGAGCTGGTGGCTGTCCCTTGGCATTGCCAACAACTACGGGCCTCTTCTCCGCATTCCAGTTGTTCCTCCGACTCTGAACAGCGTGGAACTGCTCCATGTCCGCCTCCGTGGCTACCGCTCGTTTGACCAGCTTGTCAAACCTCCTGATACCGAGGGGTATCATCCTGGATCTCAAACTTGGCCTCAACCCATGCTCGAACTTCTGATCCTTCTTCGCCTCATCCATCACCAACTCGGGAGCATACCTTGAGAGTTGTGTGAATCTGGTTTCATACTCCCTAACCGACATGCCACCCTGCTGCAGCGATAGAAACTCCATGACCTTCTTCTCCTGGACGTCCGAAGGAAAATAATGACTACGGAATTCCTCCCAGCCAAGAACCAAGCCTCCCATCGTCTGCTTCATCGACTGCCACCATACAGCCACATCCTTCTCGAATTGCAGAGTCGCTAACTTCACCTTGCTGCCCTCCGGAGTCTCCAAGACTTTGAAGAAAGTCTTCCTGTCGAATCCAATTGTCAGCCATGTCAGGGTCTGACTTCCCCTCAAACACCGATGGTTTCATCCATTTAAATGATTCCACGAGTTTGATTGGTTCGGGTACTAGATTCGCAGGCACCCTTCCCTAATTCTGATTCATGGCAACAGCATTGAGTGTCTGATAGACCCTCGCTAGCTCTGTTTCCAAGTCCAGACCTTCACCATTTCGAGCTCGTCTTCCAGCCATATTCTGATGCAAAAGATCCATTAAATTCGAAGTATAAACATGAACTTTTAAGTCAACTTTTCATTTCATTAAATTTCAAACTTTATACATTCGAATTTAAAACATTTCTGACATCAAAATGAAAGCAGTAGATGATACAATGGTCTAACTCCTACGGTTCCTCTTGGCTTCACGAAGCTCTCCCCGTAGTTCCTTCACTTCCTCCTTCAGTACATCGGTCATGTTTTTTCTCTTCTCGAGTTCCCAAACATGATTACTGAGAACTGCAAAATCATCCTTGCGCTTCGCCAATTGAGCCTCTAGTAGTCCGACTCTCTTCCGTAGAGTCTCTACCAGCCTTTGAAGATACACAATGAGATTTTCCGTGTAACGCCCCGAATTCCAAATACACTGAATTCGAGATGTTCTACAGGATCTTTTCACTTTCTTTAGTACAATTTTACGAGGAAATTCAAACTTTTCACTTTACATCAGAGTTTACATCATACATTACACTTTTCATTTGCACAGCGGAAGTAAAAATTTACAACATTTACATAAATGTACAACGACATGGTAAAATCTTTATGCATCCATTCCTCTTTAACATGTAATTTATCCTGCATACAAACTGTGGGTACGTCAGTTTATTCAACCGACGATAATTATACATGGTCATCCTCTCTATGCCAGAAACAGTATAACGATTCTCATTTCTTAACAAATCACAAACTTGTTCACATTCAAAAATAAAGTAAAGGGGAAAATCTTAATGATGTCGTGTTGTGATTGTGCACTTAATCCTTAATGCAATTATTTAATTTACATGACACTAATGCACACTTGTTCGGATTCTATGCATCCCATACTACATAGGTCCGAGGGCAAGCCTCTTAATCGTTCTTCATTTTTATAGGGTTCAATCCCTCGCCATGATTTAATCTACTACTGTAATTATGGTAAGTATCATAGATATTTTCCGACCTACGAACTCATGTCTAGGCACTCTAGAGGGAATCCCATCGCTGACATGACTCATCATGCAGACATCCTGTGGTAATTTAGCTCTCACCATAGACATGACACCACCCGTAGTCTTCAAACATCCCACGAGTGTCGCCACTGGGACGGTACTCTGGAGTAGTATCCTCACCCAGACTCATCATGGGAATTCCTGGGATACGCTCTCGCCGCTACCCAATAGCCCTCATACTCAATGTTTTTCTCTTACTTTCATCACATCTCCACTATGTACTAGTCCTTATTTTAATAGAATCATGAATAAAAATCAAAGTTCTGGAGTTAGCCTCTCCACTCAACCGGACTTATTCATTCATTTCAATACATGACCAACCTTGGTCTTTAAATTCTCATTTTTCATTTCATTTCATTGCCGGAGGAGACTTAGCTACTCCTTTGTTCAATTTCCAATTCACAACTTCCAATTTGAGCAATTCCAACTCATAATTCATTTTCAATGCCTCAGCATATCATGTTCTTAATTTCCATATTCATGTAATTCTTCATTCAAAGTATGACTCAATTCATGTGAATTTCTCAATTCAAACCATGATTCATTTCATATAAATTCATACAGCAATAGAAAGAGTTCATCAACATCAATCATAAAGTTCACAGTTCTTAGCAGTAATCAAAATGAAATCTCTAACATATCAAAATCTACTCTGTAGAGTCGTCTTGGAAAAAGACCAGTCGACTTGTACAGTCAATACAAGTTCTTCATAAACACTCGGGAGAGTCGACTACTGCACATGGCCAGTCGGCTGTCCCGTAACTTTTCATGTTCAAAATGTTATTCACGTGACAGTCGACTGTCAACAAATCAGTCGTCTGTCCTGGTCTCAACAGTATATTTCCATGTTCAGCTCAGTCGACTTGCTACTTGCATTAGTCGACTGAACAGATTCATATTTCAAATTAAAGGATTATCTTCCTTACAGTTCTTACATGCACTTGCATCATAATGTCAATTTACAGTATACATACGTTCATGTCTTATAAACACGAAATCTCTTAATTGTCCAGTAATATCGCAACATGGAATTTCAAGTCACTAATATTGTCTTTTCTTCAAGGAAGTGTTTTAAACATGCATTTATACTTATTCATAACTTTCTTGCAGAGTTGAAAATATTGATCTCAATCCATTACACTAGAATAACACAACAGAAAAATACTTCATTTCATGAAACTACTGGATTATTCATAGTTTAAGTAAAGCCTCGGTCGACTGTTCATAACACCAGTCGACTGCACAGATCATTCTTAGTTTTGTTAATCATCACTAGTTCTTTTTCTACAGGCTCATGGCTCCTCAGTCATGTATACCATGAAGAATATGAGTTTAGCCTTACTATTTTATTTTAGTTATACACATTTATGACATGAAACTTCTACCAAAACATGTAATAGATGTCTCGTATCAGTCGACTTATCCAAACGGCAGTCGACTGACCGACCCAAATCGTCATTGATTGCAGTGCTATTATTTCACTAATAGTCTCCCACAATTATCATCATAAACATACTCAAGCAATTCTAGTACGTTTGAATTTACTTCTCATAAGCATAGTGACAATCATCACAAATATGGCATATTTTCTACTTTAGAAGTCCTGAGAAACACCCACCTTATTGACGGAGTAATCGAAGTCCAGAAAAGCTCCTTAATGCAACGCAGCACTCCTTGCTCCTTGCTCCTTGTTCCACACCGAAGCCTTCGGAAGATGATGCCCGGCCTCCACTGAAAGCACACACAACTCTCTCACAAAAATATCTCTCTTACAATAGGATTTTAGTGTAAAAGAAATAATGAATGAGAGGGGGTATTTATATACAAATTTGAGTAGATGGAGGGCTAGGATTTAGTAGATAGTTATGGGATCAAGGGCTAGGATGGACTAGGGAGTTGTGATAACCACCCACACTCCACATAACTACCCATGACTCATACCCACTTCTCTACTCAAATCCGGCCAAGAATAGTGCTCAATGCACATGTATGTGAAATGCACGTGCATGCACAAATCACCTCTACAAGAACTTGTACATAAAAAAAAATAAGTCTTAAAAAGATGCTACACATTACAAGTTGTAGAAAATAATAAAAGGGTTTAATTTCATGGGCTAAAATTAATTGGGCCAAGATAACAAAAAGAAATATAAGTAAACTAACATTTGGGCTTAGAAAAAAAAATAATATAATATTCTTACATCATGCTAAAAATAATAGTCAACATGCATATAAAAATAAATAATCTTTCATATATTTGAAAAATCAGGGTATTACATCCCGAAACTGGTTCTTCTTCGTCAGAAGAATCATCAGATGAATCCGGAGGTGGAGTGATCTCTCGGGACTCAGGCCATTCTTCTTCCACTTCTTCGAGATCTTCCTCATCTGAATCTGCTTGCTCAGGATAGTAATCTTCCTCAATGATGTGCCAATTGTCATCTCCAGCTGGGTCGAAGTGGTTCGCCATCTTAAAGATAGAGAAGAAGAAGAAGCATAAGTCATAGAGCAAAACAAGTGTAAGTGACTTACATTTAAATCTCTAGACTCAACACACGCTCTAATGTCCACTTCTAGGGTATCGTTCCTTATAAATTTGTACTACTTAGAAGCGTGCTCTGATACCACTCTGTAACACCCCGAATTCCAAAATACAACTAAAGTCAAAGTTTCACAGGATCTTTACACTTCTTTCGTACAATTTTACAAGGAAACAGAAACTTTTCTTTCATCAGAGTTACATTACACTTGTACATTGTCATAGAGGAAGCAATTTTACAATAATTTACATGAAACAACATTTAAATCAATCTTGCGCAGCATGTATACTTCAATTTGTCAAGCATCTTTACCCTGCATATAAAACTTTAGGCGCGTCAGTTTATTCAACTGAAAAAATATTATACAAAGCCATCATCTCTATGCCAGAAACAGTATAACGATTCTCATTACTTAGCAATCCACAAACTTGTTCACAAACAAAGCTAAAGGGACTATGCTATTGATGTCGTGTTGTGAATGTGCACTTAGTCCTTAATGTAATTATTTGTATTATATGACACTAATGCGCACTTGTTCGGAGTCTATGCAGCCCATATTACATAGGTCTGAGGGCAAGCCCTTAACCGTTCTTCATCTTGTAGGGTTCAATCCCTCGCAATGACTTAATCTACTGCTGTAACTACGGTAAGAATCCTAGATGTTTTCTGACCTACGAACTCATGTCTAGGCACCCTGGACGAAATCCCAATGCACTGACACTTGACTCATCATGCAGGCATCCTGTGGTAATTTAGCTCCTACCATTGACATGACACCACCCGTAGTCGTCAAACACCCCACGAGCGTCACCACCTAGACAGTACTCTGGAGCAGTATCCACACCTTATCATAACGCATCATGGGACATCCTATGAATACTTTCACGCCGCCAATCCAATGACCCTCATACTCAATGTTTTTCTCTTACTTTCATCACATCTTCACTATGTATCTAATCCTTAGTTTAATTGAATCATGAATAAAATCAACTCTTAGAATGTAGCACTCCCACTATACCAGTATTATTTATTTAATTCACATGACCCAACCTTGGTCTTCTCATTTCAAATATCATTTCACAATTCTTTCATTGTCGGTATAAGGCTTGGCTATACCCTAATTCTCAATTTCAACTCATAATTACAATATCGAGCTTTTCATACTCATAAGATCTTTCAATGATTAATCACAATTCACATTTTATATTCATAACATTCATGTATTCATATTCATGGTACTCTGCCTAACTCATCATGTCAACTAATTTCAATTTCTCAAGTAAAAAATCATGAATAACAATAAAAATACAACATGCCACCATCGCTAGTTTATAACCCACATAATTCTATTTTAATCCATGCTAATTCCACAGTTCACAATTTCACTAAGTTCACACTTCACACTTTTCAAATTTCTCATTACCAAAATCTCATTTAAACTTCTTAAACACTCCATTCGAACTTCAAAAGAAAACAATTTAAGTTAATAATAAAAATAAGTTCCTTCTTGTAAAAATGGTCTCACTTATACAAGGCCACAGATAATAGAGATTTCCTCACAAAATACAGATATTAATTTAAACTTCAGGGCAGTCGACTGTTAATCAGGGCCAGTCGGCTGTTCTGCAAGGTTCTAAAGCTCGAAAATAAAGTAATCAGAGAAGTCGACTGTTACATATGACCAGTCAGCTGTTCTGTGATGATCTTTAAACTCAAAAATAAAACGATCAGGGCAGTCGACTGTTACAAAAGTCGGTCGACTGTTCTTTAAAAGATTCGAACCATATATTTTTCATAATTAAAGATAGATTCCCACAAAAATCACTACAAAAATGTTTTCTTTCTTACGATGTTTTTAGAACATAAAAATCATCCTTCTTAATGAATAAAACTCATATTTTTATCCACTAATTTACACATAATGCATTCAATCTTTTGTTTGCAAAAATACAATCTTTTCATTTATTCTAATACTCATATGGCACATATAACAATGGAAAATTCTACTATAATAATTAACAATCATCTCTTAGTAAATTATTCCATCAATTCATCTCTAGCATAACATTCTACTTTAATACTTTAATCAACAAACATGGTTCTAATCTTTTTACTAGTTAATCCACATTGTTTGCATTTAGAACATACTTAGCATGCATACTAACATTAAAAACAATGAGAACATTCACTTTTACTAATAATTAATAAATCTAGTAATCAAAATAACACACATTTACTAATTTATCAATTCTCTTCTAATTAGGCAAGCATGCATTTCATTTCAACTAGTGGTTTTATAATAACAATTCAATTTCATTCCTAGCATGATTTCTACTTTAGAAGTCATAAGAAACACCCACCTCTTTGAAGAAAAAGCCAACTAAAAGCTCCTAGAGTCCCCTAGAATGCGAGAGAGTTCCTTCTCCTCCTAGATTGCGATACAAAAACTCCTTCTCCTTGCTTCCTTGCCAAAACCGAGAGCTCCAAGTATGGGGGAATGAATGGCCGGCCTCCAATGGTACACACACACACTCACACTCACACTAATATATATATCTCCTATATAATTTCTTCTTTCAATAGTTTCTTAGTGTAGAATACAAACAGATATGGGGTATTTATACTAATTCTAGGATAAATTAGAGGGCTAGGATTCATTGGATAGTTATAGGATGGATGGCTAGGATAGGAGGGGAAGTTGTAGCAACTACCCACACTCAAATAAATTACCCATGCACACATACCCACTCTCCCATTCCTCCATGCACAATCCGGCCTCAAAATAGTGTGCATTGCACACTACGTGCATGCACGTGCCTCCTAGTACCCCTATTTGATGTTTGTACAATTTTAATTAATCAAATTGTTCACATTTTGTGCCTACATGACAAGTGTGACCATTTAAATGATTAATTAAATTTGTGGGCTTCACAAATAGTGGGCTTAGGCTTGTGGGTCAAATAATAAAATAATAAGACAATAGTTTATTAAAGTGGGCTCAAATTAAGAAAATAGTGTTTTAGGCTTTATAAAATAGGCTTTTAGAAAAATAAAAGAAAAAAATAATTGTTCATACTATAAAATGAAACTTCATATATAAAAATAAATAAATAAATATACACATGAAATTTGCACGTGCACAACACGTGAAAATCAATATTTCCATTAAAATGAAAATTTAGGGTATTACAAGAGGCATGAACCCAAAATATCAATGAAGATTGTACACAAGAAACATGTGCTTCAAATCATCAAGAAAGCCAGCAAAAATAGATAATTCATTTCTATTTTTGTGAGGAGAATATATGTAAAGTAGTGTTGTTTGATAACTTAGTTTTGGAAAGATTATAAAGTGACATCGCAAAATAAAAGTCGAATCTACACGACAGCGGTCGACCGCACAAAATGACGGTCGGCCGACACAATTGTCGATCGTTCATTTTTATGGAAAGATGAATCAGTCGACCGGTCATCTCTTAACCTTCGAGTTAAAAGATGAACGGTCGACTGTTCATCATTGCGGTCGACCGTCTAAGTGCAAATATGACTATTTCAGAAATATCTTTTCATTTTCGGAAAGATACATTTCCCTACTCTATATATTGAGGTGAATTTATAGTGTATTCTTCATCCCTGGCTATCATAACTCTTCTGAACTAATCATTCAATCAACACTCCGAGTGTGAGAGATTTTATTGTCTTCTTTAGTCAAGGTCTTTTTAGATCTTGAGAGTTTTTCTTTCTTCCACTTCGGTGAGTTTTGCAGGACTTATTTGTAGAAGCCCTGCGGGTGTAATAGGTTTCTCGGCCTGAATTCCAAGAATCACTGTACAAGGGTTTAAAGTATAGTGAAACGCTTGTGGAGGAGAATTGCTACAAATAGGTGGTGTTGACGTTGACCTGGAGGTCGAACCACGTTATATCGCCGTGTCTTGCTCGTTGCTCTGTTTGCTTTCTCTTACTCTATCTTTTTTACTTTATTCATTTCATTTGAATTTTTAATTTCTGCACCATCACTCTATTCACCCCCCCCCCCTCTTTGGGTAATTTACAGTGGTATCAGAGCGAGGTGTTTATTAAGTGCTTAAAAGCTTGAGCAAAAGGTCCAATGGACAAAATTCCTCCTCCCGAAAACTTGTACTCGTTGGAGCCATTTATCTCCAATGGGACAAGTCTAACATTGTAACCCCTATTTTTCATTTTGTGTATTTTTGGAGTGTATTTGTCGTTTTGGTGTATTTTCTCTCTTGTATTTTTCTGAACCGTATATTGAAATTTGTTTTCAATATATATTCGTTTTATTTCATTTTGAGCTCTTTGTGTTTCATTGGTTGTCTCTTTTGTTTCGTTCTTCATTAGTTGTGTTCTTTCTTCATTTTGGTCTCGTTCCCTCTATTCGTATTTTATTTCTTTCTTGGATGTTTGTGGTGGTGATTTGGTTGTCCTATTTTCCCAAACCTATTAATTGATCCCTAATAAGATTTTACCAAAGCCAAATTAAATCAGAACCCTATTTGTTTTCCTATTTAATTGACCCAAAATCCAAAACCCATTGGTGAACTTGCTACTACTCCTAATACCTATTAACCCATTAACCCACAACTACCCTATATATACAAAACCCTCTCCACTAAACCCTAACCCTAATTCCCCTCTCCTTCAAAATCCCGGCCTCCCTCTCTCTCTCCCTCTCCTTGCTTGCACCGCAACCCACACACAGCCAACCCCCGACCCCTTGGCTGATCCCCTCCAGGCCGCCAGCACCCCTTCTCGGCCTGTGCAACCCCCGACAACACCCCAACCCGACAGCCCTCATCTCACCACTCCCGGTCTACATCCGCATCCCGATCCCCCTCACTTTGCCGCACCACCACTCCATCACCTAGCCGAGCATCCATCCCGCATTCATCTGCCATCTCTCTCTTTTGGTCTCTCTCTCGCTTGCTTGAGAGTTCCCACGTGGGATCGTGCGAGTTGTTCATGTGGAGATTCTTGCTCGAGTTAGCTTGGATTCGTTGACTAACGGATTTTCGTTCATAGGTTTTGCTCCTTACTCTGGATTGCATCGATCTTCATCTTCGGTTAAGGCATGTAACTTGTACTTTAATTCATTTGTTTGATACAAGTCAAAAATACCACCTATAGTGTAGTTAGGTCTAGAGACGACTCTTGTTTGCGTTTTTCTTGATGGGTTTGTCTCTATTGTGAAAACTTGACCATAGATGACTCACGACACAATATGGACATGAATTAACTTAGGTTTTACCCGTTCTTGATTTAAATCATATATGTGAGACTTTTGTGAGAATTCGTGATTTGGTTGTGACCCATGTGATATACTTGGCGTGGACATGCTAGATACCCTAATTTATGATGTTTAGATTCTTGGTAGACTCGATTTCATGTTTGGGTGTGTTTGGATCAATTTTCTTGAATCTATGTTGATTTTGTTTTTAAGGGAAAATCTGTATTTTTGTCGCTGTTCTGTTTTGTTTACTGTTTTGGACTGTTTTAAAGTCAGTATTTTAATTTCGGTAATAAACATGAGTTTTAGAGAATTTCGTCTATTTTCAAACCCCTCTGACCTTGCTTGATTTCATTTTCGTATGACTGAGTTATAACTGTTTTACTACAGAGGTGTCGATCTTTTCCAGATTCTGTTTTTCGGTAATTTTGATGACAAATCATTTTAAAGAACTATGCTACATATATTATTTTGATCCAAAACTTTGGTCAGTGTTTCCTTATCTAGTTAGGGATTACCCAGAATTTTGGCGAATTTTATTGATGAGTTTTATGTATTGTTTTATGCTCGTTTATGAAATCTATGCTTGCTGTATTTTGCTCGCTCTTCTGTAAAGAACCTTATTTTCACTATGACTCCTTTTACTGTATGAAAAATGTTTGTGAAATATAAAAGTTATTATGTTTTATATATTTTCATACCCCTTTGGAAGAATTGGATTTTGTTTCACTGGTTGCGAGATATCATAGTTTTCGTACAGCAGTGTTGGGAATTCCAGATTTGCCAAACGACAGTTTATTGATGTTTTCTTATTTTTGATGAATGATCTAATTTCACTGGAAAAATTTGAAACTTTATATTTAGACATTGTACATATAGGGGAATACCCCAGATTTTTCGTGGAATTATTTATTGAGTTTTCATGCTGTTTTTCTGTTCTTGAACTCGTTTTCCTGATTTCTGGCTGAACCTATTTTCTGTATTCAAATAAGTTTTCAGCCATGTTTTTGTGAATTAATATCTGACTTATTTATATTCGCTGGATTCGTGTGGAAGTCTATTTTCTAGATCCTTCGATGGATCCAGATTTGCATGTTTGTAACACCGGGAATCACTATTTTACTGCAGTGTGGTCTTGCTGTCCTGAACTTGAGATTTGGTTATTTTAGTTCTTCTATAAGATATCTTGCACACGTACATATCTATTCTACAACTTGACCTTGCCACATGATCATGCCATGCTATTCTCGATATATTTTTACACTTACATGCATGTATGATATTAATAATAAATAACCAAGCCGGTGTTAAGGAAAAGATCTAGTAGTGGATAGTGCAGAAACGTGTACTCGGAAGAACCTAGTGGTTATTGGAGCTTGTTTACATGTGGAGCTTGACACGCTATACATGACACGTACACACATGATATTGGAGCTTGTTTGGGTTTTGGTGCTTATTTACATGATACATGATTACATGATACTTGGAGCTTGTCCCTGAGTACACTGCCCTGTATGGTCTCCTACAAAATCTAAAGCAAAACTGCTTGTTGTAGCAACCATGTAGTAAAAACCGAGATGCATGAAGGGCTACCTAGATAGTAATAACTACAGGACTTGATACATGACATTTGAACATGTTACATGCGTACTTGATACATGCTACTTGCTACATGAGATTTGATACTTGATTCTTGCTACATGATACATGAGATTTGATACTTGATACATGCTACATGATTACATGATTCTTGATACTGGTTACTTGATGCATGACACTTGTTTACTTGACACTCGACACATGCTATTATATTTACTTATCTTGCCATGCTATGATTTATATCCTATATTCATGATTATCCCATGCTAGGTTTGTTATTTAGAATTTCCTATCCCATGTACTTGTATCCTACATTATATGTGTCCCGTAACTTGCAATTGACGGGTACTTGTTTTTCTTCTTCCTTCTCCTACAAATTTACTAATTACAGATCAGGATGGTTGGCTGCCAGATGGTATTGGCGAGATGATGTATTAGTACTGGAGTTTCTGCTTTATGATTTTTATTATTATTGTTGCTTGACTTGAATAAAATGTACTTGACTACTTGGATATTTATCTTGTAGTTGGGTGATGTGACCCAGAATATTTGACTTGTTCAGAATTTGATTATTTGAGATTATTATCCTTGGTTTCAAGTAATTTCTGTTGGTATCTTGTTTCAATTATGCATGCCTGGTTGTATCTTTCGCTTCCGACTCTGAGTATCTTGTGAAATATTGTAAAGATTCCTGAACAGCTTATGGATGATAAAAATCATTCGCTGGGCTTTTGTCTCGTATCCATATTCCGTATTCTTTTTGGGAAGCAGGGCGTGGCAGGGTTTTTAGTGGTATCAGAGCACCAGGTTTGGCTAATGTATTAGTTGCTTAATATATTAGACAAGCTTGGTTCGAACTGGGATCTGCACAACATTTCACCAACCATGCATACATAAATGAATGTATACCAACTCTGATTCTGGATGCTAATTGTCTTGGTTTTGTGCAGACTGTGGCTCGCAGAGGTTCTACTTCTCAGTCGCAGGTTGATCCGATTGAGGCTGCCACTACTGTGCTTGAGCGGCTGATTAATCAGCAGCAAAATCACAGTGATCTTGTGATAGATGCTCTTGAAGCTGCCCGGATTCCGCCTCCTGTTGTGCCTGTGCAGGCAAATCTTCCGCCTTGTCTAGGGACAGTTACAAATTTTATGAGGCTGCATCCCGTCCGTTTTTTCAGCACTAAGACGCCTTTGGAGGCTAAACAATGGTTGATCCCGACTGAGCATTTATTGTTAGCAGCTCGTGTTGCCGAGGCTGATCGGGTGGACATGGTTTCCATCCAGCTGGTGGATTTGGCTCATATCTGGTGGATGGCCGAGTCTGAGCAACTTGAGAGGCCTATTTCTTAGGCTACTTTCATTCGGAGATTCTTGGAGAAGTTCTTCCCCACTAGTACTCGAGTTGAGATGGAACAACAATTCCTGACCCTAAAATAGGTTAAGTCATTATTCCATTTTGGATTTGTTGCATAATTGTTCATGCAATGATGTAACATGGACTTTCTTGTAACAGGATTCCAAGTCAGTGGATGAGTACGCAGCTGAGTTTACTAGACTTAGCCGCTTCGCTGCCGTTCTTGTGACAACCGAAAAGGATAGGGCTCGTAGATTCACAAATGGGCTTGAGCAGGATATCAAGAGGCATCTTGTCTCTCTTCGCTTACGTACCTACACTGAGGCTCTTGAGGCAGCCCGAGCTCAGGAGTAGGCTCGTGGTGGTTCGTCTTCTTCTCAGCGGACTGTTCCCGCTGCTGTTGCCAGGCCTTCTGGTGGGCCTATTCGGAGGCCTGTTTCTGCCCATCCAGTTAGAGCAGCTTCTTACTCTTCTGCTAGTTCCCAGAGGGGTAGTTTTTGCGACTTTTGCCGACTTGCCGGGCATGAGCGCAAGGACTGTAGGCGGGCCAATCGCCGCTGTTTTGCTTGGGGTGCTCCTGGCCACACTTTGCAGGATTGTCGATAGCAGAGGGCAACTATTCCAGTCCGTGGTCCTGTCCAGCTAGCAGTTCCAGCTCGTGGTCCTGTTAGGCCACCGCTTCCTCCCCAGCATCAGATTGTCGGTCAGAGGACCGCTGTTCTGAGGAGAGGTCAGACTTTCAACCTGACTGCTACAGATGCTGAGTCAGCTGAGGGTGTGGTTGCAGGTATCTTTTGTTTTATTGTTTTATTATTTGTTGCTTCTCTTCTTTTTCTTCCTTCCTTTGTTTTATTTCTTTCCGTTTGTCCTTTCTGCAATTGTTTTCCCTCACCCCTATTCAACCATTCTTTTCTTTATCTCTTTTGCTTTTTGTCTCAGGTGTTGTGCTTGTGTGCTCTTTTTCTGCTCATGTTCTTTTTTATTCTGGGGCAACCCATTCTTTCGTCTCCTCTCGATTTGTCGCTCGCCATCAGTTGGAGTGCAGCAACATGTTAGAGGCTTGGAACATTGTGACAGGTGGTGGAGTTGTCATTTGTTCCTGTGAGTGCAGGCAATGTCCCGTTGTTATTGGGGACGCAGAGTTCAATGTCAACCTGATTATAATTGGAAATTCGGGATTCGACGTTATTCTCGGTATGGATTGGTTGGGTGAAGCCCATGCCATTATTGATTGTCGTGCCAAGAAAGTCATCTTCAGAATTCCAGATCGAGCAAAATTTGAGTTCCATGCTGGGGAGTCTTTCCTTGGCCGAGCAAAGACTGCAGTTGAACAAGTGGATTATGTGATGGAATTGCACTCAAGTTGTGAAGCTGCGCCTCTAGTAGTTCGGGATTTCTTGGATGTTTTTCTAGATGAGTTGTCTGGCTTATCCCCTGATAGGAAAGTGGAATTCGGTATTGATGTTCAGTCTGGACCAGCGCTAATATCGAAGAGTTCCTAAAGGATGGCACCGGTTGAGCTAGCAGAGCTTAAGGTGTAGATTCAATAGTTGCTTGATTTAGGTTTCATCAGACCTAGTGTTTTGCCTTGGGGTGCTCCGATCCTTTTTGTTGACAAGAAGGATGGTAGGCGTCGACTGTGCATGGATTATCGAGAATTGAACAGAGTTACTGTGAAGAATCGGTATCCGTTGCCCAGGATCGATGATTTGTTTGATCAGTTGTGTGGGCTGCTGTTTTCTCGAAGTTGGATCTTTGTTCTGGGTATCACCAAGTCAAGGTGAAGGCTGTGGATATACAAAAGACTGCTTTCAGGACTAGATACGGGCACTATGAGTATCTTGTGATGCCGTTCGGTGTCACGAACACGCCGGCTGTATTCATGAGTCTTATGAACCGGGTTTTCTCTCAGTTCTTGGATAGATTTGTGGTGGTCTTCATTGATGGTATTTTGGTGTATTCTCGAAATCGGGAAGATCATGCTGAGCATCTTAGAGTGGTTCTGCAGACTTTGAGAGAAAATCAGCTCTATGGAAAACTTAGCAAGTGCGAGTATTGGCTCGACAGGGTTTCTTTCTTGGGGCACATTATTTCTGGCGATGGTGTTTCTGTGGATCCTGCCAAGGTTGAGGCTATGAAGGATTGGCCTATTCCCAAGTCAGTTTCTGAAGTTAGGAGTTTTCTCGGTTTGGCTGGTTATTATCGGAAGTTCGTCCAAGACTTTTCAAAGATAGCAGGACTGTTGACTAAATTAACTGGGAAGGATTAGGATTTTTGTTGGTCTAATGAGTGCAATGAGGCTTTTGTTGAGTTGAAGAACAGATTGACGTCAGCGCCTGTATTGACTATTCCAGATGGTTCAGGTGAATTTGTGGTTCACCGTGATGCTTCTGGTAAGGGTCTTGGAGCAGTTCTTATGCAGAAGGGCCGAGTCATTGCGTATGCATCGTGGCAGTTGAGGCCGCATGAGAAGAACTATCCTACTCATGACTTGGAGTTAGAGGTAATGATTTTTGCTTTGAAGCTGTTGAGACATTATTTACTTGGGGACCGAGTGGAGATCTTTACAGACCACAAAAGTCTCGAGTACGTCTTCATCCAGAAGGAGTTAAACATGAGGCAAAGGCATTGGTTGGAGCTTCTGGTCAATTATAAAATCAATTTGCAATACCATCCTGGTAAAGTAAATTTGGTGCCAGATGCTTTGAGCAGGAGACCGACAGCTATGTTTCTTACTCAGCAGAGCGATCTCATTGAGCAGATGAGGAGGTTGGATTTGGATGTTGTGTTACCGAGTTCTGGTCGGAGTTGTTTGGCGCTCCAGCTGCAGTTGCCTCTTGTTGATCAGATTAAGGAGGCGCAGGCTGGTGATGCGCCGTTGTGGAGTTTTCGAGCTGAGGTTGAGTCTTGGTCCAGGACAGACATGGTTATTCATGTTGATGGTTCGCTTCGTTTTGGTTCCCGGTTGCGTGCCCTAAGGGTGAAGTTTGTCAGAGGTTGCTTGAAGACGCTCATTAGTCTTCGTATTTTATCCATCCTGGCGGTACTAAGATGTATCGGGATTTGAAGCTTTATTTCTGGTGGCATGGTATGAAGAGGGCAGTTGCTCGGTTTGTTTCTCAGTGTTTGGTCTGCCAGCAGGTTAAGGCAGAGCATCAGAGAACCGCTAGACTTCTTCAACCGCTTCCTATTCCAGAGTGAAAGTAGGAACATATCACTATGGATTTTGTGACTGTTTTGCCGAGGAGTCCTAAGGGTCATAATGCCATTTGGGTGATTGTCGACCGTTTGACGAAGAGTGCTCACTTCATTCCTTTTCGTGTCGGTCAGTCTACTGAGAGCCTAGCTGAGAGGTATATGCAAGAGATTGTTATAATTCATGGGGTTCCATTCAGTATTGTATCCGACAGGGATACGAGAATCAGATCACAGTTCTAGGAGAGTCATCAGAACAGTTTGGGGAGTAAATTAAAGTACAGTACAGCTTTCATCCCCAGACTGATGGACAGTCAGAGAGGACTATTCAGATTCTTGAGGACATGTTGAGGTCATGTATGCTTCAGTTTGGTGGGTCTTGGGAGGATCATTTGCATCTAGTAGAGTTCTCGTACAATAACAGCTTTCAAGCCAGTATTAAAACTGCTCCGTTCGAGGCACTCTATGGGCAGAAGTGCAGATCACCAGTGTGCTGGGATGACATTGGTGAGAGAAAGTTGTTGGGTCCGGAGTTGATCACCAAGATAGTGGATGTTGTGGTTCAGATCAGGAAGCAATTGCAGGCAGCTCAGGACAGGCAGAAGCGATGGGCCGATGTCCATTGGAGAGCTTTGGAGTTTGGTGTTAGTGACCATGTTTTCCTAAAGGTATTGCCGTGGCGCGGTGTCATTCGGTTCGGTGGTGGGGGCAAGCTTAGCCTTAGGTTTATTGGACCGTTTGAGATTTTGGAGTGAGTAAGCAAGGTGGCCTATTGTCTTGCTTTGCCGCCAGCGTTATCAAGAGTGCACGATGTTTTCCATGTCTTACAACTCAGGAGATATATCCGAGATGAGAGCCACGTGATCGACTATTCGGAGTTGACCGTTCGGCCGGATTTGACTTGTGAGATTCTGCTAGTTGCTTTTGTGGATCGGCAGGAGAAAGTGCTTAAGAACAAGGTCATCAAGTTGGTTCGTGTTGCTTGGAATCCTCACTTGCCTGGTGAGTCGACTTGGGAGCTGGAGGAGGAGATTCAGCAGAAGTTTCCTCATTTGTTTGTGTAGTTTGTTTTGTTCTTTTGGTTGTTTTGGGGGTTACCCTATGTATCTTCTTTTGAATTTCGAGGATGAAATTCTTCTTGTTAAGTGGGTAGGATTGTAACCCCTTTTTTTCATTTTGTGTATTTTTGGAGTGTATTTGTCGTTTTGGTGTATTTTCTTTCTTGTATTTTATTCGTATTTTATATCTTTCTTGGATGTTTGTGGTGGTGATTTGGTTGTCCTATTTTTCCAAACCTATTAATTGATCCTTAAAGCCAAATTAAATCCCCAACCCTATTTGTTTTCCTATTTAATTGACCCAAAATTCAAAACCCATTGGTGAACCTACTACTACTCATAATACCCATTAACCCATTAACCCACAACTACACCCTATATATACAAAACCCTCTCCACTAAACCCTAACCCTAATTCCCCTCTCCTTCACAATCCCGGCCTCCCTCTCTATCTCCTTTTCCTTGCTTGCACCACAACAGACACACAGCCAACCCCCGACCCCTTGGCCGATCCCCTTCAGGCCGCCAGCACCCCCACCCGGCATGTGCAACCCCTGGCAACACCCCAACCCAACAGCCCTCATCTCACCTCTCCCGGTCTACACCCGCATCCCGATCCCCCTCACTTTGCCGCACCAACACTCCATCACCTAGCCGAGCATCCATCCCGCATTCATCCGCCATCTCTCTCTTTTGGTCTCTCTCTCGCTTGCTTGAGAGTTCGCACGTGGGATCGTGCTAGTTGTTCGTGTGGAGATTTTTGCTCGAGTTGGCTTGGATTCGTTGACTAGCGGATTTTCGTTCATGGGTTTTGCTCCTTACTCTGGATTGCATCGTTCTTCATCTTCGTTTAAGGCAAGTAACTTGTACATTAATTAATTTATTTGATACAAGTCAAAAATACCACCTATAGTGTAGCTAGGTCTAGAGACGACTCTTGTTTGTGTTTTGCTTGATGGGTTTTGTCTCTATTGTGAAAACTTGAACATAGATGACTCATGACACAATATGGATATGAATTAACTTAGGTTTTACCCGTTCTTGATTTGAATCATGTATGTGAGACTTTTGTGAGAATTCGTGATTTGGTTGTGACTCATGTGATATACTTGGCGTGGAAATTCTAGATACCCTAATTTATGATGTTTAGATACTTGGTAGCCTCGATTTCATGTTTGGGTGTGTTTGGATTAATTTTCTTGAATCTATGTTGATTTTGTTTTTAAGGGAAAAAATCTGTATTATTGTCGCTGTTCTGTTTTGTTTGCTGTTTTGGACTGTTTTAAAGTCAGTATCTTAATTTTGGTAATAAACATGAGTTTTAGAGATTTTCTTCTATTTTCAAACCCTTCTGACCTTGCTTGATTTCGTTTTCGTATGACTGAGTTATGATTGTTTTACTACAGAGGTGTCGATCTTTTCCAGATTCTGTTTTTCGGTAATTTTGATGACAAATCATTTTAAAGAACTATGCTACATATATTATTTTGATCCAGAACTTTGGTCAGTGTTTCTTTATCTAGTTAGGGATTACCCAGAATTTTGGCAAATTTTATTGATGAGTTTTATGTGTTGTTTCATGCTTGTTTATGAAATCTATGCTTGCTGTATTTTGCTCGCTGTTCTGTAAAGAACCTTATTTTCACTATGACTCTTTTTACTGTATAAAAAATGTTTGTGAAATATAAAAGTTAGTATTTTTTATCTATTTTCATACTCCTTTGGCGGAATTGGATTTTGTTTCACTGGTTGCGAGATATCATAGTTTTCGTACAGCAGTGTTGGGAATTCCAGATTTGCCAAATTACCGTTTGTTGATGTTTTCTTATTTTTGATGAATGATCTAATTTCACTGAAAAAATATGAAACTTTATATTTAGATACTGGACATATAGGGGAATACCCCAGATTTTTCGTGGATTTATTTATTGAGTTTTCATACTGTTTTTCTGTTCTTGAACTCGTTTTCCTGATTTCTGGCTGAACCTATATTTTGTATTCAAATCAGTTTTGAGCCATATTTTTGTGAATTAATATATGACTTATTTATATTCGCTGGATTCGTGTAGAAGTCTATTTTTTCAGATCCTTCGACGGATCCAAATTTTCATGTTTGTAACACTGGGAATCACTTTTTTACTGCAGTGTGGTCTTGCTGTCCTGAACTTGAGATTTGGTTATTTTAGTTCTTCTATGAGATAACTTGCACACGTACATATCTATTCTAAAACTTGACCTTGCCACATGATCATGCCATGCTATTATTGATATATTTTCACACCTACATGCATGTTTGACATTAATAATAAATAACCAAGCCAGGGTTAAGGGAAAGATCTAGTAGTGGATAGTGCAGAAACGTGTACTCGGAAGAACCTAGTAGTTATTGGAGCTTGTTTACATGTGGAGCTTGACACGATATACATGACTCATACACACATGACACTGGAGCTTGTTTGGGTTTCGGTGCTTGTTTACATGATACATGATTACATGATTACATGATACTTGGAGCTTGTCCCTGAGTACACTGCCCTGTATGGTTCCCTACAAAATCTAAAGCGAAATTGTTTGTTGTAGCAACCATGTAGTAAAAACCGGGATGCATGAAGTGCTACCTAGGTAGTAATAACTATAAGACTTGATACATGACACTTGAACATGTTACATGCCTACTTGATACATGCTCATGCTACATGAGATTTGATACTTGATTCATGCTACATGATACATGAGATTTGATACTTGATACATGCTACATGATTACATGATTCTTGATATTGGTTACTTGATGCATGACACTTGTTTACTTGACACTCGACACATTCTATTATATTTGCTTATCTTGCCATGCTATGATTTATATTCTGTATTCATGATTATCCCAAGCTAGGTTTGTTATTTAGAATTTCCTATCCCATGTACTTGTATCCTACATTATATGTGGCCCGTAACTTGCAATTGACGGTACTTGTTTTTCATCTTCCTTCTCCTGCAAATTTACTAATTGCAGATCAGGATGGTCGGCTGCCAGATGGTATTGGCGAGATGATGTATTAGTGCTAGAATTTCTGCTTTATAATTTTTATTATTATTGTTGCTTGGACTTGAATACTTGGATATTTATCTTGTATTTGGGCATTGTGACCCAGAATATTTGACTTGTTCAGAATTTGATTATTTGAGATAATTATCCATGGTTTCAAGTAATTTATGTTGGTATCTTGTTTCAATTATGCATGCCTGGTTGTATCTTTCGCTTCCGACTCTGAGTATCTAGTGAAATATTATAAAGATTCCTGAACAGCTTATGGATGATGAAAATCATTCGCTGGGCTTTTGTCTTGTATCCGTATTCCCTTTTCTTTTTGGGAAGCAGGGCATAACAAACATGTTCACCTTATTTTGATGGAAAATGCTATGTTGTTTGGAAAGTTCATATGTCTCACTTTTTGCAAATGCTTGGAGAAGAAGTATGAAATGTTTGCATAAACAAAACAGATATTCCTGTTAGTAACAGAAATAGGGCTTTCACAAAAGCTAACCTAGCATTAAAAACCACAAACTCCTAAGCTATGACATCACTCTATGCAGGTCTAAATAATGAAGAGTTGATGCGATGTGGGCAAAATTGCAAAACGACTTATGAATTTTGGAACAACATGCTAAACCGGCATGAAGGAACCGCGTCTGAGGTAAAGGCAAAAATTAGTTTATGCTTTTATAAGTTTGATATTTTTTTTATGTTGGCAGGAGAGAATGTAGATCAGATGCTTACCCGCTTCGACATTATCGCACATGAGCTAGAGAGCTTAGGTAAGGGGTTGGATGATGACCGAAAGGTTGAAAAACTCATAAGCTGTCTCATGCTTGAATGGGACGTTAATGCTACAGCAATGAGGGAGACACTTGAAGAAAATGGGTTTGACTACTGCACTTTCCAAGGATAATTGAAGATGTATGAGTTGGAGATGACCGAAATAAAGAGGTACTGGCAGAACATTGGGATTGAACCAAAACTGAAGAAAAGACCATTGCCTTAAAAGCAGAAACTTCACGATCATCAAAATCATAGTCAGATCAAGAGGAATCAGATGATGATATTGTACTATTGACCAAACAATTCCATAAGTATTTCAAACACAAAAAGTATGGCAGGTTTCAAGAAGGAAGAAAAAAGGACAAAGATGACATATGTTACAAATGCAAGAAGTCGGGACATATTCGCGCAAACTGTCCTATCTCACAGGACAGAAGTAAGGCATTGAAGGCAACATGGCTAGATTCAGATTCCAGCGATGAAGAACAAGAACATAACAACTTTGGATTCACGGCTCTTAGGAATGGTGATGTGCAATCACCACCCCAAGAAGTGGTAATCGAAGAACCAACCTATGATGATTTACTTGATATTTGTAATGGTTTAAGAGATTATGCAAAAAAATAAGTCGTGAGTTGAGACAATATAAACAAATGTCAAATGAATCACATGACTTTTGCATTGCTAAAAATCAAAAGTTAAAAATAAAAATTCTTCGATTATTGAAAAATTCGAGTCATTTAGGAAAGACCATGATTTGTTGATAGAGGAAAATGAGTATTTAAAACAACAAATTCAAAAATCCTTAGCAATACATGATGAAAATCTAAAAGAAATTCATGAGAAATCCGTTTATATTGCTAAACTCACTGATGATTTAAATGACTGCAAAATTTGATGAGATAGTGGAAGGTTATAAAGAAACACTCGAAAAAAATAGAATACTTGATGCTACCCTGGACACTCTTCGTTGGAACACCAAAGACGATGAGAAGAATAGAAAAAAGGCTTTATAATAGAATAATTGTTCTCGAAAAAATTGTTGAAAAATATGAAGGGCTCAGTTATCTTATTACAAAGAATTCAAGATTATATCATGATAATCAAGGACTTGGTTACAATGAGACAATACAACGTCAAAATTCTAAGCAACCCTGTCATACACATATACATAGTCACCAAAACAGTTACAAATCCACACAAAACTATGCACATGTACATGATTCAAGGCATAATCATATTACATGTCACTATTGCTGTAAATGAGGACATATATCTTATAATTGTTCATTAAAAAGGAATAATAATTTTGTTTGGGTGAGAGAATGTAAATGCAGGTTCAATACATACTTGAGCACCCAAAATTACACCTACTAATCTTAATGTAGGTACATCAACGTATCAAGACTAAAGATCGGTGATACCTTGATAGTGGATTCTCAAACCATATGATAGGTGACAATAAATACTTTGCATCACTATCAAGGGAAAGAGGGAAGGACATCAACTTTGGAGATAACAACACTGGTCAGACCATCGGTAAAGGTAAAATAAACTTTAGTTCATCATGCTCCATTGAGGATATACTATTGGTAAGAGGTTCGAAACACAATTTACCTAGCGTCAGTTAATTATGCGATAAAGGTTATACAGTTACTTTTGATAGAAATGTATGCACTGCACTTGATAACAATAAATCATGTTTACTTCTTGCTAACAGATGCAATAATGAGTATGTTATAAATTCTAATGAATTAGCACAGGAAAATATGAGATGCTTTGTTTCTTGAAACGAAGATGGTTGGTTATGGCATCGGCGACTTGGACACACAGCCAAGGATAATCTCAACAAACTTGTCAACAAGGAACTTGTACGGGGAATACCCAAAATCAAATTTGAGAAGATAAAACCTGTGAATCATGTCAGTTCGGTAAGCAAACTAAAATTTCTCACAAGCCTAAGAAAACGGTATCAACTTCTATACCTCTTGAACTTTTGCACATGGATCTGTTTGGACCATCACGAACACGTAGTAATGGAGATGCACGATATGCCTTTGTAATTGTAGATGACTACAGCAGATTCACTTGTGTTGTTTTTTTATTACAAAAGGATGACACATCAAAAGTTTTTCAAAAATTCTGTCGTAGAGTAGTATAACTCCCATTACCGACAATAAGTATTTTCACTGTATTTTCTATATTTCAATTTTTATAAATTTATTTTGTACTAAATTCTTTTCGGATCTTTTATTAAAGTGTTTTCTAATCGAAAATTTTATTCATTTCGAATAACAGTGTGTTTTAATCTTACTTCCTATTTCTAATTGATCGACTATTTACATTTTAAACCAAATCAAATATATTATTATTATTGGATTATTTTAATCTTATTATTATTATTGTTATTACTTTATTTGTAGTCATTATCATTATTATTGTTATTATTATTATTAGTTGATATGGCTAAAAATGGGATTAAATCGGAACCATTAAATCGGACACGAATCTTAAAGCTCAGGTGTAAAACGGTAATTTCACCTACAAACGGTCTGAAATGGGGACTGGGTCTCTCTTCAAAGCCCAATAACCCATAAACAGATCTGTCTTACTGGGTACGGGTCCCAACCCGTTACCAACCAGTTCAGAAGGATAAAGAATAATTCAGATTCGTAATTATCCCTAAGATGAGGTTTTAACCACTTCTATCCATCCACACTGGCAAGTTGAGATTTGTTCTTATCTCGAAACAGATCCCTAAGGCAAGGATCCTCCTAGCTCATCTCCTTAGCCCACAGAAGTGGAGCTCCTCTTCGAAGACTCCGGAGACCGAAGCTCTTCTCAACTTGACAGATCTTCAATCAGACGGTCCAGATTGCGCCACGTCGCTCGGAATCCCAATCCGAGCTACCGACAGAAGCAAAGATATTGCGGGCCTATTCTGACCCTCAATACGGGTGATTCTTCATCTCACTCCTAAAAAGAAGTTGTAGATCATCGATTTAGCTTCAAAACGAGGGGTCACACGCCCCGATCGGACCTCCGTAGCACCAGGAAAGTGGATCGCAACACAGCTGCACCGAGCGAGAAAATGGCAAAAACTATTGCCTCGTGATTCGCACCATGATCGTGATCAACCGTCCAGATTTCGCCACGTACTTCGGATCTACAATCTGAGCAACTTGCATTCCAAGCCACGTATTGGAGAAAAACGTCTTTCTCCTTGTGATTCGCACCAAGATCTTGATCAGACGGCTCAGATCTCACCGATCGATCAAAATCATGTTTTTTCGTGATCCACGCCTTCGTGCCTTGTGATTCGCGTCATGGTCGTGATCAACTGTCCAGATTGAGCCACGTAGCTCGGATCTACAATCCGAGCCACTGAGCTACCGAGTTGCAAAATGGCAAAAAATTTTACCTCAACATTCGTGCTCAACCACCCTCGGATTCGCTGAACAAATAACTACCAAAAACAAGAAGAGGGGAGTTAGGGGTTAACGGGTCGGGTCGGGTCGGAGCCCGTTTGGACCCAAACCCGAACCGAAGCTCCCCTTCTCCTTCGGAATTTCCCACCAAAAAGTGAGAGAAAAAGAAACCCCAACACAGGCTTCTTCTTCCCCTTCAATACTCTGGCTTCGTCCCAAGCTCGCCATATTCCAAAGCTCGAAGCCTCCAACATCAACCTCACCCCCGTTCTCGCCGAGCTTCAGCGTCGCCAAACCCCCTTCACCGAAGCTCCAAACTCCCAGTCACCTTCACGAGCTCATCTCCAACCTTTGTGAGGAACCCATCTTTTCCGTCGTCGAGCTCCATCTGCAACAGTTCGACACCCCTGAGCACGCCTCCAATGACGAGGAGACCCCTCCACTGCTGCCAAGCTCCACCAAACTCCACCACGCAGAGCGTTACTTTCGAACTCATTAACCCCCGAGCTCTGTTTAGAGCTCCAATGGAGAACCCCCCGTTCGGCGCTCATCGTCGTTCGCCGAGCTCTGTCAAGATCCTCGTCGACTCCGAAGCTAGACCTCGACTCACTTGCGAAAGTCTGAGCTTTGACTCTGATGCACCGAGCTCCTCGCCACCTTCATCGAAGAGCTCCACTAAAGCTCACCTCCACTGCCTCCATTGAACCCAAGCTTCGAGCTCACGCCTTTCTCGCCGAACTCCAAACCCTCAGTCGAGCTCCCACTCCGAAGCTCCACCTTCGACCTCCTCGCCATTACTGCCGACCTCCATTTTGCGAGCACCAACTGCCGAGCTCCACCACCCACCGATGTCAAGCTCGCCATCCTACCGCCTCGCCATTACTGCCGAGCTCCTTACCTCGTCGACCTCCGAAGACGAGCTCCCTCGTCGACCTCCACCTCGCAAGCACCAACAATCGAGCTCATCCTATCATAGTCGAGCTCCTCGTCAGACGAGGTCAGAGAGGGGGTGAGGCCTAGGTCGAGGATTGGGTGAGGTCGGAAGCCAGAGTCGAAGAGGAGTAGAAGGAAGAGGAAAGCGTGAGCTCGACGTCGAAGAAAAAGAGGAGAAGAGAATAGAGCGGGAGAAAAGAAAAAAAGCCATGTGGCGGTCAACGATGGCGTTGACCGCGCCACGTGGCGTCACCTGGTGGGTCGGCAATGGTTGCCGACCAAAAGGGGTTCCGAGCTGCAAATTGGGGAAAATGCCCGGCTTTGAGATGCGTGCGCTCTGATCGTGATCAACCCGCAGGATTGCGCCACGTGTCCAGGTATTAATTAATTAATTTATTTATTGATTTAATTCAATTAATTATTTAAAAATCTGAAAAAATAATTAAAAATCTGAAAAAAAATTAAAAATTCTAAAAATAATTATTAATTCGGAAAATTATTTTAAAATTCTGAAAATATTCATTATTAAATTAGAATAATTAATTAAAATTTTCGATAATTAATTATTTAATTCGGAAAGTGAATAAAAATTCAGAAAAATATTGAAAAATCACAAAAAAATTCAGAAAATTCTGAGGATATTTTTGGAAATTTTACAAGCTCAGAATAACACCGTTAAACCATGAAAAATGTCCGAACTCCCTTAAGAACTCCGATAAAATCACGTACGCCATTAGAACAACAAAACTACTCTTTAAAGACTGTAAAACTCAGTCTCCAGGAGTGGGGGCTTGTGATATGGCTAAAAATGGGATTAAATCGGGACCGTTCAAATCGGACACGAATCTTAAAGCTCAGGGGTAAAACGGTAATTTCACCTACAAACGGGTCTGAAATGGTGACTGGATCTCTCTTCAAAGCCTAATAACCCATAAACGGATCTGTCTTACTGGGTACAGGTCCTAACCCGTTACCAACCAATTCATAAGGATAAACAAGAATTCAGATTCATAATTATCCCTAAGAAGAGGTTTTAACCACTTCTATCCATCCACACCGGGAAGTATAGATTTGTTCTTATCTCGAAACGGATCCCTAAGGCGACTATAAAAACCCCTCTCCCCCCACCATAAGAAGGTAATCAATCTTTTTCCAGTAAAATCTCTCTTATAATCTTTCTGATTACTGACAAGAGCGTCAGAGGGTGCATCACCGGGATCCATCCCGGTGTTTCGCACTTTTTGCAGGTTTGCAGCAGCAAGTGACCAAGTCAACACGTTGGAGAAGGTCAACAGGTCAACAGGTTTGCCTTGTTCGTTTTCTCAAAAATCCACAAATTCTATCTATTGCCCCCACACCAGATTCAGCGGCAACAATAGTATTGTTATTATTATTAATATTTTTGTTACTATTATTATTGTAATTATTAGTATTATTATTCTTACTGTCAATATTATTATTATTATTATTTTTGTAAAGACCGAACATACTCCATTTTATATGTACTTCACTAGTTGATTTAATATATATATATATATTCTTATTTTATTTATTTACTCTTTTATTCCCTATTGAATTTGTACCCAAAACCCAATGGCCCTTCTTATTGGATCCAACCCTCTACCCTATAACCCAATATCCTACTAAACCCCTATAAATACACTACTAAAACCCTGTACTACCCTAACCCTAATCCTAAACATCCTCAGCTGCTTTAACCCCTCTCCATACTGTTGAACCCCCAACCTACTGTTCATCTTCCCCGTTCATCCTCTTCCTTGAGCCATCCCGAACAACCCATCGCCTCAGCTTGTCTTCTCCATTGCCACACCCGTCACCCCTCGTCAACCCTCGCCTCTTCTAGCCGTGCAGTCACCCACAAGACATCCTTGACTGCTCCTCTGTCGATGCCGCACCCCGGCATCATCGACCTGCCTCCAGTCCATCGTCGATAACTCCCACCACAGTCATCCCCTCATCTCCTCATCTCCTCATCGTTGCCATCTTCATCCTCAACATTGAAGTACCGTCCTCCATTCCTCATCCCTGTCCCATTGCCCACCACCATCCTCTAACCTCTACAGTCTCGCCTCCCCATCGAGCCATCTGTTGTCCCTCCATCGTCAGCACTCCATGCTCGCCGATGCCGTTGTGTGCTTACTGCCGCCAGTCTTCCCTTCTCCTCCAGTCGGCTGCGACAACCCACAACCGTCAGCCAATCGCGACCACCGCCTGTGATCACCACCACTGCACCCCGAGACTTGCCCCGCTGCTCTTTCCCTCTCCTCCGTCGAGTTGCTGTTGAAGTTATTACTGATCACTGTTGTTGGGAGGTAATTGCTTTTGCTTTGTGATGTTTGGGATCCGAGTATTTGGTGTTTGCTATTTAGCGACTTGATCTTTGATCTTCGATGATCTACGATCTCTTGATCTCAGCCATTCGTTCGATTCTTGCAGTTGCTGCCTTGCCCCCTTACCATTGTTGCTTTGTTCTCTTTTGCACGTATATTGCACGTGTTATTTTGTGTTAGTTCATGGGTTCATTGCTCCGGGATCCTTATCCAGTTATTCTTGATATTCGTTTTCACCGTTAATAAGGAAAGTCACCTCCTCTTGAATTGTTAATTGTATACAATTCAAGTTTTGTTGAAAATCTTGCAAGTAAATCCCTTCGTTTATCATATTATACATTGTTCATCTCTTTCGTTGGGTATATTGAGGGTTTACACGAGCTAATCCCAATTTACTTGACATCGTGCCACTTTTGACTCCTGTAACACCTCGGATTTTAAAATACCGAAAATATTCATTTTTATATTTTGTAAGGGTGAGAATTATTTTTAAGTGATATCTTATTTTATTTATTTTCAATATAGATATTGGTATGAATATTTGTGGTAGATTGATATTATTGTTATATTAGAGTTAAAAGATGAGATTTTATGTGAGGAAATATAGTTTATTTTGTTTTATAATTTTGGGGAATTATTATAAGATAATTTAATGTATTTGTCTTGTTCGTATTATTATTATAGAAAAGAGCTGGAGTTTAGTTGTAATCTTTTGAATTTGGAGGGCTTATAGGTAATTATACCTTTCTATTATTATTAAAATATATATTATATTTTCAATATAACCCCTTCCCCATTTTATTTCCCTTTTCTTTCTTCTCCCTTCTTTCCTTCTATTCCATTCCGATCGAAACCAGAGAAGCAACCGAACCCAACTTTCGGTCTCCTCTCTCTCCTCCAATCTACCCAAATACCATATGATTTTCGAATTAATTTGGGGAGATGACTAAGTGAGGGATGCTCTACCTAGTGGTGGAGTCAATTTGGAGAAACAACCACGGAAAGGTATATCCCTCTTTATTTTATTGTATAAAATTTAGTTGGGTTAATTTTTATGGAGTAGGATTATTTTGGTAGAGAGATTTAGAGATGTTGGAAGTGGAAGATTTGAGGAATTAGTGGATTGTTAGAGAAATTACAAGTTGTCAGTAAATTAGGGTTTTGGGTTTGAAAAATAGAGAGATATATATATAAGAATTATCTCTTGTATGGTGGTAAAAATTGTAGTGAGCCATTAGAATAAAATGGGGAGTAGTGATTTTGGCATAAACTCGAACTATAGGGTTTATGAAATCGGGTAGAAAACTCGATCCAAATAATTGTAGAAAATGCATATGAGGGTGTAGAATATTATGAAAGTATTAATATGAATTTAGGATGATTTCTATAGGCTTCCAGCTCAATTAAATTGAGTGAAATGGATTATAGGTGAAAGGTGCACGCCGGGTATTCGGTGTAATGCCCGAGCGATATAGAGGTGAGAATTTGATGAATTCCGAGGCGTAGATGAGTCTCATTATTATTGTTGACCCTAATTTGAGATATTAGGACAAAGGGATTGAAGAAATTAGGAAATAGAAAATTTTCCTATTAGAAAGCCTCTGATCAATAGGTAAGTTCTTGTATTAGGGTTCGAATTTGAAATCTGTCGAAGTAGCTCGCCTACGTATGTTATTTGTGACATGTGGGTGAAGATGGATTTGAATTTGGAGATCCGTAGGTCAAGTTTTGAGTTTCATCCTAATCGATCCTATAATTTTCTATTTAGGTGGAAAAAGTCGAACTTCGACTGGCTACAGGACGTACGTGGGACATCGTTTGCTCGATCCGTCAGGGTGAGTATGTGTAATTATAAATATTTTATATTGTGGCCAAATTTCGTGGCCTTTTGATATGTTTTGTGGGAGTTATACCAAAAGTGAATTTTTATTGAAAATACGGATTTTTAAGGATCCAAAATGGGTTTTTGAGTTATGTGGTGAAAGTGACTATTTTAAGTATATAAAATCTATAGTATGGGTTATTGTGATGTGTTGAAGTACAAAAACTAATTATATTAATTAGTTTATGCATATTTTTATCCAGTGCATGTTTTGGGGCATATAGGCCCTTATAGGTAATTATAACTACATGGAGCATGGTGTATGGGCTAGTATGCTATAATTAGATATTATAAGATTTAATTAGAGGAAATAAGTGATGTTGGCCCCTTTTTCTGGGAAACCCGCATGTGTGGTGTATATTGGTGATATATATATAGATGATTGTGATGTGTGATGCAATAGATGATGAAATTAATAATTGGGTACCTGTTTACATTTTAATTATGTTCGAAGTGAATTAATGGGCAATAGTATGATATTACAATGTGATGAATTTTCTATTTTGATACTCTTACGATATGGAATAACCTAATATAGTTCTTTTATTAATATTATAGTTGGTGTATGTTTATATGTGATTTAATGAAGTAGCGAATAGCATGGTATTCATAATGGGTGATGTTATGGCAAATTAAATAACATGGTGCATTCATAAAGTGTAATGCTATGACATGATGGTTTCTATGTTAAATGACTAGGTGTATGTATATATGTGATATACTGAGATGATAATTATATCATGGATATCAGATATGCATTAAATGCAAGATAAAAGATAAGATGGTAAGTGCTAATTAAATATGTTATTAATACACGTGACTAAAATCAAGGTGGTAGCTATTCTTGAATTCAAAAGTGTAATGTTGTGGAACATAGTAAGATGGAAAGATGAAATGAATAATGCTAATAACAGATGGTTTTGTTGACCAGTACCTACAGCAATCCTGGGGGTTCGGGCTAGACCTCCTAATACCTAAGGACCGGCTTGGGGTTCGGTGTTTTTCCCTCCTGGCTATCGGCTGGGAGGAAGTACCCAGTTTATCTGGGGTGCGGTGTTTTATCGCCCAAGCTATCGGCTTGAGGCCCAGTTTTTCTCGATGACAGCTGTCGCGAGGAAGTACCCAGTTTACCTAGGGTGCGGTATTTTTCCCCCCCTGGCTATCGGCTGGGAGGAAGTACCCAGTTTACCTGGGGTGCGGTGTTTTTCCCTCGATGATAGACGTCGCGAGGAAGTACCCAGTTTATCTGGGGTGCGGTGTTCCCTCGCTAGTTCGGCTAGGAGGAAGACGTAGCCTCGGACGAGTAAGACTCTGTGTGAGCATCGGTCCGCGTGTTTTACTGGGCTGTCGGCTTTCAGTATATTGGGATACTGTGGCTCACTGGTCGACAAACTAATAAAATAAATAAGTGTTAATAATAAATGTGGTAGTACAGAAAGTGGATAGTAAATTGTGAATTGTGTATGAGAAAGAAAGTGGTTGGGAATGAAGTAAATGTGAAAGAAAACGAGTTATGAGTTAGTGTATGAAAAGAAGTGATAAATGTAGTACGTGGTTAATTTAAAATGAGAATAATAAAAGAGACATGTATTCTTATGTATAGTACGAAGTAATTGTATTATATATGTGATCATTAAAGTAAAATATACAGTTGATATGAGTTGTACCTTGGAATTGTGTCAAGGAACTACCTGCCCGCTATTTCTGTGGAAATGGTGGGAACTACCTGCCTTGGCATAATTCGCAGGGTGAGTTGGTATGAGAGTGGTAATGATAATGGAAATGAAGAATTAAATAAAGTGAAGATGATAAGTGATTGAAGTGAATTAATAACCAAGCTATCGGCTTGAGATATGATGTGATATTACCCAAACTGTGTATTTGAGGTGCAGTGATTATTACCCAAGCTATCGGTTATGGTGTGTGATATGTTGTGGCCCCAAATTGTGTTTGGGGATTAAGTGAAAATGAGAATAATAAGATTTATTACTTACAAAAATGAGAATTACTAAAGTGGTGTAGTGAGATATGAATGAGCTATAAAACATGTTTGATGCAAAAAGAATGTGCATTCGCATAAGTGATACGGTGATGATGTGATGAAATGCACGTTAATTATAATGTGTAAGGAGAGGTTATGTTTGTGTTATATGACGTGAATGAATATGGCCTTATGGGAATGAATGCATATGTTTCTGATGTGATACATGATTTAATACAATAAAATAAATACTTGTACTATGAAAATGGTTACGAAAATGATTAATGCAGAAAGTATGTTGTGTTATGAGTTTGTATCCATATAAATGGTTATTAAGGAAAGATGTAATAGCATCATGTAAGTGATATTTATATAAACAGCGAAATGCTAATATGATGATAATTGTGGAGGAATGAATATTCGGGTTAGGGAATTTAAATTTAAAAAGGAATGGACTGTATGAAAATTGTTTTGTGCGTATATATATAAAATAAGGATAGATATGAGGTGGATGTGAAATATATAGTGGAATGTGTGAGTATGGGTAATTTTATAATTCGATGCTAATTTGAAGCGTATTTTGATATAAATCGTATTGATGATGTTTTTAAGTTCAGATGTTCAAGGTATATCTTCTTACCTGATGTTTGTAAGTTTAAATTATTTTCTTTATACAATTTAATTCATTTGTTAGACTTTTTTTTTATTATACTCACATCAGAAATGGCTAACCCCTGATGTTTTCTAGGGGTTAGGGGGGTCCCTCCCTGAGAGTGGACAACCCTAACTCTCCTGCAGGTTGCTAGCAGCATGGCGAGGTAGTTCTAGAGTTAGGATTTACATTTCGTTGAGAGGATAGATTAGTTATGTATTTAATATATGTAGAAAGGTGAATATTTGATGTATTTTGTATTATGGTAAAGGTATAAGTATATAGTGCTGTGATGTGGTGAGGAAGCCCGTACCCACCTCATTGTGGAGTATTGTGTTCTGTGGTTGGTTTTTAAAAAGGTTTTTCTAAATTTTTACAAAAATCCTTTATGTTTTCAAATGAATTTATGGTTTTATTGAATATTTGATAATCCGTTATGAGTTTGGCCCCCAGAGCATTATATTAAATTGCCTATGTGTTTCTGCTCATTTTGGCCTGGGGAGCCCGTGAAATTATTGTATATATTGTGAGCTACGGAATTTTGAGCAGAATTCCGTAAGCTATCTGTGTTTCGGGACAAAATTTACAGGGGAAACTCTGCCAAAATTTTCCCTGAAATATAACTTTCTTAGTTTATATTTAAAGTGATATAGAAATTGAAAGAATTGAATTTGGAGGCTTAGTTTGGAGAAAATTTTTTTGGGGCGTTACAGTTTGGTATCAGAGCTTAAGTTAACTAGGAACTTTGTTAATCCTAGTGATCTTGCCATGTGAGTATGGGTTCATTATCGCTTAGTTGGAGATAGAGAGTGTATTTTATGCAGATGTTTTGTTGAAGAATAGATTATATCGTGGAATGGTGCGACAATCATTAGACCTTGGTCTGACTTTGAGTCAGTATTACCTTTCATGACCCTGCATATAGGTTGACCTCTGTAGAAATCCCGATGTGAATTTGCGCACTACTGGAGTATTCTATTATATTGATCGTTGTGTGTAGTAAGGGGTTATTCCCTGGAGATTTTGTGTGGGTCCTATGGGCATATGTCCTATAGGTATATTTTGTAGACTGTGGAGTGATGTGTGGTTATGGTTTTATTCCATATTTGGAGAGATTGATTGGTCGTAGAAGGTTATATAGGTCATCTGCGTAGTTAGGGTATGGTGCAGGGAGGATTCGGGTGAGACAGCCCGATGAAACCTAGTTTTGATTGTATGTGGTGCCTTGGACAATGAAAATCATGCCCGTTGGGTTTGGTGGAAATATTTAAGGCAAAGATTGAGATTGTTGATGTGGTTTGCAAAGTTTCTGATATATTTGATGGGGTTTTTGGTCCCCCCTCACCTTGGTGAACTCTGGAGTTTAAGGTTGATTTGATATTTGGTATGACTCCTATTTCTCAATTAGCTTGTGCTCTAGCACTTTAGGAATAAGGAGAAATGAAAGAGAATTTGAGGTGATGCTTTTGGAAAGGATTATCGGTTCAAGTGATACGCCATAGGGCGCTTCTACAGTATTGTAACAAAGAAGGTAGTTCACCGAGAAGGTGTACTAAGTATGGTGATTATTAAGTATTTATTGTTGAGAATAGATAATTTGTTGGATTAGATGTGGGGAGTGCCACTAATCTCCCGATTAGAGTTGCACACCGAGTACTATCAGATAATCCTTGAAGAGGGAAAACATCTCAGGAATTGTTTTTCGTACTCGGTATGAATTGTATGAGTTCTCAGTGATGTCTTTCGGGCTGGCGAATGTCTCTGCAGTCTTCATGAATTTAACGAATTGGACCTTTCACCCTTATATTAACCAGGTGTGATTGAAATTGTAGATGATAATTGGTGTATTCTCGCAGTATAGAGGGGCATAAATGGCACCTCAGAATTGAGTTGTAGACTCGTTGGAACTAGAAGCGGTATGAAAGGTCTGTAAATTTTCATTTTTGGGAGTGACAAGTGTGATTTTGAGGGCACTTTGTGTCTGCTGAAGGCGTATCTGTGGGTCTAAAAACATTTACAGAGGTGCAAAGACAGGAGATAACCCACAAATATGTCAGAAATTCCGAGTTTCTTGGTTTTGGCTGTCTATTATGGGCGATTCGTTCTTTGATTTTCTGTTTTTGCTGCACCAATGAATCAGTTTCCCTGGAGGAATGTGCCGTTCGTATGACCGGTGCAGGGTGAAAAGACATTTTCAAGAGTTGAAGGACAAATTAACGACAGATGCTGTTTTGATTACTCCGGAAAGGGAGTGTCTCTCCGAGTAGATGCGGATGCGTGTGTTACAGGCAGGTGCAGTTGGTGTATGAGGGCAGGTTAGTGCCTTATATATTTGGGTCGTCGAGGTCTTATGGAGAGTGTGATTTTAGGTAGATTTGAAATCGGCAGCAGTATTGTATGCAATTGAAGATATGAAGACATTATTTATTGGAAGGATAGTTTTAACTTTTTGCAGATCATAAGAGTTTAACACACTTGTTCTTGCAATGATTTTAGTAGGAGACAATAAACGTGGCTTGAGTACCTTGGCAGCTTGGTATGGAAATAAAATACCACCCGGAGAAGAATTAGGGTGATGAATGCTATAAATGGAAAGAAGGTTTTGGTCCTAATGACGTCCCAGGAGTGGACGGTGTTAAATTCATTAGATCAATTTGACTTTATTTCCGTAGTAGAGGTTGACTCGACCTTATATATCGGTAGTGTATCAATACAGCTGTCCATCCTACAATTGATCAGTCAAACATGAATTCAAAAATTTCTGCTTTCGACAGAGGATGCATGGTTAAATTCCGGACGAGATTAATGAATGTAATGCAGATGGGTCAGTAAGCAGTAGGGAAATCCTTGTTATCACCGTAGATTTGGTGTTCTTGATGAGGATGGCTTGTGGTAGTAGGTGATGGAGAATGTTCCTTATATTCAGTATACTGTCTATCCCGGTGGCATGAAGATGTATCAAGATTTTAGGAGAATATTTTAGTGGTTTGGAACGAGGAAAAATATTAATTATCAGGTGAGCATGAATAAACCTCTTTTGAGGTGTGTAGTCGACAAAAGAAAAGGTGACGCCCATTAGCGGTGAAAGCCTATTGAAGTTAGAAAGTGAAGATTTGGGTATTCTTGAAAGTATCCTTTATTCATGGAGTACGTCGTTTTAGAAACAGGCAAAAGTTAGACCCGAGGTATGATGGCCCTTCAGAGTTATAGAAAGAATTGGAATTGTGGTATATTGTTTAAAGCGTATCTTTGAGATATCGGGCATTCTTGACGTATTTCTTGTTTCTATGTCGAGAAAGTGTGAAGGATCTATCTCAAGTGTGGAGCCATTGTAGATTGAAGTCCAGCTGGTTGTGGCATTGGATGTGACAGATCCTATGAGGCCAGTGGTTATTATAGATCCATAGTGCGATCGACCAGACGACAGGTTGTGCAGTTGTTAAAGGGGCAATGAAGTTCTGATGCAGGTAATGTCCTTGGAACCTTAGGAAATGGTGAGGAGTAAGTATCTTGACTTTGTTCGAGGAGTTTTCTTAAACCCCATAGCTCGAGGACGAGCTTCTTTTGAGGTGTGTAGAATGTAACACCTCGGATTTTAAAATACCGAAAATATTCGTTTTAATATTTTGTAAGGGTGAGAATTATTTTTAAGTGATATCTTATTTTATTTATTTTTAATATTGATATTGGTATGAATATTTGTGGTAGATTGATATTATTGTTATATTAGAGTTAAAAGATGAGATTTATGTGAGGAAATATAGTTTATTTTGTTTTATAATTTTGGGAAATTATTATAAGATAATTTAATGTATTTGTCTTGTTCGTATTATTATTATAGAAAAGCGTTGGAGTTTAGTTGCAATATTTTGAATTTGGAGGGCTTGTAGGTAATTATACCTTTCGATTATTATTAAAATATATATTATATTTCCAATATAACCCCTTTCCCATTTTATTTCCCTTTTCTTTCTTCTCCCTTCTTTCCTTCTATTCCATTCCGATCGAAACCAGAGAAGCAACCGAACCCAACTTTCGGTCTCCTCTCTCTCCTCCAATCTACCCAAATACCATATGATTTTCGAATTAATTTGGGGAGATGACTAAGTGAGGGATGCTCTACCTTGTGGTGGAGTCAATTTGGAGAAACAACCACGGAAAGGTATATCCCTTTTTATTTTAGTGTATAAAATTTAGTTGGGTTAATTTTTATGGAGTAGGATTATTTTGGTAGAGAGATTTAGAGATGTTGGAAGTGGAAGATTTGAGTAATTAGTGGATTGTTAGAGAAATTGCAAGTTGTCAGTAAATTAGGGTTTTAGGTTTGAAAAATAGAGAGATATATATATAAGAATTATCTCTTGTATGGTGGAAAAAATTGTAGTGAGCCATTAGAATAAAATGGGGAGTAGTGATTTTGGCATAAACTCGAACTATAGGGTTTATGAAATCGGGTAGAAAACTCGATCCAAATAATTGTAGAAAATACATATGAGGGTGTAGAATATTATGAAAGTATTAATATGAATGTAGGATGATTTCTATAGGCTTCCAGCTCAATTAAATTGAGTGAAATGGATTATAGGTGAAAGGTGCACGCCGGGTATTCGGTGTAATGCCCGAGCGATATAGAGGTGAGAATTTGATGAATTCGGAGGCGTAGATAAGTCTCATTATTATTGTTGACCCTAATTTGAGATATTAGGACAAAGGGACTGAAGAAATTAGGAAATAGAAAATTTTCCTATTAGAAAGCCTCCGATCAATAGGTAAGTTCTTGTATTGGGGTTCGAATTTGAAATCCGTCGATGTAGCTCGCCTACGTATGTTATTTGTGACATATAGGTGAAGACGGATTTGAATTTGGAGATCCGTAGGTCGAGTTTTCAGTTTCATCCTAATCGATCCTATAATTTTCTATTTAGGTGGAAAAAGTCGAACTTCGACTGGCTACAGGACGGACGTGGGACATCGTTTGCTCGATCCGTCAGGTGAGTATGTGTAATTATAAATATTTTATATTGTGGCCGAATTTTGTGGCCTTTTGATATGTTTTGTGGGAGTTATACCAAAAGTGAATTTTTATTGAAAATACGTATTTTTAAGGATCCAAAATGGGTTTTTGAGTTATGTGGTGAAAGTGACTATTTTAAGTATATAAAATCTATTGTATGGGTTATTGTGATGTGTTGAAGTACAAAAACTAATTATATTAATTTGTTTATGCATATTTTTATCCAGTGCATATTTTGGGGCATATATGCCCTTATAGGTAATTATAACTACATGGAGCATGGTGTATGAGCTAGTATGCTATAATTAGATATTATAAGATTTAATTAGAGGAAATAAGTGATGTTGGCCCCTTTTTCTGGGAAACCCGCATGTGTGGTGTATATTGGTGATATATATATAGATGATTGTGATGTGTGATGCAATAGTTGATGAAATTAATAATTGGGTACCTGTTTACATTTTAATTATGTTCGAAGTGAATTAATGGGCAATAGTATGATATTACAATGTGATGAATTATCTATTTTGATACTCTTACGATATGGAATAACCTAATATAATTCTTTTATTAATATTATAGCTTGGTGTATGTTTATAAGTGATTTAATGAAGTAGCGAATAGCATGGTATTCATAATGGGTGATGTTATGGCAAATTAAATAACATGGTGCATTCATAATGTGTAATGCTATGACATGATGGTTTCTATGTTAAATGACTAGGTGTATGTATATATGTGATATACTGAGATGATAATTATATCGTGGATATCAGATGTGCATTAAATGCATGATAAAAGATAAGATGGTAAATGCTAATTAATTGTGTTATTAATACACGTGACTAAAATCAAGGTGGTAGCTATTCTTGAATTCAAAAGTGTAATGTTGTGGAACATAGTAAGATGGAAAGATGAAATGAATAATGCTAATAACAGATGGTTTTGTTGACCAGTACCTACAGCAATCCTAGGGGTTCGGGCTAGACCTCCTAATACCCAAGGACCGGCTTGGGGTTCGATGTTTTTCCCTCCTGGCTATCGACTGGGAGGAAGTACCCAGTTTATCTGGGGTGCGGTGTTTTATCGCCCAAGCTATCGGCTTGAGGCCCGGTTTTCCTCGATGACAGCAGTCGCGAGGAAGTACCCAGTTTACCTGGGGTGCGGTGTTTTTCCCCCCTGGCTATCGGCTGGGAGGAAGTACCCAGTTTACCTGGGGTGCGGTGTTTTTCCCTCGATGATAGACGTCGCGAGGAAGTACCCAGTTTATCTGGGGTGCGGTGTTCCCTCGCTAGTTCGGCTAGGAGGAAGACGTAGCCTCGGACGAGTAAGACTCTGTGTGAGCATCGGTCCGCGTGTTTTACTGGGCTGTCGGCTTTCAGTATATTGGGATACTGTGGCTCACTGGTCGACAAACTAATAAAATAAATAAGTGTTAATAATAAATGTGGTAGTACAGAAAGTGGATAGTAAATTGTGAATTGTGTATGAGAAAGAAAGTGGTTGGGAATGAAGTAAATGTGAAAGAAAACGAGTTATGAGTTAGTGTATGAAAAGAAGTGATAAATGTAGTACGTGGTTAATTTAAAATGAGAATAATAAAAGAGACATGTATTCTTATGTATACTACGAAGTAATTTTATTATATATGTGATCATTAAAGTAAAATATACAGTTGATATGAGTTGTACCTTGGAATTGTGTCAAGGAACTACCTGCCCGCTATTTCTGTGGAAATGGTGGGAACTATCTGCCTTGGCATAATTCTCAGGATGAGTTGGTATGAGAGTGGTAATGATTAATGGAAATGAAGAATTAAATAAAGTGAAGATGATAAGTGATTGAAGTGAATTAATAACCAAGCTATCGGCTATGGGGTGTGATATGTTGTGGCCCCAAATTGTGTTTGGGGATTAAGTGAAAATGAGAATAATAAGATTTATTACTTATAAAAATGAGAATTACTAAAGTGGTGTAGTGAGATATGAATGAGCTATAAAACATGTTTGATGCAAAAAGAATGTGCATTCGCATAAGTGATACGGTGATGATGTGATGAAATGCACGTTAATTATAATGTGTAAGGAGAGGTTATGTTTGTGTTATATGACGTGAATGAATATGGCCTTATAGGGATGAATGCATATGTTTCTGATGTGATACATGATTTAATACAATAAAATAAATACTTGTACTATGAAAATGGTTACGAAAATGATTAATGCAGAAAATATGTTGTGTTATAAGTTTGTATCCATATAAATGGTTATTAAGGAAAGATGTAATAGCATCATGTAAGTGATATTTATATAAACAGCGAAATGCTAATATGATGATAATTGTGGAGGAATGAATATTCGGGTTAGGGAATTTAAATTTAAAAAGGAATGGACTGTATGAAAATTGTTTTGTGCGTATATATATAAAATAAAGATAGATATGAGGTTGATGTGAAATATATAGTGGAATGTGTGAGTATGGGTAATTTTATAATTCGATGCTAATTTGAAGGGCATTTTGATATAAATCGTATTGATGATGTTTTTAAGTTCAGATATTCAATGTATATCTTCTTACCTGATGTTTGTAAGTTTAAATTATTTTCTTTATACAATTTAATTCATTTGTTAGACTTTTTTTTTTATTATACTCACACCAGAAATGGCTAACCCCTGATGTTTTCTGAGGGTTAGGGGGGTCCCTCCCTGGGAGTGAACAACCCTAACTCTCCTGCAGGTTGCTAGCAGCATGGCGAGGTAGTTCTAGAGTTAGGATTTACATTTCGTTGAGAGGATAGATTAGTTATGTATTTAATATATTTAGAAAGGTGAATATTTGATGTATTATTTTGTATTATGGTAAAGGTATAAGTATATAGTGCTGTGATGTGGTGAGGAAGCCCGTACCCACCTCGTTGTGGAGTATTGGGTTATGTGGTTGGTTTTTAAAAAGGTTTTTCTAAATTTTTACAAAAATCCTTTATGTTTTCAAAGGAATTTATAGTTTTTATTGAATATTTGATAATCCGTTATGAGTTTGGCCCCCAAAGCATTATATTATATTGCCTGTGTGTTTCTGCTCATTTTGGCCTAGGGAGACCGTGAAATTATTGTATATATTGTGAGCTACAGAATTTTGCGCAGAATTCCGTAAGCTATCTGTGTTTCGGGACAAAATTTACAGGGGAAACTCTGCCAAAATTTTCCCTGAAATATAACTTTCTTAGTTTATGTTTAAAGTGATAGAAATTGAAAGAATTAAATTTGGAGGCTTTGTTTGGAGAAATTTTTTTTGGGGCGTTACAACTCCAAAGATTGAATCCTTCATGTGTGCATATAGAGTTGATAATAGGGTTGTTCATATAATTGTCACACAATTAAATTATTGTAGAGAGAATTGCTAGGTTGTATGTGGTTGATCGATTAATGTATTCGTGTATTATAATTTTATTCATGTTATTGCACCCATCATGGAGATTATATAATTTATTGACTATAGAATTGATAACTATCATGTTCAATTAAATTATTTCATGAAAAATACCCTAAAACCTGTATCTTGTTTTCTGGCTGTATGTTGTCTGCTATTTTTGACCCTGTAAATGATCTTAAAATAAATTACTTTCTGAAGAAGAGTTGTTGCCTTACCTTTCTAGTTTCCAAAAAAATCTTGAATTTCTGAATTCCGAGTTGTGTAGCAAAAGTTATGCCCATTTTACTACAGCTGTGTTTTTATTTCCAGACTTTCAGGTTCTTGTATATTTGATGTTTGAACAGTAAAAAGGCTGATTAAATGAAAAAATTTTGCTCTGATAATTTCCAGATTGTTAGTAATCATGTTTAGCAGTCTAATAAATATTTTTAATGAATTTAATATTGAGTTTCTGCTGATTCTAAAATTTTAACAACATGATGTCGAAATTCTGCATGAACATGAAATCTGTAAAGAATAGTGTGATTGACCTAGCCACTATTGTCGGATTTTGAACTTAAAATATGCGTTGGAACCGTGTGGAAGTCTAGTTTCCAGAATATCTAATGGATTCAATTTTCGATTTCTGAAATAGTAGGAAATTGTATTTTTGTACAGACTACTCTTGCTGTCCAGAATTTTATAATCCAGATGTTAATAGATTAATTATTCCTATATCATAGTATTGCATGAATTATAGTGTGTATGTTGCATTGAATGATCCTAGTATCCTATTGTCACCATTCTAATTGTCCAATCCAAGATATTGTCTTATTATCGATACCATTGTTCATCTCATGTCTCTAAATTGCATATTGTATTGTTGCATCGATAAAATAATTAACAAGTCGGGGTTTAAGGGTTGACTCTAGTAATGGACAATGTAGGGAATGCACCCGGATAAGGGGCCCGTGGTTCCCTATATCATTATCTTGTGATCTTGTGTTGTTGCGATCTTTTGATCTTGTGATCTTGTAGCATCCTGTTGATAAATTATCATTATGGATGTAACATTGTTATCGTTCCTGAGTACATGATCTATAAAATCCATCACTAAGTCTAAACGTGACTTGTTTGTATGTAGCAACCATGTGGTAAATAAATGGGACGCATGAAGTGCTACATTAGTTAGAATTAAAATGATTAATAGACTTAAGAATTGACACATCACCGACATTGCATATTGTTCATCATTGTTTCTATTGATATCGAATATTGGCTAAGTATTAATGTTATTGACCGTTGAATATTGTTACCGAATATTGAACCATTGTTTATAGCCATTGCATCGATTATTATGATATTGATTATTGCTATTGTCCCATGTTAATGATTCCTATTGATCCATTAAAATCACTGTTATACTATTATTCCATCGTTCCTTACTTTCTCTACTTGCTGTCCATGACTAGCTCTAAGGATAATTTTTCTTCCCATTTTAGATAAAGTGTACACAAGTAATGAAGGAGAATTCCCTGCTGGAATTGGAGAAAAAACTTCATGAAGATTTAATGACTTCTAATTGCTTATCGTTTTATTGAACTTAATGTATTAAGACTTGTTATTATTTGAGATTGGATTTATTATTGTATTGGGCTTATGACCCGAATTTTATTATTGACTCCAGATGTTGGTTTATTGTATTTGGATATTTCATATTACTTCATTCCCAATATTATTGTTCATGAGATTATTATTATTGTCTGTGCAATTGGATGACTGCTGATATCCATGTCCTCTCTTTTTGTTGTCGCCACCATTTTTTCTTTCACTTTGAATTCCTTGTTTTGTTACCCAAAATTTTGTCTCTTTTCCTTTATTCTCTGTTTTGTTATTTCACAAGTTTGCTTTTGTTTCGTCCTATGTACCGCCTGAGCAAATTTCGAGGACGAAATTTTGTTGTAAGGTGGGTAGGATTGTAAACCCCCATTCCTGATAATTAGTATTAATTTGAATTTTATAAATTTATTTTGTGCTAAATTATTTTCGGATATTTTACTAAAGTGGTTTCTAATTGAAAATTTTATTTATTTCGAATAATGGTATATTTTGATCTTATTTTCTATATTTTATTGGTTGACTATTTATATTTGAGCCTAAAACAAATATATTATTATTATCGGATTATTTTAATTAAATGGTTAAACCCGAATATTATTTTATTGTGTGATTTTACTACTTTTTTTTTATTATAATAATTAATTTTTATTTCTTGATTATTTAACTAAAATTCAATTATCGAATTATTTTGTGTCGTACTTGATCTGACTTTATTGGCAAATTCTCAATTTATTTTCAAGCCCAGTTTATATTCAATTCATTTGTATTATTTATTTATTTATTTGGATTTAAATTCTTGTTCATGAAACTCTTTGATCTTCTTGATGAATTATTTTCTTGTTAATCCTATTTTTCTTATTTTTTTATTGTGGATATTTTTGATTTGAACCTTATTGATTTGGATCTAGCTTTTATTGAACCCTAAAACCCAATTTCATTTGTTCTTGACCCAAAACCACTTTTATTGGATCCTAAACCACTAATCCAGTACCCTAATTGTACCCTATACATATAACTCTACTGCAAATCCCAAAAATTGCACACAATTTTGAAACCCTAGCCACTTATTCTCTCTCCTATTCTCTCTCCTCTTTGTTTCTCTCTCCTTTTCTCTCTCCCCGTCAGCCATTTTCCCTCCCAAACAGTGAACCCTCTTCTGTTCATCTTCTCCGGCATTCCCCCGCCACTTTCGGCGATCCCCTCATCGCCATCCGCCACCAGCACAACCCCCCGACCTCCTCCTTTGTCCTTGTCATCAGCAGTCAGCAAGAACCCCACCCCGATCTCCTCCTTCCCGTTCCTATCGATGCCAGCAGCCGAAACCCCAGAGCCGCCCAGAGCCGCCCTATTTTCGGTCGCACCACTCGCCTGCGACGCCACCGTCGAGCAAGTCGACGCCAGCGTCAAGCCCTGACCCCGATGCCCTCTTGACTACTATCATTGCTTGCTATTGCAGTGCTGTCTCTTTGCTTGTTGATTGTTGGGTTCTCTTTAACACGTATTTTGCACGTGTTATATTGGGTTGGTTCGTGAGTTCGTTGCTTCGGGATTCTTATCCCAGTATTCTTGGTATTCGTTTTCACCGTCTAACACGCAAGTCACCATCCTCTTGAATTGTTAATTGTATCAAATTCAAGTTTCATTGAAATTCTTGCAAGTAAATCTCTTTGTTATCGTATTATCCATTGTTTATTTCTTTCGTTGGGTTTATTGAGGGTTTACACGAGCTAACCCCGTTACTCATGACATCGTGCCAATTTGACTCCCAAAAATATTGAGTCTTGCATACATCATATAGTATGGATATTAGGGTTACACAAATAGTCACGATACAAATAAATTATTCTAGAGACAATTGTTAGGTTGTTGATTGTTTGATCGTTTGATGATTGATTGATGTTAGACTTGTATATGTATGTGTTCTAATTTTTATTTAGCATGTTTTGACACACACCATGCTGATTACATAGTTTATGGACTAGAGAATCGATACACATATTGTTTAATTAATTTATTTTCAAGAAATTTACCCTAAAAACTGTATATGCTTGCTGACCTGAACATTGACCGCTGTTTTCGAACCAGTAAACGATCTTAGAATGAAATACTTTCTGAATATGAATTCTAGACTTATCTTTCTAGTTTCCATATCATCTTGAATTTTCGAATTCCGAGTTGCGTAGCAAAAGTTATGCCCGTTTTACTACAGCTGTATTTTTACTTTCAAATTTTTAGATTCTCGTACCTTTCATGTTTAAACCGTAAAAATGTTGATCAAATGGTAAAATTTTGCTATGAAAATTTTCAGATTGTTTCTTAACATGTTTAGGAGTCCAGAAAATATTTTTATTGAATTTAATATTAAGTTTTTGCTGATTCAAAAATTAAAACAAGATGTCAAAATTCTGCCTGAATATAAAACCCTAAAAGAAACATGTGTTTGACCTAGCTACTGTTGTTGGATTTTGAACTTTAAGTATGCGTTGGAACCGTATGGAAGTCTAGTTTTCAGATTTTCTGACGGATTCAACTTTTGCTTTCTGAGTCAGCAGAAAATTGTATTTTTGTACAGGTTCCGCTTGTTGTTCAGAATTTTATATTCCTCTTTTTAATGAATTGATAATTCCTATGCTGTACTATTGATTGAATTAATGAATGTATGTTGCATTGCATGTTCCTAATAAGTAATTGTCACTATTCTAATTGCCCTATTATATCTTATCACTCTATTGTTTCCCTATTGATACCATTGTTCAATTCTTGTCCCTTAATTGCATATTGTGTTGTTGCATTGATAAATAATTAATAAGCTGGGGTTAAGGGTTGACTTTTAAGTAGTGAACCAAGTAGAAATTGTACTTGGAGGAGGGACTCGCGTTTCCCTAATTACCGTTCCGGCTACCATTTTATCGTGTGATTGTGGTTTTGGCTGTAACCCAATCTATCGTGTATCGTATCGTTGCTGATGACCATTTCATACATCGAAAGGTGAATAGTGTTTACCATTACCGTTTCCAAGTACATAATCTACCGAGTGCAGCACTTGAGTCTAAAACGAAATTGATTGTATGCATCGAACCTGTAGTATGGGATGCGGTAGTTCATGCATTAGTTAGGATTAAAATGAATAATAGACATAAAGATTGACACATCACCGACATTGCATATTGTTCATCATTATTCCTATTTGTATCCAATATTGTTTATGTGATTTTGATATTAACCGTTGATTACCGTTACCGAATATTGAACCATTGTTACACCGTAGCATTGATTGTCATGTTATTGATTATTACTATCGCTCCATGTTATTGATTCCTATTGATCCATTGATTCATTGTTATACCGTTATTCCATTGTTCCCTCTTTTCTCTACTTGCTGTCCATGACTTGCTCTAAGGACAATTTTTCTCGTCTTTTTAGATGAAGTGTTTACAAGTAATGAAGGAGGATTGCCTACTGGAATTGGAGAACAAACATTCTGAAGATTTCTGCTTTCTAATTGCTTATTGCTTTAATAAACATAATGTATTGAGACTTGTTATTATTTTTGGATTGGATTATTATTATATTGGACTTATATTCCGAATATTGTTATTTTTTTCCAGACGTCGGATTATTATTGTATTTGGATATTTTTATTGTTCATTCCAAGTACTATTGTTCATGAGGTTATTATTATTGCCTACATAATTATTCTGTATTGTTTATATTGTTGAGTTGATCGGATAAACAGCTTATGGATGACGTTAGTCATTCACTGGGCCAATATTACGTGCTCGTATTCTGTATTTTTGGGAAGCGGGGCATGACAGCCTTACATCGTTACTATTTGTAGTGATCATGGTGGGGAATTTCAAAATGAGCTCTTTAAGTTGTTTTGTGACAAAACAGGAATAAAACATAAGTTCTCTTGTCCTCGTACTCCCCAAAAAAATGAGGTTGTGGAAAGGAAAAATCAATCTCTTCAAGAAATGGCCCCCGCACCATGCTTTGTGAGAATGATTTACCAAAGTCGTTTTGGGTTGAAGCTGTCAATACAACATGTTAAACTTGTAACGCCCCAAATTTCCAAACACAGTAATTCGTAGCACAACAAGATCTTTACTTCATTTTGTCCAATTTTACAAGCAATTTGAAAACTTTTATTTGTACAACACTATACTTTTTACATCAACGCAGCAGAAAAATTAAAGATTACAATATAACACATGTACAATTTAAACATCAACATTTAAGACAGTCTATAGCTTCAGATTCATCTTTAAGTCTTTGCCAATCCAAGCCCTGCATTGAATACTATGGGCATGTCAGTTACTTACAACTGACGCAATACTATACACAACGATCCTCGCTATGCCATAATATAGCGACTTACTTACTTTAGCAATCACACACTTGAATGCACATTAAAGTGTAAATGAGTGACTATCTTAAACATGTCAATGTATGATATGAATTAAATGCCTAATGCAGAGATTATACTACGATGACACTAATGCATACTTGTTCAAATTCTATGCATCCCATACCATATAGGTTCGAGGGCAAGCCCTTAAGGTACTCCACATTATAGGATTTATATCCCAACTTATGCAACCTAACCCAATGAATATACTCCAACACGCAGTCACCGAAGAGTCGCACCCTAGGATATTGGACCTTATTGCCCTACCCCTAACCCACCTCAGTGGATTTACTGGGCATATCCTCAGCCACGAACCCTAGCAAGTGGATGTCTCGTAACTACGAACCAGGCCTACCCCTAGCCCACCTCAGTGGATTTACCGGACGTATCCTGTCCGTTTCGAACATTCCTAGGGAATGCAGTCTCTTTACAGGCCTTTCCGATGATAGACGGTCGTGCCCCTAGCCCATATACATGGATTTACCTAGCGTACTCCTCGATTTCGGACCCCTATGAGCTGCACATCCTTTACCGGACCTGTTTGTCATTGTTTCTATCATATCTTCTTCTAGTGCCTTTCCTTAGGTTTAATTAACATTATCACAACCTAGAGCTAGTTTACCCTCCTACCGGTCTTAACAAATACCGAGAACGATGGCCCCATATTGGCCACTTCTCAAAATCATATATCATTTCACTACAAAAGAAAGTAGCTTTCCCGGTGCTTTTTGACGTCTTTACCGGCGTTTTTTTATGCCGGTGAAACTTTCACCGGCGTTTACAATAGCGCCGGTCCAAATGCCGCCGAAGCGGGCGTCGCTGAAACGAAGGGGTCTACGCCGACGGTTTTGATGGACGCCGGTAAATGTTAGAACTATACCGGCGGTCATAAAATGCCGGTGTATGTCGGTCTCTGAGTGCCGTTCTTGTGCACCTATATACATTCACCGGCGGTCTTAAACCGCCAGTATTTATTCATTCACCGGCGTGTATGAAAATGCCGGTGTAGAACGAAAGTATACCGGCGGTCAAGGAGCGCCGGTGTATGTGCATTTATGAGTGCCTGGTTTTCCCTAGTTACGAACACCGGCGCGACCAAAAAATGCCGGTGTAGTTATATACGTCGGCGTTTATAAAACGCCAGTGTACGTCTGTGCCGTTTCAGCTGACAACATTCACCGGCGTGCGTTGGACGCCGGTGTATCACACAATCCAACAATTAGATTCGATACTCCGCTTTTCCGTTCGATTTCAATTCACAGTTTCATTTACAAAATCTGTAAACTAATTCTCACAACTGATTTAATCAATTTCGTTGCATATTACTGCGCAAACCACAACCAAACACAAGAATAATTAAAGATAATCAAGTTTCACACGTGTCATATCAACGTCCAAATTCATTGATTAATTAACAGTGTCATAATTAACAAATTAATATAGAGACTAACATCCCAAATATCCAAACAAACCAGTCTGACAAATATCCAAAATATCCCAAATCAAAAGTCTGACATAACTCTCATAAAAAAAACCAGTCTGACATAACAACAGCAAGGAGGAGGACATAAGAACAACAACCATACAGCAAGGAGGACATAAGAACAGCAAGGAGGACCGCAGATTCATACTCTTCTAGTAGCTTCAGCTCTGATCATCAGAATTTCCTTCATCTTGACGACCGCTCTGTGAAAAAAAAAACAATAGTTTAATTGAACAGTAGACCACAATATACATATTTTTTGAACTTGCAAAAAGAACTACCTGTATCTTAAATTATAAGATCAAAGTGCCAACTACAAATGGAATTGTTAATGATATATACAGAGGTAAAATAATTACATTGCAATGCTAAAAATCTAGTACTTAATTTTGTTTTTAAATATATCTAAAATAACAAAACAAATGAAAATTCAGTATCTAACTTGAAACCTTTATATTCTCCTCTGATTGGGAATATCCACTATCTAAAACAGTAAAACAAATGAAAATTCAGTATCTAAGCATGTCCTTCATGGATAGTTCAGACAATCCATGAAACTGTCATCGTGGACAGAAACCAAATATAAGAAAAATAAGAAAAATAAGATAGGGCTCATATCAAGTGTATTTTTAGGGAACTGTCATCGTGGAAGGAAACCAAATATATATAGAAGCCAGAAATGGAAACAGAAAGAAGAAAGGTAGAGACTTTGGATACACCAGGCTAACATAGCGGCATTTTCCTCATCTCTCTCTCATCCCTTGTTTCCCTTCAGCACACGAACACAAAGAGACATCAGCAACAACAGCAAGAGCGACAAGAACAACAATAATAATAAATTATTATGAACAAGATGTCTCTATATGGGTTTCCAGATCTCCACTCGAGCCCACTCTTTCTAATCACAGCCCAATTAAGAACATAGACAACATCCACTAAACAATCCAATCATAGCCCAGTCAAAATTTGCCATCCTGGATCTTAATGAAATAAGCTTCATTAACAGTGAAAGAAAATGAGGATGCTAGCAGCATACTTAGTTTGGAAGTGAACCCATCTTTTGTTAAAAAATCATGCCAAAGATGGCAATCAGCTTCATTAACAGTATCTGAAAATGAAAATTTCCATTATCTGAGCTTATATGTTGCTCTACTAATTCACTGTGCCCAACTAAATCTAAAACCCAATTGTTGTGCGTATCCGGAGGATTTTGGCATACGTACCTATAGCATCCTCAGTTCACAGTGAACCCATTTTGGGTAAAAAAATATGCCAAGATCACAATCAGATGCATGAAAATAAGCTTCACTAACAACAAAAGAAGAAACTGGGGATGCTATGCAGCATACTTAGTTTGGAAGTGAACCCATTTTGTGTTAAAAAAACCATGCCAAAGATTGCAATCAGGTTACATTAACAGTATCTGAAAATGAAAAATTTTCCATTATCTGAGCTTATATGTTGGTCTACTACTTTTTTAGTCCAACTATATCGCAAAACCCAATTGTTGTGCATATCCGGCCGGAGGATTTTGGCATACGTACCTATATACCATCCTCAGTTCACAGTGAACCCATTTTTGGTATAAAAACAAACATGCCAAGAAGACAATCAGGTGCATGAAATCAGCTTCACTAACAGTTAAGTGAAAATGGGACCAAAAATTAGCTTAAGAAGACCATCAGGTTTGTGAAATAAGCTTCACTAACAGTGAAAGAAACTGAGGATGCTATGCAGCATACTTAGTTTGGAAGTGAACCCATTTTGTGTTAAAAAAACCATGCCAAAGATTGCAATCAGGTTACATTAACAGTATCTGAAAATGAAAAATTTTCCATTATCTGAGCTTATATGTTGGTCTACTACTTTTTTAGCCCAACTATATCGCAAAACCCAATTGTTGTGCATATCCGGCCGAAGGATTTGGGCATACGTACCTATATACCATCCTTAGTTCACAGTGAACACATTTTTGGTATAAAAACAAATATGCCAAGAAGACAATCAGGTGCATGAAATCAGCTTCACTAACAGTTAAGTGAAAATGGGATCAAAAAATAGCTTAAGAAGACCATCAGGTTTGTGAAATAAGCTTCACTAACAGTGAAAGAAACTGGGGATGCTATGCAGCATACTTAGTTTGGAAGTGAACCCATTTTGTGTTAAAAAAACCATGCCAAAGATTGTAATCAGGTTACATTAACAGTATCTGAAAATGAAAAATTTTCCATTATCTGAGCTTATATGTTGGTCTACTACTTTTTTACCCCAACTATATCGCAAAACCCAATTGTTGTGCATATCTGGCCGGAGGATTTTGGCATACGTACCTATATACCATCCTCAGTTCACAGTGAACCCATTTTTGGTATGAAAACAAACATGCCAATAAGACAATCAGGTACATGAAATCAGCTTCACTAACAGTTAAGTGAAAATGGGACCAAACAATAGCTTAAGAAAACCATCAGGTTTGTGAAATAAGCTTCACTAACAGTGAAAGAAACTGGGGATGCTATGCAGCATACTTAGTTTGGAAGTGAACCCATTTTGTGTTAAAAAAACCATGCCAAAGATTGCAATCAGGTTACATTAACAGTATCTGAAAATGAAAAATTTTCCATTATCTGAGCTTATATGTTGGTCTACTACTTTTTTAGCCCAACTATATCGCAAAACGCAATTGTTGTGCATATCCGGCCGGAGGATTTTGGCATACGTACCTATATACCATCCTCAGTTCACAGTGAACCCATTTTTGGTATAAAAACAAACATGCCAATAAGACAATTAGGTGCATGAAATCAGCTTCCCTAACAGTTAAGTGAAAATGGGACCAAACAATAGCTTAAGAAGACCATCAGGTTTGTGAAATAAGCTTCACTAACAGTGAAAGAAACTGGGGATGCTATGCAGCATACTTAGTTTGGAAGTGAACCCATTTTGTGTTAAAAAAACCATGCCAAAGATTGTAATCAGGTTACATTAACAGTATCTAAAAATGAAAAATTTTCCATTATCTGAGCTTATATGTTGGTCTACTACTTTTTTAGCCCAACTATATCGCAAAACCCAATTGTTGTGCATATCCGGCCGGAGGATTTTGGCATACGTACCTATATACCATCCTCAGTTCACAGTGAACCCATTTTTGGTATTAAAACAAACATGCCAAGAAGACAATCAGGTGCATGAAATCAGCTTCACTAACAGTTAAGTGAAAATGGGACCAAACAATAGCTTAAGAAGACCATCAGGTTTGTGAAATAAGCTTCACTAACAGTGAAAGAAACTGGGGATGCTATGCAGCATACTTAGTTTGGAAGTGAACCCATTTTGTGTTAAAAAAATCATGCCAAAGATTGCAATCAGGTTACATTAACAGTATCTGAAAATGAAAAATTTTCCATTATCTGAGCTTATATGTTGGTCTACTACTTTTTTAGCCCAACTATATCGCAAAACCCAATTGTTGTGCATATCCGGCCGAGGATTTGGGCATACGTACCTATATACCATCCTCAGTTCACAGTGAACCCATTTTTGGTATAAAAACAAACATGCCAAGAAGACAATCAGGTGCATGAAATCAGCTTCACTAACAGTTAAGTGAAAATGGGACCAAAAATTAGCTTAAGAAGACCATCAGGTTTGTGAAATAAGCTTCACTAACAGTGAAAGAAACTGGGGATGCTATGCAGCATACTTAGTTTGGAAGTGAACCCATTTTGTTTTAAAAAAACCATGCCAAAGATTGCAATCAGGTTACATTAACAGTATCTGAAAATGAAAAATTTTCCATTATCTGAGCTTATATGTTGGTCTACTACTTTTTTAGCCCAACTATATCGCAAAACCCAATTGTTGTGCATATCCGGCCGGAGGATTTTGGCATACATACCTATATACCATCCTCAGTTCACAGTGAACCCATTTTTGGTATAAAAACAAACATGCCAAGAAGACAATCAGGTGCATGAAATCAGCTTCACTAACAGTTAAGTGAAAATGGGATCAAACAATAGCTTAAGAAGACCATCTGGTTTGTGAAATAAGCTTCACTAACAGTGAAAGAAACTGGGGATGCTATGCAGCATACTTAGTTTGGAAGTGAACCCATTTTGTGTTAAAAAAACCATGCCAAAGATTGCAATCAGGTTATATTAACAGTATCTGAAAATGAAAAATTTTCCATTATCTGATCTTATATGTTGGTCTACTACTTTTTTAGCCCAACTATATCGCAAAACCCAATTGTTGTGCATATCCGGCTGGAGGATTTTGGCATACGTACCTATATACCATCCTCAGTTCACAGTGAACCCATTTTTGGTATAAAAACAAACATGCCAAGAAGACAATCAGGTGCATGAAATCAGCTTCACTAACAGTTAAGTGAAAATGGGACCAAACAATAGCTTAAGAAGACCATCTGGTTTGTGAAATAAGCTTCACTAACAGTGAAAGAAACTGGGGATGCTATGCAGCATACTTAGTTTGGAAGTGAACCCATTTTGTGTTAAAAAAACCATGCCAAAGATTGCAATCAGGTTACATTAACAGTATCTGAAAATGAAAAATTTTCCATTATCTGAGCTTATATGTTGGTCTACTACTTTTTTAGTCCAACTATATCGCAAAACCCAATTGTTGTGCATATCCGGCCGGAGGATTTTGGCATACGTACCTATATACCATCCTCAGTTCACAGTGAACCCATTTTTGGTATAAAAACAAACATGCCAAGAAGACAATCAGGTGCATGAAATCAGCTTCACTAACAGTTAAGTGAAAATGGGACCAAAAATTAGCTTAAGAAGACCATCAGGTTTGTGAAATAAGCTTCACTAACAGTGAAAGAAACTGGGGATGCTATGCAGCATACTTAGTTTGGAAGTGAACCCATTTTGTGTTAAAAAAACCATGCCAAAGATTGCAATCAGGTTACATTAACAGTATCTGAAAATGAAAAATTTTCCATTATCTGAGCTTATATGTTGCTCTACTACTTTTTTAGCCCAACTATATCGCAAAACCCAATTGTTGTGCATATCCGGCCGGAGGATTTTGGCATACGTACCTATATACCATCCTCAGTTCACAGTGAACCCATTTTTGGTCAAAAAAACATGCCAAGATGATAATCAGATGCATGAAAATAAGCTTCACTAACAATAAAACAAAATGGGTTCACTTCAACAACAGCAACAACAGCAAGAGGGAACCAAATATAGAACAATTGGGTTTTGAATTGAGATTGTAGTCATAGATCAATTCTTCATGGAAGAAAAATACGAATAGGGCTCATAGCAAGTGTAGTTTTAACTGGAATTGTCATCGTGGAAGGAAACCAAATATAGAAGCCAGAAAGAGGAATGGTAGAGAATGAGGATACACCAGGCTAACATAGCGGCATTTTCCTCATCTCTCTATCATCCCTTCTTTCCCTTCAGCACACGAACACATAGAGACATCAGCAACAACAGCAAGAGCGACAAGAACAACAATAATAATAAATTATTATGAACAAGATGTCTCTATATGGGTTTCCAGATCTCCACTCCAACTCGTCTCATTCTAATCACAGCCCAATTAAGAACAATTGTTCACAGTCACTGTTAAAGAAACATATATGCTCAGATTATGGAAATTTTCATTTTCAGATACTATTAAAGAAGCTGATTTCATGCATCTGATTGCTATCTTTGGCATCATTTTTTAGCCAAAATGGGTTCACTTCCAAACTACGTATGCTGCATAGCATCCCCAGTTTCTTTCACTGTTAGTGAAGCTTATTTCACAAACCTGATGGTCTTCTTAAGCTATTTTATGCTGCGTATGCTGCTAGCATACCAAAATCCTCCAAATCAGTACAACAACACGGCTGAACAATCCTTTTTTGCAGGTCATACAATGTCATCTATACCATATTATGTGCCAAAGTGGGGTTGGGCATATGATGCAAGGCCGACAAGTATTAGTTGTTTGTGAGTATGCAATGGGTGTAGCTATGAACATGGGCTCATATCAAGTGTAGTATTACGGACTGTCATCGTGGAAGGAAACCAATTTAATATAGAAGCCATATATGGAGCCAGAAAGAGGGATGGTAGAGAATGAGGATACACCAGGCTAACATAGCGGCATTTTCCGTCATCTCTCTCTCATCCCTTCATTCTCTTCAACACACGCACACAAAGAGACATCAGCAACAACAGCAAGAGGGGGTTGGTCCAACAATAAGTGTAGATTATAATAAACGAGATGTCTCTATTTGGGTTTCCAGATCTCCACTCCAGCCCTTTCTTTCTAATCACAGCCCACTTAAGAAACATAGACGAAATGCTTATAGACGACAGCCACAATGCAGACTCACAAACACTAGTACGTGTCTTTCATGCATTCAAGACCATAATCTCTTTAAAAATACCAATTTTAAGACTTACCGATGTTTTTTGACAGTGGGCGGCGTGCTACCCTCACTCTCATATGTTTGACTGCCACTATTATTTAGTGGCTGCTCATCCCCATGGCCCTAGTTGCCATCATTTATATTTACCCTCTTTCCACGCCTCGGCATGTTGTACCTGTCAAGGATTCGATAACTTCCTTAGATATGCAAAGTTAATTAATAACATGTTTATAATAACTATCATAAAATTTGTACTTTAGTAGGATTAACAAACCAACATAATTGCAAAAAAATTAAAAAAATGAGATTTGTAACAGATTAAATTACAACGATAGTTTGGTTCAAATGATACTAAGCATAGTTTAATGTAAATAATACCAAGCAGTAGAAAATAGAAAGATAATTAAACCAGTGTATTAAATTCACAATGAACATATTCAAAATTACAGACATAATATTACAACAAGATTTAAGACATAAAATTACAGACATATAATAAACCCAATTGAAAAGCATGTAAACTACAGTACGACATCTTCCAGTACATCGCCCTCTTCTCCATCCTTGCGGAGCCAAGTCCCGCAAATTCCAACATCGGTTGTGTTTACATCAAACACAGGAAACTCAGAAGCAATGTAACTATTCATATCTTCACCGTCTTCATCGTCTGAAGTATCGCCCAGTTGGAATACATCTCTTGGTTGCATAGGGATAGCCACATACGATTTTGGCAGGGTTGGATCTTCAATACAGAACACTTGTTGCACTTGGGATGGAAACACAAATGGCTCATGGCTAATGTGTGTACCGATGTGAATCAATTTTGAGAAGTTTACAACTGTGAAGCCAAGCTTGTCCTTGTTGTTAGCAAAATTCCTATCAAACTCAGCCCAATCCCTACGAAATAAGACAACACGGAAATGGTCAAAATAATTCAACTCAATGATATCCGTGAGCACTCCATAGTAGTCGAGATCTCCATCTACAGGCCTGGTGTTCGATTTGGAAGCATAACTTCTAGTCTTAGACATCACTACCATTCCATTATTTTGAGACTTCAAATTACATTCACGATCCTTAGTACGAAATCTAAAACCATTGAATATATATCCTCCGTATCTTTTGACCATCTGATAGGGACCTTTGGCAAGTACTTGTATTTCAGATGACGCACCTTCAGGACCCAAAGAATGTACCTATTAATTTTGCGCAAATCGTATCAGCACCATAGAAAATGTAAATATAATAAAGATTAACTTGCATAACTGTAATTCACCTACATGAGATTCAAACCACTTATGAAATTTTTCATTCATCAGCTTGTTTTGTTCACGTGGTGGTAGTCTTCTTGGTCTAGCCCTTCGTTTGATGTCCCTGACAAATTCGCTAAAAACAAGCAATTGAAATTAGGAATAACAAAAGTATCAAAAATATCGAACTCCGCGGTTTTCACTGTATTCGATTTAAATTCAAAAGCAACTTACTTTCGAAATGGTTCCACTGATGCATGATGGTCTAGCACATATCGATGTGCCTGTTCCCACGCTAAGCTATCGAGCTCAAATGCATCAACTTTACCAACAGTAGTGCCAGCGGTATCAAAAAGATATTGAGCACCATCAAGGTTAGAAATGTCTCTACGTGGTCTACTGGAAGATGTCTCCACACCAGGCAAATACCTGAAAAAAAATGTGAGCACTCCTCTGATAGATATCCCTGGGCTATTGACCCTTCAGGATATGCTCTATTTTTCACATAACCCTTTAGCCGGTATAGGTACCTGAACATGAGCAATTAATAAACTAGAGTGGATTAGGGGATTAAAAGAAATGAGCTTTTGAAAATTCAATTTCGTAAGATGAATGAATTATTTTACCTCTCAATGGGGTACATCCACCGATAGTGAACAGGACCGGCCGATTCTGGCTTCACCAGCAAGGTGGATTATCAAGTGAATCATAATAGTGAAGAACGATGGAGGAAATATCATCTCCATTTTACTAAGTGTCAATGCCGCCTGCTGCTCCAATTGGTCCAGATCTTCAACACGAAGCATTCTTGAGCAAATACCTTTATATATGCTACAAAGATCTTTCAGGACAGCAGTGACTTGCTCACACATTGAAGACCTTAGGGCCACAGGAAGGAGATCCTGCATTAGGATGTGGTAGTCGTGTGACTTTAGACCCTGAAGCCTCTTCTCTTTAAAGTTGACACATCTTGCCATGTTAGAAGAATAGCCATCGGAGACTTTAAGTTCAAGTAGTACTTTGCAAAACAACTCCAACTCCGATTTTGACATTGAATAGATTGCAGGAGGTAGGAGTACTTTCCCGTTCGGCAATTCTTCTGGGTGCAACTCATGTCGGATGCCCATTGACTTCAAATCAAGTCGGCTCTTGAGATTGTCCTTTGTCTTCCGATCATCTCCCATAACTGTTCCTATACAATTCTCACCAATATTTTTTCCGATATGCATCACATCTAAATTATGTCGCAGTAAGTTGAATTCCCAATACGGCAACTTGAAGAAAATACTCTTCTTCTTCCATGCACCTAAACTCGTCAAGTTTTGATCCTCATCTTTGCCATATAGATCGGTCTCCTCACCTTGCTCCAGCCTTGCCCTTTTCTTGCCCTTTGTCCTGACTTCTGGTTCTTTTCCATATTTGAATTGATGACCATCTACCCGCATCAAAATATCTGAACCAGAAGAAGACCCAGGAGCATGTTCCCACTCGTCGGTGCCATCAAATGTCGCTGCCTCTGCCCGAAATATATGTGTGTCAGGCAACCATCTCCTATGACCCATATAGCAAAACTTTCTGCCATTGTACAACCACCTTGAACTAGTTTGGTCAGCACAACATGGACATGCATAACGTCTTTTAGTACTATAACCAGATAAATTTGCATATGCTGGAAAATCATTGATTGTCCAAGACAACACGGCACGAAGAGAAAATGTTTCTTTAGCCACAACATCATAGGTTGGAACACCCACCCACAACTTCTGAAGTTCATCTATTAACGGTTGTAGGTACACATCTATATCATTTCCAAGACCTTTCGGTCCAGGAACTATCATGGACAAAATAAATGAGGACTGCTTCATGCATTTCCAAGGCGGTAAATTGTATGGTATCAACACAACCGGCCATATGCTGTATGTACTACTCATTTGCCTGAAAGGGTTGAAACCATCACTAGCTAGTCCAAGTCTCACATTTCGAGGATCTTCCGCAAAATCAGGATATCTTTCATCAAATTTTTTCCAAAATTGAGAATCAGCAGGATGTCTAAGAATCCCATCATTAGTGCGACCTTCAGCATGCCATTTCATATCAGAAGAAGTTTTCGTAGACATAAACAACCTTTGTAGCCTAGGAATCAGAGGAAAGTAACGCAATATTTTGGCAGGCTTCTTTTTCCTACTTCGCTTAGTAGATCCACTGGCTCCCTCGTCTTGATTTGGTCTTTCTTTCCATTTCGAAGAACCACACACTTCGCAATTCTCCAGACTTTCCTTACCACTCGTGAAAAGCATACAGTCATTTGGACATGCTGCTATCTTCTCATATCCTAGATCGAGAGAACTTAGGAATTTTTTGATTTTATAGGCTGAGTATGGAATACAGATTTCAGAAAATGCTTCATTCAATAATTCAAGTAGCATAGTGAAGGACTTAGCAGACCACCCGTTTAAACATTTAATCTGAAATAGTCTGACAATGAATGAGAACTTAGAAAATTTGGTGCAGTCGCGGTACAACAGAGTACTAGCATCTTCAAGTAACTTAGCGAAGGATTCTTGCTGCTTATTATTTTCAGGGGTGGGGCCAGACATTTCCTCGTCCACCCCACCACCAATCTGGTTTGTTTCTGTTGACTCATTGTGAACTTCGGTTGTTGGGTTATTGGTGTGAAAAGGAACATTATGAATCCCCATGGCATCTTGTAACAAAGCATGCATCTCATCGGGAACGCTTAAGTCTTCGTTCACTAAGGGCTCAGCTTCATTTTCTAATACAACCGGACGAACAGGAGCTGTCGTATGATCCTCTCCATGACAAAACCACCTTGTGTACCCTTGAAGAAAACCGTTGACAGCCAAGTGTGTATGTACTACGTCACATGTCCTCAGCATACAATTTGTACAGCGGAGGCATGGACAAAGGATTAGGTTGGGATCACGGGAATGTCGTTTGGCAAAGATAATAAAATCTTTAATACCATCACGGTACTCCTTGGATAATCGTGGTTTACTAATCCAACTTCTATCCATTATATCAATAGCACACAGTCTGAAATTAAAATTTGATATATTAAATAGTAATAACAGTAAAAGGCATTTTGTATATTAAAAATGCACCTATTTGAAAACCATCCCTAGCTGCAAATAAATAAACGATATAATCTTTAACTATAAAATAAAGAAACTGTGGCTCCAAAAAATGTACAAAAAAAAATAACATCTCAACACAATCTACTCTATTCACCAAACCCTAAACGACCTTTTGTGGAAATGATCACAACCACCTTAGTGGTATTTTATCGCACACCCTGTGTTCGAGCATAAAAAAAATCGACTATAGTCTCCCCTGTATTTGGCTTTCCGTTCAAGGAGATGATGATGGTAAAGGGTATTTTGCTGATGAAGAGGAATCGGCCGAATAATGAGCACGTCGTGCTGTAACTACGGTAACAAGAAGATCTGATGACTCATGAACTATTCTGTTCATGACTACTAATAATCACTTATCTCATAATAATAATAATAATAATAATAATAATAATAATAATAATAATAATAATAATAATAATAATAATAATACTAAACAAAAGAAACAGTGAAAAGAAAAATGAAAATGTCCAGTATGTAAGCATATATTTTTCAGAGTGAACCAATTGTTGTACATAGCCGGAGGATTTTGGCATAGAGCTATAGCATCCTCAGTTCACAGTGAACCCATTTTGGTAAAAAAAACATGCCAAAATGACAATCAGATGCATGGGATAAGCTTCAATTCATTAACAGTGAAAGAAACTGGGGATGCTATGCAGCATACTTAGTTTGGAAGTGAACCCATTTTGTTAAAAAACCATGCCAAGGATTGCAATCAGGTTACTTTAACAGTATCTGAAAATGAAAAATTTCCCATTATCTGAGCTTATATGTTGCTCTACTACTTCTTCAGCCCAACTAAATCTAAAACTCAATTGTTGTGCATATCCGGCCGGAGGATTTTGGCATACATACCTACACCATCTCAGTTCACAGTGAACCCATTTTGGTAAAAAAAACATGCCAAGATGACAATCAGATGCATGAAAATAAGCTTCACTAACAACAAAAAAAGAAAATGGGGATGCTAGCAGCATACTTAGATTGGAAGTTAACCCATTTTGGTATAAAAAACCATGCCAAAGATTGACAATCAGGTTACTTTAACAGTATTTGAAAATGATAAATTTTCCATTATCTGAGCTTATATGTTGCTCTACTACTTCTTCAGCCCAACTAAATCTAAAACCCAATTGTCGTGCGTATCCAGAGGATTTTGGCATACGTACCTATAGCATCCTCAGTTCACAGCGAACCCATTTTGGTCAAAAAAAAGATGCCAAGATGACAATCAGATGCATGAAAATAAGCTTCACTAACAGTAAAAGAAAATGAGGATGCTAGCAGCATACTTAGTTTGGAAGTGAACCCATTTTGTTAAAAAATCATGCCTAAGATGGCAATCAGCTTCTCTAACAGTTTCTGAGAATGAAAATTTCCATTATCTGAGCTTATATGTTGCTCTACTACTTCTTTAGCCCAACTAAATCTAAAATCCAATTGTTGTGCATATCCGGCCGGAGGATTTTGGCATACGTACCTATAGCATACTCAGTTCACAGTGAACCCATTTTGGGTAAAAAAACATGCATGCCAAGAAGACAATCAGATGCATGAAATCAGCTTCATTAACAGTGAAAGAAAATGGGGATGCTATGCAGCATACTTAGTTTGGAAGTGAACCCATTTTGTGTTAAAAAACCATGCCAAAGATTGCAATCAGGTTACTTTAACAGTATCTGAAAATGAAAAATTTACCATTATCTGAGCTTATATGTTGCTCTACTACTTCTTTAGCCCAACTATATCTAAATTTCAATTGTTGTGCATATCCGGCCGGAGGATTTTGGCATACGTACCTATAGCATCCTCAGTTCACAGTGAACCCATTTTGGGTAAAAAAACATGCATGCCAAGAAGACAATCAGATGCATGAAATCATCTTCATTAACAGTGAAAGAAAATGGATATGCTAGCAGCATACTTAGTTTGGAAGTGAACCCATTTTGTGTTAAAAAACTGTTACCGCTGATTTCGGTGTGGGGGTAAACAGATAGAATTTGTGAGTCCAAGAACGACCTGAACAGTTGACTCAGCCTTCTTGCTCCTGTCGCGACCTGCAAGGAAGTGCGAAACACCGGGGTTGATTCCGGCGACGCACCCTCCGACGCTCTTGTCAATAATCAGAAAAAGATTAAGAAAGAGCTTAAGTGGTGAAAAAAGTGATTAACCTGGTCATGGTGGTAGAGGGGTTGTATTTATAGTCGCCTTTGGAACAGTTAGGGGCCTGATTTCCTGCTTAACAGCAAGGAGGAAAATCCTTCTATTCTGTTTTGGGAAATTAGCCCCTGATTCCCGGTGGGAGCAAATCAGGGTTGTTGATTTGGCTAAATCAGGGATCCTGATTTGCCCCTTGATGTTTTGGGTTCGCCTCGGGTCGGGACCCGAACCCAACAGTGGTGTGGATACGATCGCGGGTTGTTGGAGGAGATTCCGTACCCGCTTTGGATCCACTTGTATGTGAAATTACCTTTTTACCCCTGAGCATCAAGATTCGTGCCCAATCTGGACGGTTCCGATTTAACCCCATTTTTAGCCATATCACGAGCCCCCACTCCTAAAGGCTGACCGTGATCAGTCTTTGAGGAGTAGTTTGACTGTTTTGTGGGTTAGTGGAGTTGTATCGGAGTCCATATGGTGGACTTAGAATCTCGAAGGGGGTAGTGAGGTAACTTTTTGATGCCATGTGTTATTCTCCAGCCTTGTCGAGTATTTGGCGTCTTTCGTTTATTTTTCTCGGATTATTTATTTAATTTTGCGATGTGTTTGCTAACTGTTCGGGGGCCTTAACTGTACATTCTAGGCAATAATTGTTCGTTCAGGGGCTCAAAAATATACCCCCGAATTTTTAATTATTTTCCAGAATTTTTAGTTAATTTTCCCAAATGTTTGGCAATTTTTTCGTAATTTTTAAATAAATAAAACGAATTAAATAAATAAAAAATAATTTTTAATACTGATTTATGGCATGGCTCAATCTGGACCTCTGATCATTGTCGAGCGTGATTTTCTGGGAGATCTGACGGTCTCCATCGCTCGGCATCTTTTTTCTCCATTTTCGAGCTCGGAATGGCACTTGCTCGGCTGCCGAACGGAGAATAGGGGGTTCGGCGATCCGAGCGACGTGGCAGAATCTGAGCCATCGGATGGCGGCACGTTTCCCAAGAAAACGTTATCTTGTCGTTTAGCGACCTCGGCGCTCTATCTGGACCGTTCATCATTAGGAGCGTGAATATCCGAAAGATCCAACGGTCGTAGTAGCTTGGTGTCTTTTTTTCTCCATTTACGAGCTCGGGAAGGCGCTTGCTCGGCATCCGACCGGAGACAGGGGGTCTCGGACACTTTTTTCTCCGTTTGGCGAGCTCGGAAGAGCACTTGCTCGGCTGCCGACCGATGACAAGGGGTCTCGGCAGGCCGAGCGACGTGGCGCAATCTGAGCCGTCGGATGGCGACGCGCATCTCGAGACGGGCACATTCTCCAAGAAAACACTATCTTGTCGTTTAGTGTCCTCGGCGAGATCTGGGCCGTCTGATCGAGATCAGGCACGATTCTTGAGGGGAAAGTGAGTTTTCCCCATTTGCGAGCTCGGGAAGGCACTTGCTCGGAATCCGACTGAAGACAGGGGGTCTCGGTGGGACGAGCGATGTGGCGTACTCTGTCTCGAGACGATCCTATTCCCAAGGGCATTAATGGTGCTTCGGGGTTTGTGCGGCGTTCCACTTTCCCCAGGTCATTAGGGATAACTCCTTCAATTAATGTGCGGCGTTTCTACTTTCGAGGATCATAATGGCTGGTTCTTGGAGGTTAAGCTATAAGTACTCCATTCCCCTTGTTATTTCAGTCGCAATCAACATAGAATTTCAGACCTCGGAGGTGTCTGCCTTGGGTAGCTTCTCTTTTGAGGTCCGGAGGGGTGGTTGCTCTTCTGCCTGGTTTTCCCTCTGTTCTTGACGGCCCCAAAGTGGATGTCAGGAGCGGGGGGCAATGAGGCAGTAGTGGTGATGACCGTAGTCCGGACCCGAGGGATGAGTTAGTTCGAAAGGACGGGTGGTCGTTCTTCCACCAAGATCTTCTGCCTTTCCTGTTTGCTCCGCAGCGGGTGTCAGGGTCGGCAGAGACCATGGTGGGAGAGGTGATCATCCATGTCCGAATCCGAGGGGTGAGCTTGTTCGGAAGGACGGGCGGTCGTTCTTCCACCATGATTTTTTCCGGACCATCTGAGCTCGTTGTTTGTAACTGTGAAGGCGCGGTTGCCAGAGTCCTCTGCCAGGCCGAGCCTTCCAGTTGCAACCAACTAGCTCAGAATGGTGTGCTTCTCCTGATCTCTGAGTGTTGATGGGCCCCCTCCCATCTCTGTCTTCCTTCCGGGCTGATGCCTTCTGATGGATGTCAACCCGGAGGAGTTAGAGATGGGGGGAGTGCCGATCTGTTTTTGACCGGGGCCCGTGGGTCGGTCGAGTATCGACCGAATGCGGGACCTGGGAGGTGCTCGCCGAGGGCGGTGCCTTAGAACTTTGAATTAAAATTTTCCCAGGTTCCTGTAGACATAGGTGCGATGTCCGAGGGTTCGGGCGTCCGAGCGGCGTGGTGCAACCCAAGCCGTTTGATGATGGCGCGCATCTCAAGACGGGCACATTTCTCAAGAAAACACTATCTTGTCATTTAGTGTTCTCGGCGAGATCTGGGCCGTCTGATCGGGATCAGGCGCGAAAGTTGAGGAGAAAGTGTGTTTTCTCCGTTTGCAGGCTCGGGAAGGCACTTGCTCGGATTCCGACCGGACCCTGTTGCAGACACGTTCGGATTGCTTGTAGCTCGGATTCAGATCTCCTGGAGCCGAGCTGGTTGACTTGGTGATGGAGACAGTGGTGATGGGCCTTCGCGACGTTTCGAGAGCAGCCCAAAAGTCGCAAACTTTCGTTTGGAAGTCCAAGGGACGTTCCATTTTTACTATAAATCTTCACCCCCCCCTTAGACCAAGTCTCATTTTTCACTTTTACTCTCTCTCTCTTCAGTTTTTACTTTGCTTCGAAGTTTTTAGCTCTCTGGTGGCATTGCTAGCTGTCGCGGTAGCGTTCCTTGTTTCCGGCGAACTTTCCGACCGCACCTGTCACTTTAAGGTCAGTCTCTTTCCCTTCTCTTTTAGGAAAAATGGTTAAGATTACGGATGAGACCCCCGCCTCGGAGCAGGCCGTTGGCCGAGGGGATAAAGGGAAGGGAGTAATGGAGCCGAGCGAGCAGGACGTCATTCGTCCGGACAAAGAGGGTGAAGTGGCCGAGCTACCCGAGGAAGTCGTGGTGGAGTCCCGAAAGGGTAAAGCCGTGGTCACTATAGTGGAAACACCGAAGAGAGCGGGGGCATTCGGTCGGCAGCCTATCGCCCTGTCGAGCGTGGGAGGCGTCCGAGACTACGCCGAGGATACCTTGGAGAGAGTCACCCAAGGTACGGCTAAGCTTGTGGAGGAGAACGAGCCTAGGGAGCTATCCGAGGTGGACCATAGGATCTCGACTCTTACCGAGACCGATCTTCGTCTGATCCGAGAGGGTTTTCGGATCCCGATTGAGTATGTTCTGCTCCTCCCTGGGCCGGGCTTCCGAGCCAACACAAAGTCCTCGTCGGACGTATGTGTCTTTCCGATCGACTCCCTCATTGCCGGACTCTGCTTTCCCCTCCACCCGTTCGTGGTCGAAGTCCTGGTCGGGTACGGTTTGAGTCCCGCCCAGCTGATGCCGAACACATGGAGGCACGTCGTGGCGTTCGTTCTCCGATGCCAAGAGGTCGGCGCCAAGCCGAGTATGTTCCTCTTTCGGAGCCTCTTCCGACCTTGCCAGCCAAGACGGGACGAGCAGCGGTTTTTCCTTTCTCCTTGGACGGGCGTGAAGTTGATCGAGAATCCGGACTCGATCAAACATTGGAAGGAGAAGTACTTCCTCATCCGAGCCCTGACACCGTGGGTGATACCGACGGTTTGGGCGAAGGAAGGTCTGCCCAAGCGGACCAAGAGAGAGGCGGCGTTGAGTGAGGAGGAGGCGGAGGTCCAGAAGAAGCTCCTCGCCCTGCCAGCGCTAAGCTGGAAAGATATCACTGAGAAACACCTGTTCCATGGGGGTCTCAATCCGATCGACCCTCGTATGCTTCTGGTATTTATACTCTTTGTTTAAAGTTCATGAAATTTTTTTTAAGTTTTTTCATTCGGCTTTTGCAGAGACGATGAAGCTTGATTACAAGGCCCTAGTGGCGAAGGGCAGGTCAGAGCAGGAGAAGAAGAAGAGGCCGTCGGCAGCGCCTCAGGACAGTCGAGCCCCGAAGAAGCCTTCGGTCGAGAAGACTGCCGACCGACCGAAGGTCGCGGTCCTCGAGCAGGGGGAGATCAGCGTTCTCGATCCCCCTACTTCGGAGGTGCCGACTCCGACCCCGAAGGTGGATGCTCCCGGTTCGTCGAGCGGTACGTTCGGCGTGACGGAGGTGCTGTCCCTCCAGGTTCCGCCCCTCACTGCCGAGGCAGAGAAGATCTTGACCGAGCGTCATAAGTAGATCTTCGTCCCCAACTGGCAGGTGATGAACGTCGACGGCTTCTTAGGCGACCGCAACATCTGCATGGAGGCGGTGAAGCACTTGCCGACCCCCATGGACCGAGCGACCCTGAAGGCCGGGCAAGCAGGGGACGCCGTGATGCAGATTGCTCGGAATACTATGTCGGTAAGTAGGCTGGGCTCTCCCTCGTTGAAATTTCTTTCCTGGAATTTTTTCTAAGTCCTTGGGTTCAGATTTTAATCCGCTGTTTTCTTTCAGACCCTCTACCACTTTAATTTCCTGGTGGAGGAGTTCGCGAACAAGGAGCAAGAGAGGGAGCGGGAGAGGGCGGAGCGCGTCAAGGCTACGCAGCGGCTTGATGCCGAGCAGCTTCTCTCGACGAAGAGGGCTACTGAAGTGAAGGGGCTGGAGCAGCAGCTGGCCAACGCCACTCAGCTGTCGAAGGACGTGGCGGCCAAACTCAAGGCGAAGGAGAAGGAGGTGGCCGAGCTGAAGGAGGAGTTGGCCAACGCCCGGTCGGAAGCAGAGAAGGCTCGGAAGAGGGCGGAGAGGATCAAGGCCAAGCACCTGGAGAAGGTGAAGAAGGTGAGGAAGGCCGTGCAGGAGGAGGCCGCGCAGCATATGATCCAGAACATGGAGGATGCCTACGGTCGAGCCCTGCTCCACGTAGCCGCCAAGAACCCGGGCTTCGACACGTCCTCCTACCATTTCTACGACCCTGTGGAAGGGGAGGAGGGGATCACCGAGGGTCTGCTCGGTCCCGAGGGGGAGACGGAACCTGTCGAAGGCCCAGGGGAGACCGAAGCCGAGGGCGAGGAGGAGGATGACTCCGAGGAGGAGAGTTAGAGCGAAGGCGGAGGCGAGGGCGATGGCAAGGACAAGGCCGGGGGGTCGACGGACCCGAGCGACAAAAAGGTCGACCCCTAACTCGGTTGTCTTTTTTAGTCTTTTGTCGTCTTGTTTATTTTTGTAAGCCTCATCGCGGACTGGCCACCGCTTGTGTAAAACTTTCACTTCGATTTTGAATGAAAACATTTTGTTTGGCCAAAATTTGTCCAAGTGTTGAGCTTCGGATTCATGTGTGACTAGTTGTAGGTGTTTCCGTGTATTGCCCCATCGGATTTATCTCCACTTTTCAGGTGAAGTTCGGTCCGATTACGGAGGTTGTATACCTTCGGAAGGTGCTGGCAAAAACGAAGGGCGAGCTCTTTCACAGCCGGCAGAATCGATTTCTCCTGCTCGGCCGGCTAGGAGGAGACGAAGGCAGCTTTGCGGAGGTACTGTCGCGAGTTGTGGCAACTGCAGAAGTACCCCCCAGCTCCTTGTCCCGAAGGCGAAGTCGAGAGTCTTCGTAGAGAGCTCACTGCCGCCGAGCAGAGGAATGACGACCTTTTGGCTGAGGTCCAATACTTGGAGTTAGCGGAGAAAGAACGTTCGGCGGAGGGAGAGAAGCTGACTTCCGAGCTGGAGAAAGCGTCAAAGGAGCGCAAGAGGCTATCGGCCAAAGTCGACAGGCTCAGAAGGATCACGATAGATAGGGGGATCGAGGTCACCCATTACCGACGGCTTGCGACCGATAGTGCCAACGCCTCGGGCTCGTCGAGGGCTCCTCGACCGAAGAAGTTGGCGAAGGATGACGCCTTGAAGGATAGAATCATCGAACTGGAGGAGGAGATCGCATTGCTCAAGCCCGTGCCGGAGAGAGCTAATGTCCGCAGCACGTCGTGCACTCGCGAGGAAAGTGAGAGGGGGATTACGTTTTACGAACTTGCGACGCGCTCGCCTATGACCAGGCAGAGTCCAGCCGATGCTCAGAGCGGTGCGGCCGTCTCGTCGAGCGGTGCCTCGGTCGGCATCGCAGTTAGAGCCAGCAGCGAAGGGGGGTCGCGCTTCGCCGGTTTAGGGTCGAGCTCGGAGGGCAGGCCTCGTCGTCCTCGCATTTCCCTAAACCGAAGCATTCCCCTTCCGAAGAGGCCCTGATCACGTCGTTTTTCATCCCTACTGACTTGTTGTAAAATGTTGTAGTGGAGTCGGTCCTGATGTATGCGAAGCCACTATATGTATATATGAATGCAAATCTGAAAGTTTCTTCAGAAAATTTCCAAGTGTCAGACTTCGGCAGTGCATTGAAACTTTGTTATTTGTTTTCCCCTTTTTTCAGCTCGAAGCGTCCGATTCATATGCTGATCTGTACGGCTCGGATGATGACTCTGAATCCGAAGCCTCTTCTGGGACGGCGGCTCTGAGTCCTAGGAGCGTCGAGCTGGAGTTACGCCGAGCCGAAGGTGAGCGGGCTCACCTTTTGTCCGTCCTCGGCCTTCGGGAAGCCGAGATCCAGCGTCTGGAGAACAGGATTGCCGAGCTAAACCCTGTAGAAGGGGATGAGGACTCGCAGACCGCGTTCAGCAACGCTCTTCGGGTCAAGTGTATTCGGCACAGCCAGTCGAAGATCATTGCCAAGCGGGATGATTTGCTCTCGGAGATTCGACACTTGCAGACTGTGGTAGCGAAGCTCCGGAACGATCCAGGGGAGCTTCCATCTGAGGGGGATGAACAGTCGGCCGAACAGTCTAGTGAAGATTTTTCCATATGAAGGCTAAGTGTAGTGGATCGGCATCGTGTATTTTGTTTCCCAATGCTTTGTAACCATGAGAAGACGTGCTTTGTATTTTAGCCTGGCTGTTTAATAAAATATCTTTTATTGCTCTGCACTTCTGTCTCATTTATAATTGTGTTGTCCGCGCCGAGGTCTGTGTTCCGTCGGCGGGAACGTTGGGCCGAATGGGCTACCATATGTACGGTATTTTGTCGTTTAGTGACTCTGACAAGGTACGGCGCGAGTTCCCAGATGGCCCTGTCCTCGAGAAAGCTCAATCTCGTCGTTTAGCGCAGTTGGCAAGATCTGAGCCGTTGAGCGTGGGCACGAATCTCGAGGCGGCTCAGTTCCCAAGAGAACTCTATCTTGTCGTTTAGCACAGGTGGCAAGATCTGAGCCGTCTGATCAAGATCAGGCGCGAAAGTTGTGGAGAAAGTGACTTTTCTCCGTTTGCTAGCTCGGGAAGGCACTTGCTCGGTAGCCGACCGAAGGCGTAGAACTTCGGGCTTCGGCCATTAGTCAGGAGAGCTCGAATTATGTGGCCGAAGTGAGTTTGGGGGGGATTGGGAGCCAAGTGTTGGAGCCCGGGACCATCGTTGTAGTTCGACCGTTGTGGGAGCAATTTCGAACGGCGATCTACCCCTGTTCGTTCGGAGACGAGCCGAGGAGGTAAAGTCGAGCCGAGTGTTGGACTCCGAACCATCGGTGTAGTTCAACGGTTGTGGGAGCAATTCCGAACGGCGATCTACCCCTGACTCGTCCGGAGACGAGCCGAGGAGGTAAAGTCGAGCCGAGTGTTGGACTCCGAACCATCGGTGTAGTTCAACGGTTGTGGGAGCAATTCCGAACGGCGATCTACCCCTGGCTCGCTCGGAGGCGAGCCGAGGAGGTAAAGTCGAGCCGAGTGTTGGACACCGAACCATCGGTGTAGTTCAACGGTTGTGGGAGCAATTCCGAACGACAATCTACCCCTATCTCGCTCGGAGGCGAGCCGAGGAGGTAAAGTCGAGCCGAGTGTTGGACTCCGAACCATCGGTGTAGTTCAACGGTTGTGGGAGCAGTTCTGAACAACGACCTACCCCTGGTTCGTCCGGGGACAAGCCGAGGGGGTGTGGTCGAGCCGAACGTGGACTCCGAACCATTGATTGAAATCATGTATTTAAAAAGCAGTTGACAGGAGGGGAGAAAACAGATGAATCCAAAAAACATGCGAGAGCTTTCTTTATTAATAATCTACGGCGAACCGTTTTACATAGTACATAGTACAATTTATGAAAAAAGGGTTACAAGTCGGAGGACTGGAATGGCTCGATACTCCATGATACTTAGAGTGGCGCCGGAGCGCTTTCTTGGTATTTCAGGAGGTGGTCGGCATTCCAGGTCCTCGGAAGCTCTCTGCCCTCTAGGTCTTTGAGGCGATATGTTCCGGGCCGAACCACCTTTGTGATCCTGTACGGCCCTTCCCAGTTCGGAGCCAACTTGCTCTTCTGACTGGGGAAGGATATGGCTAGCTTCCTCAAGACCAAATCTCCTTGCTTAAGGTTGGCGGGTCGGATTCTTTTGTTGTACGCTAGTTCAACTCTTCTTCGGTAACTCTGCTGCCGAATCGACGCCCTTTCCCTCAGCTCGTCTATCAAGTCTAAGTCTGCTCTGAGGTCCCGGGCATTCTGTGCTTCGTCATAGGCTGTGAGCCGAGGGGAAGGTATACCGACCTCAAGAGGTATCACGGCCTCGGACCCATAAGTGAGGTTGAAAGGGGACTCGCCTGTGGGGGTCCGCTTGCTCGTGCGGTAGTTCCATAGGACGTTGGGGAGCTGGTCGACCCATAGACCCTTGGAACTTTTGTCGAGCCTTTTCTTGATGCCTGCGAGGATCTGCCGGTTAGCATTTTCTGCCTGTCCGTTCGACTGAGGGTGGGAGACGGACGAGAAGCGCTGCTGAATGGCCAGGTCATCGCATAGGGCTCGGAACGCTGCGCCTGTGAACTGAGTCCCGTTGTCCGTTACGAGGACACGGGGGACGCCGAACCTGCATATGATGCTCTTCCAGAAGAACTGTACCACTTTGTTCTCAGTTATAGTGGTGAGGGGCTCGGCTTCGACCCACTTCGAGAAGTAGTCGATGGCCACGACCAGGAACCTGAACTGACCCGGCGCCGGAGGGAAGGGCCCTAGTAAGTCCATGCCCCACATTGCGAAGGGGATGGGACTTGATAGGGAGGCGAGGTTGGCCTGAGGGAGGCGCCAGATGCTGGAGTGCCTCTGACATGAGTTGCATTGCCGAACGTATCGTTCGGTGTCTCGAAGGAGGGTCGGCCAGAAGTACCCATAATTCAGAGCTTTTCGGGCCAAGGACCTAAACCCCGAGTGCGCCCCTCCGATGCCTTCGTGGAGTTCTTGCAGGGCATATTCGGCCTGATCCGGAGAGAGGCACCTTAGGTACGGTCGGCCGTCTATTTGAGAGAAAGATCGTTTGTATAGGATACCCTCGATCAGGACATACCGCTCGGCCCAGGTCCTGACTCGACGAGCCTCTTTGGGATCTGAGGGCAGAACTCCATCCCTTAGAAATTCCACCAAAGGCTTCATCCAGTTATCTTGTAGCATTACCGACAACGCTTCCGCCGAGCCAGGTGTCTCGTCTTCGATACTCGGTTTAGAGAGGACTTCGATCAGCACAGTCTGTTCGAGACCTTGAAGTGAGGACGAGGCCAATTTGTAAAGGGCATCGGCCTGTGAGTTTTCTTCCCGAGGGACCCGCTGGATGAGCGCCTCCTCGAACCGGCCCATGAGGTCCCGAACCCTAGCGAGGTACTTTGCCATCCGCTCATCTCGAGCTTCGTACTCGCCCAAGACCTGGTTCACGACTAGTTGGGAATCACTGTGAATCCAGAGGCACTGGGCTCCAGTACTTCGGGCGAGTCCGAGCCCGGCGATGAGTGCCTCGTACTCCGCCTCGTTGTTCGAGGCCTTGAAGTTCATGCGAATCGCATACTGGAGGATGAAGTCGTCAGGACCGTTCAGAATGATGCCGGCACCGCTTCCTTCATTACATGAGGTTCCGTCTACGAATACTGTCCAAATGGGGGGTCCATTCGGGACGTGGCCGACCTCGGGAATAGTGGACTCCACGATGAAATCGGCGAGCGCCTGCGCCTTAATTGTTGTCCGAGGCTGGTAGGAGATGTCATGCTGGCTCAGCTCTATGGACCACTTCATCAGCCGGCCCGAGGTCTCAGGCTTGTAGAGGATCTGCTTTAGGGGTTGGTCGGTGAGGACGACGATCGAGTGGGACTGAAAGTATGGCCGAAGCTTCCTCGCTGCCGTGACTAGGGCGTAGGCCATCTTCTCTATCCTCGGATAACGGAGCTCGGCGTCCCGAAGCACCTTGCTCACGTAGTAGATAAGCCTTTGAGCCCGATCCTCCTCTCTCACCAAGACAGCACTCAGGGTCTGCTCGGAAGCAGCCAAGTAGATGAAGAGAGTCTCACCAGGGACCGGTTTGCTGAGCAGAGGGGGGTTCACCAAGTAGGTCTTCAGCTGGTCGAACGATTCCTACTGTGGCTGACCCCATTCAAAACCCTTAGCCCCCCTGAGTGCTTTGAAGAAGGGGAGGCACCTTTCCCCCGACTTCGAGAGGAACCGACCGATAGCAGCGAGCCGACCGGTGAGCTTCTGCACCTCCTTGGTGTTCCGAGGCGGGGCCATGTCTAAGATGGCCTTAATCTTCTCGGGGTTAGCTTCGATTCCTCGTTGGCTTACCATGAAGCTGAGGAATTTTCCCGAGGAGACCCCGAACGCACACTTGTTCGGGTTCAGCCGCATGCTGTGTTTTCTCAACACGCCGAAAGCCTCCTGGAGGTCGGCTACATGATCGGTGCTGCGGATGCTCTTGACGAGCATGTCGTCAACGTACACCTTCATGTTTCGGCCGATCTGGTTCTGGAAGACCTTGTTGACGAGGCGCTGGTAGGTGGCGCCCGCGTTCTTCAGGCCGAACGGCATTACCCGGTAGCAGTAGAGACCTTGGTCGGTGACGAAGGAGGTCTTCAGAATGTCCGGAGGGAACATTCGGATTTGATTGTACCCTGAGAAGGCATCCATGAAGTTGAGGAGCTCATGGCCCGAGGTGGCGTCGATAAGGGTGTCGATGTTCGGGAGCGGGAAGGGATCCTTCGGACATGCCTTGTTCAGGTCGGTGAAGTCAATGCATATCCTCCACGAGCCATTGGACTTCTTGACCATCACAACGTTCGACATCCACTCGGGTTAATTTACCTCCTGTATGAACTTGGCCTTTAGAAGTTTATCAACCTCCTCCTTGATGGCCTGCTGTCGCTCGGGAGCGAACTTTTGCCTCTTCTGCTGGGCCGGTTTGCACCCCGGTTCGACACTTAGGCGATGGACGAGCAGCTCCTCGGAAATGCCGGGCATGTCCGCGGCCGACCATGCAAACAGGTCACGGTTGTCCCGGATGCATTTAATCAGGTCCGAACACAGTGCGGTCGGCAAGGATTTGCTGATGAGGAATTTTCGGCTCGGATCCTCGTCCGAGAAGAGCACTTCTTCTAACTCGTCCGCCGGCTCGGACGTCTGGCGGGCCTTCGGCTCGGGGATTTCTAGTGTCTCGAGCGAGAGCACTGGTCCCCCGGTGGAAGTCATGTAGCACTTCCGGGCTGTCTCCTGGCTTCCCCTGACTTCCCCTACTCCCGACCGAGTGGGGAACTTCATTTTCAAATGGTACGCTGAGGGGACAGCCTCCAGGGCGGCTAGGCCGGGACGGCCTAGGATGACATTCTATGCTGCCGGGACGTCGACGACCATGAAGTCCATCGGCTCGGTCCGGGTAGTAGGGGTGCTTCCCGCAGTAACGTCTAGGGTTATCACCCCCTCGATGGTTACCGGGACCCCCGTGAACCCGTGGAGAGTGTAACCGGCCGGCTTGAGACGGTCTCGGGACAGCTGCAGGCCTCTGAAGGCTGAGAGGAAAAGGATATTGACCGAACTCCCGTTGTCCACCAAAATCCTCTGCACCTTGAAGTTGGCCATGCGGAGGTCGATGACGAGGGCATCACAGTGTGGGGTTCGGACCCCTTCGAGGTCGGCATCGAAGAAAGATACAGGGACGTCGAGACCTTTTGGGGGAGGGGCACTGTGGACCAAGTTGACCTCTCGGACGAAGGCTTTCCGGGAGGAATTAGAGGAGCCCCCCATGGGGCCTCCGTGGATCAAGTGCAGAACCCGTTCTTCCTCGAACTCGGGTGTCTCCTCGCGCCGCTCGGAGCGCTTGTTAGCCCCCCGAGGCGGAGGAGAGTTGCGATCTGTCCGATCGTTAGCCTTCACGAATTTGGCCAACTGCCCCCTCCGAATGAGGGCTTCAATCTCATCTCTCAGAGCCCGGCAATCATTCGTGTTGTGGCCGTGGTCTCGGTGGTAACGACACCACTTATCTTTGTTCCTCCTTTTCGCTGGGGTGTGCATCCTCGGAGCCGGAGGGATGACCCCCTCCTTCTCCACCTCCATTAGGATAGTAGAGACATTAGTGGTGAGGGGAGTGAACTTCTCGAACCTGGGGGGAGGGCGGCGCTGACCGCCAATGTCCTTTTGAGCTTTCTTGGACCCCTCTTCCCCCGTCGCCTTCCTCTTCGACCCTGCGGAGGGCCCCCCGAAGCTCGGAAGGGCTTCGGCCTCCTCTGCCCGGATGTACTTCTCGCACCTCAGGAGGAGGTCGGCGAAGTCATGCGGGGCTTCTTGGCTAGGGATGATCGAAGGTTGGCGTTAAGGACGTTCGACTGGAACGCCACAGTGGCCACGGACTGGTCCAAGGAGGCGATAGACCTGACCTCTGCAGTGAACCTCTTCACATAGTCCCGCAGCTTCTCTTCCCTTTCCTGCCGCAGGTTCAGCAGGGACAGACTTGTCTTCTCGGCTTGCCTGCTACTCACGAAGTGAGTAATGAACAGTGTTTCAAACTGCTCGAACGAGAAGATGGAGGAGGGGGCGAGCCTGGAATACCATTCCCGAGCCGACCCCCTGAGGGTGGCAGGGAAGGTCCTGCAGAGCACAGCGTCGGAAGCTTGATGGATCAGTATCAGGGTCTTGAAGCTTTCGACGTGATCGACCGGGTCGGATTCCCCTGAGTATGTTTCAAACTGTGGCGGTTTGAAACTCCTCGGTATGTGGGCCTCCATGATCGACCGTGAGAAGGGGGGTCGGCTGGGACGGAAGGTTCCTGCTCGGGACTCTTCCTCCCTGTCCATGCGGCCGATACGCCTTTCCACCTCATGGAGACGGCGGATGAGGGCGTCGTCCCTCCGCTGGTAATCGTATGACCCGCCGGACTCCTCTTCATAGGAGGGGGAGCGCGGACTCTGGCGCCGGTAGTCCTGGGATCGGCGAGGGCTGTATTGCTGCCGCTGGCGGCTGGGAGCCGGGGAAGGACTTCGGGTTCGGCAGCGAGGACTGGGATCCCTCGGGGGCGTCGAAGCCCTCTGAGCATTCTGGACGTTCTGCCGAAGGTTGAGAGCCCGCAGAACGGTCTCCTGAAATTGGAGGAATTCGGCCCGACTGATTGGCACTTCTCGGTCCCTCGGATGACGCCAATCCCCGGGGGAACGGGACCTCCTCCTTCGGCGCTCGGGGGACGCCGCTCGGCCTCTGCGGTCCGGGGACCTTCTGTCGTCTCGGCGACGTGGGGACCGCTCGCCCTGACGCTGGCGGGAGGCTCCCTCTCGGGCCCGCCTCTCGTCAAGATGGGTGCGGAGGTCGTCGTCCTTCTGGCGGTTCAGAAGTGTGATGCGGAGGTCGGGATGATGAGAAGCCATCGAGTCCGAGGACCCATTATGGACCGAGACATGGCCCGGATTGAGGTGCTGCTTCTCCTTCCGACCGTTATGACCGGACGGACCATTGTTGGGCTGCTGCTTGGGAGGAGGAGGTGGGACCTGCTAGGTCGGCGGAGGGAGGTCGGACTGAGGAATAGGATTGACTGGGACTTCATTCGCCGGGTCGGCGAGGTTGCCCACACGGTTCGACCCTCTGGATCTGACCTTCTTCGGAGGCATGACTGCAGAGGACGACGGAGAATGGGCTGAGGCTGTTCGTGTGGTTTTCCCACAGACGGCGCCAATCTGTTACCGCTGATTTCGGTGTGGGGGTAAACAAATAGAATTTGTGAGTCCGAGAACGACCTGAACAGTTGACTCAGCCTTCTTGCTCCTGTCGCGACCTGCAAGGAAGTGCGAAACACCGGGGTTGATTCCGGCGACGCACCCTCCGACGCTCTTGTCAGTAATCAGAAAAAGATTAAGAAAGAGCTTAAGTGGTGAAAAAGTGATTAACCTGGTCACGGTGGTAGAGGGGTTGTATTTATAGTCGCCTTTGGAACAGTTAGGGGCCTGATTTCCTGCTTAACAGCAAGGAGGAAAATCCTCCTATTCTGTTTTGGGAAATTAGCCCCTGATTCCCGGTGGGAGCAAATCAGGGTTGTTGATTTGGCTAAATCAGGGATCCTGATTTGCCCCTTGATGTTTTGCGTTCACCTCGGGTCGGGACCCGAACCCAACAGTGGTGTGGATACGATCGCGGGTTGTTGGAGGAGATTCCGTACCCGCTTTGGATCCACTTGTATGTGAAATTACCTTTTTACCCCTGAGCATCAAGATTCGTGCCCAATCTGGACGGTTCTGATTTAACCCCATTTTTAGCCATATCAAAAACCATGCCAAAGATTGCAATCAGGTTACTTTAACAGTATCTGAAAATGAAAATTTCCCATTATGTGAGCATATATGTTGCTCTACTAATTCACTGTGCCCAACTAAATCTAAAATCCAATTGTTGTGCATATCCAGCCGGAGGATATTGGCATACGTACCTAGAGCATCCTCAGTTCACAGTGAACCCATTTTGGGTAAAAAAACAAACATGCCATGAAGACAATCAGATGCATAAAATCAGCTTCATTAACAGTAAAAGAAGATGAAAATTTCCATTATCTAGGCATATATTTTTCTATTAGTTCTTCATCTCAACTAAACCATTCATGTTAAGGAAATCAAGATGAATAAACTGAAAAAAGCTGCTTTTTTTTGAAAAATTAGGGAAATCAAGAGATCATACCGAAGAGAAAGAGAGGGAGCGGGGCGACGAAGGCGGGGGCGTAGGAGAGAGAGAGAGCAGGGGCGACCGCCGATTCACCTCCAAATAGAGAGAGGGAAGAGGGAAATCGAAAAGGACGAAGGGAAGAAGGGACGATTTCGAAAGGTCGAAGGTCGTCGAAGAGGACGAAGCGGCGGAGGCAAACGCGCGGGAAGTAGAGCGAGGAAGGAGGGAAACGAAGCGCCCCTTCCTTTTTTTTTTTGGGTTTTGGGAAAATGGCGAGCGAAAGATTAGGGTTCGCGGGTTTTATCGCAGTTATTCACCGGCGTTTTAATTAGACACGCGGGTGAATGTGTCCGTATATTCGCCGGCGTTTATAATAAAAACGCCGGTGAATAATAAACTTCACCGACGTTTTTAAGTAAAACGCCGGTGAATACTAACATACGCCGGCGTTTTAAATGGACCGCCGGTGTATGACCATCCCATCTGACGCCCAATTCCTACTCGCTCCCTACCCCGACGCTACTAGTAAAACGCCGGGGAATAATCGCCGGTAAAACCAGTATCTTTTGTAGTGTTTTCCTTACTTTGCCGGTACATGAGTCTCACTTAGCATCTAGATTCCAATAATTGTTCCATTTTAGATATCAATAGGTTATAACCAACCTCAACCAACCCTTTCACTTATTATTCAACATTCTTTCATTTTTTTACTTTCTTCACATTTATAGATCATGCAATAATTAACTTCTTTTAATAGCATTAAATGACAATTTCTTAACGATAAACGCTTGATTAATTTGCCAAAATGTTCACTTTAACAACTCCCAAGATTCTTTTGATTTATAAAACTTTCTCATATTGCCCAAGGGTATTTTGAATACATTTTTCCAATACAAAGTCTTTAAACCACTTAATAAAATTTCATTAGAACTTCGATTTAAAATTTATATTCATACTTTGATTCAACTGTCAACCACTTCCACTATATATCTAACTCATAAAATTTTGTATTCATGAAACTTCACCAAAAGTGCTCTAATTTATATTCTATAACCAATTTAATAACTCATACAATTTTTTGCATTTTTTTGTGTTTTTGGATTTTTTTGAGTTTTAGAAATTCAGAAAAAATCATATAATTGTTTTAAAATATTAAGGGAACATCTGAAAATATTTCTGACTATTTTAGACTAGAATTGGGAGTGTTAAATTCATTTTTTCATCAATATACTAAGTTGAGTTAAATTTTTCAATAAAGGAAATATATATAGAGTTAAAGGTTTTATGAATTGATTATAAAAAATCGAAATGTGAAGTGGAGAATGAAGGAAATTTAGTAATAAATTATGTGAAACGTTATCACAACCTAGAGCTAGTTTAACCTCCCACCGGTCTTAATAAATACCGAGAACGATGGCCCCATATTAGCCACTTCTCAAAATCATATATCATTTTCCTTACTTTGCCGGTACATGAGTCTCACTTAGCATCTAGATTCCAACAATTGTCTCATTATCGAGATCAATAGGTTATAACCAACCTCGACACAACCATCATACTTATTATTCAACATTCTTTCATTTTTCCACTTTCCTTACATTTATAGATCATGCAAAAATTAACTTCTTTTAATAGCATTAAACGACAATTTCTTAACGATAAACGCTTGATTAATTTGCCAAATTGTTCACTTTAACAACTCCCAAGATTCTTTTGATTTATAAAACCTTCTCATATTGCCCAACGGTATTTTGAATACATTTTTCCAATACAAAGTCTTTAAACCACTTAATAAAATTTCATTAGAACTTCGATTTAAAATTTATATTCATACTTTGATTCAATTGTCAACCACTTCAACTATTTCTCTAACTCATAAACTTTTGTATTCATGAAACTTCACCAAAAGTGCTCTAATTTATATTCTCTAACCAATTTAAATAACTCATACACATTTTTTTTTCTAACATTATTCCCCAACTCATTAATATGAATGTGATTTTTAATCCCAACATATAACCCTAAAACAGTGAGAACATATTTTTAATTGTTCATAATTTATTACTAAATTTCCTTCATTCTCAACTTCACATTTTGATTTTTTATAATCAATTCATAAAACCTTTAACTCTATATATATATTTTCTTTATTTAAAAATTTAACTCAACTTAATATATTGATGAAAAAATGATTTTAACACTCCCAATTCTAGTCTAAAACAGTGAGAAATATTTCCAGGTGTTCCCTTAATATTTTAAAACAATTATATGATTTTTTCTGAATTTCTAAAACTAAAAAAAATCCAAAAACATAAAAAATTGCACTTTGTGCACAAGAGGGTTCGAACCCGCGACTAGAGGTCAGACCACAGGGACACGTGGCAAAGTGTGGCGCATCAGCGACCGCGCTAGCTACTAAGGCCAAGCAGTTCTTCCGATATAATATGGGGTTAAATTATACTTAACTCAAGTCTTTGATTATTCTTATAATTTACACTTCCACTATCCTTGATTTCTACTCTTTTCTTCAAATTAATACTACTATTTTATATCTATAAATCTCCAGAATTGTTGTCATACTGACTTTATTCATATTGATGAAGAATTAACTTCAAATTTCCCAAATTAATCATTCTTTCTCTCATAGGAATTATAACACAAAATTCTACTAGATAATTGTCCTACCAACATAAATGCATCCTTCATCTTGTTCTACTATAACCATTACGTTCCCAAAAAAATGTTTCTCTAATTATCCCTTACTATTTATCCATATTTTATACATGTTTTAACCAATTTGTGAAAGAAATTTTCCATGTAATTTAATCAAGTTGATTATTTGTGCCTAACAATTTCACACGTCTTTAATTAATTTTTCTCAATCATAATTTACCAATTAATTAATATAACTTCTCATTAATATACAATGAATTCTATAATTTTCTACTACCAGCAATCTTTATCACTACAACTTGCATCAAATTAACTTGGAGGACTCATTAAACTAGCAAAATAAATCACAAAACACCTAAATATGTTTTCTACATTATCTAGAAAGTAAGAAGAGACACCCACCTCTTATGTTGCAAATATTGAAAAACTCCTAGAAAGAATGCTCCTAGCTCCACACCAAATGACTCATCTTCTCCTCCAAAGAAAACTGCAAGCTTCTATGGGCTTCAAGAACAATAATCCGACCTCTCTTCTTCCTCTCTTTCTTTTTCTCTATTTTTTCCTGTGCATTTCACACACAAATGGGGGGGTTTATATAAAGGTTTTGTGTGGTTGAGATTGACTTCCACTACTCTAGTAACCACCCCACTCTCCCATATTCTCACCCCACTCTCCCTCTCTTTCTACAAATGGCCGGCTCCCTTCTCCGGCACAAGCACGTGCACGTGCTACACACATGCACACCCTCTCATTTTATTAATTTGTTTTTAGTTATACCCTAGGTGTTTGTTACATGACAAGTGTAGGAAAGTACACAAAAATAAATATAGGGTTTCATTTGTGGGCCTCTTATTTTTCTAGTGGGCTTAAATTAATATTTTAGGCCTATGGATTTTAATTAGGAAAGAGTAATAAAATGAGACAAAATAAATAAGAGAAAATTTGTGCATAATTTAGAAAAAAAATTTAGAACAAAAAATGGAATAAAATGTTGCCCTAGGTGTGCGTTGCTCGTGCAAAATGAAAAATGTATTTTATTCTAAAATTTATCCGGTATGTTACAACACTCCCTCCTTAGAATATTTCCGTCATCGGAACTACACTTAAAGAGTGAGAAAACAGAAGAAAGAAAATTTACAGATTAAAAAGTTCAGGGTGATTTCTCAACATCCTATCCTCAGATTCCCAGGAGGCCTCCTCAACTAGTTGATTTCTCTAAACAACTTTGACCATAGGTATAGTCTTATTTTTCAAGAGTTTCTCCCATCGATCCACAATCTCAACAAGACGCTCAGTGTAGCTCAAATCCAACTGCAGACCTTCTAGCACTTCGGAAAAATGATGACTCGGATCCGGAATGTAACCTCGTAATATAGACACATGGAAGACATTATGTACTTGGGCTAACTCTTCCGGTAGTTCTAACCGATAAGCCGTCTTTCCAATTCTCTTCAATATCTTATAAGGACCTTTGTATCTCGGGGCTAATTTCCTTCCTTTTCCAAACCGGATCACTCCCTTGGTTGGAGACACTTTCAAGAAGACACATTCACCTTCCTCGAACTCCAGATCTCACCTCCGGTTGTCAGTATATCTTTTCTGCCTGCTTTGGGCGTCAACTAACCTCTTCCTGATCAACTCGATCTTTTCTGAGGACTGTTGCACAATTTTTGGCCCATACATCTGTCGTTCCCCTACTTCATACCAGCACATCGGTGTTCTGCACTTTCTTCCATATAGAGCTTCATACAGTGCCATACCGATGCTAGCCTGGAAGCTATTGTTGTAGACAAATTCCGCTAGAGCTAAATGCCTCTGCAGCTAAAGTAAAACACACAACACTTTAGCATATCTTCTAGTACCTGGTTGACCCTCTCAGTCTGCCCATCAGTTTGAGAATGGAAGGCAGTACTAAAATCGGTCTTGGTCCCCAAGAATGTCTGAAGACTTTTCCAGAAATGTGAGGTGAATCACGTATCTCGGTCGGATAGAATATATAAGGAAACTTCATGTAGCCTCAAGATCTCCCCAACATACAACTGAGCCAACCTTTCCATAGATCAAGTGAGCTTCATTGCCAAAAAGTGAGCCGATTTGGTGAGTCGGTCCACTATCACCTAAATCGCATCGTTTCCTTTGGAACTCCTGGGTAATCCAGTAATGAAGTCCATGCCGATGTTATCCCATTTCCACTCCGGAATTGGTAACGGCTACAACAAATCCCCGGGTTTCTGATTCTAGGCCTTGATCTATTAACAGACTGCACATCTAGTGATAAACTTAGCCACATCTCGCTTCATCCCTGACCACCAGAAACACTGATTGATGTCCTTGTACATCTTGGTACCGTCCCTCAAAAAAAAAAAAAAAAAAAAAACATCTTGGTACTCCCTGGATGTACATATAACAAAGTGGCGTGTGCTTCCTATAGAATACTTTTCTTCAGTTCTGCTTGATTCGGTACACACAACCTCCAAACCACAGTACTTCAGCTTTAACCTGGAATTCTGCCAACTTGCCGGTGCCAACTTGCTATTTCATCCCTTGGATCTCCGGATCAGTCTTCTGACTGTCAATAATCCTTTCTCTCAATGTGGGCTGAAGTCTCAACTGAGTTAAGGACACCCCCAATCCTTACAACACTACCTTAATTTCAGCTCGATTGAGTTCCTCTGCTAACTTCTCCTGAGTCGTGATCAGACTGGACAAGCTGCTCTTCCGGCTGAGCGCATCAGCCACCACATTGGCCTTGCCCGGATAATACTTTATTTCAGGACGAATATCCTCCATTACTTCCAACCATCTCCGCTGCCTCAAGTTCAGGTCCTTCTGCTAGTAGATGTATTTCAGACTTTTGTGATCCGTGTACATGTTGACTTTTTCTCCGTACACGTAGTGCTTCCACTTTTCTAATGCAAAGATGATTGCTGCCAACTCCAGATCGTGGGTTGGGTAATTCTTCTCATTTGGTCTCAGTTGTCTAGACGCATATGCTATTACCTTCTCTTCTTACATCAGCACGCAGCCCAGTCTGTGGTGAAAAGCATCACTGTAGACATCATAATCAACTCCTGCTCTTGTCAAAGCCATCATGGGAGCGGTAGTGAAACACTCCTTCAACTCCTAAAAGCTAGCCTCGCACTGTTCTGTCCATTTAAAACTCACGTTCTTCCTTGTAAGCCCCATGAGTGGCACAGCTATCTGGGCGTAGCCCTGAATAAATCTTCGATAGTAGCTAGTTAAACCCAAAAAGCTTCTGATTTCTTTCACTGTAGTTGGTCTTGGCTAATCCTTTAATGCCTCAATCTTTTGCGGATCAGTGGTCACTCCCTCCTTAGAAAGGATGTGACCCAGGGAGGCGGATTCAGTTTTCCCGAAGTCACACTTAGATAACTTCTCATATAGCTTCTGTTCCTATAGCTTCTTCAGTCCCTTTGCTAGGTGCCCAGTGTGCTGTTGTTCTGTCTTGGAGTAAACCAAAATGTCATCGATGAACACTACGAGGAAAGAATCGATGAACAGTTGTAGGAACCTGTTCATCATGTCTATGAAGATAACAGGTGCATTTGTCACTCCAAACGGCATAACTAAGAACTCGTAGTGACCATGTCGAGTTCTGAACGCCGTCTTGTGCACATCTTCTTCCTTCACTCGGACCTGGCGATAACCCGACTGTAGATCTATCTTAGAGAAAACAACTGGTCCTTGTAGACAGTCGAATATATTATCGATTCGTGGAATCGGATATTTATTCTGCACTGTCACCTTATTCAGTTCCCAGTAATCGATGCACATTCTCATCGATCCATCCTTTTTCTTTACCAATAGAACTGGAGCTCCCCAAGGTGACGCACTCGGCCTGATAAATACTTTTCCCAATAGTCCTTCAATTTGCTTCTTGATCTCATCTTGTTCCACTGGCACCATTCTGTACGGTGCTTTAGAAATTGGTGCACTTCCTGGCTGAATGGAAATGCTGAACTCTACATCTCGATGAGGTGGGAGCCCAGGTAGATCTTTCAAGAACACCGTCGGATAGTTTCGGACCACGAGAATCTACTGGACCACCTCAGAGACCTTCTTCTTAATCGTGGCTGCCATCATCTGCTTACACTTTCTCTTCCCTTGAAATGTAACTGATGGTCCTCCTGAAGTTTTCACCATAAATTCCTTGCTTTTGCACTCATTACTGGCACTATAGATTGACATCCAGTCTATGCAGATGATTATATCGACCCCTAAAACTACCAACTTAATGAGGTTGATTCCAAAGACTCTGCCTCCGATTTTGAGGTCACACCCTTCATAATATCGGTCAGTAGTCAACGTTTCTCCTGACGGGGTAGCTATAGCTAGAACCTTGCTAGGAAACCTTTTTGGTTCAACTCCCAATCATTTTGCAAATAAGGTGACACAAAGGTATGAGACGATCCAGTATCAAACAAGACAATAGCCTTATTCCATTAATTAGAAGGTCTCCTTTTACATAATGATTTCTCTCAGTACATAACACTTCTTCTAATATAAGCAGGAAATAACAGTAGTAAGGCTTTATTCGAGTGCTCCCATACCGGTGATGATGTTCTCAGCATCATCCACATCAACTTCAATCAGGGCGAACACTCGTCCCTACTGGTATGGCTTCTTCCCTGGGTCGACCTGCTTCTGATTCGGTCCCCCCACTAGAATTGAGGGCAGCCTGACTTGATGTGACCCTCCTTCTCGCAGTTGAAACAGGTTATTCCCTTCCTCTTGTTCGGGCACTCCGATTTGTATTGGCCATTCTTTCCATACAGGAAGCAAGTACCTGGCATTCCTGCTAAAGCAACTGTATTAGCTCCGGTAGGTTTGAACCTCTGCGCTGGGGCCTGTCTCTTGAAATTGGTTTGTGCTGCAGGCCTTTTTTCAGTGCTCCAGTTTCTCCTCATTTGTAACACCCCGAAAAGTAAAATTATTTATTTTGCATTATTAAATAATATTAAATTGGTAAAGTTGACTATTTTGACTATTTTCTTGAAATTGCATTTTTGCACATGCAACACACGTGCAAAGTTATGAAATTCTAAATTCTTAAAATTTTATGGTTAATGATTAATTTTTCCTCATTTATTTATAATATTTTAATTTTCAAATTTAATTGACTTAATTAAGCTATTTTATAAATTTGTCGATTTTACAAGTGCAATTTTTTTTTTGTGCAAATCTCAACTTTTAAATTTTTGAATAGATTCTCTTGTTTATAATTGATTATATCCTAAATTTTGGGATTTTTCTGAATAAAGAAACTATTTTTATAATTACTTCGAAAGAGAGGGAATTTGATGTAAAAGCCGATTGGATCTCAAACAAATAGTGAAATTTCGTTTCTGCTATTTTTTGGGCTGGCCTTGGTCATCATTGAAGATAAAATTTATTTAAAATTTATTTAGAGTTGATTTGGTAAAGATTTAAACAAATATGGTATTTTTGCCAATATGAAAAAGTTGGACCTTGTGCAAATATTTTTCTTGGAAACTAAAAGTCAGAAATTTTATTTGGAAAATCTAATATTTATTAGTAGATAATAATTCTAAATTTTCTGAATTTTTACGAATATTTTATGACATATTTGCAAATATTACAAAGAGAGGGACTTTGTGCAAAATTACCACTTGGTGTACAAATCCGAATTTTTTCAATTTCTGGGCTATACCTGATGGTCGGCTAACTGAGTAGTAAAGGGATTTGGTTTTATTTTAATTTATTGAACTTATTTAACTAATCTATTAAAGAAAGGTTTATATATGTAAATGAATAAATTATTGAGGGATATTTCCATAAAACTTGTAAAACCCTAATTAAATTAGGACCTCGGCTATTTATTGATGGCTACAACTGCCTCTCCTCTGCACAAAACAAAAGAACTATTTTTATTATTAATTTCTTGGAGTTTCAAACCAAGGATCTTGGATTTTTGCGGATGAAAAGCTTTTTCTTATTCTTTATTAATTCGGTTGATTTCTTCGTTGAGGTGAGTGACATATGTTTGATTTCTTGTTGTTCTATGCATGTTATATATGATGATTTGTCTAGTAGAATGCATGATAGATGGATGTATGATGATATAATGAATCATTGATGGATGAATGAATAAAATAGAACTTTTCTTGAAAACTATGCAATGGATGAATGAATTTCTATATGGATGACTTAAGAATATTAAGAGCTTAATATAACTCATGGATGTATTGTATTCTTTTTGGTTTAATTGTTTCTGATGAGTTTTATGATGTATAGTGCATATATAGATGAACAAAGAAGGGTCTTTACTGTGTGTGCATATATGTATGATCTGTTTTGATATTTTGATAAAAAGATCTTGACTTAATGAATGTTGTAGGTGCATATAATCATGGGAAAATTAATCTAATTAGTTGTATATGTGTATAACCAGTTGCAAAGAGGTTTTAGAGATAAAAAGATCAAGTTTTTGAAGAAATTGAGTTGGGGATGGCTTCGGGTGTGATGGTATGCACACCGAAGTGAAATTTTTGGTGTTTTGCGAAGTTTTGATTGAACCTTGATTCATATTGTTACTGAGATTTGAGTTAAACATTATACTACTCAAATACAATGAATTTTGATGGTTTACTGATATATATACACATATATACATATATATTCATAAGTTTCCTGATTTGACGAAGTTTTGTTGAAAATTGCTCTTTTCTCAATTTGATGAGAGTTTGATTTGGTTTATAAATTCCAGTATGTTAAACAAGTTGTATTTGGTCATCTCAAGATTTTTATTTTACAAATTTACTCTTTTAGAGAGTTAAAACCATGTATCATTTGAAAAGTGCACGAAATTCAAAGCTGTGTTTTCTTGAACATGTCAGTCGACCACACCCATTTAACACACAGAGTATCGGTCGACTATCAGCTGGGGATTTTCAAACTTTTAGCACGACAGTCGACCGCTGTCTTTTGAACTAACATGTCGGTCGATCGTCAGCTGCTGTGCTGATTGCTTTTCTTGAGTTTCTTGCTATTTTCTTGAACGGTTATTTCTTCGAACTTATAAATTATTGAATTACTGTTTTAAATGAAGTTTTTACTACAGTTTACTGTATTTTACAGAGAGTTATATTTTGATTAATAATAGAATTTAATTGGCATTTCTTTAACTTTAGAAAGCGAATTATGTATGGATTTCGAAGGAATCGATGTTTTATGATTTTCCATGACTTCAAAATGCGAAACTCAGTTGTTTAAGAGATTTTAACCTTAGATTTTATTCTGGAAATTTGTGGGTATTTGAATAAATTTGGATTTGTTGATTTAAAGAAGTTTTCTTGATATAAACAATTTGGTGATGGAATTAAGAGTTTTTAACGAAAGATTTTGTGTTGATATTCGATTTATGAGTCTCTAGAGGTTGAGTGGGATTCCTATAAACCAACAGATGATATTTTGTGGATATTGGCCAGGTTGGGCCTTGGGGTTGTTTTGTTGGAATTAAGTCTGGCAGGATACACCAACTCTAGAGAGGGGGAAATTATGTTTTAATTAATAATAATCAACCTAAGGTTTGGAACTAATAGAGATGTGATAGAACTTGAGAAATATAAGTATGGTCTCTATTGTTAGTCCGATGGATGCGTTCCAGGACTGTGTGTTGTTGTGTCCCGAGAGGACAGTTGGTATGTTCGCGTGTCGAGGGTCAACAGGCCTATTCATGGAACATACAGTGTATTCACGTGTCGACTGTCTGCAGGCTTATTCATGGGATGTACTGTGTATCTGCACGTCGAGGGTCGGCAGGCCTATTTGTGGAGTACACTGCAATGAGGTGATTCTCCGGTTTTTAAGCTATACTTACATGATGCTTGCACATCGAGGGTTGTTAGGCCTATTGGCGGAGTATTCTAGATCATGCTTCTATCATTGTAGTAGGATTAGTTGCATAACGAGGGATTTAATCTTATAAAGTGGAGAACGATAAGGGCTTGCACCGGACCTATGTAGTATGGAATGCATAAAATCCAACAAGTATGCATTAGAGAGTCATCATACTACATTTGTGTTTTCTTGACTTGTTTTATGCATGATGTTTTCCTATTTTCCTAAACTTGACACTTAGTCTAGTTTCACTTGATGTTTTCAAGCTTTATTTATCGTCATTTCATTATCCATGTGTTACTACTGTTGGTAGGTTTGATTATGACTTTATTCCTTATGTTTCATTTAAATTGTATCTCTTTGATGTCACTCACACCGTTATGGCTGACCCCTGTAGTTTTGGGGGTTAGGGTTATCTCTACCCTCATGTTTTACAGGTAGGTTCTGTTAGCTTAGGATTGGATGCTTGTGGTAGAATGATAATATGGTTTAATTGTAAAAGAATGTGCTGTAAAAGAAAAAAAATGTAATTCAAGGTATTAATTTTCCGCTGTGCTATATAAAGAATTGATGTAATAAAAAGTTTTAAATATCACTGTATTTGATTTCTGTGTTTATGATTACAATTGAAGTTAATTCTAGAACTTGTGCCAAATATTTCTAATTTTTAATTATTGGAAATTCGGGGCGCTACATCTTGTTCTATGCCGCCTGGTACTGATCCATGTCGGCTTTCGTGGCTGCGACCATCCTGACCAGGTTATCAAACCTCCGGATACCGAAGGGTATCATCCGAGACCTCAAGCTTGGCCTCAATCCCTGTTCAAACTTTTGCGCCCTCTTGGCCTCATCAATAACCATCATTGGTGCATACCTTGAGAGTTGATTGAACTTCGTCTCATACTCTCGAACTGACAAGCTTCCCTGTTGCAGACCCAAGAACTCCATAGCCTTCTTTTTCTGTACATCCATTGGGAAGTAGTGACTGCAGAACTCTTCCCGGAATTCCTTCCAAGTGATCTGTATATTTCCCAAGTTCCTCTTCATCGATTGCCACTGGATCCCTGCTTCTTTTTGTAGCTGGATAGTGGCCAGTTTCACTGTACTTTCCTCTGGAGTCTCCAGAACTTCGAATACTGTTTCCATTTGTCTAATCCAACCATTTGCTACATCTGGATTGGCCTGGCCCTCAAAAACAGGTGGCCCCATTCGTTTGAACGATTCCACCAATCTGATCACTTCTGGGACTTGTAATGCTGGTCCCACCCTGGTGTTCCCGGTAACGTTTGCGGCGAAGGAATTTATGGTTTGGTATACTCGAGCTAGTTCCATTTCTAGGTCGAGGCTGCTGCCCTCACCATTGGGTCCTTTGCCATTCCGGGTCCTTCATCCAGCCATTTCTGAGTCATAAAACTTTCATTAATCACCATAAATAACAACAACTTATATTCTTCTTTCAACAAAAATTTATTCATTTCCAAAGACATACTTTATACATTCAGGAAATAAACTTGCATACATCCAGTACATAACTTCAACATAAAGACAACCTAGATCTTACGGTTCCTCTTAGCTTCTCTGAGCTCTCCCCGTAATTCATTGATCTCTTTCTTCATCTCATCGTATTTCTGACAATATTCCTGCTTTTCCCAACGAGTTTTGTTGTCTAGTTGGGTGAAGTGTCGGGCATTCCTGTGTCGGAGCTTCTCAAGTTCCCATACTCAGTAACTCAGTGCTACGATGCTCTCCCTGTCCTCCGCCCGCTGTGCTTCCAAGTGGTTTACTTTCCACTTATGGGTAGCCAATTCCCTCTGAAGAGAAGTAACAATGCAGTCGTAGTCGTCTCGAACTGGCTCTTTGCCTGAGGATCCATCGGAGGAATCAGGTGGAGGTGGAGTAATCTCCCGGGATTCAGGCAGTTGCTCCTCTATTTCTTCGGGGTCTTCTTCCTCTATGGGTTCTTCTTCTTTGGGATCTTCTTCATAGAACCATTCTACTTCATCCTCTGGGTCATGATGATTCGCCATCTTATAAGGAAGAAGAGGTGAAACATCAAAGTATAGAGCAACACAAATGTAAACTACTTACATTTAAATCTTTATAAACTGAACTCACACTTTAATGTCTACCACAATGTGTCGTCCTTGTAAATTTGTACTACTCATTAAAGTTGGGTTCTGATACCACTCTATAATGTCCCGAATTTCCAAACACGGTAATTCGTAGCACAATAATATCTTTACTTCATTTCGTACAATTTTACAAGGAATTTGAAAACTTTTATTTATACAACACTGTTCTTTTTACATCAACACAGCGAAAAAATTAAAGATTACAATATAACACATGTACAATTTAAACATCAACATTTAAAATAGTCTATAGCTTCAAATTCATCTTTAAATCTTTGCCAATCCAAGCCTTGCGTGGAACATTGTGGGCACACCAGTTACATACAACTGACGCAATACTATACACGGCGATCCTCGCTATGCCATAATATATCGACTCACTTACTTTAGCAACCACACACTTGAATGCACGTTAAAGTGTAAAAGAGTGACTATCTTAAACATGTCAGTGTATGATATGACTTAAATGCCTATTGCAGAGGTTATACTACGATGACACTAATGCATACTTGTTCAGATTCTATGCATCTCATACTACATAGGTCCAAGGGCAAGCCCTTAAGGTACTCCACATTATAGGGTTTATATTCTACGCTATGCAACCTAACCCAATGAATATACTCCAACGCGTAGACAACGAAGAGTAGCACCCCCAGGATATTGGACCTTATCGGCCTACCCCTAGCCCACCTCAATGGATTTACCAGGCGTATCCTATCCGTCCCGACCATTCCTAGGGACCGCAGTCTCTTTACTGGACTTTCTGCTGATAGATGGTCGTACCCCTAGCCCATATGCATGGATTTACCGGGCGTACTCCTCGATCTCAGACCCCTAGGAGCTGCACATCCTTTACCGGACCTGTTCATCGTTGTTTCTATCATATCTTTTTCTAATGCCTTTCCTTAGGTTTAATTAACATTATCACAACCTAGAGCTAGTTTACCCTCCTACCGGTCTTAACAAATACCGAGAACGATGGGCCCATATTGGCCACTTCTGAAAATCATATATCATTTTCCTTTCTTTGCCGTTACATGAGCCTCACTTAGCATCTAGATTCCAACAATTGTTCCATTATAGAGATCAATAGGTTATAACCAACCTCAACACTACCATCTTACTTATTCAACATTCTTTCATTTTTCCACTTTTTTCACATTTATAGATCATGCAATAATTACGTTCCTTGAATAGCATTAAATGACAATTTCTTAACGATAAACGCTTGATTAATTTGCCAAAATGTTCACTTTAACAACTCCCAAGATTCTTTTGATTTATAAAACTTTCTCATATTGCCCAAGGGTATTTTGAATACATTTTTCCAATACAAAGTCTTTAAACCACTTAATAAAATTTCATTAGAACTTCGATTTAAAATTTATATTCATACTTTGATTCAACTATTAACCACTTCAACTATATATCTAACTCATAAACTTTTGTATTCATGAAACTTCACAAAAAGTGCTCTAATTTATATTCTATAACCAATTTAATAACTCATACACATTTTTAATTTTTAATATTATTCCCCAACTTATTAATATGAATGTGATTTTTAATCCCCTCATATGACCCTAAAACAGTGAGAACTTATTTTTAATTGTTCACATAACTTATTACTAAATTTTCTTCATTCTCAACTTCGCATTTCGATTTTTTATAATCAATTCATAAAAACTTTAACTCTATATATATTTCCTTTATTTAAAAATTTAACTCAACTTAATATATTGATGAAATGATGATTTTAACACTCCCAATTCTAGTCCAAAACAGTGAGAAATATTTTCAAATGTTCCCTTAATATTTTAAAACAATTATATGATTTATTCTGAATTTCTAAAATGCAAAAAAAATCCAAAAACACAAAAAAAATGCACTTTGTGCATAAGAGGGTTCGAGCCCGCGACCAGGGACCAGACCATAGAGACACGTGGCGGCGTGTGGCGCGTCAGCGCCCGCGTTAGCCACTAAGGCCAAGAGGTTCTTCTGATATAATATGGGGTTAAATTCTACTTAACTCAACTCTCTGATTATTCTTATAATTTACACTTCCAACTATCTTTGATTTCTACTCTTTCTTCAAATTAATACTACTATTTTATATCTATAAATCTCCAGAATTGTTGTCTTACTGACTTTATTCATATTGATGAAGAATTAACCACAAATTTCCCAAATTAATCATTTCTTTTTCTCATAGGAATTATAACACAAAATTCAACTAGATAATTGTCCTACCAACATTAATGCATTATTTATCTTGTTCTACTATAACCATTACCTTCCCCAAAAAATGTTTCTCTAATTATCCCTTACTATTTATCCATATTTTATACATGTTTTAATCAATTTGCGAAGGACACAAAATTTTCATGCAATTTAATCAAGTTGATTAATTGTGCCTAACAATTCTACACATGCCTTTTTCTCAATCATAATCTACCAATTAAATAATGTAACTTCTCATTAACATACAATGAATTCTATAATTTTCTACTACTAGCAATCTTTATCACTACAACATGCATCAAATTAACTTGGAGGACTCATTAAACTAGCAAAAAAAATCACAAAACACCTAAACATGCTTTCTACATTATTTAGAAAGTAAGAAGGGCCACCCACCTCTTATGTTCCAAAATACAGAAAAACTCCTAGAAAGAATGCTCCTAACCAATTGGCTCCTCTAGTTCCTAACCAATTGGCTCCTCTTCTCTTCCAAAGAAAACCGCAAGCTCCTAAGGGCATGAAGAACAATAATCCAGCCTCTCTTCTTCCTTGCTTTCTTTTTCTTTTTTTTTGTGCATTTCACATACAATGGGGGGGGGGGGGATATATAGGGGTTTTGTGTGGTTAAGATTGACTCCCACTACTCTAGTCACCACCCCACTCTCCTTCTCTCTACAAATGGTCTGCCCCCTTATCAAGCACAAGCACGTGTACTTGCTACACACAAGCACACCCTCTCATTTTATTAATTTATTTTTAGTTATACCCTAGGTGTTTGTTACATGATAAGTGTAGGAAAGCGTACAAAAATAAATATAGGATCTCATTTGTAGGCTTCTTATTTTTCTAGTGGGCTTAAATTAATCTTTTAGGCCTATGGATTTTGATTAGGAAAGAGTAATAAAATGAGACAAAATAAATAAGAGAAAATTTGTGCATAAACAAAAATAAATTAAAATTGCACGTGCAAAATGAAAAATGTATTTTATTCTAAAATTTCTCCGAGATGTTACAATACCATTAACCAAGTAATCATCAGGAAGTATCTTGAGAAAACGCCTTTTGAACTATATTATGGAAAAATTCCAAACTTGAGTTATTTTCGTGTATTTGGATGCAAAGTGTTTATTTTAAATACCCTTGATAACTTGGAAAAATTTGATCGTAAAAGTGACGAAGACATATTCTTAGAATATTCTCTAAGTAGCAAGGCATATCGTATATTTAATAAAAGAAGGTGCACAATTCAAGAATCTATTGACATTATATTTGATGAAACTAATCCTCTCACAAAAGAGATATTACATATTGTTGATGATGATGTAACGCCCTGAATTCCAAAACATGATAATTCGTAGCACAACAAGATCTTTTACTTCAAATTCGTATAATTTTATAAGGAAATAAAACTTTTTATCATACAACAATGATCTTTTACATCAACGCAACGGAATTAAATAAATACAACATGATAAATACACTTTAACTTAACAACTTAAATCTGAAAGCAATCTTTAGCACCAATTCATCTTTATATCTTTCTGCAAATCCAAGTCCTGCACTGGAAAACTGTGGGCACGTCAGTTGCATACAACTGACGCAATTCTATAAACAGTGATCCTCGCTATGCCATTATATAGCGACTTTCGTACTTCAACAACCACACACTTGGATACACTACAAAGTATAAAAGTGATTATCCTAAACATGTCAGTGTATGATATGCCTCAGATGCCTAATGCAGATGTTTATACTAGGATGACACTAATGCATACTTGTTCGGATTCTAAGCATCCCATTCTACATAGGTCCGAGGGCAAGCCCTTATCGTACTCCATTTTATAGGGTTTAGTCCCTCGCTATGAAATACTCTACTACGGTAATAAAAACAAGTTTTAGACATCTCACGAATACAGACTCCAGCCCTGGAATCCACCATCAGGCTATACGGAAACCCTCGTCGTGCGAACATCCCGCAAGTGCCGCTCCAACCCCGGTATATACGTATCTAATGGTGAACTACCTCCCATCTGTTTAACTATTCATGATCCTGGAATTCACCGTCAAACCAATCATAATTCGGGATTTAATTGAGGATCGTCGCACCCCGCAAGCAACCATAGTCCAAGAATCTACTGTCTGACTGGGTTTATAGTCCAGGAATCCACCTCAGACTATATAGACGCGTCCCACTTATGTTTGCCCAAGTTCTATTACATCTTTTCCTAGTGCCTATCCTTAATTTGAATCATGAATAAAATAATACCACCTACAGCTAGCTTACCCTCCTACCAGGCTTAAACAAAATACCGAGAATGATAGCCCATATAGCAATTTCTCAAATCAATTAATCATTTTCATCACTTTTCCAGTACCTGGGTCTCATTAAGCCTTTAGAATTAACATCTTTTCATGTTCAACGTTATGGGGTACTCATACCCTCATCATTCATATTTTCAATTTCAATTATTCACATCTTATTCAATTCTTTCATCCATGAAGTGTTCAATTTTTATAATTCATTCATCAATAATTTCAAAAATCGAAATTTCTCATAAACAGCTTTTTAGTCAACTAATCAAATCTATTGCCTCCAAAGTTTTTCTTAAAACTCGATTCTTCAAAATCAATCACTTTCAACATTTGTAGCTCTTTTCACTTTAATCAATATTTCAATCAAAACTCATTTCTTTAATTCAATCATTATTTTTAGTACCAAATTTTCGTTTTAAAAATCATCATAAAATTCCTTTATCTCCTATTCGAACTTTAGCTTTAAATTCACTATAATTCAACTCTTAATAATTCCAATCTTACATATATGTCTTCTTTTTTCTAAATTAAACTCTAACTCGACCAACATATAAAATTTGTTCTTTAAATTCAAAATAATATGTTTAGAATAGTGTAAACTAACTCAAAATTATTCTAATAATGTTTTATGAATTTTTTCATGATTTTTCCCACAAAAAAAAACCTCAGAAACTCTAAAAAATGTGTTTTAAAACTCAATTGCCATGCACTGGCTCGAACCAGCACAAGCAGATATCGTAACCAATGCCCAGCCACTGAGCCAACTCAGTTCTCAGTCTTAAGGTGTTCTAATTCCTTAATATTTACTCACTCACTGTCCTGACCCAAAAAAAATGTTTTGAAAATAAACAGAGCCAACACCACAGCTCGATCCCGCGACCAACCAAGACCCTGCAGACCACGTGGTGCGCACGCACTAGCCATAAAGCCAAAGTCCAATACTGATTATATAGGAGTTAAAATTCTTAACAACCAACTCTCGATTCATTTCTCCATTAAAAAAATGTAAACATTCAAATTGCTTTCTATTAATTGTATCAATTTTATTTATTTGTATATCACATCTCAAAAACTCCAGTAACTAATTTTTACTGATTTCATTGATTTTAAAGTGACTCTTTATACAACCATGTAAATAACAATTCCTTAGGATTTTCGTAAAAAATTTGCCTTTTAGAAATTGTCAATTCTACTATACATGCACATATACGTTTATTTATTAATCATGATGGGGAAATTTCTTCAAAAATTATATTCTACTCAAATTAACTCAACTCAAATTTCATTGTAAGTCATTTATCAAATTTACTCATATCAAATTAAAATTTTGCATAGTATCACATAGAAGAATTAACACAACTAGGAGTTAACTACACATTGATTCTACATTATAATTTTCTATTTAACATGCATTTTTCACATCCATCAATTTCTAGATTTCTAGATATCCATACAATATGCTTCACCCAAAAAGCATTAGAAGTAAAACAATTTATTCACATCTAAAATTCTAACATGAATCTCCTACACATGCATGTAAAATACAAATTAGAAAGGAAGTAGAGACACCCACCTATCAAGGAGTATACTAGTAGCAATTTCCTTCACAAAAAACTCCAAAATAATCCCACAAAAGCCACAAAACTCCACCGAAAAATCCCAAACAGCAAGACCCGAGCACAGCCTAATATTCTGATGGTTTTCGCCTTAATTTTTGATTAGTTGATTTGTGTTTAGAAAGGGCTTTAGGTGTTGGGTAATTATAGGATAATTAGAGTAGTTATTATAACTAATTGTCCTCCTCATCACCCACTAATCCACTCCCTCTCTCCACTCACCAAGTGTAGCCGGTTGTTTCCTCTTGGTGTGTACATTGTACGTGTGCACATGCACGTGCTTTGTGTACACCACTTATTATTAATTATTAATTATTATTATTATTATTTTGTAATATAAATGGGATCTTCACTAAATGAGTTTCTTTTGTGGTTTCAAAAAAAATAATTTAGGCCCATGGGTTCTTCATAAAATAATTAATCAAAGTGCAATAATTAAAGTGAGAAGGAAAAAATGTGCATTACTACTTAAAAAATTTTGGAACATGTAAATAAAAATTTGTAACGTGCAATGCACGTGCAAAATGCGAACAATTAATTCATTATTTTTCTAGGATGTTACAGATGATGAGACAGCAGTTCACGTTGAAAGAAAACAGGTACATACTAAAAATAGACAAAATATAGATGATCAAAACAATGTGTCACGTCAAGATGGAAATACATCCATCAATCAGAGTAGTAACAACTTCTTGATAGATGAGATGTTGGAAAATCATGTCTAGCCATCCACCAAATCTTATCTGAAGTGATATGTCAAAAGGGTAACTACTCGAACTCAAGCTCAAAATTTTATGTGCTTTTCCGCATTCGTATCCATACTTGAACCAAAAAATATTAGGGAGGCCCTGCAAGACAATGACTGGATCATTGCCATACAAGAAGAACTTAATCAATTCGAAAGGAATCAAGTATGGAGACTTGTACCTAGACCCCACGGTAGAACCGTACTTGGAACAAAGTGGGTGTTTAGGAACAAGTTGGACGGATCTTGACCTATTATTAGAATTAAGGCCCGTCTTGTTGCACAAAGATATAACCAACAAGGAGTTGGTTTTGATGAAACTTTTACACCTGTTGCACGGCTTGAAGCCATTCGTATTTTACTTGCTTTTGTTTCTTACATGGATTTTACGCTTTTTCAAATGGATGTTAAAAGTTCTTTTTTAAATTGTTTTATTTCGGAAGATGTTTATGTTGAACAACCACCTAGGTTCATTGACCCCACACACCCAAACCATGTATTCCGTCTTAATAAAACTTTGTATGGTTTGAAGCAAACTCCTCGTGCTTGGTATGACTGACTAAGCTCGTTTCTTATTCACATAGGTTTCTCTAAAGGAAAAGTTGACACTACACTGTTATCAAACATGTTTCTAAAGACATTTTAATTGTTCAGATTTATGTTGATGATATTATATTTGGATCAACTAATGAAAATCTTTGCCAGGAATTCTCTAAGCAAATGCAGGATGAATTTGAAATGAGTATGATGGGTGAATTAACCAACTTTCTTGGGCTCCAAATACAACAACGAAAGGAAAAAATCTTCATAAACCAATCCAAGTATGCGAAAGAACTTGTCAAAAAGGTTCGGTTCTGTCAATGCAAACACATACAAAACTCCTATGGCAACTACCACTAAACTGTCCAAAGACGAATCTGGTAAAAATATTGATATTTCTACTTATCGTGGTATGATTGGTAGCTTGCTTTATATTACGGCTTCTCGTCCAGAAATTATGCTTAGTGTCTGTTTGTGTGCTCGTTTCCAATTGTGTCCCAAAGAATCTCATTTGATTGAAGTTAAGCGTATCATTTGATATCTTAAAGATACACCAAATACTGGTCTTTGGTACCCAAAAAACATAAAATTTTCTCTTGTTAGCTATTTAGATGCCGACTATGCCAGGAGTTTGATAGATGGAAAAAGTACTAGCAGTACATGTCATTTCTTGGGAGATTGTCTTGTCTCATGGGCATCCTAGAAACAAAATTCTATAACCTTGTCTACTACCGAAGCCGAATACATAGCCGCCGGATCCTGTTGTGCGTAGGTATTATGGATGAAACATACAATAGAGGACTACATCACATTCCCATTAAATGCGATAATACTAGCACTGTTCACATGACTAAGAATTCAAATCAACATAGTTGTACTAAGCATATAGAAATTCGATATCACTTCATTAAAGATCACTTTCAAAAGAGAGATGTCATTCTTGAGTATGTTTCAACAGATTCCCAATTTGCTGATATTTTTACCAAACCTTTAGATGAAAAATGCTTCCATTTTTTGAAAGGTGAATTAAATGTTATTTATATTTCAGCATAATTGGTTTTTGGTCGACCGGGCAGTTGACCGGTCCCCTTTCAGTTTTTCTTACAGTCGAACACATGCATATTATGTTTTCTTCGGTCGACTGTGCGGTCGACCATCCCACTCTCTATTTTTCCTACAGTCGCACATAATTTCTCATCAGTCGACTGTGCGGTCGACCGGTCTCTATTCTGTTTTTAGATTTCTGATAGTTGTATTTTGTATCTTTTGGTGTGTTCCAAAAAGGGGGAGAACCTTTTTTTCTTCACTTAGAATTAGAAATCTATTTTACTTAGAACTTGAAATCTATTTTAAGTTATTTTAACTTAGAATTTGAATCTTTTAATCCATGCCTCTCTCATGTATTGGCAAAATCTCAAATCTATGATACCATGTAGAGCTCTCACTGTATATATCAAAGAGTTTCGTGATCAACGATATCATGTAAGTAGATTTTCCTTTGGTTTTCAAAAATGTAATATTCCCCAAAAATAATTACTTGACTCTCAAAATATATGTAAGCATGTTTTCAAACAAGTTTTTGTTTTTTTACATATAGGTTGTATCATGAACACACATTTATTAAATTTGTCTTTACATATAGGTTATATCATGAACACACATTTATTAAAATCTTACCATGCATGAATTTAGGGGGAGTATTGGATTTAGAGGGAGCACTTGAATCTCTTCTAAATTTTTTTAAAGTATGATAACATTTTTAAATTCTAAGGTATGTTTTGTCTACACCAAAAGGGGGAGATGGTTGACCTTAAGTTTGGTGTGCACAAAACGTAACATCTACAACTAATATTTTCAGTTGAGATTTACAGGATCCATAGAAAAAGGAAAACCAAAAGAAAAGATTCAAAGTGATTGGAAATTTAGCAAAAGAGGCATGAACCCAAAATATCAATGAAGATTGCACCCAAGAAACATGTTGTAACCCCTGTCCCCATTTTGTATGTTCTTTTGTATTTTTTTTTTATCGTTGTACTCTTCTTTGTTCAATTCTAAACCTTGTAATTGATTTTTTCCACTTGATGAAATTCATTATTTACCTTCGACTCAGTTTTTGCCTCCAATTTATTTAATTTAAATTTGTTTTGTTAACCCAAATTATTGCTCCTCGTGATCAATCCATTTCTCATGGTTAATCCCAATTTATCTAATTTCTAAAGCCTATTTTATTCAATTTTTCCCTATTGGACCCATTACCCGTTTTCCTTGTGGATACTACCCATAAACCCAAACCCACTTAACCCTACATATAACCCTACCCTACTCTACCCTAAACCCTAACCCTAGACTACTGTGTAACCCCTAGTCACCCTCTCTCTCTCTCATCCCTCCCGATCTTTCTCTCTCTCCTAAACCATCTTCCGCCTCCCGTCAGCCATCCCCGACCTTCGAGCCCTCGTTGCCCTCGACTGCACCTATCGAACCCATCACCGCAACCTCACCTTATCGACTCCCGCTGATCCCTCGAGTCAGTCGACCCTCAACCTCCGCTTTGAACCCATCGCCATTGACCCCCTGTCGTCTAGTCGACCGCCACCAAGCCCCTACTTCCGTCGCCTCCTGTTCATCTCCCGCTGGAGCCGCCTGCACCCTGGTCCCCTTCTGTGTTACCGCATCCATCGTTGGAAATCCTTGCCTTCGCTGCAGCCTCCAACCACCACTGCCACATCGTCGCCGCCGTCGACCCAAGCCAGTCACTGTTGTCGCCTTGCTGTTTGCTGCCTCGCCTTCTTATCGTGTTGCTACTGCTATCTCTCTTGCACGTTGTGTGCACGTAAAGTGCACATTCTCTCACGGATCTTTCGTAGTCTCATAATCCAATCAAGGTAAGTATCTTCTTGTAAAACTCGTTGTTCTAGTACAAGCTTTCCTTTGAAAAATACCGCATGTAGATTCTTGTTGTGACCCGCCTCTTGTTTATCGTTGTTACATCTTGTTCCTATTTGTTGTTGTCTTTATCAATTTCCATAATCGTAAAGGTCACAACCATTCGTTAATACACTCATTTCACAACAACAAGTTAGTTCTAGTATTTATCTAATTATTTGGCTTCATGAATTTAAGAATCACCATGACTTATAGATGTTTGGTTGTATGATGCATGTGTTGATTTTGCTTTCCTTTTTGCTATAATTTGGACATGAGTGCTGTTTGAATGCTTATTAATCCCTAATTTGTATCACATATTAATTCAAACCCATGGTAATTAATAACCATGTCATATTTCATGCAAAAGAAATCACTTATGCTGTTGTCCTGGTCTTGCTTGATAATTTCGACTCTGTTAATGGCAGAACTTTGAATTAGTTTTTGAAGATAAATTTTAACCCCATGCGTCTAGTTTTCAGAACATATGAAAGAATTGAATTCCGAGTTGTGATTACTGTTTTAGTACTGCTGGATCTGAATTTCCAGATTCACAATTTTGCCTGTATCACTCTGCTTTGAATTTTAATTTGAACATGTTATCGGTAATATAATAATATGAAATTTACCTTGAAGAGACTAGACATGCTAGGTAATCACCCTAAATTTTCCTAGATTTATTTGATGAGTTTTCAGATCTGATTCATACATGTGAACACAACTTTAAGAATTCCGGCTGAACACAAAATCTGTGTAGAATGTTGATTTGAACCCAGTTTCTGCAGCTTTTACATATCAAATTTATATGCGCTAAAACCGGAAGAGAGTCTAGTTTCTAGAACTTCTGACGGATCCAGATTTGCATTCCTGTGGCAACGGGAATTTCAGTTTTGGTGCAGCAATGTCCTGTTGTCTAGAATTGAAATTCTTATTGTTCTTGTTAATTATAAATTGTGTTGACATCCGAATATGTTTTCTACCTAGCCTGAACTTGTTTCCTATTTACTATCATGTTTACTTGCCCTGTTTGTGCTCTTTCATGCCTGTTTTGATAATAATAATAAGTAAGAAGCCGGAGTTTAAGGGAAAGACCTTAGTAATGGACAATATAGAAAAGTGTACTCGGAAGGGGGCCCACGTTTCCCACATGTACTTGATTTATGAACTTGTTATGTTATTGCATTCATGAACTCTTTATTACTCGATTCATGAACTTATTATATTATTATCGCATTCATGAACTCGTTGTTACTTGATTCATGAACTTGTTATATTATTATTGCATTCATGAACTCGTTATTACTCGATTCATGAACTTGTTATATTATTTGGATTCATGAACCTGCTTGCTTGTTACTTGATGCCTGAGTACACGGCCCTATAGAATCCACCACTAGGCCTAAACGTAACTTATTTATATGCAACAACCATGTGGTATATATATGGGACGCATGACTGATGCATTAGATAGGATTAAACAATAGACTTGAGAATAACATGGTTTGCCTGTACATGCATACCATCTGCTTCACTTGTTTACTCGATACATGTTACAAATTACATGTTCACTTGTTTACTTGATACCAATTACAAATTACATGTTCACTTGTTTACTTGATACCTGTTACAAATTACATGTTCACTTGTTTACTTGATGCCTGTTATAAATTACATGTTCACTTGTTACATGATCATGTTACTTGACTCGGTTTACTTACTTGCAAGTTTCATTGGACACTATCACTAGTTGCATTCCTGCCATGTTCTGTTGTATGTTCTTGTAACCCCCACTACTGACAATAAGTATTTTCCGTGTATTTTTTATATATCTTTTTGGATTTGAGCCTAAAACAAATAAATTATTGTTATTGGTTTATTTTAATGAAATTGTTAAACCCGAATATTATTTTGTTATATGATATTATTATTTTTATGATTATAACTATTAATTGTTATTTCTTGACTATTCAATTAAATTTCATTTATCGAATTATTTTATTTTCGTACCTGATCTATGTTTCTTGGCGAATTCCAAAGTATTTTCAAGCCAATTTATATTCCTCTCATTGGTATTATTTATTTATTTATTTGGATTTAAATTATTGTTCACGAAATTCTTCGTTCTTTTGATTGAACTATTCTTTTTGAACCTATTTTATTTTATTTTATTTTATTGTGGATATTTTATTTGAACCCTATTGTCTTCAAACCCATCTCGTGTTGAACCCAAAACCCAATTGCAATTTGTTCTCAACCCAAACCAACTATTATTGGATCCTAAATCCATTAACCCAATAATCTACTTGTATTCTATAAATACAACCCTAATGCAAACCCTAAAAACAAAAAAAAAACAAAAATTGAGTCGTCTACTCTCTTTCCTCTTCCTCTCTCCTCCCGTTTCTCTATCCCCGACTACTGTGCATCTTCCCGCCCAAACCCTTCACCTTCTTCTCCGATCAGACCCCCCATCTTCGGCGACCTCCTCCTCATTATGTCGTCATCCTCCGATGATCCTCGACCTCTCCTATGTCCTTGAGGTCAACAGAAACCCTCAGTCAACCCCGTTGCTGTCCCTATTCCGATCGACGCCACAGGGCGCCAGACCACCTCCGGCGACCCTCTTAGTAGTCAACCCCCGGCGCCGCCTCCATTCGACACCCCTGTCGACTTCAGAAAACCCCAGCGCCGCCCTCCTCTGTCCTCGACGTCAACAGCAGCCGTCGCTGCTCTGTTTTCCATTGCCAGCACTGTAGCATTGCCTCCGATCGCCTCTGACGTCAGCGCCGCCACCTGTGACTCTGACGACCCCACCTCGTCGCCCCTTACCACTGTTGCTGCCATGCTCTCTCTGCCTCTTGTTGTTGCTTAGTTGCTGTCTCTTTGATTGCTTTGGGTTCTCTTTAGCACGTAGATTGTGGGTTCGTTACTTCGGGATCGTTATCCCATTATTCTTGGTATTCAATTTCGTCGTCCATAAGGCATGTCACTGTCCTCGTGAATTGTTAATTATATCAAATTCAAGTTTTATTAAAATTCTTGCAAGTAGATCCTATTCGTTTTCGTATTATTGTATTGACTATCTTTCGTTGGGTTTATTGAGGGTTTACACAAGCTAACTCCAATATTCTTGACATCGTGCCACTTTTGACTCCAAAGATTAAACCTTTCATGTGTGCATATAGAATTGATAATAAGGTTACATATAATTATCACACAATTAATCTATTGTAGAAACGATTGCTATGTTGCATGTTTGATTGATTGTTTGTTGTTCGATTGATGTTAAATTAGTGTATATATGTGATTTTATTTTTATTTTGCACCCATCATGCTAATTGAGAAGTTTATCGACTAGTAAAATTGATATCCATCATGTTAATTAATTTGTTTCATGAAAATATCCCAAAACCTGTATGTTGTCAGCTATTTTTGACCTACTAAATGATCTTAAAATAAATTACTTTCTGAATAAGAATTGTAGACTTATCTTTCTAGTTTCCATAACATCGTGAATTTTTGAATTCCGAGTTGTGTAGCAAAAGTTATGCCTGTTTTACTATAGCTGTGTTTTATTTTCAGATTCTCAGATTCTTATATCTTTCATGTTTAAACAGTTAAAAGGCTGATCAAATGATAAAATTTTCCTCTGATAATTTTCTTATTTTTAGTTATCATGTTAAGGAGTCTAATAAATATTTTTAATGAATATAATATTGAATTTTTGCTGTTTCTAAAATTATAACAACATGATGTCGAATTCCTGCCTGAACCTATAATCTGTAAAGAACAATGTGTTTGGCCTAGCTACTGTTGTCGGATTTTGATCTTTAAATATGGGTTGGTACCGTGTTGAAGTCTAGTTTTTATAAATTCAGACGGATTCTATTTTCGAGTTCTGAAATAGCGGGAAACTGTATTTTTGTACAGACTACTCTTGCTGTCCAGAATTTTATATTCCATATTTTAATAGATTAATTGTTCTATATCGTAGTATTGCATGAATTAAAGTGTCTATGTTGCATTTGTAATACCCCGTATTTCCAATAAATATAATAAATAATATATATACAAAATATATATGTTAAAAGATATAAAGGAGGAAAGAGAATGAGAGGTGGGGGCCCACCGGTTTGGAAAAAAAAGCATAGAATGTGCTAGGTTTTTTAGATTTGAAGGGAGACGTCACCCATGGAGGAGGGCCCCACTCATGCTCTGATTTCAGAAGTGAAAATGAGAAGGTGCTGATCTTTGAATTAGTTGGTTGACGTGGCTTTATATATGTGCACACGGGATTAATGGAAATAAGAAAAGAGATGAATTACTATAGTCCCATATCGGGAATATTACAAAAATTAATTGAGTATAAATAAAATTGCCTATGATCAAGAATCACCTAATCGTTTAACCACCTTTTGAGAGGCAGCATGTGTTGGGCAGTTGTACTACACAGTATCTAATTTGTCTTTTAAAAATAATAAAAATTATCTGAGTATTGGGGCGAGGCGTTACAAATGGTATCAGAGCCGACTTTTGACATCGAGTGTGGAAGAGGGCCTCAGTATGATCTGCGGTATGAGATAGCCCTTGGAATTATCCAGGTGTGAGTGAAATAGTATCCAGAATTACCTGCGGTGTGGGACTAGTCTCCAGAATTATTGGGATCGAGGACAACGCCACATCGACTGGAAAGAAGGATCTGTGCTAGATGGCATGCCCCGTACTCAGCGAGGACGCTGATTTCTAAAGGTGGGGTGTATGTAATATATATACAAAATATATATGTTAAAAGATATAAAGGAGGAAAGAGAATGAGAGGTAGGGGCCCACCGATTTGGAAAAAAAAGCACAGATTGTGCTAGGTTGTTTGAGATTTGAAGGGTGACGTCACCCATGGAGGAGGGCCCCACTCATGCTCTGATTTCGGAAGTGAAAATGAGAAGGTGCTGGTCTTTGAATTGGTTGGTTGACGTGGCATTATATATGTGCACGCGGGATTAATGGAAATAAGAAAAGAGATGAATTACTATAGTCCCATATAGGGAATATCACAAAAATTAATTGAGTATAAATAAAATTGCCTATGCTCAAGAGTCACCTAATCGGTCAACCACCTTTTGAGAGGCAGTCTGTGGTGGGCAGTTGTACTACATAGTATCTAATTTGTTTGCTAAAAAATAATAAAATTTGTCTGAGTATTGGGGCGAGGCGTTACAAATGGTATCAGAGCCGACTTTCGACATCGAGTGTGGAAGAGGGCCTCAGTTTGATCTGCGGTATAAGATGGCCCCTGGAATTATCGAGGTGTGAGTGAAATAGTATTCGGAATTACCTGCGGTATGGGACTAGTCTCCGAAATTATTGGGATCGATGACGATGCCACATCGACTGGAAAGAAGGATCCTGCGCTAGATGGCATGCCCCGTACTCAGCGAGGACGCTGATTTCTAAAGGTGGGGTGTATGTAATACCCCGTATTTCCGAAAAATATAATAAATAATATATATACAAAATATATATGTTAAAAAATATAAAGGAGGAAAGAGAATGACAGGTGGGGGCCCACCGGTTTGGAAAAAAAAGCACAGAGTGTGCTAGGTTGTTTGAGATTTGAAGGGTGACGTCACCCATGGAGGAGGGCCCCACTTATGCTTTGATTTCGGAAGTGAAAATGAGAAGGTGCTGGTCTTTGAATTGGTTGGTTGACGTGGCATTATATATGTGCACAAGGGATTAATGGAAATAAGAAAAGAGATGAATTACTATAGTCCCATATCGGGAATATTACAAAAATTAATTGAATATAAATAAAATTGCCTATGATCAAGAGTCACCTAATCAGTTAACCACCTTTTGAGGGGCAGTCTATGGTGGGCAGTTGTACTACATAGTATCTAATTTGTCTTCTAAAAAATAATAAAAATTGTCTGAGTATTGGGGCGGGGCGTTACAGCATTTCTTGGTCCTAATTCCCCATTGTCATCATTCTAATTGTCCTATCTAAGTCATCGTCCTATTGCTCTCCTATTGATACTATTGTTCATCTCATTTCTCAAGTTACATAATGTATTGTTGCATTGATAAAATAATTAACAAATCGGGGTTTAAGGGTTGACTTTAGTAGTGGACAATATAAGGAGTGTTCTCGGAGGAGGGACCCGTGTTTTCCTATTTATTGGTCTATCGGTCTATCAGTCTATTGGTCTCTTGGTCATGCTGGTCATATCGGTCATCGATTAATTGTAGATTACTGACTACAGTATCTCGATTGATTCGGTCATCGGTCATTATTGAATATTGTTGCCGAGTACATGACCTATAAAACCCACCACTAAGTCTAAAAGTAACTTGTTGGTATGTATCAACCATGTGGTAAATAAATGGGATGCATGAAGTACTACATTAGTTAGGATTAAAATGATTAATAGACATAAGGATTGACACCACATCAACATTGCATATTGTTCATTATGGTTCCTATTGATATCAAATATTGGCTAAGTGTTATTGTTATTGATCATTGACTATTGTTACCGAATATTGAATCATTGTTTATAGCCATTGCATCGATTACCGTGATATTGATTATTGTCCTCAGTTATTGATTCCTATTGATTCATTGAATTCATTGTTATACCTTTATTCCATTGTTCTTTGCTTTCTCTACTAGTTGTCCATGACTTGCTCTAAGGATAATTTTTCTCCTCTTTTTAGATGAAGTGTTTACAGGTGTTGATGGAGAATTGCCTGATGGATTGGTAGAACAACATTGGTGAATGAATTGATAGCATCGCCGCTTAATAAATAATTGTTTTGGCATGAAGACTTAATCATTGAACTATTGTTATTTCAATGTATTGTGGGCTTTTGACCCGAATATTGCTATTATTTGTTTCCAGATGTTGGATTATTATTATATTTGGTTATCTCATATTGTTTATTTCAAGTATTATTGTTTATGAGATTATTATTATTGCCTGCGCAATTGTTCTGTATTGATTATATTGTTGAGTTGATCAGATAAATAGTTTATGGGTGACGTTAGTCATTCGCAGGGCCAATGTTACATGCTCGTATTCCATATTTTTTGGAAGCGAGGTGTGACAGTTCTTGATTCCAGTTCCCTATTCTATACTTCTTGTATTTGTTCCTGTGTCCTTTTGCTCGTACTACTTGTAGCCCACTAATGGGCATCTTGTCTCTTGCTTCTCTATTTCATCCAAATGTTAAATACACAGGTTTTGGAGATCAATTACCTGTAGCAGTGGGTGAGTAGACATTCTAAGCTTCGATTGGGATGAATCATGCTTTAGCTTACTTGTGCCTTGAGTTTATTTAATTCCTTGTTGCTACTTAAACTTGTATCAGACATGTTGTCCCAAAGTTTTTTTTTGTTCTAGATCATATATTTATTTGAGGATTATGTGTTGTTTTCAAATAATTCTGTTGGTTATGAGTTTTGTTTCATGCATGCATTGTTGTATATTTCTTTTATATTTCTTGTTATGTTGTTGAGTCGATCCTTACAGCTTATGAATGGTGAAAATCATTTGCTGGGCTTTTTCACGCACTCGTATTCCGTATCCTTTTGGAAAGCGAGGCATGACAAATCTGCTTCAAATCATCAAGAAAGCTGGCAAAAATAGATAATTTATTTCTGTTTATGTGTGGAGAATATATGTAAAGTAGTGTTCATTGATAAATTAGTTTTGGAAAGAATATAAATTGAAGTTGCCAAACAAAAGTCGAATTTGCACGACTCCTGTCGATTGCACAAAATTACGGTCGACCGACACAACCGTCGATCGTTCATTTCTGTGAAAAAAATGAATCAGTCGATCGGTCATCTCTCGACTTTCGAGTTAAAAGATGAACGGTACACTGTTCATCATTGCGGTCGGCCGTCCAAGTGCATATCTGACTATTTTGGAAATATCTTTTCATTTTCGGAAAGATACATTTTCCCACTTTATATATTGAGGAGAATTCACAGTGTATTCTTCATCCCTGGCTATCATACCTCTTCTGAACTAATCATTCAATCAACACTCCGAGTGTGAGATTTTATTGTCTTCTTCAGTCAAGGTTTTTTTAGATCTTGAGAGTTTTTCTTTCTTCCACTTCGGTGAGTTTTGCGGGACTTATTTGTAGAAGCCCTGCGGGTGTAATAGGTTTCTCGGCCTGAATTCCAAGAATCACTGTACAAGGGTTTAAAGTATAGTGGAACGCTTGCGGCGGAGAATTGCTACAAATAGGTGGTGTTGACGTTGACCTGGGGGTCGAACCACGTTATATTGCCGTGTCTTGCTTGTTGCTCTGTTTGCTTTCTCTTACTCGATCTTTTTTACTTTACTTATTTCATTTGAATTTTAAATTTCCACACCATCACCCTATTCACCCCCTCCCCCCTAGGGTGATTTACAGCCAGAACTTGAGAAACTGATACAAAAAATCCGGGCTGGTAAACTTAATGAGATAAGATGAAAACTGAATTCTGGTCTTTGATGAGCTCTATGTGACTTCTGTGTTTTGGAGAACTAATGAATAAACCAGAGAATCTTAACAGACCGAAATAGACATCTGAAATATTTTATAAGTTGATTCTTGAAGTCACTACAGAAAGAAAACAAAGAACACAAGAAAACCAGGCCAAGTCCGAAACAATATATAGACCAATGAGTCCATTGGTACCAAAAGCAAAAAATGAAGCAGAAACTGCCAAATACCAAACACTTTCTGTTGTCCCCATCTCCTTCATCATCTTCCCCTTCAGCGGATTCGGTTCCCACCTCCTCATAATCCTTCTCCAAAGCCGTCAGATCCTCCCGTGCCTCCGAAAGCTCCCTTTCCTCCATCCCCTCCCCAACATACCAATGGGCGAAAGCCCTCTTCGCGTACATTAAATAAAACTTGTGATCAATCCTTGAGAAAACCTCAACCACACTTTTCGAGGTTGAAATCATACAATTAGCCCTCTAAACCTTCGCTAAATCCCCACAAGGAACCCCATCAGAAGCTGGTAGTTAATACCAGATTTGAATCCAGTCGGGCACCAATCAAGAAACAGAATTTCCCTCTTAGTCATGATTGTTGATAATGACAAAAATCACAGCAAATCAGGGCCGTATGATTCCAGCACATATCTCAAAGCTTCTGCAGGCAGATTAGTCATAATGGGCCTCTTTAATAGGTCCGAGTCTTCTCCAGGCTCCTCTACAACACATGAGCCTCTTTCATGTCCATAAAAAGTGACAGATTAGGCCCACTACAAGAGACCCAACCCATGAAGGCTGTTAGTCAAATCTCTTATCCCCAAATACGGAAGCTTATCTCTTGAGGGAATTCATATCGATCCAATGGATTCAAGTCGACCTCTTGATATGTTTCTCAGGCCTATAAATACCCTCCTCTCTCTTCAGTCAGAAGGTAAAAAATAGTTTCTCTCTTAAACTCTCTTTCTCTCTCTGGTTCTGACTTGAGCGTCAGAGGGTTTGTCATTGGAGCCAACCTCCGGTGTTCCAGGCTTTTTACAGGTTCATCGGCCACGTCAGCAACCATCGGATCCAGATCATGCTATTCAATTAACAATCCAGATTCAATCTCAGGATCTCTAACCGCATTTCACGACAAAGATCAAAGGTCAGATTTTTAGTAGTTTCCATTAAATATTAACTCACTATCTGTTTGCTCCCACATCGAAATAAGCTGCAATAGATTGACACCGTCTACACAAATCAAACTTATCGTCATGCCACCAAGATTAAGAGGCAGAGCAGCGGCCTTAAGCCGTTGCACCAACTATCTTCGTCAACCAGCTCCTTCTGTGGAAGATCTGATTCCTCCTCAATAGCCGTCCCGATAGCCTAGTCAAGGTCCTTTCAACGGAGAGGCTCCGGGGGGCTCCCGACAAAGCTGTCATGAACAACATCCTTTGTACGACCGCATCTCAGTTCAAAATGCTTCAACCGATTCATTGACCTCGCGAGGCCCACGGGGATCTAGAAATCTTTGTCGAATCATCAGTGCCAGGCAACAAGGAACCGATCTACTAATCCGCTTGGAAGAGAGGCGTGCCCGAACTGAGGCCACCTACTCAGAACGTCAGGCAAACTGGAGAAGCAACTCTCCTAGAAAGAGATCAAGGCAATCCTCCTCTCACTGGGGGCGCACTGCAATAAGAAGCCCGATACATGAGAGTCAAAAGCTTTTTGAGCGGAACAAAGAGAAAGATGCTCTAGTCACTAGGGCCGAATTGGATAAGTTCAAGCTCAACATCCTCCAAGCTATCCAAGGTAGTCAAGATCTGGGCCAACCCCCCAAAGAAGGGTCTGTCGACTTAATTAGATCCAAAGGGAAGGACGACCAAGTCCTTCGCTGTATCTAAGAAGTAGAAGATCGTCAAGAGAAGATGAACAATGAGGGAAACCGCTCCAGTAGGGCCTACCGGCTTAGCCGACGTTCTTTAAGCAAAACCGTCCTCGATGCACCCATCCAAATGACTTCAAAGCTCCTCAATTTGAATTATATGATGGGGAATCAGACCCAACTGACCATATCGAGAGTTTTAAGACCCTCATAATGGTCTACAATGCCATCGATGTGCTCATGTGTCGAACATTCCCTGCAACACTGAAAGGATCAGCAAGGCAATGGTATTCCCGCCTCACTCCGGAGTTAATATTCTCCTTCGACCAGCTCAAAGATCTTTTCATAGCTCACTACCTTAATAGCCAAAAGGCCGAAAAAAAGTGCCTCCCTATTAGAACTGAATCAAAAGGATGGAGAACTACTGAAATACTTTGTCAAATGCTTCATAACCGAAGCAAATTCCATCGCCTCCCTAACTTCGTCAGTGGCAGCTGCCGCCTTCCGCCTGAAAGCCTCCCTCACAAAAAAAGCAGCCCAAAAATTTCACTGAGTTCCTGAAAAGGAATGACAACTATATCTGTCACGCCTCGCTTCCTATTATATGGAAACATGGACACGTAATGGAGGCCCAGCGAATAATATAAGTATGCCAGCTCGTATCATACATAAGATGTACATTACCATTAAGCTCAACAATGCAATAATCACAGGAACAAGTATGTAATGCAATAATTAATATTTGAGATACAAGAACTTACAGAATAGCCGGAGAATATACAATGCAATAATAGTTCGCTAAGATTCTTCAGTATCCCATCGCTATACATGTATGACATTAACTCAAAAGAAAGATGGATGGTACCCGTTAGAGCAAGTAATGAGCCGCAAGTAGTACAATCAAATGAACAAGAACAAGAATATAGCAAAGAACAGAGAATCATGTATACAGGAAGCAAGCCATGAAACGGGAAAATGCAAACATATAAATGGGGATCAAGTGCAATGCTAGTGACAACATATAAACGGACTTCAATGTATAATCAATTGATAACAAGGAATCATGTAACGGGAAACGTGTCATGTACTGAGAATCATGCAATTTATAAACATGTAACATGTAACTTATAAATAGGAATCTTGTAACTGGTAAACATGAATCATACAACTTGTAAACATGGGTCATGCATAGGTTCAATGTAAATCTAGCAATCTTTTATAAATTCTAACTAATGTACGTAATTCTGCGTCCCATACCACAGGTTCGGGTGCATACAAAAAAGTTAATGTTTAGACTCTAATGGTAAATTCTATAGGGTCATGTACTCGGGTCATGCATTGAAATTAACATGAATCATATCATATCATGTAACCAGGAATTATATCATGTAACCAGGAATCATATCATGTCATGTAATCATGTAATGTAGTCGAGAGGTTGCCCCCTTCGGCACTAGACGTGGAACTTAGTTCCAGAAAACTTGTAAACAGGAAAATAGGTAATCATGTAGTCAGGAGTCACTATTATGAGAAACAAGAGCCTCCTTCCAAGTACATTTTCCTATACTATCCACTACTAGATTCTTTACCTTATTACCCCGGCTTGTTATACCTTTTACAATAATTATTCATGAACAATGCAACAATGAGAATGGGTATCAGGACAGGATCAAGGAGTATCAAGGCTATGCAATGCATGATATGCAAGTTCAATTAACTAAATACAAGAAATAAATATATATTTACAATCAAGGACATGAAGTTACAATTCTGGATAGCAATACGTTGCTGTACAAAAATCAACTTTTCCGTTGCCACAGGAAAGAGAATCAGGTACCGTTAGAGGTTACAGAAAATAGACTTTATGCTGGTTCCAACGAATATTCACATGATATATTTTAAATAGAATAGCTAGGTCAACCAGATAGTTCTTTACTGATCTACCATTCAGGCAGCAAACCATGGTCAAATTCTTATATATAAAGTGACTTTAAATTCATTAAAAAAATATTATAAAAATTATAAAGCGACTCTTAATCAGGTCTAGTAACAACCTGGTAAATATTAAGTCTGTATTTTACTGTTAACACAATTTTTTGGTCAATATATCATTGTAGTGTACTTCAAATCAATTATCTGAAAAAATAGAACCATAAAATACGAAAAATAAGATAGCTTGCAGCCTACAACTCGAAATCTAGATTCGTAAGAAGTTCCAGAAACTAGATTCATAGGGCTACTACTCTTGTGTACAAGGCTCTAATTAATTTGAACAGTGCCTAGGTCAAAATCTAGCTACAAGTTACAGCAACAACAAGATAGCAACTTGCCAATTCAAATTGCAATGGTTCTTACTTGCAAACATATAGTGTCAAACTCGTGTTTGTGCAGTGAATATGGGGACAATGGAAAACTACGATCTTTTGATGGCATCGAATCATGGAGGCAAAAGAATTGATTACATTCAATATAACGACTAATCTAGATATGGGAATATCACGAAACATGAATACTACAAGAATGATTTCAAATGCGATGATCTAATTACTAATTGCAGAAGATCAAACAATATGCTTGTGCAGAACAATAAAATGTACAAGGTACTTGCCTTTAGTGACGGTTATTTTGACGGTGGGAGCACACGTGCAAACCACAGAATGGCGAGAGCACATGCAAGACACGGCAACAGCAAGCAGCAGCGAGCACAGCAAGAGTAACAGTGACAACGGCAAGAGACAGCTGCACAACAGCGAAAGTAATGGCAACAACAACGAGCAGCAGCGACTGCTGCGAGGTAGGGTTGCTATCGACGGTGTTTGATGGTGGAGAAGGTGATGCAGCAAGAAGTGGAGCTCGGGTTGTTCGGTGGGCAGCACTAGAGCTGGCTGCGAGCAAGGTGGTGGCAGGTGCAGTCGGGGTAGTTGCTGTCGGAGGATGAAGGAGGTGGTTGTGGTCGAGCGAGGTGATGCAGTCGGTGGTCGGGGCTGGCGAGGATAGCAACGACAAGGGAGAGCGAGGCAGCAACTTTGGGAGGAGTGCAGAGATGGCGGGGATGGGTAGCAGCAATGGAAGAGGGCACGAGTGCGAGGGAGTGGCAGGGACACAGCGTCTAGGTACTGTGGTTGTCACGCCCCGCTTTCCAAAAGGAAATACGGAATATAGATACGTGACTAAGCCCAGCGAATGATTTTCATCATCCATAAGCTGTTCAGAATCTTTACAACATCTCACAGAAATAATCAGAGTCACCAAGTATGCATAATCGAATCAAATATACCAATAGAAATTTACTTGAAACCAAAATATAATATAATCTCAAATAAATCAGATCTAAATAAGTCAATATCCTGGGTCACATTGCCTAAATACAAAATAAATCCAAGTAATCAAGTACAATTGTTCAAATATGCAACAAGAAATAATAATAGCAAAATCCAGCACTAATATCTCATATCACCAACTCAATCTGGCAGCTGATCATCCTGGTCTGTAATTAAATAAATTGCAGGAAAAGGAAAAGAAAACAAAATTCCATCAATGTAAGTTACGGGCCACTTGTAGTGCAGGATACAAGTACATGGAAAAAAAAACAAATACAAAATAACAGCAGGAATAAACAAGCATGGTATAATTGTGTCAACAGAATAAATTATCTAACATGAATCAAGCAAACAGAATCAAGTAGCATGGTATACCAACAGGTACAGGTAACATGTAATCGAGTATTAGGTAAGCAGGTAAACATGTAACAGGCAATCAGGTAATCAGGTATACAGGTAAACAGGTGAACAGGTACAAGTAAACAGGTAAACAGATACAAGTACAGGTAAACAGGTAAAAGCACAGGTAATCATGTACAGGTATCAGGTTATGTCAAGTCTTGTATTATTACTATCTAGGTAGCACTTCATGCACCCCAGTTTTTATCACATGGTTGCTACATTCAAACAGTTTCATTTATATTTTGTAGTGGAGTCCATAGGGCAGTGTACTCAGGGATCAGGATATCAGGAATAACAGAAACAGGTTGTGTAATACCCTGATTTTTCAATAAGTGAGAAATTATTTATTTTGCACGTGTTGTGCACGTGCGACATTTTATTTGGATTATTTTATCATGATGTGTATATTTAAATATAATTTTCTCAAATTATTTTAGTCCAAAAAGCCTTCTTTAAAAGCCTTATTTGATTTAATTAAAAAGCCTTTTCTTAAAAAGCCCAAAAGCATTTTTATTTTAATTATTTTTATAAAATTATTTTGGCCCAAAAAGAAAGCCCATGAATTAATTTATTTTAATTAAACTTGTCATGTAGAAGATTTTTTTTCCACTAAATTATTTTTGTACAAATTAAGAATGTACAAATTTGGCCTAGTTGCATGCACGTGCACTACACGTACACGTGCATTGCACACTTTATTTTGAGGCCGGTAGCATTCTTTTTGGAGGGAATTTTTGATTTTGGGTGTGGAGAACATGGGAGTAGTTTCAAGGAGGTGGGTAGTTCTTCTAACTCCTACTTTGATCTAAACCCTTCATCCAACAACCACCAAGACAATCTTGGCCCTCCATTCCCCTCATTTTTTAGTATAAATACCCCCCTTCTCATGGCTAATTTTTCATATGCAAAGTATAATCTCTAAGTTATAGTATTATCATTGTGTGAGTTATAAAAGATAAGAGATTGTATGGGTGTTGTTACTTGGAGTGGCCGGCATCACCAAGGAGGGAAGCATTTGGTTTGGAGCTTGAGGAAGCATTCGGCATTGGTTGGAGGCTTGGAGCTTGAGCGCTTTTGGCTAGGAGGTGGTGCTTTCATCTACAAGAACTTGATTGCTTTTGTTTGTGTTTCTCTCCAATTGAGGTGGGTAAAACATTTTATATTTCTAAAGTAGATCCATGCTAATTTTACACCATTAAAGATGCATGAAAAATATTATAAAGAGCCCACTTAAATTGAGTAGTTAGCATGTGAATTGATTGAAATGTATTGATTAACTTATATGGCTCTAGTGTTAAGATTAAATTGTGTGTAGATTGCCCCATGTTTATTAGTGTGAAGTTGTGATAGTGATTAAATTAAATTAAGAGTGTTGTTATTATGATTAGAGACATAATGTACACTTGTTAATTGTGATAGATGGACCTTCATGTTGATATGAATGTGGACTATGGAAATCATATGTGATGGGTGAATTAAGAACTAATATCAGTAAATTATCTCCATGAAATTATTTAATAAAAAGACTAGTAGATTGATTATATGGCAATGTCGAAAATACAATAATGTATTTTAATAAATAATTTTTGGGTCTTTGTATGTGAAATTACATTTCATTAGTACCAAAAAAATTATATTATTTTACTGGTATGAACTTATATGACTGAGGATCTAATCTGGAAGTTTTTAGAAAATTTTATCAAAGCAATAAGCAACTATGGCTATTTGAATGTCGAGTTATTTTCAAAACAGTACGAGTATAACATATAAGAATTTTTATTGGGTTTGTGACAACCCGAGCCAGTGGCTCAGGTGGTCTTGGACGCCGGTTGGCTTCTCTGTGTTGCACAGTTCGAATCCCCAGCAGAACACTTCTTTTTGTTAAATTCCCTAAAAACAGTAAACAGCGAACTCAGGGTATAAATAGACCCCAGTCGCTCTTATGACATGTTCGGCGAACGGCCTAGCGGTCGGAGCTCTGTGCTGTCTTGGTGCGGCGCCTGGTTCGATTCTTGCCTTCGGCATATAGGGAAAAATAATTTTTTTGGGTGTTTTTGAAGTCCAAAAATTATGAAATAAATATGGTAATTCTCATAAAAATACAAGGAATTTTATAAGAGTAATTTGGGTATTTATTGAATAAAAGACAATATGGTTTGTGAATAAAAGGGCATAATTCGAGCTTTGGTTATAAGATATATACTTATGGAATTTATAACTCATAAAGATTAAGTGAAATAGGCTATTATAAAGTGATGGGAAAAAGTATCTGTGGTATGACATGATTCTATTATTATTCTCACCCATGAATATTGTGCAAAATGTGGAGTATGGATGTTACTAGTAATATTATGAAGTTGTTGAATTCATGTATGTTTATGAAATTAAAATCATGATTTTTATGAAAGGGAAAAAGAAATTGTTGGCTATAATTATGAACTTTGTGAGTTAAAAGTACTCATTGTGGACTTGTGAATGAAGTGAAATCATGAAATGAAAAAGAACATACAAGTGAGTTGAGAACTCGACATGGAAATTGTTATGAGTTGAAGATTGTGAAATGAAATTTGAAATAGAGTAGCTAAGTCTCCCCGGCATTGAGAAAATGAATTGAGATGAAATTAGACCAAGGTTGGTCATGATGAAACAAATGAATAAGTCCGGTTGATGGAGAGGCTAACTCTAGTGATTATTTTGTTCATGATTTTTAATAAAACTAAGGACTAGTGCATAGTGAAGATGTGATGAAAGTAAGAGAAAAACACTGAGTATGGGGCCCTGGGTAGCGGCGAGAGCGTATCCCAGGAATTCCCATGACGAGTCTGGGTGAGGATACTGTTCCAGAGTACCGTCCCAGTGACGACGCTCGTGGGATGTTTGAAGACTACGGGTGGTGTCATGTTTATGGTGAGAGCGTATCCCAAGAATTCCCATGATGCGTCTGGGTGAGGATACTACTCCAGAGTGCCTAAACATGAGTTCGTAGGACAGATAACATCTAGGATACTTACCGTAATTACAGTAGTAGATTAAATCATAACGGGGGATTGAACCCTATAAAGATGAAGAACGAATAAGGGCTTGCCCTCGGACCTATGTAGTATGGGATGCATAGACTCCGAACAAGTGCGCATTAGTGTCATATAACATAATTAACTGCATTAAGGACTAAGTGCACAATCACAACACGACATCAATAGGGTAGTCCCCTTAGTTTGAAATATGACAAGTTTGTGTTTGCTAAATATGAAATGTTAAGTTATACTATTTCCGGCATAGAGAGGATGGCCGTGTATAATGTTCGTCGGTTGAATAAACTGACGTACCCACAGTCATACATGCAGGTAAATGACTTGTTAAAGATTAAAAGAGGATGGATGCTTAAAGATTACCTTATGCTGTTGTACTTGTATCAAATTGTTGTATTTTTACTTCCGCTGTGCAAAAGAAAGATGTAATTATGATGTAATCTCTAATGTATGATGAAAAGTTTTAATTTCCCTGTAAAAGTGTACTAAGAAAGTGAAAAGATCCTGTAGAACATCTCGAATTCAGTGTATTTGGGATTCGGGGCGTTACAGGTTGGACCTAGTAGTTCTCTTCTGAGTACACCTTCCTATAGGAAAGTATGCAGTCAGGTACAGGAAACAGATAGAACCTAGTGGTTCTCTTCCTAGTAAATCTTCTTATAGGGAAGCATGCAGTCAGGTACAGGTAAACAGGATCATGAATCATGTAGTCATGAACACGTAATAGGCAGGACACAGGTCCTCTTCTTAGTACACATTTCTATATTTTCCACTACTAGATCTTTTCCTTAACCCCGACTTGGTTATTTTGTTATTATTAGCAAACAGGCATGTATGTGTCACAAACAGGTCAAGAATAACATGATATAAACAAGTAACAGGTTCAGAATAAAGAATAAACATGTTTAGGTGAAAGATAACTCATAACAGGATAATACAACGAAAACTCCAGTTCAGGATAGCAAGACAGTACTGCACTAAAACTGAGATTCTCGTTGCTACAAAAATACAAATCTAGATCCGTCGAAGAATCTAGAAAATAGACTCCCTTCCGAATCCAGCAAACATATATAAGTCCTATAGTATTTCACAACATCATAACTCAAAATAGGTTTGAATCCAGAAAACATATTCAGCTAGAAATCAGTAGTTTGTACAAAGTCAGGAAAACAGCATGAAAACTCATTAATTAAATCCACAAAAAATCTGGAGTATTTTCCTATAGGTGTAGTAACAGAAAAACAAGTTTCATAATTATCCAACTGTTGCCGCTGAATCTGGTGTGGGGGCAAACAGATAGTATTTGTGGGTTCTTGGGAAACTTTGAATAACAAACCTAGTACCTGTTCTGCCGGAGTTTAACCGTTGCTCCCGCCGTTCACCTGCAAGAAGTGCGAGACATCGGGGTTGTTCCCGGTGACGCACCCTCCGACGCTCAAGTCAATAATCAGAAGTGATTATGAATGAACGCAAAAACTGGCAAAAGATTGATTATCTCTTAATGGAGATGGATGGGGGGTATTTATAGGCGCCGCTGGGATTAGATTAGGAATGTAATCCCCCTGTGGTTAGATAAGGAATGTAATCCCTAATCCCCAGAGAAGGGATAACTATGAATCAGGGCCGTTGATTAGGATTGAATCAGAAACCCTAATTCTATCCCTTCTGGACCGGGTTTGCTGCGGGTTGAAACCCGCACCCAGTTGAGGTGGATCCGTTTGCGGGTAAGTGGGTCTTCGGAGAAGATAACCAGTACCCGCTTCAGACCCGTCGGTGGGTGAAATTACCGTTTTACCCCTGAACTTCAAGATTCGTCCCCCATCTGGACGGTTCCGATTTAACCCCATTTTTAGCCATATCACGAGCCCCCCACTCCTAAAGACTGAGTTTGATCAGCCTTTGAGGAGTAGTTTAACTGTTTTAGTGGCTAGTGGAGTTGTATCGGAGTTCGAATGGAAGGTTTTGAATCTCGAAGGGGGTAGTGAGGTGATTTTTGAAGCTGTAAGCTGTTCTTAAGCTTTTCTGAATATCTGACGGTTTTTATCTATTTTTTCGGATTATTTATTTAATTTTGCGATGTGTTAACCAGTCGTTCGGGGGCCTTCACAATACATTCTAGACAATAATTGTTCGTTCAGGGGTTCAAAAATATTCCCCCGAATTTATAATTATTTTCTAGAATTTCTAGTGATTTTTTCCGAATTTTTAGTAATTTTTTTGCAATTTTTAAATAAATAAAACGATTAAAATAGATAAAAACTGATTTTTAATAACTATTTATGGCGTGGCTTGATCTGGGCCCTTTATCTGTGTTGAGGGCGATTTTCTGGGCGATCGGACGGTCGTAGTCGCTCGGCGGCTTTTTTCTCCGTTTTGGAGCTCGGATGGACACTTGCTCGGCAGCCGACCGGAGGTCTAGGGGCTCGGCAGTCTGAGCGACGTGGTGCGATCTGTGCCGTCGGATCCTGGCACGAATCTCGAGGAGGCGTGTTTCCCAAAAAAATGTTATCTTGTTGTTTAGCGCACGTGGCACGATCTGGACCGTCCATCACCAGAAGCGCGAATTTCTGGAAGATCCAACGGTCGTTGTCGTTCGGTGGCTTTTTTCTCCGTTTTGGAGCTCGGATGGGCACTTGCTCGGCAGCCGACCGGAGGTCTAGGGGCTCGGCTGTCCGAGCGACGTGGTGCGATCTGAGCCGTTAGATGGTGGCACGAATCTCGAGACGGGCCCAGTTCCCAAGAAAACACTATCTTGTCGTTTAGCGACGCTGGCAAGATCTGGGCCATCTGATCGAGATCTTACACGAATGTTGAGGGAAAAGTAAATTTTCTCCGTTTTGGGGCTCGGATGGGCACTTGCTCGGCAGCCGACCGGAGGTCTAGGGGCTTGGCTGTCCGAGCGACGTGGCGCGATCTGAGCCGTTAGATGGTGGTACGAATCTCGAGATGGGCCTAGTTCCCAAGAAAACACTATTTTGTCGTTTAGCGACGCTGGCAGGATCTGGGCCGTCTGATCGAGATCTTACACGAATGTTGAGGGAAAAGTGAATTTTCTCCGTTTTGGGGCTCGGATGGGCACTTGCTCGGCAGCCGACCGGGGGGTCTGAGAGTTCGGTTGTCCGAGCGGCGTGGCGCGATCTGGGCCGTTGGATGGTGGCACGAATCTCGAGACGGGCCCAGTTCCCAAGAAAACACTATCTTGTCGTTTAGCGACGCTGGCAAGATCTGGGCCGTTGGATGATGGCACGAATCTCGAGACGGGCTCAGTTCCCAAGAAAACACTATCTTGTCGTTTAGCGACGCTGGCAAAATCTGGCCCGTCTGATCGAGATCTTACACGAATGTTGAGGGAAAAGTGAATTTTCTCCGTTTTGGGGCTCGGATGGGCACTTGCTCGGCAGCCGACCGGGCTCTTTGATGTTGGGGTCGAATCGCATGTCGTTCGGATTTTGATCCCATGTGTGCCGAGCTATTCGACTTGTATCGAAACGTTTTGCCTTTTCGCCAACCGTTGCTGCTCGGTTACAAAGTCGTTTGGGCTTTCGTAACGCTTCAAGAGCCGATCGAGAGTCGCGCCCTTTCGTTACGAAGTCCGAGAGACTTTTTCTTTTACTATAAGACTTCACTTCCCCCACCCCCAATCTCATTATTCACTTTTACTTTCTTACTCAAGTCTTCACTCTTCACCATCGAAGTTTTTAGCTCCCGGGTGGCGCTGCTAGCTGTCGCGGCAAGGCGTTTCTTTGCTCCGGCGAACTTTTCCGACCGTAACAGTCACTTCAAGGTCAGTCTCTCTCTTTTCTCTTTAGAAAAAATGGTTAAGATTACTTCTTCGGATGAGACCCCCGCCTCGGACCGAGTCGTTAGCCGAGAGGGTAAAAAGAAGGAGGTGGTAGAGCCGACCGAGCAGACCGTGGTCCGGCCGAGCAAGAGTGGGGAGGTCGCCGAGCCACTCCAGGAGATTTCACCGAGGTCCCGGAAGGTTAGGGGAGTGGTTACAGTCATAGAGCAGCCGAAGACGGTAGCCGATCACTCTGTCGAGCGTGGGGGGAGTACGGAGCTACTCCGAAGAAATGCTGGAGAAGGTGACCCAGGGCACCGCCAAGTCAGTAGAGGAGAACGAGCCGAGAGAGATGTCCGAGGTGGACCAAATCTCTTCGGTCCTTACCGAGGCTGATCTACATCGGATCCGGACTGGATTCCAGATCCCTGCCGAGTACGGGCTACTTCTCCCCGGACCCGGTTTCCGAGCCTGCACGTCGTCTTCGGCCGACACGTGCGTTTTTTCGGTCGACTCCTTGGCCGCCGGGCTTCGTTTGTAGTTGCACCCGTTCATTGTCGAGGTCCTCAATTGGTATGGCCTGAGTCCTGTCCAGCTGATGCTGAACACTTGGAGGCACGTCTTGGCATTTGTTCTTCGGTGTCAAGAGATCGGCGCCGAGCCAAGTCTGTTCCTTCTTTGGAGCCTCTACCGTCCTGCCAGCCGAACAGGAACGAGCGGAGGTTCTACCTTTCGCCGCGAACAGGCGTGAAGTTGATCGAGAACCCGGACTCGATCAAGCATTGGAAGGAGAAGTATTTTATTGTCCGAGCTCCCGAACCCTGGGCAATTCCGATAGCTTGGTCGAGGGAGGGCCTGCCCAAGCGAGCGAAGAAAGAGCCAGTGCTTAGTGACGAGGAGGCCGAAGTCCTCAAAAAACTCCTCGGCCTGCCGACACTTAGTTGGAAGGACATCACCGAGGAGGCCTTGTTCCGAGGGGGTCTCAGTCCGATCGATCCCAGTATGCCTCTAGTATTTTTACTTTTTCCTTGAAGTTCTTGAAATTTTTTCTAAGTTTTTTCATTCGGTTTGTGCAGAGTCTTCTGGCATGGACTATAGGGCGTTGATGGCAAAGGCCAAGGCGGCTAGGGAGCAGGAGGCGAAGAAGAAGAAGAGACCCCTAGACAGGGCCTCAGGGTGGCCGAGCGCCGAAGATACCTTCGGTCCCAAAGATCACCGACCTACAGGTGGTCGTGCTCCCGGATGCCGATCCCGAGCAAGACCAGGTCGCGGCCTCCGATCTTCCTGTCTCGGATGCGCCGAATCCAACGGCGAAGACAGATGCTCCCGGCTCGTCGAGCGGCGCGTTCAACGTGAGCGCGGCGTTAGCCCTTCAAGTTCCGCCTCTCACCGCCGAAGCGGAGAAGATTCTGACCGAGGAGCATAAGCGGATCTTCGTCCCCGACTAGCAAGTAATGAAGGTCGACGGCTTCTTGGGGGATGGCAACATTTGTATGCAGGTGGTGAAGCACCTGCCGACCCCGAAAGACCGAGCGGCACTTAAGTCCAGGGAGGTCGGGGACGCTACAATGCAGATTGCTCGGAACACGATGTCGGTAAGTAGACCGAACACTTTCTTATTGAAGCATTTTTTTCGAAATTTTCTAAGTTTTTAGGTCCGGATTCTAACTGTTTGTTCTCTTTCAGACCCTCTGCCACTTCAACTTTTTGCTCGAAGAGTTCGCGAGCAAAGAACAGGAGCTGACGGCACTGTGCAACCGGGAGAGCTCTGAGCATGCAAAAGCTGTGAAGTTGTTCGAAGCCGAGCAACTCCTATCGGCAAAGCGCGGAGCCAAAGTGGCAGGGTTGGAGGTGAAGCTGGCCGAAGCTATGCAGCGGTTGGCAGACGAGGCAGCCAAGCTTGAGGCCTTGGAGAAGGAGAATGCCGCTCTTAAGGAGGAGCTGACCAAAGCACGGTCGGAGGCGGAGAAAGCTCGGAAGGAGACCGAAAGGGTCATGGCCAAGCACCAATCGAAGGTGGCAAGGGCGAAAAGGGCTGTCCAGAAAGAGGCCGAGGAGCACTTGTTTAAGAACATGGAGGATGCGTACGGCCGAGCCCTACTTCATATCGTAGCTCGGAACCCGGGGTTCGACACCTCCTCCTACCACTTTTACAACCCTGTGGAGGGGGAGGAGGAGCTTCCTTCGGCAATGCTCGGCTCCGAGGGACAGGCCGACGGTGTCGAAAGCACGGGCGAGACAGAAGCCGAAGGTGAGGAGGAGGATGGCTCCGAGGACGACGACAGGGACGAGGACATAGGAATCGTCGAGGGGTCGGCAGACCCGAGCGACAAAAAGGTCGACCCCTGACTTGGTTGCGTCTTTGGTCTTCTAATCTTGCGAACTTGCAAGATGAGTCGAGCCTTACCTAATAGTAGGCTCGCTAACCATCATAAGAGTAGTTCGACAGTTGTGGGAGCAACTCCGACTTGCGAACTACTTCTAGCTCGCTTAGGAGCGAACTTGCGAGGTAGAATCGAGCCAAGTGTTGGACCCCGGAACCATCGTTAGAGTTCAACGGTCGTGGGAGCAATTTCGAATGGCGACCCACCCCTAGCCCGCTTAGAAGCGAGCTTGCGGAGTAGAATCGAGCCAAGTGTTGGACTCCGGAACCATCGTTAGAATTCAACGGTTGTGGGAGCAATTCCGAATGGCGACCCACTCCTAGCCCGCTTAGAAGCGAGCTTGCGGAGTAGAATCGAGCCAAGTGTTGGACTCCAGAACCATCGTTAGAGTTCAACGGTCGTAGGAGCAATTCCAAATGGCGACCCACGCCTAGCCCGCTAAGAAGCGAGCTTGCGGAGTAGAATCGAGCCAAGTGTTGGACTCCGGAACCATCGTTAGAGTTCAACGGTCGTGGGAGCAATTCCGAATGGCGACCCACTCCTAGCCCGCTTAGAAGCGAGCTTGCGGAGTAGAATCGAGCCAAGTGTTGGACTCCAGAACCATCGTTAGAGTTCAACGGTCGTGGGAGCAATTCCGAATGGCAACCTGCTCCTAGCCCGCTCAGAAGCGAGCTTGCGGAGTAGAATCGAGCCAAGTGTTAGACTCCGGAACCATCGTTAGAGTTCAACGGTCGTGGGAGCAATTCTGAATGGCGACCCGCTCCTAGCCCGCTTAGAAGCGAGCTTGCGGAGTAGAATCGAGCCAAGTGTTGGACGCCGGAACCATCGTTAGAGTTCAACGGTCGTGGGAGCAATTCCGAATGGCGACCTGCTCCTTGCCCGCTCAGAAGCGAGCTTGCGGAGTAGAATCGAGCCAAGTGTTGGACTCCGGAACCATCGTTAGAGTTCAACGGTCGTGGGAGCAATTCCGAATGGCGACCCACTCCTAGCCCACTTAGAAGCGAGCTTGCAGAGTAGAATCGAGCCTAGTGTTAGACGCCGGAACCATCGTTAGAGTTCAACGGTCGTAGGAGCAATTCCGAATGGCGACCCACTCCTAGCCCGCTTAGAAGCGAGCTTGCGGAGTAGAATCGAGCCAAGTGTTGGACAACGGAACCATCGTTAGAGTTCAACGGTAGTGGGAGCAATTGCGAATGGCGACCCGCTCCTAGCCTGCTTAGAAGCGAGCTTGCGGAGTAGAATCGAGCCAAGTGTTGGATGCCGGAACCATCGTTAGAGTTCAACGGTCGTAGGAGAAACTCCGAATGGCGACCCACTCCTAGCCCGCTTAGAAGCGAGCTTGCGGAGTAGAATCGAGCCAAGTGTTGGACTCCGGAACCATCGTTAGAGTTCAACGGTCGTGGGACCAATTCCGAATGGCGACCCGCTCCTAGCCCGCTTAGAAGCGAGCTTGTAGAGTAGAATCGAGCCAAGTGTTGGACGCCGGAACCATCGTTAGAGTTCAATGGTCGTAGGAGCAATTCCGAATGGCGACCCACTCCTAGCCCGCTTAGAAGCGAGCTTGCGGAGTAGAATCGAGCCAAGTGTTGGACAACGGAACCATCGTTAGAGTTCAACGGTAGTGGGAGCAATTGCGAATGGCGACCCGCTCCTAGCCTGCTTAGAAGCGAGCTTGCGGAGTAGAATCGAGCCAAGTGTTGGATGCCGGAACCATCGTTAGAGTTCAACGGTCGTAGGAGAAACTCCGAATGGCGACCCACTCCTAGCCCGCTTAGAAGCGAGCTTGCGGAGTAGAATCGAGCCAAGTGTTGGACTCCGGAACCATCATTAGAGTTTAACGTTCGTGGGAGCAATTCCGAATGGCGACCCACTCCTAGCCCGCTTAGAGGCGAGCTTGCGGAGTAGAATCGAGCCAAGTGTTGGACTCCGGAACCATCGTTAGAGTTCAACAGCTGTGGGAGCAATTCCAAATGGCGAACCACTCCTAGCCCGCTTAGAAGCGAGATTGCGGTGTAGAATCGAGCCAAGTGTTGGACTTCGAAACCATCGTTAGAGTTCAACGGTCGTGGGAGCAATTTCGAATGGTGACCTGCTCCTAGCCCGCTTAGAAGCGAGCTTGCGGAGTAGAATCGAGCCAAGTATTGGACTCTGGAACCATCGTTAGAGTTCAACGGTCGTGGGAGCAATTCCGAATGGCGACCTGCTCCGAGCCCGCTTAAAAGCGAGCTTGCGGAGTAGAATCGAGCCAAGTGTTGGACTCCGAATCCATCATTAGAGTTTAACGTTCGTGGGAGCAATTCCGAATGGCGACCAACTCCTAGCCCGCTTAGAGGCGAGCTTGCGGAGTAGAATTGAGCCAAGTGTTGGACTCCGGAACCATCGTTAGAGTTCAACAGTTGTGGGAGCAATTCCAAATGGCGACCCACTCCTAGCCCGCTTAGAAGCAAGCTTGCGGAGTAGAATCGAGCCAAGTGTTGGACTCCGGAACCATCGTTAGAGTTCAACGGTCGTGGGAGCAATTCCGAATGGCGACCTGCTCCTAGCCCGCTTAGAAGCGAGCTTGCAGAGTAGAATCGAGCCAAGTGTTGGACTCCGGAACCATCGTTAGAGTTCAACGGTTGTGGGAGCAATTCCAAATGGCGACCTACTCCTAGCCCGCTTAGAAGCGAGCTTGCGGAGTAGAATCGATCCAAGTGTTGGACTCCGGAACCATCGTTAGAGTTCAACGGTCGTGGGAGCAATTCCGAATGGCGACCCACTCCTAGCCCGCTTAGAAGCGAGCTTGCGGAGTAGAATCAAGCCAAGTGTTGGACTCCGGAACCATCGTTAGAGTTCAACGGTCGTGGGAGCAATTCCGAATGGCGACCCACTCCTAGCCCGCTTAGAAGCGAGCTTGCGGAGTAGAATCGAGCCAAGTGTTGGACTCCGGAACCATTGTTAGAGTTCAACGGTCGTGGGAGCAATTCCGAATGGCAACCTGCTCCTAGCCCGCTTAGAAGCGAGCATGCGGAGTAGAATCGAGCCAAGTGTTGGACTCCGGAACCATCGTTAGAGTTCAACGGTCGTGGGAGCAATTCTGAATGGCGACCAGCTCCTAGCCCGCTTGGAAGCGAGCTTGCGGAGTAGAATCGAGCCAAGTGTTGGACGCCGGAACCATCGTTAGAGTTCAACGGTCGTGGGAGCAATTCCGAATGGCGACCTGCTCCATGCCCACTCAGAAGCGAGCTTGCGGAGTAGAATCGAGCCAAGTGTTGGACTCCGGAACCATCGTTAGAATTCAACGGTTGTGGGAGCAATTCCGAATGGCGACCCACTCCTAGCCTGCTTAGAAGCGAGCTTGCGGAGTAGAATCGAGCCAAGTGTTGGACTCCAGAACGATCGTTAGAGTTCAACGGTCGTAGGAGCAATTCCAAATGGCGACCCACGCCTAGCCCGCTTAGAAGCGAGCTTGCGGAGTAGAATCGAGCCAAGTGTTGGACTCCGGAACCATCGTTAGAGTTCAACGGTCGTGGGAGCAATTCCGAATGGCAACTTGCTCCTAGCCCGCTTAGAAGCGAGCTTGCTGAGTAGAATCGAGCCAAGCGTTGGACTCCGGAACCATCGTTAGAGTTCAACGGTCATGGGAGCAATTCCGAATGGCGACCCACTCCTAGCCCACTTAGAAGCGAGCTTGCGGAGTAGAATCGAGCCAAGTGTTAGACGCCGGAACCATCGTTAGAGTTCAACGGTCGTAGGAGCAATTCCGAATGGCGACCCACTCCTAGCCCGCATAGAAGCGAGCTTGCGGAGTAGAATCGAGCCAAGTGTTGGACTCCGGAACCATCGTTAGAGTTCAACGGTCGTGGGAGCAATTCCGAATGGCGACCCGCTCCTAGCCCGCTTAGAAGCGAGCTTGCGGAGTAGAATCGAGCCAAGTGTTGGATGCCGGAACCATCATTAGAGTTCAACGGTCGTAGGAGCAATTCCGAATGGCGACCCATTCCTAGCTCGCTTAGAAGCGAGCTTGCGGAGTAGAATCGGGCCAAGTGTTGGACTCCGGAACCATCGTTAGAGTTCAACGTTCGTGGGAGCAATTCCGAATGGCGACCCACTCCTAGCCCGCTTAGAAGCGAGCTTGCGGAGTAGAATCGGGCCAAGTGTTGGACTCCGGAACCATCGTTAGAGTTCAACGTTCGTGGGAGCAATTCCGAATGGCGACCCACTCCTAGCCCGCTTAGAAGCGAGCTTGCGGAGTAGAATCGAGCCAAGTGTTGGACTCCAGAACCATCGTTAGAGTTCAACGGTCGTAGGAGCAATTCCAAATGGCGACCCACGCCTAGCCCGCTTAGAAGCGATCTTGCGGAGTAGAATCGAGCCAAGTGTTGGACTCCGGAACCATCGTTAGAGTTAAACGGTCGTGGGAGCAATTCCGAATGGCGACCCACTCCTAGCCCGCTTAGAAGCGAGCTTGCGGAGTAGAATCGAGCCAAGTGTTGGACTCCGGAACCATCGTTAGAGTTCAACGGACGTGGGAGCAATTCCGAATGGCAACCTGCTCCTAGCCCGCTTAGAAGCGAGCTTGCGAAGTAGAATCGCGCCAAGTGTTGGACTCCGGAACCATCGTTAGAGTTCAACGGTCGTGGGAGCAATTCGGAATGGCGACCCGCTCCTAGCCCGCTTAGAAGCGAGCTTGCGGAGTAGAATGGAGCCAAGTGTTGGACGCTGGAAACATCGTTAGAGTTCAACGGTCGTGGGAGCAATTCCGAATGGCGACCTACTCCTTGCCCGCTCAGAAGCGAGCTTGCGGAGTAGAATCGAGCCAAGTGTTGGACTCCGGAACCATCGTTAGAGTTCAACGGTCGTGGGAGCAATTTCGAATGGCGACCCACTCCTAGCCCACTTAGAAGCGAGCTTGCGGAGTAGAATCGCGCCAAGTGTTAGACGCCGGAACCATCGTTAGAGTTCAACGGTCATAGGAGCAATTCCGAATGGCGACCCACTCCTAGCCCGCTTAGAAGCGAGCTTGCGGAGTAGAATCGAGCCTAGTGTTGGACTCCGGAACCATCGTTAGAGTTCAACGGTCGTGGGAGCAATTCCGAATGGCGACCCACTCCTAGCCCACTTAGAAGCGAGCTAGCGGAGTAGAATCGAGCCAAGTGTTAGACGCCGGAACCATCGTTAGAGTTCAACGGTCGTAGGAGCAATTCCGAATGGCGACCCACTCCTAGCCCGCTTAGAAGAGAGCTTGCGGAGTAGAATCGAGCCAAGTGTTGGACTCCGGAACCATCGTTAGAGTTCAACGGTCATGGGAGCAATTCCGAATGGCGACCCGCTCCTAGCCCGCTTAGAAGCGAGTTTGCGGAGTAGAATCGAGCCAAGTGTTGGATGCCGGAACCATCATTAGAGTTCAACGGTCGTAGGAGCAATTCCGAATGGCGACCCACTCCTAGCTCGCTTAGAAGCGAGCTTGCGGAGTAGAATCGAGCCAAGTGTTGGACTCCGGAACCATCGTTAGAGTTCAACGGTCGTGGGAGCAATTCCGAATGGCGACCCGCTCCTAGCCCGCTTAGAAGCGAGCTTGCAGAGTAGAATCGAGCAAAGTGTTGGACGCCGGAACCATCGTTAGAGTTCAACGGTCGTGGGAGCAATTCCGAATGGCGACCTGCTCCTAGCCCGCTTAGAAGCGAGCTTGCGGAGTAGAATCGAGCCAAGTGTTGGACTCCGGAACCATCGTTAGAGTTCAACGGTTGTGGGAGCAATTCCGAATGGCGACCTGCTCCTAGCCCGCTTAGAAGCGAGCTTGCGGAGTAGAATCGATCCAAGTGTTGGACTCCGGAACCATCGTTAGAGTTCAACGGTCGTGGGAGCAATTCCGAATGGCGACCCGCTCCTAGCCCGCTTAGAAGCGAGCTTGCGGAGTAGAATCGAGCCAAGTGTTGGATGCCGGAACCATCATTAGAGTTCAACGGTCGTAGGAGCAATTCCGAATGGCGACCCACTCCTAGCTCGCTTAGAAGCGAGCTTGCGGAGTAGAATCGGGCCAAGTGTTGGACGCCGGAACCATCGTTAGAGTTCAACGGTCGTAGGAGCAATTCCGAATGGCGACCCACTCCTAGCCCGCTTAGAAGCGAGCTTGCGGAGTAGAATCGGGCCAAGTGTTGGACTCCGGAACCATCGTTAGAGTTCAACGTTCGTGGGAGCAATTCCGAATGGCGACCCACTCCTAGCCCGCTTAGAAGCGAGCTTGCGGAGTAGAATCGAGCCAAGTGTTGGACTCCAGAACCATCGTTAGAGTTCAACGGTCGTAGGAGCAATTCCAAATGGCGACCCACGCCTAGCCCGCTTAGAAGCGAGCTTGCGGAGTAGAATCGAGCCAAGTGTTGGACTCCGGAACCATCGTTAGAGTTAAACGGTCGTGGGGGCAATTCCGAATGGCGACCCACTCCTAGCCCGCTTAGAAGCGAGCTTGCGGAGTAGAATCGAGCCAAGTGTTGGACTCCGGAACCATCGTTAGAGTTCAACGGTCGTGGGAGCAATTCCGAATGGCAACCTGCTCCTAGCCCGCTTAGAAGCGAGCTTGCGGAGTAGAATCGAGCCAAGTGTTAGACTCCGGAACCATCGTTAGAGTTCAACGGTCGTGGGAGCAATTCGGAATGGCGACCCGCTCCTAGCCCGCTTAGAAGCGAGCTTGCGGAGTAGAATCGAGCCAAGTGTTGGACGCCGGAACCATCGTTAGAGTTCAACGGTCGTGGGAGCAATTCCGAATGGCGACCTGCTCCTTGCCCGCTCAGAAGCGAGCTTGCGGAGTAGAATCGAGCCAAGTGTTGGACTCCGGAACCATCGTTAGAGTTCAACGGTCGTGGGAGCAATTCCGAATGGCGACCCACTCCTAGCCCACTTAGAAGCGAGCTTGCGGAGTAGAATCGAGCCAAGAATTAGACGCCGGAACCATCGTTAGAGTTCAACGGTCGTAGGAGCAATTCCGAATGGCGACCCACTCCTAGCCCGCTTAGAAGCGAGCTTGCGGAGTAGAATCGAGCCTAGTGTTGGACTCCGGAACCATCGTTAGAGTTCAATGGTCGTGGGAGCAATTCCGAATGGCGACCCACTCCTAGCCCACTTAGAAGCGAGCTTGCGGAGTAGAATCGATCCAAGTGTTAGACGCCGGAACCATCGTTAGAGTTCAACGGTCGTAGGAGCAATTCCGAATGGCGACCCACTCCTAGCCCGCTTAGAAGCGAGCTTGCGGAGTAGAATCGAGCCAAGTGTTGGACTCCGGAACCATCGTTAGAGTTCAACGGTCGTGGGAGCAATTCGGAATGGCGACCCGCTCCTAGCCCGCTTAGAAGCGAGATTGCGGAGTAGAATCGAGCCAAGTGTTGGATGCCGGAACCATCATTAGAGTTCAACGGTCGTAGGAGCAATTCCGAATGGCGACCCACTCCTAGCCCGCTTAGAAGCGAGCTTGCGGAGTAGAATCGAGCCAAGTGTTGGACAACAGAACCATCATTAGAGTTTAACGTTCGTGGGAGCAATTCCGAATGGCGACCCACTCCTAGCCCGCTTAGAGGCGAGCTTGCGGAGTAGAATCGAGCCAAGTGTTGGACTCCGGAACCATCGTTAGAGTTCAACAGCTGTGGGAGCAATTCCAAATGGCGGCCCACTCCTAGCCCGCTTAGAAGCGAGCTTGCGGAGTAGAATCGAGCCAAGTGTTGGACTCCGAAACCATCGTTAGAGTTCAACGGTCGTGGAAGCAATTCCGAATGGCGACCTGCTCCTAGCCCGCTTAGAAGCGAGCTTGCGGAGTAGAATCGAGCCAAGTGTTGGACTCCGGAACCATCATTAGAGTTTAACGTTCGTGGGAGCAATTCCGAATGGCGACCCACTCCTAGCCCGCTTAGAGGCGAGCTTGCGGAGTAGAATCGAGCCAAGTGTTGGACTCCGGAACCATCGTTAGAGTTCAACAGCTGTGGGAGCAATTCCAAATGGCGGCCCACTCCTAGCCCGCTTAGAAGCGAGCTTGCGGAGTAGAATCGAGCCAAGTGTTGGACTCCGAAACCATCGTTAGAGTTCAACGGTCGTGGGAGCAATTCCGAATGGCGACCTACTCCTAGCCCGCTTAGAAGCGAGCTTGCGGAGTAGAATCGAGCCAAGTGTTGGACTCCGGAACCATCATTAGAGTTTAACGTTCGTGGGAGCAATTCCGAATGGCGACCCACTCCTAGCCCGCTTAGAGGCGAGCTTGCGGAGTAGAATCGAGCCAAGTGTTGGACTCCGGAACCATCGTTAGAGTTCAACAGCTGTGGGAGCAATTCCAAATGGCGACCCACTCCTAGCCCGCTTAGAAGCGAGCTTGCGGAGTAGAATCGAGCCAAGTGTTGGACTCCGAAACCATCGTTAGAGTTCAACGGTCGTGGGAGCAATTTCGAATGGCGACCTGCTCCTAGCCCGCTTAGAAGCGAGCTTGCAGAGTAGAATCGAGCCAAGTATTGGACTCTGGAACCATCGTTAGAGTTCAACGGTCGTGGGAGCAATTCCGAATGGCGACCTGCTCCGAGCCCGCTTAAAAGCGAGCTTGCGGAGTAGAATCGAGCCAAGTGTTGGACTCCGAATCCATCATTAGAGTTTAACGTTTGTGGGAGCAATTCCGAATGGCGACCCACTCCTAGCCGGCTTAGAGGCGAGCTTGCGGAGTAGAATCGAGCCAAGTGTTGGACTCCGGAACCATCGTTAGAGTTCAACAGTTGTAGGAGCAATTCCAAATGGCGGCCCACTCCTAGCCCGCTTAGAAGCAAGCTTGCGGAGTAGAATCGAGCCAAGTGTTGGACTCCGGAACCATCGTTATAGTTCAACGGTCGTGGGAGCAATTCCGAATGGCGACCTGCTCCTAGCCCGCTTAGAAGCGAGCTTGCGGAGTAGAATCGAGCCAAGTGTTGGACTCCGGAACCATAGTTAGAGTTCAACGGTTGTGGGAGCAATTCTGAATGGCGACCTGCTCCTAGCCCGCTTAGAAGCGAGCTTGCGGAGTAGAATCGATCCAAGTGTTGGACTCCAGAACCATCGTTAGAGTTCAACGGTCGTGGGAGCAATTCCGAATGGCGACCTACTCCTAGCCGGCTTAGAAGCGAGCTTGCGGAGTAGAATCGGGCCAAGTGTTGGACTCCGGAACCATCGTTAGAGTTTAACGTTCGTGGGAGCAATTCCGAATGGCGACCCACTCCTAGCCCGCTTAGAGGCGAGCTTGCGGAGTAGAATCGAGCCAAGTGTTGGACTTCGGAACCATCGTTAGAGTTCAACAGTTGTGGGAGCAATTCCGAATGGCGATCCACTCCTAGCCCGCTTAGAAGCGAGCTTGCAGAGTAGAATCGAGCCAAGTGTTGGATGCCGGAACCATTGTTAGAGTTCAATGGTCGTAGGAGCAATTCCGAATGGCGACCCACTCCTAGCCCGCTTAGAAGCGAGCTTGCGGAGTAGAATCGTGCCAAGTGTTGGACTCTGGAACCATCGTTAGAGTTCAACGGTCGTGGGAGCAATTCCGAATGGCGACCCACTCCTAGCCCGCTTAGAAGCGAGCTTGCGGAGTAGAATCGAGCCAAGTGTTGGACTCCGGAACCATCGTTAGAGTTCAACGGTCGTGGGAGCAATTCCGAATGGCGACCCACTCCTAGCCCGCTTAGAAGCAAGCTTGCGGAGTAGAATCGAGCCAAGTGTTGGACTCCGGAACCATCGTTAGAGTTCAACGGTCGTGGGAGCAATTCGGAATGGCGACCTGCTCCTTGCCCGCTTAGAAGCGAGCTTGCGGAGTAGAATCGAGCCAAGTGTTGGACTCCGAATCCATCATTAAAGTTTAACGTTCGTGGGAGCAATTCAGAATGGCGACCCACTCGTAGCCCGCTTAGAGGCGAGCTTGCGGAGTAGAATCGAGCCAAGTGTTGGACTCCGGAACCATCGTTAGAGTTCAACAGTTGTAGGAGCAATTCCAAATGGCGGGCCACTCCTAGCCCGCTTAGAAGCAAGCTTGCGGAGTAGAATCGAGCCAAGTGTTGGACTCCGGAACCATCGTTAGAGTTCAACAGTCGTGGGAGCAATTCCGAATGGCGACCTGCTCCTAGCCCGCTTAGAAGCGAGCTTGCGGAGTAGAATCGAGCCAAGTGTTGGACTCCGGAACCATCGTTAGAGTTCAACGGTTGTGGGAGCAATTCCGAATGGCGACCTGCTCCTAGCCCGCTTAGAAGCGAGCTTGTGGAGTAGAATCGATCCAAGTGTTGGTCTCCGGAACCATCGTTAGAGTTCAACGGTCGTGGGAGCAATTCGAATGGCGACCTACTCCTAGCCCGCTTAGAAGCGAGCTTGCGGAGTAGAATCGAGCCAAGTGTTGGACTCCGGAACCATCGTTAGTGTTTAACGTTCGTGGGAGCAATTCCGAATGGTGACCCACTCCTAGCCCGCTTAGAGGCGAGCTTGCGGAGTAGAATCGAGCCAAGTGTTGGACTCCGGAACCATCGTTAGAGTTCAACAGTTGTAGGAGCAATTCCAAATGGCGGCCCACTCCTAGCCTGCTTAGAAGCAAGCTTGCGGAGTAGAATCGAGCCAAGTGTTGGACTCCGGAACCATCGTTAGAGTTCAACAGTCGTGGGAGCAATTCCGAATGGCGACCTTCTCCTAGCCCGCTTAGAAGCGAGCTTGCGGAGTAGAATCGAGCCAAGTGTTGGACTCCGGAACCATCGTTAGAGTTCAACGGTTGTGGGAGCAATTCTGAATGGCGACCTGCTCCTAGCCCGCTTAGAAGCGAGCTTGCGGAGTAGAATCGATCCAAGTGTTGGACTCCGGAACCATCGTTAGAGTTCAACGGTCGTGGGAGCAATTCCGAATGGTGACCTTCTCCTAGCCCGCTTAGAAGCGAGCTTGCGGAGTAGAATCGAGCCAAGTGTTGGACTCCGGAACCATCGTTAGAGTTTAACGTTCGTGGGAGCAATTCCGAATGGCGACCCACTCCTAGCCCGCTTAGAGGCGAGCTTGCGGAGTAGAATCGAGCCAAGTGTTGGACTTCGGAACCATCGTTAGAGTTCAACAGTTGTGGGAGCAATTCCGAATGGTGATCCACTCCTAGCCCGCTTAGAAGCGAGCTTGCGGAGTAGAATCGAGCCAAGTGTTGGATGTCGGAACCATTGTTAGAGTTCAATGGTCGTAGGAGCAATTCCGAATGGCGGCCCACTCCTAGCCCGCTTAGAAGCGAGCTTGCGGAGTAGAATCGAGCCAAGTGTTGGACTCTGGAACCATCGTTAGAGTTCAACGGTCGTGGGAGCAATTCCGAATGGCGACCCACTCCTAGCCCGCATAAAAGCGAGCTTGCGGAGTAGAATCGAGCCAAGTGTTGGACTCCAGAACCATCGTTAGAGTTCAACGATCGTGGGAGCAATTCCGAATGGCGACCCACTCCTAGCCCGCTTAGAAGCGAGCTTGCGGAGTAGAATCGAGCCAAGTGTTGGACTCCGGAACCATCGTTAGAGTTCAACGGTCGTGGGAGCAATTCCGAATGGCGACCTGCTCCTTGCCCGCTTAGAAGCATGCTTGCAGAGTAGAATCGAGCCAAGTGTTGGACTCCGGAACCATCGTTAGAGTTCAAGGGTCGTAGGGAGCAATTACGAATGGCGACCTGCTCCTAGCCCGCTTAGAAGCGAGCTTGCGGAGTAAAATCGAGCCAAGTGTTGGACTCCGGAACCATCGTTAGAGTTCAACAGTTGTAGGAGCAATTCCAAATGGCGGCCCACTCCTAGCCCGCTTAGAAGCGAGCTTGCGGAGTAGAATCGAGCCAAGTGTTGGACTCCGGAACCATCGTTAGAGTTCAACGGTCGTGGGAGCAATTCCGAATGGCGACCTGCTCCTTGCCCGCTTAGAAGCGAGCTTGCGGAGTAGAATCGAGCCAAGTGTTGGACTCCGAATCCATCATTAAAGTTTAACGGTCGTGGGAGCAATTCCGAATGGCGACCTACTACTAGCCCGCTTAGAAGCGTGCTTGCGGAGTAGAATCGAGCCAAGTGTTGGACCCGGAAACCATCGTTAGAGTTCAACGGTCGTGGGAGCAATTCCGAATGGCGACCCACTCCTAGCCCGCTTAGAAGCGAGCTTGCGGAGTAGAATCGAGCCAAGTGTTGGACTCCGGAACCATCATTAGAGTTTAACGTTCGTGGGAGCAATTCCGAATGGCGACCCACTCTTTGCCCGCTTAGAGGCGAGCTTGCGGAGTAGAATCGAGCCAAGTGTTGGACTCCGAAACCATCGTTAGAGTTCAACGGTCGTGGGAGCAATTCCGAATGGCGACCTGTTGTGCTATCTAGATGATCTAAACGAGACACAAATAAAAAACCTCGCAAGTGTACGAATCGTTTATAGAAGCGTAGTGGCAAGCAAGGGTCGATCCCATAGAGATTATAGTACTTAACTTACTAATCAATAAAACAAAGAAAAAAATGCAAATCATAAAGTTTGTTCTAAAAGTTTAAGGAAATGAAAGGATAAAAAACCTAAATTAAATAGCTTCACAATTTGAGTCACGAATCTCTATTAAGGTAGTTGGGCGTTGATTTCCACCTGTAATCAGTAATGCTAAGTCACCTACTATTCTAATCACTCATGTTTGTTCCTCTAAGGGCATGGTATCTGCTCCATAAAGTTAATGTTTCCCTAGACCAAGAATTAGGCATGGTATCTACTCTAATTCGTTTCTTTCCTTAAGTATTTAGCATGGTATCTACTAAGTTGCACTTGAAGAAAGCATATGAACAATGGAAACGAACAAACACTTGAAGTTCTAGAAATTGGTATCAGATCTAGATCCTTCAAGTTGATTAAACCAAGAACCCCGAAAGATTCCTTTGTTACAAGCTATGAACACGAGATACGGGTCATCTCAATATGCTCATATAACAGATTCAGATTTATAATACGCAAACTTGATAAACTCAAATTCTGTATGTCAGTCGACTTGCTGTCACCTCAGTCGACTGCCCTTAGAACTCTGAACAAGTTTGATTATTATAAATCTATTCCAATTCACTCAGGTTTAATTAATAAGTCATAGAGTAGTATTCAGAAGAATATAAGCATTACATAACTACGGTTTCAATCTACCCAACTATGAAATTAGTTCCACATAATAAAACTTTTATTGATTGATAAAGTAGAATTCATGACTACAGTAAAAATAAGACTCAAAGGAAGAAAAGAAGAACACTGATTTGTATGATGTTGAACTTGAGCCCAATCAGCAGTTGACTTGTTCTCCTTTTTAATGCTTGTTGTCGATGGTCAGTTCTTGATCGGTCCAGCCTCTTCCTCTCTTAATGCCTCTTGGTTGATATTTATAGAACACGGCTAGAGAATTAGGGTTTGCACTTTTTTTTTATAGAAAGGTTCTCTTCTTTTTATTTAATTCCTCCCTTATTTGAACTGCGTTTTATTTCTTTCTCTTTTCTTCTTTCCTTCCTTTTCTGCAGAGTTCCTGATTTCTTATCTTTTAACGCATAAGACTGAGTCTACCTTCTTAATTAATGACGAGTTGTTACATGCAGACGACCTGGGGTTTGGAGGAGGATGCATCTTCATCTGTTCTTATCTTCTGACTCCGCCGAAGACAAGTCGACTGGCTTGGGAAGCAGTCGACTGTACCGAGCAGCTTCAACCTTTCTGTCCGGTCGACTGTTGGAAGAATCAGTCGACTGTTGCCCTGTAGTTTCTGTGTATCATCCTCTCAGTCTGTATTAGTCTGGAATCTGCTTCGTTTGCTGCTTTCAGGCTGTTCCCTATGGAAAAGAGAAAATAAGAGTAAAATACCACATATAAGGCATTTAAATGTCCAATTGTATTAAGATTATTGCTCCTAAAAGTGAATATTATTGAGTCCATCAAATACTCCCAAACTTAGCTTTTGCTCGTCCTCAAGCAAAAAGTAAAATTATGAACAAGGGGAAAATAATAGTAGACTCAACCCATCACACCAAGAATTCTCATTATGCAAGCATCAAAATTTCAATTAAAAGTATAATTTTAATAAACAAAATATAAACAACTGCAAATAAAGTAAAAATAAGTATACCCACTTTCTCCAGTGTAATTATTTATCCATAGCTCCAAACCCAATCATATTTGTCATGCAATTATTTTTAACTGTAGTATGTAACAACTCCATCTGTGATTATCCCTTTTCTCTACTACAAACCGAGTAGCAAACTAGAGTCTTTTTTTTTTTTTTTAGTTCTGCCTCTTCTCTAAGTTGTCACTTGCCTTTTGACGCGAGTGCAAAACATTTGTGATGAATCCACCCGGTTACTCAACAAGTCACAAACTTTAAGTGCTTTGCATACTCATATTTCAAGTTGCCATTTGACGTAAAGGTAAACATTGGTGATGAATACCCCTAGTTACTAAGCAACTCAAAATATTGGAGTAGATTGACTTTATTCAATATTTTTTTTTTATTTTTTTTATTACTCTATTTACTTAAACTCTGTTTAGGACTAGATCAAGGGGATAATCACCAGACAAAGCATCACATTTTTTTTATGTATAATAGCATGACTCATACAATTTTTTAAGGAATTATGAACTCAACGATCCTAAAGTAAATAAGTATACTTACTCTTACTTTATAAGAAATTATTTATCTGAAAAAAAATAATCAAAAGACTCCAAATGTAAACAACTACCCCCAAACTTAGATGGAACATTGTCCTCAGTGTTCGCACTAAAACTTCTAATAGGCATGTGTTACCACCCAGTTTGAAGGAAAGAAAATAAAGAAATGATTAAATAAATAAATAAATAAATAAATAGAGAGTGTAAGTACTCCCCTGAAAAATTGGGTTGCCTCCCAATAAGCTCTGTGTTTCCTGTCTTCAGCTAGACTCGATGAGTTTGTGCTATGTATTGAATGGCTCGCGGCTCACAACTCATCTTATTATAAGGTTTCCCCCTATGCCCATTCACCTTGAACGTTTGATTTTTCTCCAACGCTCCATGTGGGGGAAACCTTTGCAACAATTTATGGACCGTACCATCTTGACATCAGCTTATCAGCAATGGTCCATCTTAATGCTCCATTGTGCTCTTGCAAGACTCCCTGCAGCTTCTCTTCTTCCTGCATCCTTAAGTTAGCAACTGTCACAGGCAATGTCTGGTTTTCCCCTAAATATTCATACTTCAGGTGTTCATGTAGTGGCTTCAGCTCCACGTCTGGGGTCCTGGTAGCAGTCGACTTGCTCCATGCACCAGTCGACTGGTCTGAGGAAACACAAGTATTATTAGACACAAGATTTTCAAACACATGTGCAAACTTACCTGCATATGATTTTTCATTTCCAAGGGTAAGTATTCTCTCTGCACTCCTCCAATCATCATATTCCTGTTCAACTTGAGATAGTTTTAGAGGGTGTGTAATTGTTGCTTGTGATGGATCAACACCATGTTCCTGAAATGTTTGGTCAAAAATTTCCTGATCATCGTGTGGTGCATCAAACATTTTAAACTCAATATCGTCCTCTAGTGTTGTCACCGATTGGAGTTGTTCTTGTCCTCTAGGGTTTGGTATGGTTTGTGATGGGAGTTCTCCTGCCTTTCTTTCACTTAACTCCTTAGCAATTTGACCAATTTGAATCTCTAATTTCTGAATGGCCTGCCCTTGTTGGTTGCTTGATTCATGTTGCTGTTGGAGCAATTGAAGAACGGTGGATTCGAAATCCAACTTCTTCTGTTCTTGTACTGGCCGATCTAACCCATTCTCAATGTGGAATTGCTGTGCATGCCCTTGTGCCATTTGAGTGCCTTGATTATTTTGATTATTGTTCCATGCGAAATTTTGATGGTTTTGCCACCCTGGGTTGTATGTGTTTGAAAAAGGGTTGTTCTGTGGCGGGTACACTGCGTGCTCCTGATCTGTGAAAGAAGACATAGAACATGTATTAGTTGTATGATTAGAATGAGAACAAATTGAACAAATCTCTTTTGGTTGGTTTTTTATGCCACCCAACGTTGAAATTGCATTAACAAGCGTATCAATCTTTTTGTTCATAATTTCCATTTCTAATTGCATGCTATTATTATTAGAAATTTCGTAAACTCCCTGTTTTTTCGAAAGGCCCCTCCTTGTTGAGAATTGTTGTGAGTTCTCGCTGAGTTCTTCAAATAGCTCGATGGCCTCCTCACCACTCTTTCTCATCAAAATTCCATTGCAAGCTGAATCTACAATTGCTTTGTTAGTGTCATTTAAACCCTCATAAAATGCTTGTACCTAATCATCCTTAGGTATGTTATGCGTAGGACACTTGAGAAGCTTGTTCTTGAAGTCCTTCCATGCTTCGAAGAATAAATCTCCATCTTTTTGTTGGAAGAGTAGAATTTCCCTTTTTAGTTGTTTGGTCTTCTGAGCTGGAAAGAATTCTTTCAAGAACTTTGTTGCCAATTGCTCCCATGATTGAATTGATCCTGGTTCCAAAGAATTATACCACAATTTAGCATTAAGTTTTAATGAAAATGGAAACAAGATTAACCTGATTTGTTCGGGGGTAAGCCCTTGGACGCTTTGTGTTCTGCAAAGATCAAAGAAATCTTGCAAATGTAGATGCAGATCCTCGTCTAGTCTGCCACTGAAGTGGGGAACCATGCTGAGTAATTGAGGTGATAGGTGCATATTCCCTGTGACTTTAGGTTGAAAAGCTATGCAAGACGGTTGCTCAATATTTTTTGGAATGAATTTGCCTTGCATTGGTACTCGATTTGGTGCTTTCTTCCCCATTGTTGCTTTTGGAAAAATTCGCTATACAGTCGACTGGTCCTTGGAGACAGTCGACTGGTCTGAATCTACAGAATGTAATCTAAAAGAAAATATAAGAAAAGAAGAAAAATAAAATAAAATAAAAAGAAAAAGATTTGTATTGACTTTGCAAGTTAAGATACTAAACAATCCCCGGCAACGGCGCCAAAAACTTGTTGTGCTATCTAGATGATCTAAACTAGACACAAATTAAAAACCTCGCAAGTGTACGAATCGTTTATAGAAGCATAGTGGCAAGCAAGGGTCGATCCCACAGAGATTGTAGTACTTAACTTACTAATCAATAAAACAAAGAAAAAAAATGCAAATCATAAAGTTTGTTCTAAAAGTTTAAGAAAATGAAAGGATAAAAAACCTAAATTAAATAGCTTCACAATTTGAGTCACGAATCTCTATTAAGGTAGTTGGGCGTTGATTTCCACCTGTAATCAGTAATGCTAAGTCACCTACTATTCTAATCACTCATGTTTGTTCCTCTAAGGGCATGGTATCTACTCCTTAAAGTTAATGTTTCCTTAGACCAAGAATTAGGCATCGTATCTACTCTAATTCGTTTCTTTCCTTAAGTATTTAGCATGGTATCTACTAAGTTGCACTTGAAGAAAGCATATGAACAATGGAAACGAACAAACACTTGAAGTTCTAGAAATTGGTATCAGATCTAGATCCTTCAAGTTGATTAGACCAAGAACCCCGAAAGATTCCTTTGTTACAAGCTATGAACACGAGATACGGGTCGTCTCAATATGCTCATATAACAGATTGAGATTTATAATACGCAAACTTGATAAACTCAGATTCTGTATGTCAGTCGACTTGCTGTCACCTCAGTCAACTGCAATTAGAACTCTGAACAAGTTTGATTATTATAAATCTATTCCAATTCACTCAGGTTTAATCAATAAGTAATAGATTAGTATTCAGAAGAATATAAGCATTACATAACTACGGTTTCAATCTACCCAACTATGAAATTAGTTCCACATAATAAAACTTTTATTGATTGATAAAGTAGAATTCATGACTACAGTAAAAATAAGACTCAAAGGAAGAAAAGAAGAACACTGATTTGTATGATGTTGAACTTGAGCCCAATCAGCAGTCGACTTGTTCTCCTTTTTTATGCTTGTTGTCGATGGTCAGTTCTTGATCGGTCCAGCCTCTTCCTCTCTTAATGCCTCTTGGTTGATATTTATAGAACACGGTTAGAGAATTAGGGTTTGCACTTTTTTTTTATAGAAAGGTTCTCTTCTTTTTATTTAATTCCTCCCTTATTTGAACTGCATTTTATTTCTTTCTCTTTTCTTCTTTCCTTCCTTTTCTGCAGAGTTCCTGATTTCTTATCTTTTAACGCATAAGACTGAGTCTACCTTCTTAATTAATGACGAGTTGTTACATGCAGACGACCTGAGTTTGGATGAGGATGCATCTTCATCTGTTCTTATCTTCTGACTCCGCCGAAGACCAGTCGACTGGCTTGGGAAGCAGTCGACTGTGCCGAGCAGCTTCGACCTTTCTGTCCGGTCGACTGTTGGAAGAATCAGTCGACTGTTGCCCTGTAGTTTCTGTGTATCATCCTCTCAGTCTGTATTAGTCTGGAATCTGCTTCGTTTGCTGCTTTCAGGCTGTTCCCTATGGAAAAGAGAAAATAAGAGTAAAATACCACATATAAGGCATTTAAATGTCCAATTGCATTAAGATTATTGCTCCTAAAAGTGAATATTATTGAGTCCATCACGACCCACTCCTAGCCCGCTTAGAAGCGAGCTTGCGGAGTAGAATCGAGCCAAGTGTTGGACTCCGGAACCATCGTTAGAGTTTACCGTTCGTGGGAGCAATTCCGAATGGCGACCCACTCCTAGCCCGCTTAGAGGCGAGCTTGCGGAGTAGAATCGAGCCATGTGTTGGACTCCGGAACCATCGTTAAAGTTCAACGGTCGTGGGAGTAATTCCGAATGGCGACCCACTCTTAGCCCGCTTAGAAGCGAGCTTGCAGAGTAGAATCGAGCCAAGTGTTGGACTCCGGAACCATCGTTAGAGTTTAACGTTCGTGGGAGCAATTCCGAATGGCGACCCACTCCTAGCCCGCTTAGAGGCGAGCTTGCGGAGTAGAATCGAGCCAAGTGTTGGACTTCGAAACCATTGTTAGCGTTCAACGTTTGTGGGAGCAATTTCGAATGGCGACCCACTCCTAGCCCGCTTAGAAGCAAGCTTGCGGAGTAGAATCGAGCCAAGTGTTGGACCCCGGAACCATCGTTAGAGTTCAACGGTCGTGGGAGCAATTTCGAATGGCGACCCACTCCTAGCTCGCTTAGAAGCGAGCTTGCGGAGTAGAATCGAGCCAAGTGTTGGACTCCGGAACCATCGTTAGAGTTCAACGGTCGTGGGACCAATTCCGAATGGCGACCCACTCCTAGCCCGCTTAGAAGCGAGCTTGCGAAGTAGAATCGAGCCAAGTGTTGGACTCCGGAACCATCGTTAGAGTTCAACGGTCGTGGGAGCAATTCCAAATGGCGACCCACTCCTAGCCCGCTTAGAAGCGAGCTTGCGGAGTAGAATCGAGCCAAGTGTTGGACTCCGGAACCATCGTTAGAGTTCAACGGTCGTGGAAGCAATTTCGAATGGCGACCCACTCCTAGCCCGCTTAGAAGCGAGCTTGCAGAGTAGAATCGAGCCAAGTGTTGGACTCCGGAACCATCGTTAGAGTGAAGAGTAAAGGCAAAGAGATGTAAGTAGTAAAATACGAAAAAACTCTTTATTCATGACTAATGGCCGGCTGCTTCCAAAGTTGCAAGCCGTTATTACAAGAGTGAAATAAAAGAAAAAACATTACAAGTAATAAGAGAGGAACGGTTCGACATCTCGAAATACTTAGAGAGGCGTTGGTGCTCTCTCTTGGTATTTTAAGAGATGGTCGGCATTCCAAGTCCTGGGGATCTCCCTGCCTTCAAGATCTTCTAGTCTGTATGTGCCGGGATGGACCACTTTGGCGATCCTGTAAGGTCCCTCCCAATTTGGGGCCAATTTGCTCTTCTGACCTGGGAATGAGATGGCCAACTTTCGGAGGACCAGGTCCCCTTCTTTGAGATCCGTGGGGCGGACTTTCTTGTTGTATGCCAACTCGATCCTTCTTCGGTGGCTTTGTTTACAAATGGCATCTCTTTCTCAGATTTCGTCTATCAAGTCAAGACTGGCTCGGAGGTCTTTGGCATTTTGCTCTTCTTCATAAGCTAATAGACGAGGAGAGGGTATTTTGACTTCTAGGGGGATGATGGCCTCGGACCCATAGGTGAGATTAAATGGGCACTCTCCTGTGGGGGTCCGTTTTGTGGTGCGGTAGTTCCACAGTACGTTGGGAAGCTGATCGACCCATAAGCCTTTGGAACACTTATCTAACCTCTTCTTAATGCCGGAGAGGATCTGTCGGTTAGCATTTTTGGCTTGTCTATTTGACTGGGGATGAGAAACGGAGGAGAACCGGTGCTGGATGGCAAGGTCCTCGCATAGAGCTCGGAAGGCAGGCCCGGTGAACTGTGTTCCGTTGTCTGTTATCAGGACCCTAGGGACGCCGAATCGGCAGATCACGCTCTTCCAGAAGAACTGAACAACCTTGTTCTCGATGATCGTGGCCAAGGGCTCGGCCTCTATCCATTTCGAGAAGTAGTCGATCGCCACGACTAAGAATTTGAACTGTCCGGGAGCTGGTGAGAATGGCCCTAGTAAATTCATCCCCCACATTGCAAAGGGGATCGAACTTGATAGGGAAGTGAGTGGAGCTTGTGGTAGGCGTCGGATGTCGGTGTACTTCTGACAGGAGCTGCATTGCCGAACGTGTCGCTCTGCGTCTCGTAAGAGAGTGGGCCAGAAATATCCGTAGTTCAATACTTTGCGGGCTAAGGATCTGGATCCTAAATGTGCCACGCCAATGCCCTCGTAAAGCTCTTGTAGGGCATAGTCTGCCTGTTCGGGGGAGAGGCATCTCAGGTAGGGTCGGCCGTCTACCTGTGTGAAGGAGCATTTATATAAGATACCTCCGATCAGTGTGTAACTCTCAGCTCGAGTTCTCACTCTTCGAGCTTCCTTGGGATCCTCGGGGAGGAGTCCGTCCCTTAAGAATTCGACAAGGGATTTCATCCAATTGTCTTCGAGCAGGACAGGCAACGTCTCTATAGAGTCGAGAGTTTCATCCTCTATGCTTGGCTTCAGAAGGAATCTATCAAAACGGTCTGCTCGAGACCTTGAAGGGAGGAAGAGGCTAGTTTGGAGAGGGCGTCGGCCTGAGCATTTTCTTCTCGGGGGATTCTTTGGATGAGGGCTTCTTCAAACAGTGCCATGAGGCTCTTGACTTTGGCTAAGTATTTAACCATCTTGTCATCCCGTGCTTCATACTCGCCAAGGACCTGATTGACGACTAGCTGAGAGTCGCTAAAGATCTGGAGGCATTGGACCCCTACATTTCGAGCCATTCCAAGGCCGGCTATGAGCGCCTCGTATTCTGCCTCGTTGTTTGAGGCCTTGAAGTTGATATGGAGGGAGTATTGGAGGATGAAGTCATCTGGGCCCGCCAGAATGACCCCTATCCCGCTTCCTTCATTGCAGGAGGATCCGTCCACATAAACCGACCAGACGGGTGGTCCCTTCATTGTTTGGCTGGACTCCGGGATGGTACTCTCAACTATGAATTCTGCTAAGGCCTGAGCCTTGATCACAGTCCGAGGCTGATAAGTTATATCGTACTGGCTCAGCTCGACAGACCACTTCATAAGGTGGCCCGAGGTCTCGGGCTTGTGGAGGACCTGCTTTAGCGGTTGGTCGGTAAGGATGACCACCGAATGGGACTGAAAGTACGGGCGAAGCTTTCTCGCGGCCATCACCAGGGCATAGGCCATCTTTTCTATCTTCGGGTAGCGGAGCTCGGCATCCCGAAGTACTTTGCTCACATAGTATATGGGCTTTTGAGCTCGGTCTTCTTCCCTTACTAAGACAGCACTGAGGGTCTGCTCGGAGGCTGCCAGGTAGAGGTAGAGGGGTTCGCCGGGAATTGGTTTGCTGAGGAGGGGAGGATTGACGAGGTAAGCCTTGAGCTGGTCGAAGGACTCCTATTATTGTTGTCCCCATTCAAAACCTTTAGCCCCCCTGAGGGCCTTGAAGAAGGGGAGGCATTTCTCCCCAGACTTCGAGAGAAAGCGCCCAATGGCGGCTAAGCAGCCTGTTAACCACTGAACTTCCTTAACATTTTTGGGAGGGGCCATGTCTAATATGGCCTTGATTTTCTCAGGGTTTGCTTCAATTCCTCGTTGGCTAACCATGAAGCCGAGGAACTTCCCTGAAGAGACTCCGAATGCACACTTGTTCGAATTGAGTCTCATGCTGTGCTTTCTCAGAACGTCAAACGCTTCTTGGAGGTCGGTCACATGATCGGCACCTCGGATGCTCTTTACAAGCATGTCGTCAACATATACCTCCATGTTTCGGCCGATTTGAGCTTGGAAAACCTTGTTGACGAGGCGTTGGTATGTTGCTCCTGCATTCTTCAGACCGAATGGCATAACCCTGTAGCAATAGAGGCCTTAATCGGTCACGAATGGTGTCTTCGGGATATCCGGAGGGAACATCTGGATCTGGTTGTAGCCTGAGAAGGCATCCATGAAGCTGAGGAGTTCATGTCCCGAGGTGGCATCAATCAAAGTGTCAATACTCGGAAGAGGGAAGGGATCCTTGGGGCAGGCCTTGTTGAGATCGGTAAAATCAATACAAATCCTCCAAGTCCCATTGGACTTCTTCACCATTACTACATTCGACAACCACTCGGGATAGTTCACCTCTTGAATGAACCGGGCCTTCAAGAGCTTGTCCACCTTCTCTTTTATAGCTAACTGGCGCTCAGGGGCGAACTTGTGCCTCTTCTGCTAAACCGGTTTGGACCCCGGCACAAGGCTACGGTGGTGGACCAAGAGCTCTTCGGAAATTCTGGCATATCTGCAGCTGACCAAGCGAAGAGGTCTCGGTTCCTTCGGATACACTGTACAATGTCCGAGCATAGGGCGGACGGGAGGGTCTTGCTAACAAAAAACTTTCGGGTTGGATCCTGCTCAGAGAAGAGCACTTTCTCTAATTCGTCCACCGGCTCGGACGTTGGTCGGGCAGCATCTTGGGGGATTTCCAGTGTTTCTAAAGAGAGGACTGGACCGAGGGTAGAGGTCATGTAGCACTTGCGGGCTGTTTCCTGATTGCCTTTTACCTCTCCTACTCCAGCCCGAGTTGGAAACTTCATTTTGAGGTGGTAGGTAGAAGGGACGGCTTCAAGGGCGGCTAGGCCGGGCTGACCCAGAATGACATTGTAGGCTGCGGAGACATCTACGACCATGAAGTCCATCGACTCCGTTCGGGTGGTAGGAGTTTTGCCAGCAGGTTACGTCGAGGGTGATTACCTCTTTAATAGTCACTGGCACTCCCGTGAACCCATGGAGCGTGTAGCCGGCGGGCTTGAGTCTGTCTCGGGAGAGCTTTAGGCCTTTAAAAGCGGAGAGGAAGAGGATGTTAACGGAGCTGCCATTTTCCACTAGGATCATCTCCACTTTGAAGTTCGCCATGTGGAGGCTGATGACGAGTGCGTCACAATGAGGGGTGCGGACGCCTTTGAGATCTTCGTCTGAGAACGTGACGAGCACTCCGAGGCCTTTGGGAGAAGGGGTGGCACGGACCGAATTGACTTATCTTATAAATGCCTTTCGAGAGGAGTTGGAGGAGCCCCCCATTGGGCCCCCATGGATGAGGTGTAGGACACGCTCCTCTTCGAAGTCGGGGGTTTCATCGCGTTCCGGACGCTTATTAGCCTCCCGAGGCGGGGAAGGAAGTTCGGTTTGGTCCTTTCTTACGAATCTGGTCAGCTGCCCCCTCTTGATAAGGGCTTCTATCTCATTCTTCAGGGCCCGACAATCATTGGTGTCGTGCCCATGGTCCCGGTGATAACGGTACCACTTCTCTTTATCTCTTTTCTTGGCAGGAATATTCATCCTCGGAGCAGGAGGTATGATCCCTTCCTTTTCGACTTCCATCAGAATGGTAGAGACATTAGTGGTGAGGGGAGTAAACTTGTCGAATCTGGGGGGAGGTTGGCGCTGGCCAGAATTATACTTCTGGAGCTTCTTGGCTCCTTCCTTTTCTGTTCCCTTCCTCTTAAACCCGGAGGAAGACCCCTCCAAGTTGGGGCAGTGCTCGGCTTCTTCGGCCCTAATATACTTTTCGCTTCGGAGGAGGAGGTCGGAAAAGTTCTGTGGGGGTTTCTTGGCGAGGGAGGAGCGGAGGTTGGAATTGAGGACATTAGATTGAAATGCTGCTGCAGCGACCGACTGGTCGAGGGATGCTATGGACCGGGCTTCAGCTGTGAACCTCTTCACATAGTCTCTCAACTTCTCACCCTTCTTCTGGTGGAGGTACAGTAGCGAGATGCTGGTCTTCTCAGTTCTACGGCTACTTACAAAATGGGTGACGAAGAGGGTCTCGAATTGCTTGAAGGAGAATATTGAGGACGGGGCAAGGCGAGAGTACCATTCTCGAGCTGGACCCTTGAGAGTTGCGGGGAAGATTTTACAGAGTAGAGCATCGGAAGCTTGATGGATGAGCATTAGGGTCTTGAAGCTCTCGATATGATCAACGAGGGTCAGTCTCCCTAGAATAGGTCTCAAATTGAGGGGGTTTGAAGCTGATTGGCACAGGTGCATCCATTATGGTTCGGGAGAAAGGAGGTCTGCTAGGACGAAGGGTCCTTCCTCTAAGTTCCTCTTCTCGGTCTAACTGACCCAAGCGCCTCTCCATTTCATGGAGACGGAAGTACACAGCGTCGTCCCTTCGACGATAATCAGCTGAGCCTCTAGACTCGTCTTCGTACGAGGGAGAGCAGGGGGCTACGACGATGGTAGCTCCTGGAGCGGTGAGGACTTTGCTCATGCCGGGAGTTGCTGGGAGTTGGAGGAGGAGATGGGGACCGTCGGCGAGGACTTCGGACCGGAGGAGGAGAGGGGATCTTGGGTGCATTGGTGTTGGGACAGACATTAAGAGCTTGTAGGACGATCGCTTGGAACTGCTGGAACTCGGCGCGGGTAATGGGTGCCTCATTGTTCCTAGGCTGTTGCCGACCTGCAGGGGAGTGTGTCCTTCTTCGGTAATGCTCGGGGGACTCTCTCCGCCCCCTTCGGATAGGGGACCTTCTGGATTCTCGGCGGCAAGGAGACCGCTCATCCGGACGGTGTTGGCGGGAGGTTCCCTCTCGGGCCCGCTTTTCATCCAGATGGCGGCGAAGATCCTCATCCTTCTGCCGATTGAGGGCGGTGTTGCGGAGACCGGAAGCTCGGGGATGATGGGAGGCCATAGAGTCCGAAAAGGCATTGTGGATGGAGACGTGGTCCTGGTGAAGAGGTTGTTTCTGAGGGTTAGGACCCTTAGGAGGTGGCTGATTCGGAGGAGGAGGAGGAAGGTCCTGTTGGAGCGGATCTTCCGCTGGAGGAGGGAGTTGCCCCTGCTGTTGGGTAGGCTGGATGGGAATTTCTTGCTGCTGATCGGGGTTGGGTCCTCGGTTGGACCCTCTGGATCTGACTTTCCTAGGAGGCGTGGCTGGAGAAGATCTGTCCAACGGGAAGAGGGGAGGTTCCTATTCATTAGTTTCCCACAGACGGCGCCAATCTGTTGCCACTGAATCTGGTGTGGGGGCAAACAGATAGTTTTTGTGGGTTCTTGGGAAACTTTGAATAACAAACCTAGTACCTGTTCCGCTGGAGTTTGACCGTTGCTCCCACCGTTCACCTGCAAGAAGTGCGAGACACCGGGGTTATTCCTGGCGACGCACCCTCCGACGCTCAAGTCAGTAATCAGAAGTGATTATGAATGAACGCAAAAACTGGCAAAAGATTGATTACCTCTTAATGGAGATGGATGGGGGATATTTATAGGCGCCGCTGGGATTAGATTAGGAATGTAATCCCCCTGTGGTTAGATAAAGAATGTAATCCCTAATCCCCAGTGAAGGGATAACTATGAATCAGGGCCGTTGATTAGGATTGAATCAGAAACCCTAATTCTATCCCTTCTGGATCGGGTTTGCTGTGGGTTGAAACCCGCACCCAGTTGAGGTGGACCCGTTTGTGGGTAAGTGGGTCTTCGGGGAAGATAACCAGTACCCGCTTCAGACCCGTCGGTGGGTGAAATTACCGTTTTACCCCTGAGCTTCAAGATTCATCCCCCATCTGGACGGTTCCGATTTAACCCCATTTTTAGCCATATCACCAACAAAAAATAGAGTAGTCAAGTAAAATCAGAAAATAACAAGACACGACAGTTTTGTGAATCCGAAATCACAAACATTGCAGTACGAAAAATGCAATACCTCGCAAACCATAAATCGAAATCCAAATCTGCCAAAGTGTAATAAAATAGATTCAGTAGGCTAACTTTCATACTTATAACATTTTAGAAATAACAAGTAGTAATAGGTCAAAAATCAGGTTCTTTACCGAACAGTAGTAAAATTCTGTATGTAAAATCTTTATTTGCAAGCATGAAAAGGTTTGTAAAACACCTCAAATAAATCCACCAAAGATCTGGGTACACCTCAATCAAGTCTAGAAATACTGAGCAAAATTTCAGATCAAAATAATAATCTTAACACCAGAATAAGAAATAGATTACTCTTCTGGATTCATAGAAAATGCAGTCTAGAAATCTTTTGACACTACTGTAGTAAAATAGGCATAACTCACAAACCATAAATCGAAACTGAGATCCGTCAAAAGGGTTGAGGAATAGACAGAATTATCTACAGTTCATGTTCACAAAATATTTTCAAATACTGACCTTAATAGGGTCTAAAATACTGAACAACATCAGGAAAACAGAAAAATACAGATTTGCTCTTCATACAAAACTTAACATAGATCACACGAAATTCATCCAAATCAACCCAAACATGAAATATAGTGTACTAGATGTCCAAACAACATGGTATAGAGTATTTTACAAGTATTCGACAAGTATATCACGAATAACACATCAAGCACAGATATCACAAAATAGCATTAACATATACATCAAAAGTGGTCAACCCTAGGTTAATTCATGTCATGTATGTTGTGATGCAACTATGGTCAAATCAACAATATCAACAAGGGGGTTTGACACACAAATTGTCCTTAGAACCTAACTACACTACAGGCAGTATTTAGTACTTGTATTTGCAAAGGAATTTAATACAAGTTACTTGTCTGAAAGACGACGACGAAAACGGCACAAAAGCAAGAATAACGGGAAGGATTCCCGGGGTGACGAATAGTGAAACCCAATGAACACAACCACGAACCAATACACCAACGGCCAAGTGCACGTGAGATGCACGAGCACACAACAAGAGCAAACGGCGAGAACACGGCACGACAGCGGCTCAGCAATATCCTGTTCGCTGTTACTGCCGCTGCTGCTGTTGAACGTCAGGGGGATGGAGTGACGGCCAGGGTGCACCGGGATGACAGCTGGCTGCTGTGGGGGGAACACAACACCCAGTGCTGTGTTGCTGCTGCTACGAGATGAAGAGACGCGGTTGTCGCTGAGGTCGGGAGCACGAGGAGACGATGAGGTGGAGGCCAAGGTTGAGAGGTCAGGGCCGAAGGAGGGGCGGCTAAGGCAGGGAAGCATAGGGGACAGGGATGAAGAGGCAAGGAGGTCGCGGAATGGGTTGCATGATGATCGGGAGGAGATAAGAGAGAGGGGTGTAGGGAATGAGAAGGCGGCTGATGGGTCGCAATGTGGGGCTGAATGGGAGGTGGAGATGAGAAGGATGAAGAAGGTGGAAGGTGAAGCTGCTAGGGTTAATGAGTAGGGGATATGAACAGGTGAATATATATATGGGTATAGGATATTAGGGTTAAGGAGGGGACGGCTGGTATATTGGGTTTCAGGTAGGGTTAAACGGGTGCAGGTGGTTATTGGGTATGGTTTAAATGGGTTTTAGGAGTTGTTTAGAATTAAATGGGTATTTGGGGTTAAATAAATCCAATAAGGAAAATATGAAAAATATATATAAATAAATAAAGAAATAGGATTTTTAATATAAAATCAAAAGGTAATATAATAAAATAATAATACTGATAGTAGTAAAGAAAACAATAATAATAATAATAATAAGAAAATGATAAAAATAATAATAGTACTAATAATAACAGTAGTAGTAATAATAATAGAAATCAAAGTAATAATAACAAAAATAAGATTTGTATTATAAAATTCATAGAAAATAGTTACAATAAAATTATTGATTGAAAATAAATTTTAATAGAAAATCCAAGAATACATTTTAAGAAAGGGAATTTAAGAACGGAAAAATAATTTTAAAAAATCAAAAATCCGAAAATATACAAAAAAAATATGTTTTTGGGAAAACAAGGGTTACAGTGGTGGTTATCGAGTGGTGGTCTGCAGTGGGTTGCTGTGTGCAGTGTTCGCCGGGGTGCAGGTGTGGTGCACGTGCTAGCTGGCATTGGTGGTCGAGGCGCAATGAGGAGGGAGAGGACAAGGTGGAGCTTCGAGTTCAGCAAACAGTGGAGATGGGTTCAGTGCAGTCGAGATGGTGGAGATGTAGTTGGTGGCTGCAGCGAGTAGCGAGGTGGCAGGTGGTGCTCGGCGCTGATGACAGTGCATGATTAGATCACCTTCACAAAAAATATGAAATAGTATGTTATTGTCAAACTCAAATCAACAACTACAACAAAGCATTTTTCCCAACTAGTTGGGGTTGGCTACATGAATCCTTGTTTTCAATCTGCTCGGTTTAGCAAAATATGTTCTGTAAGCCCGCAATCTATCATATCTTTTGTCACCATTTCCACCCAAGTAAGATTTGGTCTTTCCCCACTCCTAACTCTACCCTCAATACTTATTAAATCACTCTTTTTAATGTGGTACTACTAGGTCTACATGTGACATGTCCAAATCATCTGAGGCGATATTCTCTCTTAATTTATCTTGGTTATGAGCTACCTTTATGTTATCTTGTATATGCTCATTTCTAAGTATACCCATCCTGATTTTACCACACATCCATCTAGCATCATCATATCTGTTACACTCATTTTTTAGAATGTTGTTTCTTTGTTGCCCAATATTATGCTCCATGCATCATTACTGGTCTAACAGTTGTTCTATAAATTTTTCCCTCCAACTTCATAGGTATACATTTGTCACACAAAACACCACTAGCGATTCTCAACATAAGTCACCCTACTTGGATCCTATGATAACATCTTCACAAATCTCCCCATCTTTTTGTATAATTGAGCCTAAATATCAGAAACGATCTCTCTTAGGTATCTCTTGACTATCTAGCTTCACTACTTCCTCACTAATGTTCTGAATATCACTACTCCATATACTCGGTTTTAGTTCCGCTTATTCTAAAGCGTCTAGCTTTCAAAGTTTATCTCAACAATTATTTAGCATTGATTCATGCTCTAGTATCGTCCACTAAGATAACGTCCTCGAGCACTATGATGCATGACCGCTTATAAAGACTAAAAATATTGCATCTGATGAATTCACAATGTGCACTTTCTATATTCAGAAATTAAAAAAATATTCCCAAGCTACAGGGATACAGGAAAGAAGAGAAAAAAAAATGCAATATATATATGTGCGTATATTGCAATGTATGATGTATCGAAATGGAAAGAAGAGGATGGCAGATTTACAATGTTGTGAGCTACATATATATCTAACCTTATATATAAAAGATTAGTTCAGTGTTTCAGCGTGTATTTTTATCTGGTACACCAAAGCACCTCATCTTGTATTCCTCGTGTCAATTTATCCATAACCAAATCAAAGAGGTAGTGGCTTAAGACCGAACGTTGGTGTAACATATTGTAATAGGAAAATCACTGGTCTCTCTTATGTCTGTTCTAATTGTCATTGCCCCTTCATACATATCCTTAATTACTTCAATATACCGAATAGTTACTCTTTTATTATTTAATGTCCATCATACTGTCTCAAGGAATTTTATCATATACTTTTTCTTGATCTATAAACACCATATGTAGATCTTTCTTATTCTCCATATATTTTTCCATAAGTCTCCTCAGTATATAAATTGCTTCTATTGCATTATTAATCTCCCAGATATAAATCTAAACTGATTCTAAGACACTGTAGTTTCTAGTCTCAGTATATATTCGATCACTTTCTCCAAAAGTTTCATCGTATGGATCATTAATTTAATCCCTCGGTAGTGGGAACACCTTTATTTTTATATATAGGTACTGAAATACTCTTCCTCCATTCATCTGATATCTTATTGGTCTTCAAAATCCCACTAAATAATCTTGTTAGCTAATCCACTCCTACATCGGCAAGACACTTCCAAACTTCAATGGGTATACCATTCGGTCTAAAAGATTTTTCTATTTTCATCATTCCTAGAGCATTTCGAACCTCTGAGGTCCTAATTCTACGGAAATACATATGCTCTCGACTCTCCCGTGATTCCTTTATATTTAAGTTGCCCAGAACATTTTATTTAATAACTTCTCAAAGTAAGTTCGACATCTTTCATTAATTTCCTTATCGTTTACTAAGACTCTTGAATCCTCGCTCTTAATACACTTAATTGTATCCAAATCTTTTTTTTTCTAATCTCTTTATTTAGCAAGCTTATAGGTGCAATTTTCTCTTTCTTTCGTTCCTAATTTTGTATATAAATCATCATAAGGTTTTCCTTTTATATCTCTTACCGCTTTCTTAATTTCTTTTCTAACGGTCATATATATCTCTAAATCATCTTCATTTCTACTCGTTTGCCATATTTTGAAGGTTGATATTTTTTTCTCATAATATTTTGGACTTCTTCTTGTTACCACCATATTTCTTTAGTTTGCAACTCTCTACTTTATATTCTCCAAATATCTCCTTTGAGATTTATCTTATGCACGTAGTTATTTTAGTCCACATCATATTTATCTCCCCTTCCCAATTTCATGTCTCTCCTTTAAGGGCTTTATCTCTAAAAACCTATAGTTTCTCTTCTTTAAGTTCTATCACCTAATTCTTGGGTTCCTAGTCTCCTTTCTCGTCCATATGTGTTCCCAAACCTAACATCCAACATCATTAATCTACATTGTGATGTTAAACACTCTATTGGTATAACTTCACTGTCTTTATATGTCAAACAATCTACCTTTCAAGTAATGAAAAAATCAATTTGGCTCATATTTGCCCCACTTTTAAAGGTTATCAAGTGTTCATCATCTTCCTAAAATAAGTAATTACTAGTATAATATCAGACACAAATCAATAAATTAATTCTTGTTTCATTATTTCTCATAAATGAAATAAATTAATTAAGTGTGTGTGTATTTTATTATATGTACCTAAGAAACAAGTCGATTGAGATTAGTGTAAGTAATCCCCTTGATATCAAGAGACCTTCAACAAATACCATAGATGGCTTTATTATCCAAAGAACAGAAAACATATGTGGGTTGTAGAAGAGAATGCGTTGAAAGAACACAGTTATAATTAGGGATGGCAACCGGGCTGGGTTGACCCGCGACCCGCTCACCAAACCCGGCCCGTTAAAAGACAGTTCGGGTCCGGGTCGAACCCGCGAGTCTAAGCGGATCGACCCGGGTCGTAAAAAAACGGAATTCAACCCGTCCAACCCGGCCCGTGAACCCGGTGAACAGTGCCAAACCTGCTCGCCAACCCGCAGATCGACCCGCGGGTTTCGAACCGTTAAACTCGTACGTGTCAAACGTTCGACTCGCGGTTCCAACGGCCGAATTCACAGCCTAACGGCTGTTATAGCCCTTTTTTTTGTTTTTTTTTTGTTTTTTATGTTTTTTGTTTTTTTTCCTATAAATACCCCTTAAATCCAAACTAAAAATTTCACACCTTACTCTCTTACTCTCTCTCTACTACTACTACTCAATTCAATCTCAATTCATTCCAAATTTTGTGAACAAAGAAGCTAGCAACATACAAACAATCAAACGATAAATTCCAATCGTATCAAATTCAATATTTAACTACATCTTCAAGTCTTCAACTCCTCTAAGGCTCCAACAAAGAAGCTCTCTTTCTATCTATATATGAGTCTGGACTTCTACTTCTACTTCTACTTTTATTTTCACTCTCATTTTATATACGATTGTCCGCGAAGTACGATATCAAAATTTCACAACCCCCTTATTGTATTGATATTTTTTGTAATTATAATTTTTTTTATCATATTTGTTTGTTGATTTTTTTATCTTCTCTCTCACAACCCTCTCATTGTTTTCTAGATTTTTTTAAAAACTTATCTTGCCTAGATTGTATTTAATTTTTTTACATACACTACTATATCAACATGTCTAGATCACGAGGTAGCGGCCGCAGCCAAAGTGGACCAGATTCCACCGGCACTTCTCGTAGGCCTCCAATTGTACCACAAAATGAGCCCGCCGAAGAGTACCCTCTGACCCAACACATTGGTACACACGATGAGTTTGTAGGAGATATAGACATAGAAGAAGAATAACAAACACAAGTAACCGAAACAACACAACAGGGTAGTGGTAAGAAAACTAGAGGGGAAACTAGTGATTGACACAAATTTTATGATTATATTTCGGACGAAGAAAATCCGAGTGTAGACATAAAAGTTTGTAAAACATGTTCGAAGCCATACCAATGGAAGAGGAATGAGGGGACGGGTACAATAAGACGACACATCTAAAATGTACATAAAAGACTTCTTGTAGACCTACCCAGCCAACAAAAAATACACCCTAGGACCGGTGTAGTTGATAGCCATTCTTATGATCCTGGAAAATGACCTGACTAGTAATCAAGGAAGAGTTACCATTTTTCTATTCCGAGAGTAGGGACTTAGAAAGTTTTAATCAAACTGCATTAAACCCCCATTTTAAAAGAATTCTTATGAATACTTGCAAATCTGATTGTTTTAAAATGTACAATGAAATGAGAGAACTTTTGATTGCCATATTATGGAGTTTAACTTGTAGAGTTTCTTTAAATTCCGATTTTTGGACTGGTTGCAACAATATTCCAATGATGGGAATAACTTGTCATTTGATCGACAGTGATTGGATTATTAAAAAAAGGATCGTATCACTTACCGCGTTGCCCTATCCCCAAAGTGATATTGAAATTGCAAATCGTATTTTAGAAATTTGTGATGTTTTTCATATTCATGATAAAATTATGTGTATAAGTTTTGATAATGCATCTAACAACAATGCATCAATTAGTATATTAAAAACTGCATTAAACCCTCCATCTTACAATATTTTTTATGTTAGATGTGCATGCCGTATTTTAAATTTATGTGTTAAAGATGCATTAAAAATAGCCAAACCATATATAGTTAACATTAGAAATTGTGTACATTTTATTGCATTAAGTGACACCATATTCCAAGAATGGAAAGCTTGATGTAAGCTTTAAAATGTACATTTTAAAAAAATTTCAAAAGATGTTAAACACTGATGGAACTCTACTTTTGATTTGCTACATGTTGTTACTAAATATAAAGAATGTATAATTAATTTTTGTATTTCAAAAAATATGCTAAATTTTGAAACGACCCCCCAAGCTTGGTTTTATACCAAATCTTTGTTGTAATTTTTAGAACCTTTTAAAATTGCAACTATCAAATTTTCAAAATCTTATGAATCTACTTCTAGTAGCATTTTTATTTCAATAGTTACTCTGATGCAAACTTTCAAAGAAATGATCGATGATGCTTTTATTGGTCAAACTGTGAAACCTGCATACACCAAAATTTTGAAGTATTTTAATCCTCCTCCTATGTTGTATTGTATTACTACTGTGATGGATCTTCGTATCAAATTAGAAGGTACAAAGAGTTTGATTAAAATATTTTTTACTTTACTTGGGGAAGATTAATCTAAAATTCATTGTAGAACATTTTTAGTTAAATTTGAATCGACATTAAATAACTTATATGATTATTATAATAGAAGTTTTGTATCTAGTAGTACACCTTCTTTAGTTAGTTCTTCTTTTGCTACTTCTAAAGGTAAGGGTAAGAGTAAATTAGATGATGCCACATTTAATTTACTTGCACAAATTCATTCAAAAAAACCTAGGACTAATCAACCAAATGAATTACATTGGTATAATCAACAAGATTCTGAAAGTTTTATTTGTTCACTAGATATTTTATAATGGTGGAAAGACCATGAACATACTTATAGTATTATTAAATATACGGCCAAAGATCTACTAACTCCTCTTGTCTCTACAGTTGCTTCAAAAAGTGCATTTTCTATTTTAACCGATTACAAGAATCGCTTGAAGCCCCAATCGTTAGAGATGCTCGTCTGCACGGAAGACTAGCTGAAGGCCGAAGATAAGACTCAAGGAAAAGGGTTCGACACGTTTACAAGTGGAAGCAACTCGCCGGAAAAAAAATAACAACAACAATAGCAACCAAAATGAAGAATTAAAGACCAACAATAACAACAACAAATTGAAGACCAATATATCGAAGACAAATGTAAATGTATAAAAAATTGTATAAAATCTTTGTTTGTTATAAAAAATTAGGATAATTGAAGAAAATTGGAATTGTGTCTAAGAAATTTGTTATTGTATAAAACAAATTTGTAGAAAATCTTTATTTCTTATTACAAATTTGAAAACTTGTATAAGTTGAAATCATATTAATAATATATAATTTTTTTTTTTGCAATTTCACTCGTTGATTCTTCTTATTATTATTATTATTAAAATTACATTTTTTTTAAAGTAAAAAAAAAATTTAGACGGGCCCAACTCGCGACCCGACCCGACCCGATCCGGGTTGGACCCGAATGGGTTCGCGGGTTGGGCGGATCGACTTTTTGCATTTTCGACCCGCCCCGGCCCGGTTGCCACTCTGATCTGACCCTAACCCGCCCTAGTTGGGTTCCAACCCGGCCCGGTTCGACCCAACCCGGCCCGGTAGACCCGTTTGCCAACCCTAGTTATAATGTTCAACTATAGAGGTTGAGACTTGAGGTGAACGGTATGCAGTGAATCCAAGCTTCGACTTCTTGCCACAAACGATTAACAACCTCTTGAAGAGGATTTAGACAAGTCCAGATCCAGTTCCACCACCAACAACGTGGAAAAGACAAGGATGCCTTGAAGACCAGTGCAGTTATCAGCTAGCTTCTGAATTCGTTCTTGGCACAGGGTTTTGAATTGGGTATTTAAAAGTGATATTTTTGGGTTCATTTTTCAACTTGTGTTGCAACTAGGATTAGGTTATGGTAATGCCTAAATACATTCTCCATAATCTTTTTAATGAAATTAAAGGTCAAATGCATGTATAGGGCATGGGACTCCAAAATGTACAAATCCAGTTTGAGAATTTCCTAAAGAAAAACTTAGAGCTTGCTTTGAGATGCCTCAACTTGGGTGTGTATTGGTCGGATTGGCCGGGTTTGGTTATAGCAATTTTTAAACCCAAATATTCTTTTAGAACCCAGAAGGCCAAAACTCATTTACACCCATTGGATTTTATTTTTTATACCCAGATCCAGACCCATCGTGTTTCAGGGTTGTTCAGGTGGGGCAGACAGGATGGTTTGATCTTATTGGATAAACCCTATTTTTGCCTTGATAAATTCCTTTAGCTCAGTTTCAGCCATTTAAAGGTTATTAAGGCAGGCAATTGACGAGAACACAACCAAGTCTGACCCTCTTTTTGATATGGTGTGGGCCTGAAATTTTCTATAAATTTTGAACCCCGCCTCAAAGGTTGAGCCCGTATTTGTTTTTGGGCCAGGTTCAGGCCTACCATTTCTGAGCATGTCGAATTTGGATCAGATTAAATAATTAACTCATCTATGAATAGTATAGCGTCCAGAATTTTCAATAAATAAAATTCAAAATATGAGACACTAATCTCAAGATCAACTTCAATTGTAATCATAAACACAACAACCAAATACAGAAAAAATTAAAACTTTTTATTACATAAATTCTTTACCATACAGCGGAATTCAAACACTTTAAATTACAATTGTTTACAACATGATGAATTACAATTTTCAGTTAACTCAAAGCACTTTCTTAATTCAACTTTATCTTTAACTGAAAACCTGCAAAATCTGAATGAAAAGTGGGCACGGCAGTTAAATGTAACTAACGTCTACTATAATAATAGTGATACTTTCCAACATCACAATCACAAACAATAATAATTAATACATGACAATAATAATATTAAAATATGAACAACATAACAATAATAGATGGAACATAAAATAACAATAAATGAAGCATCAAAACATTAAGTGAAGCTAGGCTAAGTGTCAAGTGTAAGAAAATAAAAAACATTGCATAAAATGATTCAAGAAAACCACAAATGCATATGATGATTACTAATGCATACTTGTCAGATTCTATGCATCCCATTATACATAGGTCAGGTGCAAGCACTTATTGTTCTCCACTTTATAGAGTTTAATCCCTCATTATGCAACTAATCTACTTCAGTGATTACTTTAAGATTTAGATTATTCTGTGAGTATCTAGCCCATGCCCATGTTTGTCCTTATTTCAACACAACTCCAACTAGTGTCTGTCTGTAGATTTATTATTATTATTAGTTAAGTCACAATTCCCCCTAGACTTGGTGTTCCCTGTCGGATTTAATTCAACTAACTCAAAAACAAGGCCCCACTAGCCACAATATCCACAAAGTGTCAACTACCGACATGTTAGGGTCCCACTCAACCTTTAGAGTCTTAAAACTCAAAACATCAACTCAACATTTCTTGGTATCTCATAAATTCAAATAATCAAACTCGTACCGAGGTTTTCCTCAACAACAAAACCAAGTACCTCTAATGTACCACCACATCCACATAATTTGACAAAACTGTAACGAGACATGAATAAAACTAAGGTTTATACTTTCAAATAGTGTAAAATTATCCAAATACAATACTCTTGAAAATCCACGCAAAGTGTTCACTTTCCAAATCCCACAAAAATAGAACCTAAACCCTATTTAAAACTTATAAATATACACTCTCAGAAAGTGGTGTAATCTGTGCTTAATCTCTTTGAAAAACAGGTAAATTATCGTTTGCAAATGCGAAGAAACAATCGTTCCAGAATTAAAAAAGTTTACAGTAAAAAGATGTGAAAGTTAGACATGACAGTCGACCGGTAGACAATTTTCAAAGAAACCAACAATTCAAATTCATGGCAGTCGACTGGCAGCGATAGTATGGAAAACTACAGTCCACCGCCAATAACCAAGTAGCGATAGCCCTGTCATGATGGCCGAGCGCAACTGCACGTTCAAAAGAACTGCAGTCGACCGACACGCAGTCTGCATCTGCCTCTTGAAATTCGCAGATTCACTCAAACTAATACATGTTTAAATCTTTAAACACATGATTGCAATTTTTAAAAATCTGTAACAACACAAGTACGTCCTCGGCCAAAATAGTTTAATTCATGCATCAAATCAAATCCTCATAAATTTCACAAATATCCAAAATTTGAAGTTACAACTTGAATAAAAATATTTTCAGAGAAACTTTTCGTATAAACACCTGAATATCATCAAAACGCAGTCAAGATCTCTTCTCATACAGATTATAAAAACTTAAACATGTTTAAAAATGAGGTTTTATCTTGAAATACACATTCGTTGGTCAAAATACCTCAATCCATCTAACTCAACATCAAGTTCCTTCATCTCTCATTCAATTCCAATCCAAAACAACAATAACTCCTCAACTTAAATCCCAAAACAGTAAGTACATAGGGTAAACAACAACTAATGGTTCTTTGTTCAATCATGTGCATGTATGAAATCACTATTTAATTTGCATATTATATATACATGATATGAATCCTCAAATCAAGAAATTCTCACACAAGCAATGTTTAGATCTATGCTAATTAGATGACAATTCTACAAATCTCATACACATTCAAGATCGATTCAAGTATGATTTATTCAAGCAAGTTATAAGTAAGTGAAGATCTTTGTGTATCTTATACATCAACTATTTAAGAATGGAAGATTACTCATAACTTCATATTTCTTCATGAAAGATGTTGATTACTTATTCATTTATTAAAATCTATATTCACACATCATATTTCATAACCATGCAACTTCTAATCATACATTCTACTTGAACAATTTACAATCATATAGTAAACAAGAGGTAAGAAAGCATCACCCACCTCAAGAAGACTCAATTGAAGCACAACAGTAATAGTAAAGAAAAGCCCCTAATTCTCCTTGCAAAAATCCAAGATTCAAGTTTTAAACTCCAAGAAAATAATGAGAAAAATTAATTTTTGGGTTCACCATAGGGGATGGCGGCTGTTGCTGCCCCTAACAGGTCGGGATCTGGGTTTTAGGGTTTTTACAAAGTTTACAAAAATACTCCTTAAGAAAATTATTTATTTACATATATGGATTCTTCTTCCAATTATCAGTTAATTAAATCAATTTAAAATAAAATAAAATAAAATCCCCTCATCTCCTGATTTGTCCGACCAATATGCATAGCCCAAAAAAAAAATCAAAATCTTGAGATTTTACTCAAAGTGGCAATTTTACACAAAAGTCCTTCCCTTTGTAATATTTTTAAACAAGCCATAAAATATTCATAAAAATTCAGAAAAATTAGAATTATCATCTACTAATAACAATTAGATTTTCGAAATAAATTTTCTAACTTTTACTCTCCAGGAAGAATATTTTCAATAAAGTCCCCAACTATCTCAAAATTGCGTAATTATATATTTATTCAATTAAATCAATAAAAATCAATCAAATATGAATATAATATAATTCCTTAGAGTCTTCTACTGAATAGCCGGCCCTAAATGCAGGCAAACAATTTTTAAGTTCAATTTTCACTCCTAAATGACTTTTTACAAGAAAACCCCTTTCTTTAAAAAAATTTACAAAAGCAGTTTTCTTTATTCAGAAAATCCAAAAAATTTAAATATACCTAATAATAAATAATAGGTGTTGTTCATCAACTCATAAATCTAAATTCACACTTGAAAAATATTTGCACGCGTTTTGCATGTATGAAAATGTCAATTTTACGAAGATACAAAATAATTATATAAATTGATTTAAAATTATTTATTAATTCAAATAATTGTATTAAAAGTTACGGGGTGTTACATCACTCTCCCCTTAGAACAGTTCTGTCCTCAGAACTATCCTTAGTAAGAGGAAAACAAAATACAAAACTTACACTACAATTTCAGAAAATCATTCTGTCTTTATTTTCTAATTACATTGGGTTGATAACTAAAGAAATAATGTATAATAGGAACTGTAAAGTAAATACGAAAACTGACAGAACAACTAGTTTAAGAAAAAATCCATAAAGCATAAAATAATCCCAAGAAGATATATAAAATTGTATAAAAAATATAAACTATGCAATAACTTGCCGAACGCAACTAGATAATCAAATAATGCATACGAATTTCTACAGCATAATCATTGTAATCAATATAGATTAGTCAATAATACTTTAAAGCACACAAGGAATCAAAAGCTTCCTTAAAACTTGAATACACTATAAACATAATGCACCATGAACTTAAGAATCAATGAAAATAGACAGACGTACGTTACACGAAACTTAAACAGAAATACGAGTGAAAGAAAACTGTCTAAAGTAACAAATAACAATAAGTTTAGTCAGTAAAACAAAATATTAAGCACTACAAAGATCGTTAAAACATTTGTATGAAACCATGAAATGCAAAATAGATATATGAACAGATAAAAAAAAATCACTGATCAAATAACATCATAAAAGATCATTATAGTAAGAAGATAATAAGGCCAACCATACAAAATAAGAAGCAAAAGAAAAAGTTAAGAACATGAAAAATGAAAAAAATAATAATAAAAGTAACAGAAAGAATGCAAACTTAAAGATGATAAAAAAAAAATATAGGCCTGGGAAGATAGTCAATCAAAGACACATCGAAATACCAACAAATCTAGCTAAGCCAAAATAATGTTAATAATGACAATAATAATCTGAAAAATAAAATAAAAATAAAAATAAAACATGAGTGTCGAATTTTGTTAAAAAGTATGAGATAAGTGTAATAGTAAAATAATGATGTATATAAAAATACACAAAAATTTCATTTGTAAAAGCAATATAATAACCATATATGCGATTTAAAATTTAATATATAGAATACTGATTATTATATCAAAAAATTTTGTAAATTATCAAGTATAGTAAGAAAATTAACTTATGATATTATATATGCAAATAAGTGTTTGGAATATTTGATAAAACCAACAATACTATAATATAAAAATTTTAAGTAGTTGTAGTCTTGAAACAAGTATAATAATAGTAAACAAAATAATAATATAATATTGGAATAATATATAATATCTCTAATATTATAATGGGAGAAGGGCTTAGTGACATTTGTCATTGTGTCATTTTGTCAACACGTGCAGCGCACGTGATGGTATATATTTTTTTTGTCCTTTTCATTCCCCTCTCTCCATTTTTCCCACGTGCAACGCACGTGTATAATACTAGGTTTTTTTTGGTCCTTTTCATTCCCCTCCTCCCATTTTCCCCACGTGCAACGCACGTGTATAATACTAGTTAATTATATAAAGAGAAATCTTCGGTTGCACACTACTTTGGTGAGCACTCACGAACTAGAGACCCTATGAAAAATCCGAACCGCTCATATTGTTCTATATACCTTAGATAGCCTAACAATAAAAAATCACGTAATTTGAAGTTCATTTGCCCATGATTTACATCATCACAAAATTGTATGGCTGAAAATTCTAACAGCATGATGGATGGGCAAATGAACTTCAAATTACTTGATTTTTTATTGTTAGGCTATCTAAGATATATAGAACAATATAAGCGGTTTGGATTTTTCATAGGGTCTCTAATTCGTGAGTGTTCACGAAGTGCTCACCAAAAGTAGTGTGCAACCGAAGGGGACTCTTATATAAAAATAAAAAATAGTATGAGATTACGAAAATACTAACATATGAAAAGATAAAGTATACATATACATATATATATATATATATATATATATATATATATATATATATATATATATATATATATATATACAAAACAATAATACTAATATAGCGAAAATAGTTAATAGTAAACCTCAGTAACATAGGGTGAAAAATAAAATAACTCATATAAGACAAACATGAAAACAAGTATAAATAATAAGGTAATTAAATGTGTATATATAAGTGTAACTAGATTATGAATAACAAAGTTGAAGTAGAATAGGCTAAGTTTTAAAATCTTATAAAATTGTATGAACAAGTACAAAAGAATAGGATAGTGATAAGTAACATATATATATATATATATATATATATATATATATATATATATATATATATATATATATATATATATGAAACTAAAAGTAGGGTTATTAGAGTAGAAAATTTCTTTGTTGTGGGTTCGTCTCATTGATGTCTAGCTGTAGACTTGCCTCCTTGACATCAAGTTGTAGAATGCCTCTACAACATTAGGTTGCAGGTTGCCGTCTGGATATTCGGTTGCAGTTTTTTTCCTCCCGGCATCCAGTTGCAAGTTTGCCTCCTATTGACGTCTAGTTGCATATTTACCTTCTCGACATCCAGTTGCAACAAAACGATGAATGGAATGATGTAATCTTCCATATGTACTGGTATATTGGATGTTTAATTTAAGTATGATGTTACGTTTTGAAATTCATGATATAAAAGTAGAAGCAAAAGCATGTAATGGAGTAGAAAGTCACACGATGGAATATTAAAATAGATGTATAGATTATAAATATCAAACATAAATAGTAGGAATTAGTAGTAGTGAAAAATGATTTATAAAATTAAGCCGAAAGACTGAATGAAATACATGCATAAGCTTAAATGTAATTGCTAATGAGAGATAACTATGTAACATAATTAATCATATGTCATAGAATATACAACAAATAGCAGAAAGTATATTTAGTAAGAAAATAACAAAGAGGGTAAAATCATATTATTAAGGTAACAAGCGACTATAGGATATTATAGAAGTAATAGTATAAGAATAAAATAAAGTAATACAATAAGTAGCTATAAACGGTGAAAAGTAAATATAACAAAAGTAGTAAACAATAAGTAATAATAAAGGTATTGAATATAAGGTGCAACAACAAAATTAAAAATAAAAATTTCAATGTGTAGAGGTATATCATATTTATATGAGTAAAAGTATTACAATCAATTTTAAATAAATCGAAAATGAGACAATACAAAATAATGAAAAATATAGTATCAAAAAATCAAAGTATATATAAATGAATGTAAATTAAAATATAATAGGAATAATAATAAAAGAAATTAATAATTCACTAAGTTGGAATTGAAACTAATATAATGCATAACAATAGTAGCAAAATAAATGAGTAAACATAAAATTACATAAAAATATGAAGGACATAAATTTAAGAAAGAAAATAAAAATATAAAATATAAAAGAGAAGGGAAAAGGTAGTCTACGTACAAAAACCTAATGTATTCAAAGCAATAATTGAAAGAAAACAAAATTTAAGTAAAAATTATTAATTATAATGTAATTATTGTAGTATCCGTTACTCAAAAGTGACAAACGAAAATCAAATATTACGTCATTCAAAACTATAAACTGCAAACACCAACATAAAAATAAAAAGCTATATTCGCCACATTCCAAACTTCAATAACAAAACTTGTTTCCATAAAACATAAAACTTACAGAACAAATAGGCTAGATTAGCAAAACATACTTTATAATTATAATTAGATTTGTACAAAAATAGATAAGTCAATAACTAATAAAATTATCCCAATTTAACGTCAATAATAACCAAAAATAATTAAGAGGTAATTATAACAGTAGGAGAAAACAAATCATTTATCTTCTATTTATGCGAAAACAATCAACTAACTTACAATAAAGAAATTTTTAGTCGAATCTAGACATTCAAATAATTCAAATTTAATTACAAGAATTCATGATCAAAACAAAAAACTCACATATCTAATGTCCACCTAGGTACTCACACTTCTAATGTTCACCCTAGGTACTCACACTTCCAATGTCCACCCTAATTTTGTTTTCTTATACCATGTTTAGTATTATTAATTAAAGTTTGCTCTGATACCAACTCTATAGCGGCCCAAATTTCCAATAAATAAAATTAGAAATACGTGGCAAAAATTCCAGGATCAACTTCAACTGTAATCATAAACACAGCAACAAAATACAGGAAAAATTAAAACTTTTAATTACATCAACTCTTTACCACACAGCAGAATTCAAACACTTTAAATTACAATTGTTTACAACATGATGAATTACAATTTTCAGTTAACTCCAAGCTCTTTCTTAATTCAACTTTATCCTTAACTGGAAACCTGCAAATTCTGAATAAAAAGTGGGCATGTCAGTTAAATGTAACTAACGTCAACTATAATATTAGTAATACTTTCCAACCTCACAATCACAAACAATAATAATAGTAAAATATGAACAACATGGCAATAATATATTTAACATAAAACAACAATAAATGAAGCATAAAAACATCAAATGAAGTCAGGCTAAGTGTCAAGTGTAAGAAAACAAAAACATTGCATAAAACGAGTCAAGAAAACCACAAATGCATATGATGATTACTAATTCATACTTATCGGATTCTATGCATCCCATTCTACATAGGTCCGGTGCAAGCACTTATCGTTCTCCACTTTATAGGGTTTAATCTCTCGTTATGCAACTAACCTACTTCAGTGATTACTTTAAGATTTAGATTATTCTGTGAGTATCTAGCCCATTCCCCAATAATTTTGGAGATCAATCTCTATCCACAGATAATTCCGGAGACTATTTCACTCACACGTGGGAAACTTCAAGAATACCTCACCTCGCAAGTTATGACGCCTCATCACATGAATATCCCATGAGCGTCGCCTCGAGTACGATAATTCCGGAGATCAATCTCACACCGCAGGTAATTTCAGATACTATATCACGCAGACCTCGATAATTTCAGGGGATTATCTCATACTGCAGATCATATGAGGTCCCCCTACCCATGTTTGCTTTTATTTCATCACAACTCTAACTAGTGCCCGTCCTTAGGTTTGTTATTATTACTAGTTAAGTCACAATTTCCCCTAGAGTTGGTGTACCCAGCCGGACTTAATTCAACTAACTCAATAACAAGGCCCTACTGGCCACAATATCCACAAAGTCTCAAGCACCGACATGTTAGGGTCCCACTCAACCTCTAGATCTCAAAACTCAAAATATCAACTCTATATTTCTTGGTATCTCATAAATCCAAATAATCAAACTCGTAACGAGGTTTCCCTCAAATCCAACAGTCAACAAAACCAAGTACCTCCAATGTTCAACCACATCCACATAATTGGAAAAAACTAAAACGAGACATGAATAAAGCTGAGGTTTATACTTTCAAATAGTGTAAAATAATCCAAATACAATACTCTTGAAAATCCACGAAAAGTGTTCACTTTCCAAATCTCACAAAAATAGAACTTAAACCCTGTTTAAAACTTATAAATATACATTCTCTGAAAGTGGTGTAATATGTGCTTAATTGCTTTGAAAAATAGAGAAATTATCGTTTGCAAATGCGAAGAAACAAGCGTTTCAGAAATAGAAAAGTTTATAGCAAAAAATATGTGAAAGTGAGACACGACGGTCTACCGGCAGACACAGTTATAAAACTGCAGTCGACTGACAGTTTTCAAAGAAACCAACAATTCATATTGATGGCAGTGGACTGGCAGCCACAGTATGGAAAACTGCAGTTGACCGCCAATAACCAAGTGGCGAAAGCCCTATCGTGAAGGCCGACCGCAACTGCACGTTCAAAAGAACTGCAGTCGACCGACACGCAGTCTGCAACCACCTCTTGAAATTTGCAGATTCTCTCAAATTGATACATGTTTAAATCTTTAAATACATGATTGCAACTAATAAAAATCTATAGCAACACAAGTACATCCTCGGTCAAAATAATTTAATTCCTTCATCAAATCAAATCCTCATAAATTTCACAAAAATTCAAAATTTGAAGTTATAACTTTAATAAAAAGATTTTCAAAGAAAATCTTCGTATAAACACCGGAATATCATCAAAACGTAGTCAAGATCTCTTCTGATACAGATTATAAAAACTTAAACATGTTTAAAACTGAGGCTTTATCTTGAAATACACATTCGTTGGTCAAAATACCTCAATCCATCCAACTCAACATCAAGTTCCTTCATCTCTCATTCAATTCCAATCCAAAACAACAACAACTCCTCAACTTAAATCCCAAAACAGTAAGTACATAGGGTAAACAACAACTAATGGTTCATTGTTCAATCATGTGCATGTATGAAATCACGATTTAATTTGCACATTATATATACATGATATGAGTCCTTAAATCAAGAAATTCTCACACAAGCAATGTTTAGATCTATGCTAATTAGATGACAATTCTACAAATCTCATACAATGTAACCCCTGTTTTTCCAAATCCGTATTTTCTGTGTATTTTCGGACTTTTGATTTTTGTAAAATATTTTTCCGCTCTTAAACTCTTTTTCTTAAAATTTGCTTTTGGATCTTCTAATAAAATCTATTTATGATCAAAAGTTTTATTTGTAGCTATTTCTCCAATGATTTTTATACCAACCCTATTAGTATTATTGTTAGTACGGTTATTATTATTATTATTATTATTATTATGATTATTGTTATTATTGTTATTATTATAACTTTGATTGTTTATTTAAAAATCTAGTTCTATTGATAATTGTATTTGTTGTTATTTCTAATAATTTCCATATTGTTGTACAAATTATATTTAGTATATAAACCTACATTTTATTGGTTAGTTATTTTCCTATTAGTTTTTAAAACCCAAACCCGTTATTTTTATTTGATTTTAAATCCTATTATTTCCTATTGGGTTATACCCTATAAACCCTAATACCCATTAATTTACCCAAACCCATTATTCTAAACTAACGTAGACCTGTTAACAACTAAAACTTACCCATTACCCTATTAACCCTGTCAGCAGTCATACCCCAACTCTAAACCCTATTATATTTTTTTTCTCTGCCTATATAAACCCCTCTAGCCGCTTCGTCTACCTCCCGCGACCTCTTCTCCAAACTCCAGCCATCTTCAACCCTCAGCTCCCGTCTCCTCTTCCACCTTCCTTCCTCGCCTCGTCGTCCCCATGTTCCCACAGCTCTGCAGCGCTGCCCCATCCTCTCCTTCCGTTACAACAACAGCCAGTTGCTGCCGTTCTTCGACTGAGCCACCGCGCGCCAGCCCTGGTCTTCTCATATCGTGCCGTCAACAACAACCTACTGTAGCGCATCTAAAGCGTTGCCCTACTCCAGTGCATAGCAGCGTGCTCCGCCTGCCTGTGCCTCCTTGCTCGCGACCTCTGTTGCGATGCTGCGCCGCGCCACCGCCGTGCCCCCTGGTCTCCACCGCCTGCCCACCGCACAGTCACTGGCTGTCGTCTCGCCATCCAGTGGCTTGGGTTGTTTTGATCAAGTGGGTTTTGATCTTGTTGATTGTGGGCCATCCGTTTGATTGTGATCTTGATCTTGATTGATTGATTCCTAGCCATCTGTTGATTTGATCTTGATCATCACCTTCGGGGTGATCTTGGCCATCCGTTGGGTATTGATCATCATGCTTGATTGGATATGGGCTGTCGATCTCCTCTTGATCATCCGATTAGATCCTAGCCGTCCAATCTCTTCTTGATCGTCACGATCATGATGATCATCAACTTCCTTTGATCGCAGTCGTTCGGTCAATCGATCTTGATCTTCATCATTATCTTCATCATCAGGAAAATCTGACCGTCCGATCTGATCCAATTGCTTGATCTTGATCTTCGATCTCAGCCGTCCGATTGATTCGTGTGTTTGTTGGAGTTTGAGTGTTTTTCGTGGTTCATGGGTTTCTCCCGTTCGTTGTGTTCGTTGCTCCAGGAATTATTCTCGTTATTCTTGATTTTCGTCGGTTTCATTGTCGGTTAAGACAAGTACTTGTACTCAATTTCTTTGTATGATACAAGTCATAATTTTCGCTTGTAGTGTAGTTGAGTTCTAGAGACAACTCGTGTATGATGTATTTTTGATGAGTATTGTCTCTATAGTGCTATTGACCATAGTTGTCTCACGACACAAATTTGATATGAAACAACTTAGGTTTTGACCGTTCTTGATGTGATTATATTTATAAAATAATTATGAGAAATCGTGTGTTTGTTTGGATCCATGTGATATACTTGTTGTGGACATGCCATATACCCTATTTCATGATATTTGGATACTTAGTAGACTATAACATGTTTGGTTGTGTTTGGAAAGAGTTTTGTATGTTGTATGTTGATTTGTTGTTAAGGGAAAAATCTGTATTTTGTCAATAATCAGTTTTGATTGCTATTTTAGACCATATTAAGGTCAGTATCTTAACTTCATTATTAAACATGATTTTTAGAGAAATTCGTCTGCTTTCCAAAGTCTCTGACCTTGATCGATTTCGTTTTCGTATGTGTGAGATATGATTGTTTTACTACAGAAGTGTTATTCATTTCCAGATTTCATTTCTTGATGATTTTGATGACTAAACTATTTTGATACTAGTGCTAACCATATTATTTTGACCAAAAATTTTGGACAGTATTTCTATATCTATTTAGGGATTATCTAGAATTTTGGTGGATTTTATTGATGAGTTTTATATGCCGTTTCATGCTTGTTTATAACGACTATACTTGTTGGATTTTATTCGCTGTTCTGTAAAGATTTGTATTTTCACTCTAATTCATTTTCCTGTATGAAAAATATTTATGAAATATGAATGTTAGCTTATTTTGTCTATTTTCATCTCCCTTTGACAGATTTGGGTTTCGTTTCACCGTTTGTGAGATATTACAGTTTTCATACAGCAGTGTTGGGAATTCCAGATTTGCCAAACTATCGTTTCTTGATGTTTTCTGATTTTTTTTACTGAACTAATCTTACTGGAAAATTATGAAACTTTATATTCTGATACTAGACATATAGGGAAATGCCCCAGACATTTCCTATATTTATTTGAGGTGTTTTGATGCTGTTTTCTTGACGGTGAATTGGATTTACTGATTTCTGACAGAATGTGTTTTCTAAACTCAAACCTGTTTTGAGTTATGATGTTGTGAATTACTATATAACTTATACATGTTTGCTGGATTCGAAAAGGAGTCTATTTTTCATATTCTTCGACGGATCTTGATTTGCATTTTTTAGCAACGGGATTCCCTATTTTAGTATAGTAGTGTCTTGCTGTCCTGAATTAACATTTACATGATTCTATTTCTTTATGAACTGTATATCATCTGTACCTATTTATCTGTCATCCTGAACCTATTACATATTTATATCATGCTATTATCACTCTGTTTTCTGCACATACACGTCTGTCTGCTAATAAGGGAAAGATCTAGTAGTGGAAAATATAGAAATGTATACTGAGAAGAGGGCCCGTGTTCCCTATCTATTACGTGTTCATGATTACATGATTCACGACTCTGTTATCTAACCCTTTCTACATTACTTCCTATACGAAGGTCTAGAGAAGAAGAGAACCACTAGGTTCTATCTGTCTGTTTGATCTGATTATCTGATATCTGTCTGTCTGAACCCTGAGTACACTGTCCTATGGACTCCACTATGAAATCTAAAGTAAAACTGTTTGTTGTAGCAACCATACGGTATGGGATGCATGAACTGCTACCTAGATAGTAATCTCCTAAAACATATAAGAACATGGCATTTGTTATCTGTTATCTATATCTGTTTATCTGATATCTGTTATCTAATTATCTGTTATCCATCTGGCTATCATCTGACACTACCATCTGTATATCTGTCTGCATATCATCTGACACTTGACACTTGACACATGTTATCTGTATCTGTTAATATACAATTCTATCTGATTTATTTTCCTGATTCATGTTAGTTATCACATTTCTATTGACACACTTATACCATGTTATGTTTGTTCTGTTGCTATTTATATTTGTCATTTATCCCATGTACTTGTATCCTGCATTACAAGCGGCCCGTATCTTGCATTGACGAGAATCTTGTTTTTTTTCCTTCCTGCAATTTGTCAAATTGCAGATTTTGGTGATCAGCTGCCCGATGGAGTATGTGATCTAAAGTTCTTGTTGGCTGGAGCTTTTGCTATCTTCATTTATTTTCTGTAGCTTATTTTGAACAATGTATCTCTTACTTGGATTCTTTGTGTTTAGGCAGTAGACCCAGGATTATTGACTTATTCAGATCATGATTATTTGAGATTAATAAATTTTTGTTTCAAATATTCTTGTTGGTATTTTGGTTCATATGTGCATGTTGGTTGATTCTTTTGCTTCCGACTCTGATTATTTTGTGAGATGTTGTAAATATTCTTGAACAGCTTATGGATGATGAAAATTATTCGCTGGGCCAATATTACGTTCTCGTATTCCGTATTTTTAGGAAGTGGGGCATGACATACACATTCAAGATCGATTCAAGCATGATTTATTCAAGCAAGTTATAAGTAAGTGAAGATCTTTGTGTATCTTATACATCAACTATTTAAGCATTGAAAATTATTCATAACTTCATATTTCTTCATGAAAGATGTTGGTTAGTTATTCATTCATTAAAATGTATATTCACACATCATATTTCATAATCATACAACTTCTAATCATGCATTCTTCTTGAACAATTTACAATCATATAGCAAACAAGAGGTAAGAAAGCATCACCCACCTCAAGAAGACTCAATTGAAGCACAATAGTAATAGTAAAGAAAAGCCCCTTCATTCTCCTTGCAAAAATCCAAGATTCAAGTTTTAACCTCCAAGAAAATAATGAGGGAAATAAAATTTGGGTTCACCACAAGGGATGGCGGCTGTTGCTGCCCCTAATAGGTCGGGATCTGGGTTTTAAGGTTTTTACAAAGTTTACAAAAATACTCCTCAAGAAATTTTTTTATTTACATATATGGATTCTTTAAATTATTAGTTAATCAAATCAATTTAAAATAAAATAAAATAAAATCCCCTCACTCTACTGATTTGGCAGACCAATATGCACAGTCCAGAAAAATCGAAATCTGGAGTTCACACAAAAGTCTTTCTCTTTGTAATATTTGTAAACAAGCCATAAAATATTCATAAAAGTCCAGAAAATTTAGAATTATTATCTACTAATAAATATTAGATTTTCCAAATAAATTTTCTTATTTTTACTCTCCAGGAAGAATATTTTCAATAAAGTCCCCAACAATCTCAAAATTGCGTAATTATATATTTACTCAATTAAATCAATAAAAATCAATCAAATATGAATATAATCTAATTCCTTAGAGTCTTCTACTGAATAACCGACCCTAAATGTAGCCAAACAATTTTTAAGTTCAATTTTCACCCCTAAACGACTTTTTACAAGGAAACCCCTTTCTTTAAAAAAAAATACAAAAGTAGTTTTGTTTATTCAGAAAAATCCAAAAATTCAAATATACCCAATAAAAAATAATAGGAGTTGTTCATCAACTCATAAATCTAAATTCACACTTCGAAAATATTTGCACCTGTGAAAATGTCCATTTTACGAAGACTGAAAATAATTAAATAAATTGATTTAAAATTATTTAATAATTCAGAACATTGTATTAAGTTACGGGGTGTTACAAATAGTCCATCCAACTTCTCAAACCTAATTAATCATCCTCTCAACCTGAACGTGGGAGTTTCATTGCTTCCCCTTTCTCTTCCCAAACCCAACCTTTGATTTTATTATGCATTTTCTCATTCCTAAGAGGAAGAGTTGCTAATTCAATTACCCGGTTAGTGGATTATCAATTTATCATTATAAATCTACTCCAATTTTTTCCCTATTTATATGTAGTTTTTTCCCTATTCTTTTCCATCATCAATTTATCCTTCTTATAGAAACCCTTCAACCATAAGTATTAGTTTTTGAGCATTTTTCTTATTAACATGTTACACCAACCCTATATGCTTTCATTTAATATTTATCATAGTTGTAAATTTTTTTGAGTTTTTGCTTACTATGTCAATCAAAAACATGCATGATTTGTTTGAAATTGAAATGACTGATAAGGATATGGGGAAGGATAAAGATATCATGGAAGCAACTAATGTTGATGTGGTAACTTCTGAAAATCCTCAAAATTTCTCAGGCAATCCTCATGCTCAATATGTTTGTATGAAAAGCTAAAACCAAAAAGGAAATTGAAGTCATAAGTTTGGCAAGAGATGTCTAATGTAGAAATTGATGGTGTTGAGGTAGAAATATGCCCTTATTGTGAAAGAAAACTTACGGGAGTGAGTAAAAGTGGCACCAGCCACTTGACGAGGCACTTAAAATATTGTCCTAAGAAAAAGTCTAAAGACATTAGACAACAACTCTTATCTAGAAATTGTAACACCTCAAAATTTTAAAATACCGGAAATATCTGTTTTTATATCCCTGGAGTGGTGAGAATTATTTTTGGTATATTTTTTATTTTAAATATTGATATTAGTGTCGATATTTGTGTTGGATTTGTATTATTGATATATTGGAGTTATGAGTTGAGTTTTATGTGAAGAAATATTGTTTATTTTTATTTTATAATTTTGGAGGATTATTATGAGATATTTTAATGTATTTTGTATTGTTAGTATTATTAAAGTGTAGAGTTTGGGGTTTATTTGTAATATTTTGATGATGGGGGGCTCATATGTAAATATTCCTTTAATAATAATTATATTTATATATTATTCTCCCCCCCCCCCCCTCTCCCTCCTTCTTCTCCCTTCTCCTAGTTTTGCTCATGCCCAACAGAAATGGCAACCCATTTTCCCGTCCATTTCCAAGCCAAAATCTCGGGGTTTTCCTTTATAAAATTTCAATTAAATTAAGTGTTAGGTTTCAATGGAAAATACAGAATGAATACACAGTGAAAAAATTGTAAATTTTTTTTATTGAAACCTAGCCATGGATCCATGCGAAAACCATAAATCGTGTTTAGGAATTATACCTTATGGATGGATCTGCTGTTTTAAAGATATGTCGATCACAGCACTGCAATGTTGTGGTGCCTCTAAGGTATCCACACAAATGGATCAAAACCAAGCATTCATCATGTCGTGGTGCTAGCTGCGGGATGGGGCTGTTCCTCACAATCTCTCTCTCACAATTTCTGTGATGGCTAGAGTTTTCTCGGGTAACTTTTTTTCACAGATATGTATCATATATATAGATGCAAAAAATTAATCCTAAGAGAGTAATGATGTCGTTGGGCTCACAATCCGACCTGGTTCAGATACGTATGTGGACCTCTGAACTTTAGTCAGCCCATTTAATCTAATTAAATTTCCAACCGATGCCAGGTGTCCAAGTCTTAGTTGGATTCCCAATTAAATTCATCTTATGAATTTAAATCCCAATTCGATCCATTCTAAGTGTGTGACCCTGTAGGTTCTCGTTACGTTGACAGTAATACTAAAATCATATTCTAGTATTACAAACAGAGCAGTATCTAGCAATACATCACTGTTACTCAAGTAACGAGAATGTCAGTGATTAGACATAATCTATCCGTGACCAATGTTACCATGTAGTCTAGTCCCTTTGTCCAGATATCTTAATTAACCACAAGGTATAGAGTGTGTCACCCTTGTATAGTTCAATCTTTGGTTTCTTGATGTCCGAGTAGACTTACTAAAACAAATGAGCCCAATATCTCATATTGACTCATTTGAGCACGGCCATGCATTTTGCAGTCTCACTCAATCAAGGGGCCCATAGATATCGCTCCTATTATGTAAGAGGGACAAATCCTATCTAAGTGACTCACATCCCTCCGCATGATTTGCAGTATATCCAATAGTCGACTTTATAATCACCTTATTACAGGCAATATTTGACGACATTAAAATATATAACTTTTCATGTAGGGAACCATAGTGACTTCAAGTCAAAGGACTACATACACCATGGTCACTGTGAGAACCGCTTATGACACTCACGTAACGTTCCATGAAACGTTCTCATGGTGTGTCAGTCCAGTACATTATTACTTTTAATATGTACCTATGCGAAGACTTGATATCTCATATCCATGACCCGTGAGATATGGTCATCAGTCTACGCACATACTAGTCTCTATGCATTATTGTTATCCTAATCACAATAATACTTGACTAGGGACATTTAAGAATAGTGTTCTGATTACAAGCAATAGGATCCCACAATCAAGTCATGCATTTGATATTCCATGATATTGAACCTACTATTCTAAGGACTTTATTATGCTCATTTAATCACAATAAACAACACAATAAATGAAATGGCTCATATATAAAATAAATGTCATAATACAATGTAAACTAGTAATGTCAATACATAACTGGCCTCTAGGGCATACACCAACATTAAGGGGCAGGCTAATTGAACGGGTTCTCTCTTCCTCATGGTGGCTTCAATTTGGAGAAAAAGCAACGGGAAGGTATACCCTATTTTATTTTATTTGAATAGAATTAAGTAGTTTTAATTTTCGCTGAATAGAAATATTGTGGTAGGGAGATTAGGAGGTGTTGGGTATTATATAGGCAAGAAATTAGCAAATTAATGAAGATTTTGCAAGTTTCTTAAAAATTAGGGTTTTGGGTTTATAAAGGGGAAGTAAATATATGAGAATTATCTCCTTAATAGTAGAAAAAATTGTAGTTGAACCATTAGAATAGTATGGGGTGGTTTTTAGAAATTTTAGGGAGATAAAAATCCTGTAGGAGAAGGCGTTCAATAAAATGCATGAGCGACATTAGAATTAGTATTATTTTTACCTGTAACTGGTTTGGATGTTTTCAGCCCTAATTGGCTTTGAAATTTGATAATAGGAGATGTTAGCGACTTTGGATGCGTGATGGAGTAGTGGTGCTTCGAGTCTTCCTGGGATATCAAGTGAGTATGATTATACTAAGTATATATATTGATGTAACAGAATTTTATGCGGTTTCAAAGTGATTTTTGTGGGATTCGGCTAAATGATGATTTAACCAAAATTATAGAATTATTATTTGTTAAAATTTTGTTATATGGTGAATTTGTGTGATTTTGAATATTCAGTGTCATGGGTGATATATTAGGCATATCTGTAATATTATAATGGGAGAAGGCCTTAGTGTTATTTGTCATTTTGTCCTTCTACCAACATGTCCAACGCACGTACATAACTAATATAAAGGAGGTTTTCAGTTCAAATCCTCCCTACGTCAGAGTTTTTATTTTTATTTTTTGAAATTATTAAAACGTGCAACGAACGTGTAAATTACTAGTGTATGATAATATGAAATAATTAGGGTTGATATACGTATAATATACGGTAAACAAAAATGACATATATATATATGGTGTTATGATGTATTGACCTATTTGGTGTATTTGTGTGATATATACATGGGTGATAATGAGTTATGTTAGCTTAATCGATAAAATTAATGAGTGAGTATATGTATAATGTAGTGATTGTTTAAAGTGAAACTAATGGGTGGGCATATGATATAACCATCTACTTAGTTTGGCATGTGCCTAAGACATTATATTGTGAGTAAATAAATACTTTGGTACGTTTATAATACGAAATAATATGAGGTAATAATTTTATAAATGAAATAAACAGATGTATGTGAATGTGTGAGATTATGTGATAATAAATCGCATGGTTAAAGTCAAGTGTGGCAAATTATTGAAGTAAAAGATGAGATGTTGTGTGATGGTGAAATGAGATGAAAAGATGAAATGAAAATGATAATAACATATAAATTTTGTTGACTAGTACCTAAAGAAATACTGGGGGGTTTGGGCTAGACCTCCTAACAACCAAGGAACGGCTCGGAGTGTGGTGTTTACTACCCAAACTATGTTTGGGGTGCGGTGTTTTTATTGCCCAAGCTATCAGCTTGAGGCCCGGTTATTACCCAGCTCAGCTGATATTCCCTAAATGGAAGATGTCACGAGGAACTATCCGAGTGAAACTACGGGTGCGGGGTTTTCTGTCCCTCATTGGCTTTGCCACGAGGAAGTACCCAGCTTTGCTGGGGTACGGTGCTTTCTTTTCCCTTGTTGGCTTTGGCCGGGAGGAAGTACCCAAGTTCTACTTGGGGTGCGGTATTTTCCTCACTGGCATAGGCTCGGAGGAAGACGTAACCTTGGATGTGTAAGACTCTGTGTGAGCATCGATCCGCATATTTTACTGGGCTGTCGGCTTTCAGTATATTGAGATATTTTGGCTCACTGGTCAACAAATCAATAAAATAAATAAATGTGAAATGAAAAGGAAAATAAGAAAGTAGAGAAAGCATATGATGTGAATGTGAATGAGAAAGTAGAGAAACCAAATGATGTGAATGTGAATGAGAAAGTAGAGAAAACATATAATGTGAATGTGAATGCGAAAGTTGAGAAAGCATATGATGTAAATGTGAATGAGAAAGTAGAGGAAGCATATAATGTGATAAGAGATTGAGAAAGAAAAGAAAGTAGTTGATGTAAAGTGGAAATGAGAAAGTGAAATAAGTATCTGAGTGGAAATGAATAAGTAGAGTGAAAGAAATGTATATATATGAAGATGAGTATGAAAGAATATGATTCATGAGTATGCAAATGAAAATAAATGATAAATGGAATATTTGGTTAACTAAGTATCAAAAACGAGGAAATTGCATTATATAATTATAAATGAAAATAAAGAGATGGTGATGTGAAGATATTCATGAAAAAATTGCATCCTGTTATGTGATTAAATATGAGAAGCAAAGAAAATGTATATGTATGATATGATATTGTATGAATGAAAACAAAGTAAAGTAAAATGTAATGTGAGGGTAAAACTGAGTAAGGCGTATTATGTGAGGAATATGAGAATTGTTATTAAACGAAAAAATGTTACGATATGAGTTGATGCGCCATGGAATTGTGTCGAGGAACTACACGCCCACTATTTCCAAGAGAATAATGGGAACTACCTGTAACTCCCCTTACTTAAGAGGTGCATATATATAATATTATATAAAAATATAATACTATATATATATATATATATATATATATATATATATATATATATATATATATATATATATATATATATATATATATATATATTAGTGAGAAGGTGGTTGGTTGGTTGGCCTATAGTTGGATCCTATAGGGCTTGGAATTAATTGGTTTGATAAGAGGCCTATGGGATGGAGCTATGGGGCTATAGCTTATTATTGCACTACAAGACAAAAATGCATGCATGAAGGTTGTGGGTGCTGGTGCCGGTGCTTTGCTTGGGCATGGGAATAATATACCATATCGGAGAGTGAAGGGAGAAAATAAGAGTGTATATTAGGAATACCATATGATAAAGGTTACCTAATGGGTATACCCCCCTTTTGATGGTGCCTGTTCAGCGTGGGTAGAGTTTTGTGTCCGTTCTTTCGCGTGTGCGCACAAGTAGTCGCGTGCGCAGCTGAGTCGGGCTCGGGGTGTTACAAATGGTATCGGAGCTAACTTTTGACACTGAGTGTGGGCAAGATGTACGCCTGAGATGGAGCGAGGTTGGTACAGGTTGCCCGAGTAGGGACTGTACAACTAGAAGAATCAGGGTATTCCTCTCCACATCGGTTAGAAAGGGATCCTGGATCATGTTGCAAGTCCCGGGCTCAGCGAGGACACTGAGTTCATGGGGGGGGGGGTGGTGGGAGGGGTAACACCCTGTACTTAAGAGGTGTATATATATAATATTATATATATATATATATATATATATATATATATATATATATATATATATATATATAAAATAAATTAGTGAGAATGTGGTTGATTGTTGGCCTATAGTTGGATCCTATAGGGTTTGGAATTAATTGGTTTGATAAGAGGCCTATAAGATGGAGCTATGGGGCTATAGCTTATTAATGCACTACAAGACAAAAATGCATGCATGAAGGTTGTGGGTGCCGTTGCTTTGCTTGGGCGTGGGATTAATATCCCATATTGGAGAGTGAAGGGAGAAAATTAGAGTGTATATTAGGAATACCATATGATAAAGGTTACCTAATGGGTATACCCCCCTTTTGATGGTGCCTATGGTGGGCGTGGCTAGAGTTTTGTGTCCGTTCTTTTGCATGCATGTACACATAGCCATGTGCATAGCTGAGCCGGACTTGGGGCGTTACGCTACCTTCCTTGGTACAAATTCTAGGGTGAATTGGTGGGTTGTTGAAATGATAGTTGTGTTATGAGATGGAAATGAAAAGTAAAGTGAATTGTAAGATGAAAATGAAAATAAAGTAATGTGATATTCCAAGCTATCGGCTAGAGTTGTGATGTCATTACCCAACTCAGCTGGGATGCGGTGATATTCCCTCGATGACAGATGTCGGGAGGAAGTACCCTAGTGAAACTAGGGGTGCGGTGTTTTCTTTCCCTCGTTGGCTTTGCCACGAGGAAGTACCCAGCTTCACTGGGGTGCAGTGTTTCCTTTTCCTCGCTAGCTTCGGCTAGGAGGAAGTACCCAAGTTCTACTTGGGGTGCGGTGTTTTTCCTTGTTGGTATTGGCCAACAGGAGGATGTAGCTTCGGGGGTGTTTGACTCTGTGTGAGTAACTTCCCGTATAGATATGTTTGTGTATGGAAATGGATATGAGAATGGTAATTGGTATTGAAGAGAATGAGTGAAATAAAAGGTATGGAGTTTGTATGGGTTTAACGATTGAAAAGAAAGTAAATGATAAGTGTGTAATGAAATAAGAGTGGATATAAAAAGAATGTGGGACACTTTAATGAATGTTTTAAATCTTTATATGATGAATGGAATATATGTGTATAAAGTGAAGGAAATAAGTTAAGTTATGAAGTAAAATTGTTTTTGCTTTAAATGGAAAGTATGGTGATAAATGCATATATATAAAGAATCGATATAGTGTAAGAATGTGATAATAGAACCTTATACTTGATATTGTGATGATTATTTAGTAACGGAGTGAAGTAATATATATTTTGGAATGAAAGTTGTAATGTATATATATATATATATATATAGGGAAAGCTTCGGTTGTGCACTACCTCTAGTGCACACGGCACACGGCGTGTGCACTAGGCCTTCGGACGTTCATATCGACGTTCCGAACGTTCACATTGATCTACACATCTAAATTAGTCTAAATATGTAAAATCAAATCATTTGAAATTCATTTGTCCATCCATCATGTGACTATAAAAAACAATAATTTTCAGGCATACAATTTTGTAACACTTCAATGGATGGGCAAATGAATTTCAAATGATGATATGGAATAACTATATTGTGGGCTATTTGATGATATGGTTCCATTATAATTTTTAAATATACATTTATTCTCGGGCATTCCATTTTTTATAACTTAAATTTACTACCATGTTGGTATTTTCAAAGTTTATGTTTTCGTGTATTTTATTCTTTCTGTCACGCCCCGCTTCCCAAAAGAGAATACGGAATACAGATACGTGACTAAGCCCAGCGAATGATTTCATCATCCATAAGCTGTTCGGAATCTTTACAACATCTCACAAGAATAATCAGATACGGAAATAAGAAAAATTCAGATTTACAACTCAGGGTGGTAATTTTGCACAAAAGTCCTTCTTTTTGTAATATTTGCAAATACATCATAAAATATTAGTAAAAATCCAAAAAATTCAGAAATAATATCTACTAATAAATATTAGATTTTCCAATTAAAATATCTGACTTTTAACTTCTAAGAAAACATTTGCACCAGATCCATCATAAATTCTATATTTGCAAAAACACCATGTTTGTTTAAATCTTTACCAAATCAACTCTAAATAAAATTTAAATATATTTTAAATTTCAATGATAACCATGGGAAGCCCAAAAATTAGTAAAAAAGAATTTTCATTATTTATTTGAGATCAAAACGGCTTTTTACATAAAAGCCTATCTCTTTCGAGGTATTTATAAAAATAGTTTCTTTATTCAAAAAAATCCCAAAATTTAGGATAGACTCAATTATAATTAGGAGAATTTAATAAAAATATAAAATTGAATATTTGCACCAAAAATATTTGCACGTGTTTTACACATGTAAAATTGACAAATTTGTAAAAATGGTCAAATTAATTTAAATAAATCTAAAAATTAAAATATCATACATAAATAAGGAAAAATCAATTATTAACCCTAAAATTTTCAGAATTAAAAATTCATAACTTTGCACGTGTGTTGCACGTGCAAAATTGCAATTTCAAGAAAATAGTCAAAATAGTCAACTTTACAAATTTAATGTTATTTACTAATGCAAAATAAATCATTTTATTTTGTGGGGTATTACAACCACCTCATCGGGATGTAGAGTTCAGCTTTTCCATTCAACCAGGGAGTGCACCGATTTCCATGGCACCGTACAGAATGGCGCCTGTGCAACATGATGAGGTCAAGAAGTAGATAGAAGAACTGTTGGGCAAAGGTTTTATCAGACCGAGTGCATCACCATGGGGAGCGCCAGTTCTATTGGAGTAACGCCCCAAATTCCTAACCTAGGAACTCAAGACATTACCCAAGGATCTTCCTTCAAATGAGTCACAACACACAAAAATCACAAGAAATTAAAAACTTTTATTACATCAAATGTTATTATAATGTCCAGTTTAAATACAACAATTGCAAAGAATATAATATTACAACATGATGAGGTCAAGAAGTAGATAGAAGAACTGTTGGGCAAAGGTTTTATCAGACCGAGTGCATCACCATGGGGAGCGCCAGTTCTATTGGAGAAGAAAAAGTATGGATCTGTAACGCCCCGAATTCCTAACCTAGGAACTCAAGACATTACCCAAGGATCTTCCTTCAAATGAGTCACAACACACAAAAATCACAAGAAATTAAAAACTTTTATTACATCAAATGTTATTATAATGTCCAGTTTAATTACAACAATTACAAAGAATATAATATTACATCAATTTTACAATAAATGGAGAATGTATTGACTTGGATGCTTTAATCAACTTGAGCCTCTCGCGCCTCCAATACAGCGGATGGACCTGCAACTGAAGAGTGAGCACGTCAGTTGAATACAACTGACGCAATGCTATATATGGCCATCCTCTCTATGTCGCACTATAGCGATTCCAAACCTCAATAACCACAACATTTTATGAAAAAGAAAATGTGAGCAAACACAAGTGTTGGTGTATGACATGACCTAGAACTAATGCACACTCAATGCACACGATGCTCTTAGTCTAATGCACGCTTGGTTGGAGAGATATGCATCCCATACTGCACATTCCTCAAACAAATGGCGTTCTCCACATTATTGGGGTTCAATCCCCCGCCATGCAACCTATCTTGTGCTCTATCATGTATCGAACTTTAGTGATGAAGAGGTTGCAGTCACTGCAGTCACTGCAGTCAATAGTGGTGTCAGGGTAACCCCCTTTTTGTTTCCCACTATGCCCGGAGGTAGTCGTGCAGTCTCTCTTTTCCAACCCTACCATAAAAATGTCAATATCATAGAAAGTTCCTCCTTTCGGACCTCTTAAAAAACTGTAATATGGGCATAAGGCCTCACGGTACTCCCGCTAGCCAAGGATATTAGAGTTCCACGTACGACTCCTCACTCTAAGTCCCTACTCATGTTGAACAGCATAGGACATGGCAGACTCTAAGGGTTTCCCCTCATCTCTGCTAGTTCTCATCCTTACACTAAGTCAAACTTGCAGTCGAGACGACATCACCCAGCCAGTTCTCATCAAAAGTTGTTATTAGCATATAGGCACGCATGCCGAGAGTAGCGGAGCCTTACTCTTACCCGGAGTCTCGTTCGGTGCTCCCTGGCCGCGTTAAACAAAACTTAGGACTTGGCCAGGCGTGACGACGCCATGCATCCCTCTAACAGGCGAACACAACACCCACTAGTGCCTGTCCTTACACACACGATGACTCGGCCTACCCTAGGTCTCTACCCAACCTAGGTGGTGTCCAAAGATGCCCGTGACTAAGGCCACAACTATAGAATATGGTTAGCTCTACCACTATGCTGAGTTATTATCAATTCTGCTATTTTACCCGATTCTAAAGGCATTAGGGTCCAACTGGGCTCCCAAGCTCGGCCCACTACATGGGCCCACGACGACTGGTTAATCGACTACGTCGATCGCAACTGCCCGTCACGTTTGGAGTCACATGCTACCTCAGCCCGAAGTAAGTCGCTACTCCTGTTAATCATCATGCTCCATGTCTTCCCGACAAGTGGTAGCTGCTACGATGCTGGATTCCCTCCTTAGTCGGCGAGCACGTCGGTGCCTGAGTTGTCGCTCCAACACATTTGGGGTCGCGGGTTCCTATCTCCCCGCCACAAATTCTATCCATATGAACCTAGTCCTAGGGTCTCAACATTCTATCAAGATGACCCTAATTTCAATCATAGTGTAAATCCCAAATTTAGGCATCATGAATGGGGGGAAATCCATCCCAATCCCAACAACATTCACACATCCACTTAACTTAACTATATTCTAGTCCATCACTAAGGATCTAGAAATAATCATGCCATGGCTAGGGGTACATAAATAAGTCTAGAGCCATTTCACATCAGTACTCAAGCTCAATATGGCTCATAAATAACACCTACAACCCTCAATTAGTCATACAAGGCTCGATCACCTCAATGTCACCTCAAACAGTAAACTTGGGTTCGGGTCTGACAGAACTAGTATACTAATTAAATTATATCAAATCAAATACTAAACAAAATAATGACTTCTTGGACTCTCCAGAAAGCCCTAAGTGTGTACTACAATTTCTTAGTTGAACAATTTCACTAATATGGATGTTAACACGCTAAAAAACTTGGCTCTTTAACATGCAGCAAAAACACTTCCAGAACAGAACACTTTGTGTACTGTGTTAAAGGAAATTATCTTATATATAACAAATATTACTGCATTGACATGAAATCTAACAATCGGGCACATAACATATATTCACAACACATATCCAATTTTATTTTCATAAAGTACGCCTTTTTCATTAATACCCAAGACAGAGCATTCAACAACAACAGTTTTGTTTATCATTTCGACTAGCCGAGTTTGCATGATTTAATTACCACAGCTATAGTGGTCCAAGTTGCATAAAATTTGAAACTTATTCTCTAGACAGATAATAGAACAATATGAATTACTTTCAAGTAACTCCCATGAGTACACAATGAGTTCCAAGTATTTTAATCTACAACAGTAACATGTAGCAAAATCTGTTCTGTTCTTGATCAACATGCAAGTTCGTATTTTTATTAATTCACGAAAATATTAGAAAAATATACAAAACTTACTGGAGATGCTCAACACACACACAAACATCTCCTAAAAATTTCAGGTCAATCTAAAAAGTAGATTTCAAGTTATTAGCCATGAACTAACAGTAAAGTTTCAGCTTTCATCAGGACTTTCTGTTTTGGGTTTCTTTAGCAAGAATTAAGTTATTAGACTCCTAATCTTTTGCATGCATTTAGTTTTAGACAACATAAACGAGTTAACACTACATTCCAACTATTTGTCAACTACAAAACAACCATGAAGTTAGAATCACCCACCTTGAAGATATGAAGAAGAGGTCCTACAAACTCCTTGCTCCAAACTTGGCCTTCTTGCTCCTACTCTTGCCTCTAGCTCTCTCTCACTTTCTCTTCTTTTCTCTTAGAAAAAATTCAGAATTTTGTGAGAGTAGGAGAGTGAGGGGTTAAATAAAGAGGAGAAGTGAGGGGGGGTGGGCTTGGGTGGTGGTGGTGGGGGGGGGGGGGGGGGGGGTCTGGCCGGCATGAATGACAAGGGGGAGAGAGGGGGAGCCAAGTGTCCAAGTGGTTTTTCCAAAACCATGAGCTCTCTTGTGCTTGGTTGAGAAAAGAGGATCCTTGGTTTGATTTTAAATCATTGGATCATGGACGAAAAGATGATGAATGGTTAGATCTTTGTGCATGCAAAAAGGTGTATTGATTTGCATTTTTAATAAAAACAACATAAGTATGATGTACATTATTATGTATAAATACAATTCATTCATATACATATAAATATATAAAACTAATTGAAAATACAATTCAAAAATATAATTTTATAAGTAATAAATTTTAGTTTGTGTACAAAACACGTGTAAAAATTAGGGTTGTTACATCACTCCCTCCGTAGAATAGTTCTTTCCTCAGAACTGCGCTTAGCAGGAAAGCAAACAAGAGTTTATTAAATAACTCGAGAAATACTTTTTCTCATATGGGGTTCACAATCCCCTCGCTGCACAAGGCATCATCACGACAGCTACCAAGAGTTAATCATCCTTCGAGTATCGGCTCTCGTCCCGAGTTATTGAATATCATCCTCACTTCGTGGATCGTCCTGGGGCCTATTTCATCCCTCGTCCCGAAAATCCTAGCGATCAGCCACCATTTATGGATGTCGCTCTCGTCCCGACATACTGGAGATCAACCCACTCCACAGATCGTTCTGGGGCCTATTTCATCCCTCGTCTGGAATACTGGGGAATATCTCACTCCGTGGATCATTCTAGAGCCCTCACCACACGAACTCTCCATGAGTGTTGCTTTCATCTCGAAATACTGGAGATCAATCCCACTCCACAGATCATTCTGGGGCCTATTTCATCCCTCTATTGGAATACTGGGGAATATCTCACTCTACGAATTATTCTGGAGCCTCCCTCATCCTTGAATTTCTTCATGGGTATTACTCTCGTCCTTGGAATACTAGAGATCAATCCCATTCCATAGAACATTCGGGGGCCTATTGCATCCCTCGTCTGGAATACTGGGGAATATCTCACTCCTTGATCATTCTAGAGTCAATGTCTCACTAACCTGCTTGTGAATGTTGCTCTCGTCCCTAGAATACTGGAGACCAATCCCACTCCACAGAACATTATGGGGCCTATTTCATCCCACATTCCAGAATACTGGAGAATATCTCGCTCCATGGATCATTCTGGAGCAAACGTCACATAATCTTTCTCCATGAGCGTCGCTCTCGTCCCTAGAATACTGGAGACCAATTCCAACTTCATAGATCATTCTGGGGCTTATTTCATCCATCGTCTGGACTATGATCTACACTTCTAGGTAATTCATAGCTCAACAGGATTTACACTTCACTTCGTACAATTTTACAAGGAATTTTGAAACTTTTATTACAACATTGTTCTTTTTCATCAATAACACAGCGGAAAATAAATGAAGATAAATATACAATTGCAACAACTTTAACATTTAAGTAATCATCAGCATCGAATTCATCTTTATATCTTCTGGTAAATTCCAAGTCCTGCATATGAAACTACGGGCACGTCAGTTGCTTACAACCGACGTAATATTATAAACGACGATCCTTACTATGTCGTAATATAATGATTTTTTAATACTTTAACAACCACAAACTTGAATGTAAATAAAGTGTTAAAAGTGATTACTCTAAACATGTCAGTGTATACGATGCCTTAATGCCTAATGTAGATGTTTTATGCTAAGATGACACTAATGCATACTTGTTCGGATTCTATGCATTCCATACTACATAGGTCTGAGGGCAAGCACCTACGTACTCCTCATTAAAGGGTTTAATCCCTCGCCATGATAACTACCTAGTAATAAAACAAAGTTTAGACATTCCACGAGTACGGATTTCACTCCCGAAATCCACTGCTCGACTATAGAAAATCCTCGTCGTACGAACATCCCGCAAGTGTCCCTCTAGCCCCATACACTGGAGTACGGCTTACTATCTGCCCGATTAATCATGATCCCAGAATCCACTGCCTGATCAATCATAATTCCGGAATCCACCGCCCGATCAATCATAATTCCAGATTTAATTAAAGCTCCTTTCCATCGCAAGCAACCATAGTCTCGAAATCCACCGCCTGACTGGGTCTATAGTCCCGGATATCCACCGCCCGACTATATAGAGGCCCTCCACTCACGTTTACCCAAGTTTACTACATCTTCACTTAGTGCCTAATTCTTAAGTTCAAGACATGAATAAATTATAATATCTAGAGTTAGCTTCCCATCCTACCGGACTTAAAAAAACCATCGAGATAGCCCATATAGCCATATCTCAAAATCAATCAATTAATTCAACATGTGCCGGTACCCGGGTCTCACTAAACCTCTATATCACAACCTTTCATATTCTATAGTTCATGGATACTCATACCCTTCAATATTCATGTATTAAAATTCACTATATTCATATCTTCAATTTTATTCACTCTCATATTAATCAATTCATCGTACTCTTGTAGTTATCATTCATGAAAACCTAATTTATTCATTTCTTTATTCACAATCTCATACATAACATTTCTTTATAATCTCAAAACATAAAACAACTCACTTCAACTTCCATTATCAATTTAATCATTTATAGCCTTGTATGCAACTCAAATATTCTTTTAATAAAAATACTATAACATCTCATCAAGAGGATTCTAATTGCATTTCAAATTTTTACTTTTTCTTTAATCATACAAGACTCACAATGCGAAAACTGCAGCCCAGGCTACTTCGAAAAATCATAGAAAACTGTATACTTCATGAAAATTTACGTTCTTTAAATTAAATTAAAGGTATACAAGTCTACCATAACTTTGTAGTTATAAGTTTCCCAAAATATTAAGTCTATAACCTAATATTGTTCGAAATATACAGTGAGGTCGAAAAGCAATACTGCGGTTGAAATTCGGCCACTGTTTGGTCTTGTAAAAATTATTATAAATTCATTTCTCCACGAAATATTAATTTCTTAGACTTTACAGAAAGTTTAACATGTCTACTATAACTTTGTAGTTATAAGTTTCCTCAAAATATTATGTCTATAACCAGTAAACTTCAAAATATGTAGCAGGGTCGGAATGCTATAATGCAGTTAAAATACTGCTACTGTTCGATCTTACAAAAATCATTATAAATTCAATTCTCCATGAAATATTAATTTCTTAGACTTTATAGAAAGATTAATGAGTCTATTACAATTTCTTAGTTATAAGTTTTCTCAAAATATTTCATTTATAGTGTTGAATTGATGAAAACCCGAAATGTGTTCAAACTTCCAGCAAACAGCCAAAAATAAACCAGTCCTAAGTTTGGATTTTACTAAAATGGTAAACGACCTCCAAATCTTATAAAATTTTAAAAGATGTTCCTGAAACATACAAGATACTCCTAAAAAAATTTCAGCACTAGATTCCATCTATACTAATCGTTATGATTTTTGAAGTGCAATTAAAACTAAAAAACATAGCCTCAAAGAAGAGCTCTCACCTCAATTATAGCATGATTTTACACATGTAATCAACTACAATTAGTCTAAACATCTAGCATGCATCAACAATTCATCCATATTTGTAATAATTTAGAAAGCACGGAGACGCCCACTAGATGTTACTCTCTTTTTCTCTTTCTAATTAACATGAATTTTAGCTATTAAACTGAACACAACATCATTTCTACAAGCCATAACATAATTAAAATAAGATGGTGCAATCTACATTCATCATATTAATCAAAATTTTACAACTACCCCGATATGGCTAAAAATGGGGTTAAATCTGAACCATTCAAAGTGGGCACGAATCTCAAAGTCCCAGGGGCAAGACGGTAATTTTACCTACAGACGGGTCCGAATTGGGAACCGGGTCCCTCCTCTTGGACCTACTAACTCATGAATGGATCTGGCCAGTTGAGAATGGATCTCAACCCGTTAGGGGCCAGTTCAACAGGATTAGAGGAAATCCGGGCTCCCCCGTGATCTAGAGGAGGTGGTTATAACCACCCTTATCCTACCACACCGGGAAGTAGGGATTCACTTTTATCCTGAAAGAGATTTCCTTGGCGACTATAAAAACTCCCCTACCTCCTACTGTTAAAGGTGATCACACTTTGCATACTTGAGCTCTTTTTCCTTCACTTTTTTTGTGTATTGACTTGAGCATCGGAGGGTTCGTTGCTGGGATCCATCCCGGTATCTCAAACATTTGTGCAGGTTTCAAGGGAGCACCAAGGAGTCAACAAATCAGCAAGGAAGAAGAAGGGGTCAACCTGTGTGAGTTCCTCACAAACCTACAAATCTCATCTATTTTCCCTACACCCAAATCTAGCGGCAATAGATTGGCACCATTTGTGGGAAATCACTCGACAAGCAATCTCGTCTTCCTCTTTCAACCCACGTTACACCCAGCCATGCCTCCCAAGAAGAGACCCGCAAACTCCAACCTAAGGAAAACCTCTTCTCATCCTCCTCCTCCTCCTCTGCATGGGGATCTCCCCCATCCCAACCAACCAACCCTGTAGCCCAATCCTTTGGCTCCGCAGTCCATTCAGCAGCCTTTGGACCCCAGGCCGTAGTGGGGGAAACACTTTCGACGGAATCGCCACAAGCAACCTGTCCATCAGGTTCGAGTATCCATCCACAATGTCGACACCGATTCCATGGCTTCCTATACTCCCCCCACTCCAAAGGATCTGTAGAACGTGATCAACAATCGGCAGACTGAGCATGGACCTGATCTCCGTACCCATCTGAAGGAGAGGTGGGCCCAAGAGTCGAACCCTCACTGCGAGCAGGCTAGGGACCATTCGCCATGCCGATCCAACCGAGGGGGGTCCAACTCTCCCTGTAGACGAAGAGAGTCACCCCAACATCGCCCAAGACGGAGCCACTCCCCGGCAGGTCGCCATGCACCTCGGGACCATCATGAGCAGGAGGCCCCCATCACAAGGGTGGAATTCCAGCAATTCCAGGAGGCAGTCCTCCGAGCTCTCAACGTTGCCCCCAACAATGGTCGTAGGGCTCCCAGTCCTCCGCTAGCTCCTCACCATCCTTGCCGTTCCCGTAGTCCTCGACCGGCTCCTCACCATCCTCGCCGCTCCCGAAGTCCTAGGCAAACTGCGAGCCATCGCCGCCCTTCTCCCGAGCACCGCCGTCGCTCCCGAAGTCCTAAGTAGGCTTCGAGCCATCGTTGTCCTTCTCTCGATCACCACCACTGCTCCCGTAGTCCATGCCCTACCCTAAGTCACCCCCGTCTCTCAGTCAGTCCACCTCCTACTCTGAGCTATCACCGGTGCAGCCCCAGCCCACCTCGACATGAGAACGAGCCTTGGGGCTCGGCCAGACAAGACCGAAGGGAGGACTCGGTCTACTGCCGTCTTCACGAGATGGAGAGGCACCTCGGCCAGCTCGATCGAGATGAGGGGCGACATGCAAAGGACCCTCATCCGAGCAGGCCCCCATTATCCCGTACCATTATGGAGACTCCAGTTCCCGACAACTTCAAGCCTCAACATTTCGAGACCTATACCAGGGAGTCGGTCCCCGCAGATCACATTGAAAGTTTCAAAACTCTCATGATGATCCACCATGCATCCGACTCCCTCCTTTGTAAGACCTTCCCGGCCACACTCAAGGGGCCGGCTCGGGAATGGTTATCTCAACTTGCGGCGGCATCTATCTTCTCCTTCGACCAGTTCGAGGGTCTTTTCCTCACGCATTTTGTGAACAGTCGACGTGCCGAGAAGACGAGCGACACCCTATTGTTGCTCAACCAAAAGAAGGGCAAATGACTAAGGGATTATGTCGAACGCTTCACTTCTGAGGCCAGGTCCATTGCTTCTTTGGAACCCTCGGTCGCCACCTTCGCCTTCCAGTCCAACGTCCTCAATGCTGACCTCAGGGCGTCCCTCGCAAAGAAGCCCCCTCGGGACTTCTCAGAGCTCCTACTTCGGAGCGAGAAGTACATCCGAAGGGAAGAAGCCGTCTGCCGCCCCACCTTCGAGGCCTCATCTTCCACGAACAAGCAGAAGGGTGCAGAAGAAGAAGGAGCTAAGAAGCTCCAAAAAGATAATAGGGGGTCAGCGGCGTCCTCCTCCTCAGTTCGAGAAATTCACTCCGCTTAACGCGAGTGTATCTGCCATCCTCATGGAGATAGGGAACGATGGCCTCCTACCGCCTCCTCCAAGGGTGAATACTCCGGTAAAGAAGAGGGACCGGAGTAAGTGGTGTCGTTTCCATCGGGACCACGGGCATAACACAGATGAATGTCGCGCCTTGAAGGATGAAATTGAGGCCCTCATTCAGAGAAGGCAACTCAACTGGTTCGTAAAAAGGGACCGAGCCGATCTGCCCTTGCCGCCTCGGGGGGCTAACAGGCGAAATGAGCAACACACGGACACTCCGGAGGCCGAAGTAGAAAGCATCTTGCACCTGATACACGGGGACCCAATGGGGGGAGATTCCAACTCCTCTCGAAAAGCCTTCGTAAGGGAGGTTAACTTCGTGCAGAGCCACCCTCTCCCAAAGGGCCTCGGAGTCCTGGTGACGTTCTCCGATAGGGACCTGGAGGGCACCCGCACGCCCCACTGCGATGCCCTCATCATCAATCTCCGCATGGCGAACTTCGAAGTTCATCGCGTCATTATAGATAACAGCAGCTCCATCAACATCCTTTTCTTGGAGGCCTTTAAAGGCCTCCTGCTGTCCAGGGACCGACTTAAGCCCACTGGCTACACTCTCCACAGGTTCACCAGGGTCCCGATTACGGTTGAGGGAATTATAACCCTCGACGTAATGTCTGGAAAGGCCCCGACAACTCGCATGGAGCAAATGGACTTCATGGTGGTCGATGTCAAGGCTGCCTATAATGCTATCCTAGATAGACCAGGTTTGGCCGTGCTTCAAGCCATCCCTTCAGCCTACCACATGAAAATGAAGTTCCTCACCCCCTCAGGAGTGGGAGAAGTGAGGGGAAGCCACCGGCTCGGAAGTGCTATATGACCTCGATGGGGGGTCCGGTTCTCTCTTTGGAAGTGCTCGAACTTCCTCAGGAAGGTGGCCAAACTATCTCCGAGCCCGTGGATGAATCGGAGGAAGTGGCGTTCTCCAAAGAAGACACCACTAAGAAGTTCCACGTCAGCAAAGCTCTCCCCTCCATAAAGCAAGATATCTTTCGGTGTATATGAGAGAATCGCGACCTCTTTGCATGGACTGTAGCAGACATGCCCAGGATCTCAGAGGAGCTCTCAATGAACCATCTAAGCATCACCCCTGGGGTCAAGCCTGTCTGGCAGAAGAGGCGAAAGTTCGCTCCCGAGAGGCAACAGGCGATTATGGAGGAGGTTGAGAAACTCCTCAACGCCCGCTTTATTCAGGTGGTGAACTATCCTGAGTAGCTCTCCAACATGGTAATGGTCAAGAAGGCCAATGGGAGTTGGAGGATATGCATTGACTTCACTGATCTCAACAAGGCGATCCCTTTCCTCTTCCTAGCATCGATGCCCTGATCGATGCGACTTCCGGGCACGAGCTCCTCAATTTTTGGATGCCTTCTCAAGATACAACCAAATCAGGATGTTCCCTCCGGACATCCCGAAGACCTCGTTCGTGACGGACCAAGGCCTCTACTGCTACCGTGTTATGTCCTTCGGCTTGAAAAACACAGGAGCTACCTATCAGCGCCTGGTGAACAAGATCTTCCGAGACCAGATTGGTCGAAACATGGAGGTTTACGTCGACGACATGTTGGTCAAAAGCACTCGAGGGCAGGAGCACACCCTCGATCTTCAAGAAGCCTTCGAGGTGCTCAAGAGGCATAATATGAGACTAAACCCGAACAAGTGTGCATTTGGTGTCTCATCAGGCAAATTTTTGGGGTTTATGGTCAGCTAGAGGGGTAAAGAGGCCAACCCCAAGAACATCCAAGCCATTCTCAAAATGGCTCCCCCCTCCAACGTAAAAGAGGTGCAGAGGCTCACGGGGCACCTCGCCGCAATCGGCCGATTCCTCTCCAAGTCCGGGGAAAAGTGCCTCCTCTTCTTCAAAGCCATCAAGGAGGCTAAAGGCTTCGAGTAGGGAAAGCAGCAACAGGAGTCCTTTGACAAGCTCAAAGAGTATTTGGCCAACCCCCAACTCCTGAGCAAGCCAGCACCTGGGAAGGTCCTCTACCTCTATCTCGCAGCTTCGGAGCAGATGCTCAGCGCGGTCTTCGTAAGGGAGGAAGAGAAGACACAGAACCCATCTATTACATGAGTAAGGTGCTCTGCGATGCCGAACTCTGCTATCCGAAGCTGGAGAAGATGGCTCTAGCCCTGGTCATGGCAGTCCGAAAGCTCTGCCCCTACTTCCAATCCCATTTGGTGGTCGTCCTTACCGACCAACTGCTGAAAAAAGTTCTCCACAAGCCTGAAACTTCTGGACGACTCATGAAGTGGTCCATCGAGCTGAGTAAGCATGACATTAGCTACCGGCCCAGGATGGTAATAAAAGCCCAAGCTCTGCCCGAGTTCATCATGGAAAAAACCATCCCCGACTCATGTGAGTCGCCTGCCGACCCCTCCGTTTGGACCGTATATGTGGACGGGTCCTTCTGCGCCGATGGAAGCAGGGCCAGCATCATCCTAACTGGCCCCGATGCTTTCATCCTTCAGTACTCACTCCGCCTCAACTTCCCGGCATTAAATAATGAGGTAGAATATGAAGCCCTAATTACGGGGCTCTGCTTGGCTCGCAAGGCGGGTGCCGAACAAGTAAGGGTCTTCAGCGACTCTTAGTTAGTGGTCAATCAAGTGTCCGGGGAGTACGAGGCGAGAGACGACCGCATGGCTAGGTACTTGGCAAAGGTGAGGGAGCTTCTAGCTCTATTCAGAGATGTTCAACTCCAGTAGATTCCCTGAGAGGAAAATGCACAAGCGGATGCCCTCTCTATGCTCGCCTCCTCGTCCCTCCAAGGTCTAGAACGGACCGTCTTAATAGAGGTCCTTCTCAAACCAATCATCGACGAAGATGGCTCGGAGCCAATGGAAGCCTACCCCCTGACACTTGGGAAAAACTGGATGAAGCCTCTCCTCGATTACCTCCGGGATGGAGTCCTTCCCAAAGATCCGAAAGAAGCAAGGAGGATCGGGACACGAGCAGAGCGGTACACACTCCTGGACGGGGTCATGTACAAATGCTCCTACACCAAGTCGATGGTCGGCCCTATCTGAGATGCCTCTCCCTAGAAGAAGCGCTCTATGCCCTAAAGGAGGCCTACAATGGTCTATGTGGTGCGCACTTGGGAGCGAGATCCCTTGCTCGGAAGCATTTGAACTACGGGTACTTCTGGCCCACACTACTAAGTGATTCCGAGGAGTACGTCCGCCAGTGTGACTCCTGCCAGAAGTTTGCCCCAATCCGTTGCCTGCCGCAAGCACAACTTGCCTTCTTGGCAAGCCCAATCCCATTCGCAATGTGGGGGATGGATTTGCTCGAGACTTTCTCTCCAGCACCAGGTCAGCTGAAGTTCTTGGTGGTAGCAATAAACTACTTCTCCAAATGGATAGAGGCCAAACCTCTCTCAACGATCACCGAGAACAAGGTGCAAAAGTTCTTTTGGAAGAACATTGTCTGTCGGTTCGAGGTACCTCGCATTCTCGTAACCGACAACGGGATCCAATTTACGGGAGCAGCCTTCCACGACTTTTGCACTGACCTTGGGATTCAACAGCGGTTCTCTTCAGTGGCACACCCCCAGTCCAATGGCCAAGCGGAGAATGCAAACCGATAGATCCTCTCAGGCTTGAAGAAGAGGCTCGACAAGTCCACCAAAGGGCTATGGGTCGAACAACTCCCCAATGTGCTTTGGAGCTATCACACCACCAAAAGAACTCCGACGGGAGAGTCCCCTTTCAACCTCACATACGGGTCAGAAGCTCTTATCCCTTTGGAGGTGGGTCTACCTTCACCTCGACTCATAGCTTACAACGAAGTGCAGAATGCGAACCAGCTTCGCAACTGCCTAGACCTTATTGACGAGATCCGTGAGAGAGCTGCAATCCGTCAAGTGACCTACCATCGTAGGATCACTCAAGCTTACAACAAGAGGGTACGACCCACTAACCTAAAGGAAGGGGCCTTAGTACTGAGAAAATTTTTGATTTCCGATCTAAACAAGAGAGGCAAACTGGCACCCAATTTGGAAGGACCGTATAAGGTCTCCAAAGTTATACACCCGGGCACGTATTAACTCGAAGACCCGGGGAGCAGGAAGATGCCAAGGACATGGAACGCCGAGACCTGATGAAGTACCGAGAGGGTGTCTAAACACCGCTCCAAGGAACTTCCCAAGGACTGCTCCATAAGACTTATCGCAAAAACCTTACTTGTATCTTCTTTTCGACCAAAGTGTAAAGGCGGCCTGCAACTTAGCAGCGGCCGCCCAGTTGTTTTCAATAAAGAGAAATTTTCCCTCCTCAACTTCTCTATTTCTTGAGTAACCTAACTCTACTTAGCAAATTTTCTATTTTGAGGTAGTCTAACTCTTGTTGCAAAAACAAAACTCTCTCTTTAAATGACGAGTTCGGAGTTCAACACTTGGCTCCATTCTGCTTCCACTACTCGCTCAGAAGCGAGTGAGAAGGGGTGAGCCATTCGGAATTGCTCCCACAACAGTTGACTCTCTCTTTAAACGACGATTTCAGAGTCTAACACTTGGCTCGATTCCGCTTCTACTACTCTCTCATAAGCGAGTGAGAAGTGATTCTCCATACGGAATTGCTCCCACATCCGTTGACTCTCTCTTTAAACGACGAGTCAGAGTCCAACACTTGGCTCGATTCCGTTTCTACTACTCGCTTATAAGCGAGTAAGAAGTAGTTCACTATTCAGAATTGCTCCCACAACCGTTGACTCTCTCTTTAAACGAGGAGTTCAGAGTCCAACACCTGGCTCGATTCCGCTTCTACTACTCGCTCATAAGCGAGTAAGAACTGGTTCGCCATTCGGAATTGCTCCCACAACCATTGACTCTCTCTTTAAACGAAGAGTTTGGAGTCCAACACTTGGCTCGATTCCGCTTCTACTACTCGCTTATAAGAAAATAAGAAGTGGTTTGCCGTTTGGAATTGCTCCCACAACCGTTGACTCTCTTTAAACAACGAGTTTGGAGTCCAACACTTGGCTCGATTCCGCTTCTACTACTCGCTCATAAGCGAGTAAGAAGTGGTTTGCCATTCAGACGTGCTCCTACAACTATTGACAACTACTAATGCCAGCAAAACACACGAATACGAAGACAAGAATTATTTCATTAAAATCTGATAAACAGTAGTTACAAGACCAATTGCTCATTTATGCAGCCAGAAACAACACTTGTGGAGTTAAAAGCACAAGACTCCTAAGGCCTACTTCAGTGCCTCCAAGGCACGGGGATACTCCGGTTGAGAGACACCCGAGGTCGACGAATGTTGTACTGTCGATAAGCCCCTTCGGTGCTCGTCTCTAAGCCGGGGAGTCGAGAAGCATCATCGGCACCCGCTCTAACGGTAGCACCAACCGTCGCCCTGCTCGACGAGGCTGCTACCCCACTTTGCACATTGCCAGGGCTTCGATGCATTGACTGTGAGCGACGCGCAAGCTTGTACAAAGATATCCCTCTATCACGCTCTTTCCGAGTGCAAGAAGTGGATCTGATGTTGCTCCGCTCGGAACGTGATTGAATACAAGCAACCTCTGCCTCGAGCTCGACAATGCGCTCTTTGAGCGAGTCATCTCTCACCTTTATGTCCAGACGAGGCAGTCAAACCGAGCTGGCCCCTCGGGAGCCATCGATGACCGCCCGCCGAAGGTGAGCAACTTCCCTGCTCTTGGCGAGGGTCACCTTCTTCAGCTCGTCTCTCTCCGCTGTCACCTCTGATAGAGAGTCGCGAAGGAGCTTAAGCTTCAGGCCGAGGGTGGCTTCTGCGGACGAGCCCACATCCTCACCTTCGGGGGTCCTCTCTTTGATCTGCCCCTCTAACTGCCTCTTTTCTATGTCTCGACGAACCAAGGTCGATCTCAGGTGCTTCAGCTCATATTCACCTTGCGGAGGTCCGACTCCACCTCATGAAGACGCTCTCGGTTCGAGCCCCAATCTTGTCGCCCCTAGACTAGCTCGTAGGCGAGCATCTTCGGGTATCCGAGGCAACTCGACGACCTGTAGCACTTCGACAATCTGAAAAGAATCAAAGCACGGGGCTGTTGAGGTTCACAATACTCTAACACTTAGACAAAAAGAAGAGTTCGAAACCTGCTCAACACTTAGACAAAAAGAAGAGTTCAAAACTTGCTCAACACTTAGTCAAAAATGGAGAACTTTCTCATTCATTTCAAAGTTGAAGTAGTGGCCAGTTCGCAGTTCGGCAATACATAAAAAAAAAAAACCTCGAGGTGCGGCTACGAGGCGCCCTCGCTCGGCAGAGTGACGAGCACCACTTTGGGGTTCGCCTCCTCCTCGCCATCGCCCTCAGCCTCGCCATCCTCCCCCTCGGGCTCGACTTCCGCCAGAGGGATGAGCTCCTCGCCCTTTACTGGATCGTAGAAGTAGTATGTCGAACCGTCGAAGCCAGGGATGCAAGCCGCCACATGCTTCAGGGCTCGACCGTAGGCTTCCTCCATATTTTTCATCATATGGGCCTCTGCCTCATCCCGAACGGCTTTCATCACCTCCGCCACCTTCATCTTTTGCCCTTTCAGCGCCTCCTCGGACGCCTTCACAGCCTTCGCCAGCTCCTCCTCGAGGCAAACCTTCTCCTTCTCCAGCACCTCGACCTTGGTTGTCTCGGCCGCTGAGTGCTCGAGCGCTTCGGCAAGCTTCGTCTCGAGGGCACCCACCTCGGCTGCTCATAATGCCGAAAGCCGCTGTTCGGCCCTGAACAGCTTCACCGCATTGGAGCGCTCTGACCGCTCGCGATCGTTTGTCGCCTTCATCTCCTTCTCTTGCTCGGCGAACTGCTCGAGCATATGGATGAAGTGGCAGAGGGTCTGGAACAAAACAGAAGAATATGAGAACTCAAAGATCGTTAACCCTGAAGCTGAAGAGAACAGAGCGGGGCTACTTACCGGCATCGTCGACCGGGTGATCTCCAAGGCATCGTCACCAACCGTACCTACCCTCAGCACCGCACAATCCTTTGGGGCAGATGGCATACCGCCTGCATGCACTTCCCCGCATCACCGAGGAAGCCATCCAACTTCATCACTTGCCAGTCGGGGACGAAGAGCCTCTTGTTCTCTTCGGTAAGGATGGCCTCTGCCTTGGCTATGAGCGGCGGCACCTCTAGGGCCAAAGCGGCAGCACCTCTAGGGCCAAAGCGGCACCGGCTGAGAATGCCCCGCTCGAAGATCCCAGGGCTTCAGCTGAAAGGAGTGTAACTTTCGGCTCCGAGGGGGCGTCACTGACTAAGTCAACAACAGCCGTTGGTGCCAAGGGTGCTTGTACCGCTCGGCCGAAAGGAGGCCCCACCGTAGTCCTCTTCCTCTTCTTCGTGTTCGCACCCTTTTGCCGCTACCGTGCTCCTCTTCGCCATCAGGGCTCGGTAGTCCATACCGAGGGCTTCTGTACATAAAGAAAAACTGAGCAAAAGAGTTAGTGAAAAACACAAACACTAAAAGTAAGTACTTATATGTTAAAAAAAAAGAAAGTAAAGGAGCGTACTGGGGTCGATCGGACTGAGACCCCCACCGAACAAGATCTCCTTGGTAATATCTTTCCAACCGAGGGTCAGAAGAACGAGGATCTTCGTCACTATCTCCTCTTCTTCTTTAGTGAGCACCGGTTCGGCCTTTGCCCACTTCGTAACGTCCTCCTTCCACGTCGTAGGGAAGCCCTACGGCTCAGGACCTTGGATCAGGAAGTACTTCTCCTTCCAATGCTTGATGGAGTCCGGGTTCTTGATCAGTTTAACCCCCTTCCTCGATGATAAATAGTACCAGTACTCCAACTTGCTCAGTCGGCAGATCCGGTAGAGGCTGCGGAGGAGGACGAGCTGGGGCTGCACACCGACCGCCTGACATTGGAAGATGAAGGCAATGACGTGCCGCCATATGTTCGGCATGAACTGCACGGGGCTCAGGCCGTACCACTGCGACACCTCGACCACGAAAGGCAGGAGCGGTAAACAAAGGCTGGCATTGAGTGCATCGTACGGGAAGACGCATGTGTCTGGCGATGTCCCCATACATGCTCGGAAGTCGGGGCCAGGGAGTAGCAGAGCATACTCCTTCGGGATTCAGAATCCTTTCCTGATCCGATGAAGGTCCACCTCGGTCATGATCAAAGGGATCTCATCCACCTCAGAAGGATCCCTCGGGCTGTTCTCCTCGTACACTGTGGCCATCCCGTGCACCGCCTTCTCCAAAATATCCACCGGGTAGCTCCTGACTCTTTCGAGGCTCGACAATGTTGACGGCAGCCGACCCAGCTCTCTTGCCCCCCTCGGAGTCTGCACTATTGTCGCCACAACGGCTGACTTAGCCACTTCCTTCCCTTTCCTTGGTGTGACCACTACGACTCGGTCGGTACCTTGGTCCGAAGTGGAGGTCTCGTCCCCCGACGATGCTCTAGACATTTCAAGATTAAGTTTGAAATAACTAACCTCGAGTTGACGTTTACGGTCGGAATAGGTCGGCCGAAATTAAAAACGCCTGGCCACGAAAGCTAGCAGCGCCGCTCGAGAACAAGAATGGCTTTAGCAAAAGTGAAGTAAAAATGAAACCATAAAAATGAGGGGAAAGAGGAGTGGTGAAAACTTGTAAGTGTTAAAGTGAGATTCGGGTGGGCCTTCGAACATTTTGGGCTCCCGTAACAGCCCATCAGAAGTTCAAATGCCTGACCTTGAAGTCAAAATGTCCCTTACCTTGAAATTCGTGCCTAATCCTCAATCATTCGGTGAAGATCCCACCACATCGCTCAGAAACCAAATATGAGCAACTTGCATTCCGAGCTGCATATTAGAGAAAAATGCATTTCTCCTCGTGATGCGCACCAGATCTTGATCAGACGGTCCTGATCTTGCCACGCCAACCAAGATCACATTTTCTTGTGCTCCACACCATCGTGCCTCAATATTCATGCATGATCTCTAGATAGATGGCTCAGATTGTGCCACATTGCTCGGAGTCCCAATCCGAGCGACTGGCATTCTGACCTGCTCATACGGAGAAAATCATGCCGAGCAGCATGAGCCATCCGATCGCCTCATGATTCGTGCGAGATCTGATGGACAGTCCTGATCTAGCCACGCCAACCAAGATCACATTTTCTCGTGATCCACGCCATCGTGCCTCAAGATTTGTGCATGATCTTTAGATGGACGGCTCAGGTGGTGCCACGGCTCGGAGTCCCAATCCGAGCGACTGGCATTCTGAGCTGCTCATACGGAGAAAATCACGCCGAGCAGCATGAGCCGTCTGATCGCCTCGTGATTCGTGCTGAGATCTGATGGACGTTTATAATCCAGCCGTGCCAATCAAGATCACGTTTTCTCGTGATCCATGCCATCGTGCCTCAAGATTCATGCATGATCTCTAGATGGACGACTCAGATTGTGCCACGTCGCTCGGAGTCCCAATCCGAGCGACTGGCATTCTGAGCAGCTCATACAGAGAAAATCACGCCGAACAACATGAGCCGTCCGATCGCCTCGTGATTCGTGCTGCGACCTGATAGACGGCCCTGATTTGGCCACGTGACCAAATGTGAGATCCACCGTCAGATGACCTTGGGATTCGTGCAGCATCTAGATGGATGCCCCAGATTGTGCCATGTCGCTTGGAATCACAATCCGAACGACAGGCCTTCCGAGCTGCCCATACGGAGAAAGTCTCGCCGAGTGATATGAACCGTCGGATCACTCAGAATTCCGAGCTAGATGTAGATGGACGGTCGAGACGCATCCACGTCGCTCAGCGCCACCCCGTCATCTGATCATCCCGAACCACGCACCAACACAAGATGGACGGTCGAGATTCGACCACATCATAAATGGGTAATTAAATCCCTTCTTTAATTATTATTTTGAATTATTTATTTAAAAATTTGCGAAAAAATGATCAAAATTCAGAAAAATTAATTAAAAATTCTGAGAAATATTTATAAACTCGGGGGAGCATTTTTTGGGCCCCGGAATAAATAATTATTGCTTGGAATGGTTGATTAGTGCTTCCGGAAAGCAAATCATCGCTTTACAAAATTGAATAAATGGATCGAAAAAATAATATAAAATCGGGAAAAATCACCAAAGGACCAAAGAAAGCTAAGAGCCACCCTTGGGCACGATACCAGCTCAGAAAGGCACCATTTCACCCCACAGACGAGATTCCACCATCTGGAAGCTTCGATAAAGCCTATACGCCATCAAAACAACAAAACTGCTCCCACAAGGCTGTAACACAGTCATTGGGAGTGGGGGGCTCGTGATATGGCTAAAAATGGAGTTAAATCGGAACCATTCAAAGTGGACACGAATCTCAAAGTCCCAGAGGCAAGACGGTAATTTTACCTACAGATGGGTCCGAATTGGGAACCGAATCCCTCCTCTTGGACCCGTTAACTCATGAACGGATCTGGCCAGTTTAGAACGGATCTCAACCTGCTAGGGGTCAGTTCAATAGGATTGGAGAAAATTCTGGCTCCCCCTGATCTAGAGGAGGTGGTTATAACCACCCTTATCCTGCCACACCGGAAGTATGGATTCACTCTTATCCTCAAAGAGATCCCCTTGGCGAATATAAAAACCCCCTACCTCCTACTATTAAAGGTGATCACACTTTGCACACTTGATCCATTCCGGTATCTCAAACGTTTGTGCAGGTTTCAAGGGAGCACCAAGGAGTCAACAAATCAGCAAGGAAGAAGAAGGGGTCAACTTGTGTGAGTTCCTCACGAATCTACAAATCTCATCTATTGCCCCCACACCCGAATCCAGTGGCAACATACCCATTTGTCAAACTAGCATGCATCATCCTACTATAATTAGAAAGCATTCAAGAAACACCCACCTTAATGAAGATTGTAATGTAGAAGAGAAACTTCTAGAAAAGCTCCTAGCTCCAACACGATTGCCTAGTACTTCTCCTCCTACCAAGAACAACTCCAAGCCTCCGAGAATTGCAAGACAAAAATCTCTAACTCTCTTTTCTCTCTTTTAGTTCTTAGTTTTTATGCAAATGAAAAATAATAGGGGGGTATTTATAGGGGAAATGTATGGCTAGGATTTAATCTCACAACTCCAACTAACCACTCACTACCCCACTCTCCCACTCTCTCCACTCTCCCCACTCAGGGCCGGCCTACCCCTAGGTGCAAGCACGTGCACTTGCAGCGCACAAGTGCACACTCTTCTCATTTTAAATTTTTTATATTTGTGTATTTACTAGTTGTTACAAGACATGTGTAAGAATGTGTACAATTAATTGTAGAATTATCTTAGTGCGCCTCTCTTGTGTGCTTGGTTTATTTTTATTTATTTAATTTATTCTAGTGGACTTAGAGTCTTCTATTATGCCTATGGGTTCTAAATAAGAGGTAGACAGCTAAATGAGAAAAGTAAATGAAAGGAAATCATGCATAACTTAAATAAATTTTAGAATGAATATAATGAGATGGAATTGCAAGTGTGGTGCATGTAAAACAAATATTCAAATAAGAAATCGATTTTATCAATGGAGAGATATTTATAAATAATTGGAATGTAACCTAGGAAAATATATTTCATTATACATATACCGTAGTGTAATCAATACGTACATAGAAAAACACGTGAACCGCACGTATAAAATATTTTAATCAAAAATAGAAAAAAATGATTTTTCGTTTGTAAAACAAATTAGACACCTCATAAAATAAATAATTGAAACACATAGAAAATATCACCCATAACGAAAAAATACACGTGCGTAACACACGAGGGGCAAAAATGTCATTTCCAATTTTGCGGGGTGTTACACTCTCCCCCCTTAGAACAGTTCTGTCCTCAGAACTTACTAGGGTAGAAGTTGTATTTCGTACACACCGAAAAAATATTACTATTGTATATAGAAAGTTGTCAATACTAAGAAAAGAAATGTAGCATAAAATGCGCAATGTGGGAAAACACATCAAACTTATATAAGGAATCTTTGAGTATCAAGCGAACGAAACACAAAGTATCAGAAAAACTAGAAAAATAGCAAGGCGAGAAATGTGACATTGAAAGATAATGTTGATTGATGGAATTTTTTCATACAAAATAATAAAGTACTAGATACCGGAGAAAAGGAAAACCTAAATTATGTCATCAATTGTTAGAGAATTTGAAAAACTCTGGAAAGAAAATTTTATTAAAGAAAGTAGGAAGGCTAAAAATCATAAACTAACTAGTAGTATACACCACAAGATAGAAATGAAATAGCAATTTAAGAGAAAAATGTTTGAAAAATATATGAGCATTAAATTTAGTTGAAAGTATAGGAAAAATTCTGTATAACAAGTTAATGTCATAAAATAATTTGTAAAGTAAATACAATAATGATTTAAAAAATAAAGATATGGAATACTGGTTGGCATATATTAAAATACTTTCAAATTGTAAAGTAAAGAAAGAAAAACCATCACACAAAATTTTATATGTACATAGGTGTAAGAATATACAATGAAACAAACAATATTACGATATGAAAATTATAAATGGTGTGTAGGAGTAAAACAAGACATCATAGTAGAGATAGTAATAACATATCATTGAAACAATACAAAAACTAATTGTATAGAAATAAATTATGAATCGTAATCAAAAGTATAAAGAATTAGATTTTTTTTTTTTTTGGTTAGGTGAGTAACCACAAAATCTAAGATAAGTGAATAGAAAAATAAAATACGATGAAGTGGTATGAAATGCTAACTTATGTAAAGATTCAAAATAGAAGGAAGAAGGTAGTTGATATTAAGTAGTGAATATGAAAATATGATAGATATAGAAATCAGTATAAATAATTTAATACTTGGTTGTAAAATATTATAAAATAGTATAAGCTAGTATAAAAATGGAATAGTGGTAATTAAATATTATAGAAAAAAAAGAAGGGGTTATCAAAGTAGAAAATCTCCTTCTGGTGTAGGTTTGCCTCGTTGGTGTCCGACCGCAGACTTGCCTTCTTGAAATCAAGTTGCAGAATTGCCTCTACGACATCCGATTGCAGTTTTCCTTCTAGACATTCGGTTGCAGACTTTGCCTCCCCGACGCCCGGTTGCAGTTTGCTTCTATTGACGTTTAGTTGCAGATTTGCCCTCTTGACATCACGTTGCACCAAAACAGGAGATTTAAAGATGTAATCTTCCATGTGTACTTGGATATTGGGTGTTTAATAAAGTATGGTATTAGTTTGAAATATGTGATATAAAAATAGGAGTAAAAGAAAGTTACATGATGAAATATCAAAATAGATGTATATGATATATCAAACATAAAGGGTGCTAATTAGTAGCAATGAAAAAAAATGATTTATAACATTCGGACGAAAATAGTGTAGAGTATTTGCACAAGCTGAAAATGTAAATAAAAACAATAATTATGTAGTGTAGCAAATTAGGACAATAAACATAAACAATTATATATAAAAATAGTAAATATATTGAAATATATGACATATGTAGAAATCAGTGGAAAATATAGGTAGTAACTATGAATGTAAAGACAATTAAGATCTGATAATAAAGATAAAGTATAAATAGTGAGTGTATATATTATATTAAAGATGCGTGAAACTACAAAATTAATAAGTAGCTATTAATAGTGAAAAGTAAATATAAAGAGGTAGAAAATAAGGATAATAAAATAGTAATAAAAGGAATCTTATTGGGTATGGGTACATTGCATGTATATAAGTAAAAATGTTACAATCATGCTAAAATATACTGAAATATATAAGACAATATAAGATAATGGAAAAATATAGTATCACAAAATCAAATCATATGAAATGAATATGTATAAGCAAAATTCAAAATTTTAAAAATATAATAGAAATAATAAATGAAGAAAGTAATAGTTGCAATATTAATTCAACAAGCTGTAATTTAAAACTTAATAAAATATGTAAAGCAGTAGCAAATGTAAATGGATAAACATGAAAGGACATAAAAATACGAAAGACAACTTTAAGACTGAAAGACAGATAAAACAAATTTAAAAGATCAAGATTAAGGAAGATAGACAAAAAAATAAATATTCAATTGATTAAATAGTATAAGAAAATATTTATTTGAAAAATATTAAATATTGAAAAAGTACTATGATGAAAATCTACGAAGAAGAATTTGAGAGGGAAGTGTGCCTACGTGTAAGGTATCATAAATGTAGGTTCAAGCCTACCACGCTTCCTTGCGCCACTCTGATACCAAGGAAAAATGTGCTCGCATACAATCTCACATCAATGTGTACAAGGACAGCATCATGAATGTGAGTTCCATAACTTCATCATCCATGACTCCAGCCATCTAATAGAGAAAGGGAGGAGAAGACAACAGTGTATAGAGAAACACAAATGTAAATCACTTACATTTAAATCTCTATAAACTGAATTCACACTTCTAATTTCCACCCTAATGTGTCGTCCTTATAAATTTGTACTACTAATTGAAGTGTGGCTTTGATACCACTCTGTAACGCCCCGATACCAAAATACAGTAATTCGTAGCTCAACAGGATCTACACTTCACTTCATAAAATTTTACAAGGAATTTTGAAACATTTATTACAACATTGTTCTTATATATCAATAATGCAGCGGAAAATAAATGAAGTACAACATGATAGATATACAATTGTAACAACTTTAGCATTTATGTAATCATCAGCATCGAATTCACCTTTATATTTGCTTGTAAATTCCAAGTCCTGCATATGAAACCGTGGGCACATCAGTTGCTCACAACCGATGCAATATTATAAATGGCGATCCTTACTATGCCGTAATATAACGATTCTCTAATACTTTAACAACCATAAACTTGAATGTAAATAAAGTATTAAAAGTGACTACTCTAAACATGTCAGTGTATGCGATGTCTTAATGCCTAATGCAGATGTTTTACGCTAAGATGACACTAATGCATACATACTTGTTCGGATTCTATGCATCCCATACTACATATGTCCGAGGACAAGCACCTACGTACTCCACATTAATGGGTTTAATCCCTCGCCAGGATAACTACCCAGTAATAAAACAAAGTTTAGACATTCCACGAGTACGGATTCTAGTCCCGAAATCCACCGCCCGACTATACAGAATCCCCGTTGCGCGAACCCCGTAAGTGTCCCTCTAGCCCCGGTATACGCATATACACTGGAGTACGGCCTACAATCTGCCTAACTAATCATGATCCCGGAATCCATCGCCCGATCAATCATAATCCCAGATTTAATTAAGGCTCGCTTCCATCGCAAGCAACCACAGTCTCAGAATCCACTGTCCGACTGGGTCTATTGTCTAGGAGATCCACTGCCTGACTATATAGAGGCCCTCCACTCACGTTTACCCAAGTTTACTACATCTTCACTTAGTGCCTAATTCTTAAGTTCAAAATGGTGAATTCACGGTTCGTGTGCTCGTCCCAGTAATCAGTGTTTAATGTTCAATTACATGATTATTAAGTAGTATTTTATGGTCATCAGTCAGTACAAGTCAGGTAGTAGTGCCCGACCGAGTACAGTTTCCGATTGTTTACTACCAAGTCATCCCATAATACCCCAGCTTATTATCATTTTATTTCATCCTATGTGAGCATGCAAGAAGGTGTCAATATTTTATGATGCTAGGTGTGACTAACTCTACTCATTACTGAAAAATCAAGAGGTAACCATATTAAATTAACACAAATCACACAATCTGGACAACATGGCGTTGCTGTACAAAAACATAGATTACCATTAGTACAGAAAAGCAAATCTAGATCCGTCAGAAATTCTAGGAACTAGACTCTCTGCCGGTTCCAGCAAATATATATACGATATATAAAAGCTACAGAAACTAGGGTGAAAATCCTGTTCTTTTCAGATTATATGTTCAGGCAGCAAGTTATAAATTGTGTTCACCTATTTGTTTTAGGTCAGAAAACTCATCAATTAAATCTACAAAATTTCAGGGTGGTTCCTACCCATGTCTAGTCTCAGCCAAATTCGTTTCATATTTTTATTTTACTGTTAACATGTTTAATTTAATTATGAAACAGAAAGATACACATGAATTTGTGAATCTGAAAATTCTGACACAGTTGTACTAAAATACTGATATCTAACAGATTATAACTCAGAATTCATATCCGTTAAATATTCTGGAAAATAGATTCATGGTTCTATAATTCATGTTCAGAAAGTTATTTCAAATTACAACAACAATATGGTCGAAAATCTGATACAAAACGAAACAACCAGCAGTCTAGAATTTATTTTGATATGAATAGGCAACAGTTTTATCTTACAACCATATAATTCATGCTAATTAATAATCAAAATGATGCTAGAAGTTTAATATGCATAATTTCAGTTTTAAGATGCAATTTCACAGACATGGTAATCAATTCATTAAATCAAATTTAGTCTAATGTAAGCAATTTATCAAACAAGTCTATCACATGGATCTAGTTATTCTTCATGTAATTGGGCATATGCAAGATTCAAGTTGGACTAGGTTTTAGATCAAAGATGTAGGCACGATGTTAAGAATTCATCGGGTTAGCTCGTGTAAACCCTTAATAAACATAACGGAATTTCAAATAGCAATACGATAACAAAAAGATTTGGATCTATTTGCAGAAATCAAACGAAACTTGAACAAAACAATAAACTAGTTCAAGAAGAGACTTGCCTTTTAATTAGAAGAGACTTGATCTTCATTCTCTATATATTCATTTATTTGATTCGTCGCCTTTTATTTGATCTTCCTGATTCAATTGTCTGCCTATTGTTCCATTCCTGGTTGATCGAGCAATTATTTTGATCCTCATTATAAAATTGTTCATGTCCTATTTTATTTATTCATTTAGTTACAATCCAATTTATTTGGATCATTCTACAATTCTCTTGTTACTCTAACCCGTTACCCATATAAACCCTAACTACCATATATATATATATATATATATATATATATATATATATATATATATATATATATATATATATATATATATATATATATATATATATATATATATATATCCCCTTTTCACCCTATCTCAATCCTAGCCACTTCTAAACCCCGTCCCCTACCTCCTATCTCTCCTGCACTTCCAAACCAATCGCTCCCGATCCCTTTCCCTGCATCCCTGACCTCCCGACGCACCACCACAGCATCGCCCTCTCCCGGAGACGCATCAACAACCCATCCGATACACCCCCTGTGCGCCCTGCTTACTGTCGCGATGCCACAACGACAAAAAGTACCTGATGCCCCCTGCGTTGCTTCCTCCGAACAGCATCATAGTAGCGCGCCACCGCTTGCTGTCCGATGTTCTCTCGATGCGTGCACAATGGATTGGTTTAGCTCTTGTGTGTGTATGTTTGATCTAGTGGGTTCATTGTTCATGAGTTGTTCGTTTTCGTTAAGTTTGTTCCCGGGAAACCATTTCGATTATTCTCGTTCTTGCATTGTTTTTGTCGTTGACTATAAGGCATGTAACTTGTATAATTTCTATTGCATATACAAGTACCAAATACTGCCTGTAGTGTAGCTTTTGTTCTAGAGACAATTCTTATGAAAACCCTTGATTAGATCTTGTCTCTACTTGTTGATCTATCTGTAGTTTTCCCGTACACACACGACGTGATATAACTTAGATCTAATAAACTCTTGATGTATACATGCATGTATTCGTGATTTATGAAGTGTCGTATGATCTTGTAGGCTTGATGTGTTAGTCGTAGTATAACTCGTTGTATACTTGTAAAACACCCATACCATGTTGCTTGGACATCTAGCATACCATATTTTGCATTTCGTTATGATTTGGATGAGTTTCATATGAACTAGTTGATTTCATGCATGAAGAATATTTCAGTCTTTACTGTTACCCTGTTTTGTTTAGTATTTTAGGCCCTATTAAGGTCAGTGAATGAAAATTATTTGTAAACATGAATTATAGAAAATTCTGTCTACTTTTCAGAATTTCTGACAGATCTCAGTTTCGATTTATGAGATGCAAGTTATGGATATTTTACTACAGAGATGTAGAAAATTACATATTTGGTTTTATGTGAATTCTGTATGACTATTTATTTTTATACTGATGCTAAAGGTAATATTTTGATCTAATATTTTGCTGAGTACAACTAGACTTGAGTGGGGTTAACCCCAAAATTTTGTGGATTTAATTGATAACTTTTATAAACTATTCTATACTTGCAAACAACTACTATACTTCCAGAATTTTCATGCTGTTCAGTAAAGAACTTTAATTTCAACATGATTCTACTTGCTTTTGATATAAACTTTGTGAATATGAAATGTAGACTACTATTCCTATTTTATCATTCTTTTGACGAATCTGGATTTCGATTTGTATTTTCTAATCTAATGCTGTTTTAGTACTGCTGTGTCAAGAGTTTCAGATTTACAAATTTGCTGGATCTTGCTATTTTCTGATTTTATTTGACTATACTATCCATGTTGGAATATTATGAAATTATATTTACTGATACTAGACATACGAGGAAATGCCCCATATTTTTTTTTTGATTCAATCAGTCAGTTTTTTTGTCAATTTCCTGTTCATGAATACAACTTTGCGATTTCTGGCTGAACGTGTTTTCTGGATACAATTATGATTTGAGCCCTGTTTTTGTACCATATGACCTATATATATTTGCTGGATTCGATCAAGAGTCTATTTTCCAGATTTTATGATGAATCCAGATTTGCATGTTTGTGGCAATGGAAATCCCAGATTTAGTGTAGTACTGTCTTACTGTTCTGAACTAGAATTTTTGTTGTCCTACCCTTTTATGTATTTTCTATCATCGGTGCATGTTTATCTTCCGATTTAAACCTGTTACTTGTTTATACCTTGTTATTCTTGCCATTTTTTTTCACGTATACGCCTTTTAATAATAATAACAAGTAACCAAGCCGGAGTTAAGGAAAAGACCTTAGTAGTGGATAATATTGGTATGTGTAATCAGAAGAGGCCCGTGTTAACCATTTTTATGTTTGACTCATGTTATTACATGAACCTGTTGCAGTTTATATTTGATTCATGAATCTGTGGATTCGTGAACCTGTTGTACTTTATGCTTTGATGCATGAACTTGTTGGTTCGTATACCTGTTACCTGTTGATTCATGAACCTGTCGATGCATGAACCTGTTGGTTCGTGTACCTGTTTACTACTTGATTAATGAACCTGTTCCTATCACCTGTTATATGACGCCTGAGCACACGGTCCTATGGAAACCCACCACTAGATCTAAACGAAATTTACATGTATATAACTACCATGTGGTAAAATTTGGGATGCATGAAGTGCTACCTAGATAGAAATAAATACAAGACTCGACATGACATAATACCTGTTACATGTTTACCTACTTACGTGATACCTGTTACCTGTCACATGTCACATGCACGTGTTACCTCACCACATTACTTGATTCTGTTCATGATTTATGCTAGTTATTCTATTCCTCTACCATATCTATTCCATGCTATACTTGCTTCTGCTGTTACTCTATGTTTTTTATCTTTTCTTGCACTTGTTGCCTGCACTACAAGCGGCCCGTAACTTGCATTGAAGGGCATTTTATTTCTTTTTCTCTTTTTTGCAATTTATTAAATTACAAATAATGGTGATCAGCTGCCCGATGGAGTAGGTGATCAATGATTTTAGTTGCTGGAGTTCTTGCTATAATTATTTTCCTGATATTCTTGAATAAATGTAATTTGCTACATGAATTTTGTATTAGGTAGTTTGACCCAGAATATAACTTGTCCAGATTTGATTTATTTGAGATTATTAAATTTTTTTTCAAGTATGTCATGTTGGTGATATTAAATTATTCATGCATGTGTGGTTGGTTTCTCCTTGTTTTACTTCTTGTTAGTCCTGTGAAATATTGTAAAGATCCTGACAGCTTTTGAATGGTGAAAGTCATTCGTTGGACTTAGTCACGTATTCATATACTGTATTTCCTTTTGGGGAAGCGGGGCGTGACTTGGTTTTTAGTGGTATCTGAGCCTAGGTTTGGCTAATGTATTAGTTGACTAATATATTAGACAAGTTTGGCTCGATCTGGGATTGGCTTAACAGTACACAGACCATGCATTACATGAGTAAATTATAATCAACTTTGATCTAGATGCTAGTTTTTAATTTTGTGCAGACCATGGCTCGCAGAGGTTCGATTTCTGGTCCTCAGGAGGATCAGCCCGGGCTCGAAGCCGTTACCAATGTGTTGAAACGGTTGATCAATATGCAGCAAAATCACAGTGACCTTGCGATGGCTGCTTCGGAAGCTACCCGGGTTCCAACTCCCGTTGTGCCTACACAGGAAGCTCTCCCTCCTCGTTCGGGTAGAGTTACAGATTTCATGAGGTCGCACCCTGACAGATTTTTCGGTATTGAGACGCCTTTGGAGGCCGAACAGTGGTTGATCCGGATTGAGCAGTTACTGTTGGCAGCAAGAGTTGCCGATGCGGATCGAGTGGATGTGTGACCATCCAATTGGTGGACCTGGCCCGCATTTTGGTGGAGGTCTGAGTCCGAAAGGCTCGAACGGCCTATTGCTTGAGCCATGTTCACTAGGAGCTTCTTGGAGAAGTTCTTCCCTAGCAGCACTCGGGTTGAAATGGAGCAACAGTTCCTGGTCCTGAAACAGGTTGGTCATTATTCAATTTTGGAATTTTTGTTACATATTGTTCAAGCAATGTTGTAACATGAGACTCTCTTGAAACAGGGCTCGTCAGTAGATGAGTATGCGGCAGAATTTACTAGACTTAGCTGCTTTGTAGCCGTTCATGTGGCGAACGAAGAGGACAGGGCTTGTAGATTCACATTGGGGCTTGAGCAAGATATTCAGATGCATCTCATTTCCCTTCACGTGAGTACTTATGCTGAGGCTCTTGAGGTAGCTCGAGCTCAAGAGCAGGCTCATGGCAGGTTGGCTCCTCCCAGCGGACTATTCCCGCTGCTCCTGTTAGGCCTTCTAGTGGGCCGATTCGGAGGCCTGTCCCATCCCATCCGGTCAGTTCGGCTCCTTACCCACCTGCGATAGTTTCTGTGACTTCTGCCAGATCCTAGGGCATGTGTGCAGAGACTGCAGGCGCGCCAACCGCCGGTGTTTTGGATGTGGTGCTACTGACCATTCAGTGTGAGATTGCTCGTAGCGGAGGATGGCTCTTCCAGCCAAGGGTCTAGTTCAGCAGGTAGCCCCAGCTCGTGGTCCAGTCAGGCTGCCGCTTCCTCCTTAGCACCAGATTATCAGTTAGAGGACCGCTGCCCACAGGAAAGGTCAGGCTTACAACCTGACTGCTGCAGATGCTGAAATGGCAGAAGGTGTCATTGCAGGTATGTTTGCATTTTGTTGTTTTGTTGTTTTTCTTTGCTTCCTTCAATTATCTTGTATTATTCTTTCATATTATCTTTCTACATTGTGTTTTTATCATCTATTCTTTTACCTTGCTCTTTGATTCTATCTTAGGTAGTGTCCTTGTTTGCTCCTTCCCTGCTCATGTTCTTTTTTATTCTGAGGCAACCCATTCCTTTGCCTCTTCTCATTTTGTGGCTCATCATCAGTTGGAGTGCATCATCATGTCAGAGGATTAAAACATTGTCACAGGTGGCAATGTTGTTGTTTGTGTCTGGGAGTGCAAGCAGAGTCCCATGGTTTTTCGTGGCGTAGATTTCAAGGCTGACCTGATTGTAATTGGAAATTCAGGATTCGATGTTATTCTCGATATGGATTGGTTGGGTGAGTCCCATGCTATCATTGATTGTCGTGCCACGAAAGTTGTATTCCGAATCCCAGGTCTCGCAGAGTTGAGTTCCATGCCAGGGAGACACCTCTTGACAGAGCTAAGACTGCAGTTGATCGGGAGAATTGTGCGATGGAATTGCACTCAGGCTGTGAGGCTGCGCCTCTAGTAGTGCAGGATTTCCTGGATGTCTTTTCCAAAGGAGTTATCTGGCTTACTCCCTAATAGGGATGTGGAGTTCGGTTTTGAAGTTCAGCCTGATACGGCACCGATATCGAAGAGTCCCTACAGGATGGCACCGGTTGAGTTAGCATAGCTTAAGGTGCAGATTCAGGATTTGCTTGATATGGGATTCATCAGGCCTAGTGTTTCTCCATGGAGTGCTCCAACTCTTTTTGTCAATAAGAAGGATGGTAGTGGTCGACTGTGTGTCAACTATCGGGAACTGAACAGTGTTACTGAGAAGAACGGGTATCCACTGCCCAGGATCGATGACTTATTTGATTAGTTGGGTGGAGCAGCTATTTTTTCGAAGTTTGATCTTCGTTCTGGATATCATCAAGTCAGGTTGAAGGTCACTGATGTAGAGAAGACTGCATTCAGGATCAGATATGGGCACTATGAGTATCTTGTGATGCCCTTCGCAGTCACGAATATGCCAGCTGTAGTTATGAGTCTGATGGACAGGGTCTTTTTCCAGTTCTGGATAGATTTGTGGTGGTCTTCATTGATGATATTTTGGTATATTTTCGGAACCTGGAGGATCATGCTGAGCATCTTAGGTTGGTTCTGCGGACCATGAGGGAGAATCAGCTCTATGAGAAACTCAGCAAGTGTGAGTTTTGGCTCGACAGAGTTACCTTCTTGGGACACATTATCTCAGATAGTGGTATTTCAGTGGACCTGTCCAAGGTTGAAGCTGTGAAAGATTAACCAGTTCTCAAGTCAGTTTCAGAGGTGAGGAGTTTTCTTGGTCTAGCTGGCTATTATCGGAAATTCGTCCAAGATTTTTCGAAGATAGCAGGACCAATGACTAAGCTGACAGGGATGGATCAGAAGTTCTGTTGGTCTGAGGCTTGTAGTGAGGCTTTTACTGAGTTGAAGAGCAGGTTGACGTCAGCACCAGTATTGACTATTTCAGATGGTTCAGGCAGATTTATAGTTCACTGTGACGCTTCTGACAAGGGTCTTGGAGCAGTTTTGATGCAGAAGGGCCGAGTTGTTGCTTATGCATCGAGGCAGTTGAGGCCGCATGAGAGGAACTATCCGACTCAGGATTTGGAGTTAGCTACAGTGATCTTCGCTTTGAAGCCATTGAGACATTATTTACTTGGGGACCAAGTACAGATCTTTACAGACCACAAAAGTCTCAAGTACGTCTTCACCCAGAAGGAATTGAACATGAGTCAAAGGTGTTGGTTGGAACTTATGGCCAATTATGACATCAGTTTGCAATACCATCCTAGTAGAGTGAACTTGGTGCCAGATGCTTTGAGCAGGAGATCGGCAGCTATGTTCCTGACTCAGTAGAGAGATTTGGTTGAGAAGATGCGGAGGTTGGAGTTGGATGTGTTGTTGTCAAGTTCTGATCGAAGTTGTTTGGTGCTTCAGCTTCAGTCGTCTCTTGTTGATCAGATCAAAAGAGGATTAGGCTAGTGATGAGCAGTTGCAGGGTTTCAGGGCAGAAGTTGAGGCTGGTTCCCGAACGGATATGGTTATTCATACTGATGGATCACTTCGTTTTGGGTCCAGGTTGTGTGTCCCGAAGGGTAAAGTTCATCAGAGGTTGCTTGAGGAAGCCCACCAGTCATCATATTCTATTCATCCTGGAGGTACTAAGATGTACCGGGACTTGAAGCTTCATTTCTGGTGGCATGGTATGAAGAGGTCTGTAGCTCGGTTTGTGTCTCAGTGTTTGATCTGCCAGCAGGTGAAGGCAGAGCATCAGAGGACCGCTGGACTTCTTCAACCGCTTTCCATTCCAGAGTGGAAGTGGGAACACATCACTATGGATTTTGTGACCTCCTTGCCTAGGAGTCCTAAGGGTCACAATGCCATTTGGGTGATTATCGACCGACTAACAAAGAGTGCTCACTTCATTCCCTTTCGAGTCGGAAAGTCTACTAAGAGCCTAGCTGAGAAGTACATACAAGAGATCGTCAGACCTCATGGGGTTCCAGTTAGTATGTATCCGACAGGGATACGAGATACAGGTCTCAGTTTTGGGAGAGTCTTCAGAGTAGTTTGGGGAGTAAATTGAAATACAGTACAGCTTTTCATCCCCAGACTGATAGACAGTCAGAGGGACCATCCAGACTTTAGAGGACATGTTCAGGTCCTGAGTGTTGCAGTTCGGTGGATCATGGGAGGACCATTTGCATCTCGTAGAGTTCTCGTACAATAACATCTTTTAGGCTGGTCTTAAAGTTGCACCGTTCAAGGAACTTTATGGGTGGAAGTGCAGATCACCAGTGTGCTGGGATGACATTGGTGAGAGGAAGTTATTGGTTCCAGAGTTGATCACAAGGACAGTTGACTCAGATCAAAAAGCATCTTCAGGTTGCTCAGGATAGGCAGAGGCGATGGGCAGATGTCCATCGGAGAGCTTTGGAGTTTGAGGTTGGTGACCATGTTTTCCTGAAGGTATCACCTTGACGGGGTGTCATTCGATTTAGTGGTGGGGGCAAGCTCAGTCCAAGGTTTCTTGGACCGTTTGATATCGTGGAACGAGTAGGCAAGGTGACCTATCGTCTTGCATTGCCAACGACTTTATCAGGAGTGCATGATGTTTTCCATGTCTCATAACTCAAGAGATATATCTGTGATGAGAGCCACGTGATCGACTATTCTGAGTTGACCATGCGGCCGGACTTGACTTGTGAGATTCTGCCAGTTGCTATTTTGGATTAGCAGGGGAAAGTGCTTAAGAACAGGGTCATCAAGCTGGTTCGTGTTTGTTCGAATCCTCACTCGCTGGGTGAATCAACTTGGGAGTTGGAGAGGGAGATCCAGCAGAAGTTTCCTTATATGTTTGAGTAGCTTTTTTTTTTTTCTTTTCGGGGTTACCCTATGTACCTCTTGTTTGAATTTCGAGAACGAAATTCTTCTTGTTAGGTGGGTAGGATATGTAACCCCAGTTTTTCGTTTCCTGTATTTTGGGATGTATTTTTTTTTCTTTTGTGTATCTATTCACATTGTATTCTCCTACTCTTTTTGAACTGTGTAATTGATCTTCATTCTCTATATATTCATCTATTTGATTCGTCGCATTTTATTTGATCTTCTTGATTCAATTGTCTGCCAATTGTTCCATTCCTGGTTGATCGAGCTATTATTTTGATCCTCATTATTAAATTGTTCACGCCCTATTTTATTTATTCATTTTGTTAGTAGCTCATTTATTTGGATCATTCTATAATACTCTTGGATATTTTATCAACCCAATAACATTCACCTAACCCTACCCGTTTACCCACTCCAACCTATTACCCATATAAACCATAACTACCACATTTATATATATATCCCTATATCCCCTTTTCACCCTATCTTAACCCTAGCCGCTTCTAAACTCCGTCCCTTACCTCCTATCTCTACTGCACACCCAAACCCATCGCTCCTGATTCCTTTCCCTGCATCCCTGACCTCCCAACGCACCACCACAGTGTCGCCCTCTCCCGAAGATGCAGCAGAAGCCTAGCCAAAGCACCCCCTGTACGCCCTGCCTACTATCGCGATGCCACAGTGACAGAAAGCACCCGATGCCCCCTACGTTGCTTCCTCCCGGCAGCAGCACAGTAGCACTGCCGCCGCTTGCTGTCTGACGTTCTCCCGACACGTGCACACCGGATTGCTTTAGCTCTTGTGTGCGTGTGTTTGATCTTGTGGGTTCGTGGTTCGTGAGTCATTCATTGTCGTTGATTTCGTTCCCGGGAAACCATTCCCATTATTCTCGTTCTTGCATCGTTTCTGTCGTCGACTATAAGGCAAGTAACTTGTATGTTTTCTGTTGCATATACAAGTACTAAATACCGTCTGTAGTGTAGCATTTGTTCAAGAGACAGTTCTCATGAAAACCCTTGATTAGATCCTGTCTCTACTTGTTGATCTATCCATAGTTGTCTCGTACAAACACGACATGAAATAACTTAGATCTAATAAACTCTTGATGTATACATACATGTGTTCGTGATTTATGAAGTGTCGTATGATCTTGTATGCTTGATGTGTAAATCGTAGTATAACTCGTTGTATACTTGTAAAACACCCTATACCATGTTGCTTGGACATCTAGTATACCATATTTCGCATTTCGTTATGATTTGGATGAGTTTCATATGATCTAGTTGATTTCATGAATGAAGAATATTTCTGTCTTTACTGTTACCCCGTTTTGTTCAGTATTTTAGGCCCTATTAAGGTTAGTGAATGAAAATTATTTGTGAACATGAATTATAGAGAATTCTGTCTACTTTACAAAATTTCTAACAGATCTCAGTTTCGATTTATGAGATGCAATTTATGGCTATTTTACAATAGAGGTGTAGAAAATTACAGATTTGGTTTTATGGGGATTCTGTATAACTATTTATTTTTATCTTGATGCTAAATGTAATATTTTGATATAATATTTTGCTGAGTACAACTAGACTTGACTGGGATTAATCCCAAAATTTTTTGTATTTAATTGATGACTTTTATAAACTATTCTATACTTGCAAAATTTTCACGCTGTTAGTAAAGAACATAAATTTCAACATTATTCTACCTACTTTTGATAGAAACTTTGTGAATATGAAATATAGCCTACTATATCTATTTTATCATCCTTTTGACGGATCTGGATTCGATTTGTATTTTGTAATCTATTGATGTTTTAGTACTACTGTGTCAAGAGTTTCAGATTTACAAATTTGTTGCATCTTGCTATTTTCTGATTTTATTTAACTATACTATCCATGTTGGATTATTATGAAATTATATTTGCTGATACTAAACATACTAGGGAATACCCCACATTTTTCTTAAATTTAATCAGTAAGTTTTTATGTCAATTTTCTGTTCATGAATACAACTTTGCAATTTCTGGCTGAACATGTTTTCTGGATATAATTATGATTTGAGCACAGTTTTTGTGAATTACCATATGACCTATGAATATTTTCTGGATTCAGTCGGGAGTCTATTTTCCAGATGTTCTGACAAATCTAGATTTGCATGTTTGTGGCAACAGGAATCCCTGATTTGGTGCAGTACTGTCTTGCTGTCCTAAACTAGAATTTTCGTTGTCCTACCCTTTTATGTGTTGTCTATCACCTGTGCTTGTTTATCATCCGACCTGTACCTGTTACTTGTTTATACCATATTATTCTTGACCGGTTTTTTGCACGTATATTTTGTTTAATAATAATAACAAGTAACCAAGCCGGGATTAAGGGAAAGACCTTAGTAGTGGACAATATAGGTATGTGTATTCATAAGGGGGTCCGTGTTTTCCATTTTTATGTTTGATTCATGTTGATACATAAACCTGTTGCACTTTATGTTTGGTTCATGAATCCGTGGATTCGTGAACCTGTTGTACTTTATGCTTTGATGCATTAATCTGTTCGTTCGTGTACCTGTTACCTGTTGAATCATGAACCTGTCGATGCATGAACCCGTTGGTTCGTGTACCTATTTACTACCTTATTTATGAACCTGCTCCTGTTACCTGTTACATGACTCCTGAGTACATGGCCCTATAGTAACCCACCACTAGATCGAAACGAAATTTGTATGTAGCTAACAACCATGTGGTAAAATTTGGGACGCATGAAGTACTACCTACATAGAAATAAATACAAGACTTGACATGACATAATACCTGTTACATGTTTACCTACTTGCATGATACCTGGTGTTGATATTTGCAAGTGTACAAAATCGCACAAGTAATATAGATAGATGAGTAGAGTGTCGAACCCACAGAGACTAGATATTTTACTGAGTACCGATATCACTAGATTAATCACTATTTGGAAGGTCGAATTTTATAAATGATAAAATAACTAAATTACCTTACTCTAATTAAATCTAACTAAATTGGTGAAGAGGGAGAGGGCTGTGAAACTTTGAAGCTCTTGTAATTTGTTAAGGGTAAAATTTGTTGTAGGGTTTTTGGTTCACCTCGTTTATCACACACACAAATTATAATTCCTTATAAATAAAAATATTATCTTTCCCAATTGTCGACCAAAATCCTAAAGATATTAACCACTCTATCAACGTAGTCTAAAAATTATTCTCAATTAATCATTCGTCTATCCACCAAATTATTAATTGAAAAATTGAATTTCTTAACGGTCACGTCCTCCAATATACGGTCTTTAATTTTTATTAATCACAAATTACCTGTTCGGTCTCTTTATGATTTGAAAATTCATACAAATGTCTATCCACCATGTTGTATGTATAAATAATAAAAATTTAAAACACAATCAGGAAAAATATAGTAAGAGCAAGGAATTAAAATTTGTGTTCAAAACTTGGCTACATCTCAGACTCTAGAACATCTAAATTCAGTTCATATGAAATGTGCAATTAATAAAATTGTTTGGGATTGTATCAAAAAATATAGAGAAGAACATACACAAAATAATAATATATAAAAAAAATAATTAACAATCCAAACCCCTTGTAACAGCCTAACCCAAAGCTTCGAACGCGTCGCCAGGTGATCGCCACGTCAGCCAACCACGTTGACGTCAGCGGTCAGACTAATCACGTCCTGTCGCTGTCGCCTGTGTGTGGGTCCCGCCGTCAGATGCTCTTCTCTCTCTCCCTTTGTGTTCTGTTCCGCACGTCAAATCGAAGAAGAAGCAGAGCACATGTGCTGCTTCTTCGATTTCTTTGGTGAGTCAGCAAGCAAGAAGCCAAAAAAGAAACGTCACGTCGGCCTTGAGACTTGCGCGCCTGTCACGCCCGCTGTCAGCACTCAATGTCGTCCTTCTCTCTCTCTTGCCGTGCTCTTTCTCTCTTAAGATCTTTTTTTTTTCTTTTGTGGTAATGCACAGCCGTCACCTCTTAAATCTCTTCTCTCTTCTTTGCTTTGTATATATAGAGAACGGGAAGGAGTTAGGGTTTGTACTTTTTACAAAATAGTCCTTCTTGTTCCTTTATTTCCTTCCTTTTATAACCAAAATTTTATTTACTTCCTCTTTCTTTCTTTTCTGCCTTTTCTGCCAACCACGTGCTTCTGCATACACAAAATAATACCAGAAATTAGGATTTTTAAATAAAATAAAATTAATTAGTTTAAAATAAATTAAACTAACTATAAATCATATTAGCGTATAAAAATCCTTTTAAACATTATTTGTCACACTTTTAAGTCAACAAAACAATAAAAAATGATAAATCAATTATTTTACTTTGTTTGTTGATTTTTTCCACAATTCTTTACTTTTTGCATCAAAAATATTATTTCTTCAAAAATAATTAATTAAATGAAATCCTTTAGAAATAAGATGAATTATAGACAATATCAGCGAAAACCAGCCATTTTAATAGGTAAATGAGTACAAATATATATATATAAATCCGACACATCAAATACCCCCAAACTTAAGATTTTGCTTGTCCTCGAGCAAAAAGTAGAATAATAAACAAGGGAATAATAATAGTAGACTCAATCCATCACACCAAGAAATCTTATCATGCAAGCATCAAAATTACAATTAAAAATATAAACAATTGCAAATAAAGTAAAACTAAGCATACCCACTTTCTCCAGTGCAATTATTTATTCATAATTCCCAAAAAAAATCGCATTTGTCATGCAATTAATGTAATTATATTATGCACCAACTCAATCTGTGATTATCCCTTCTCTCTACTACAAACCGAGTAGCAAACTAGAGTCTTTTTTTTTTTTTTTTTTTTTTTTTTTTTTTTTTTTTTTTTTTTTTTGAGTTCCTTCTTTAAGTTGTCACTTGCCTTTTTACGCGAATGCAAATCATTTGTGATGAATTCACCCGGTTACTCAACAAGTCACAAACTTAAAGTGCTTTGCATACTCATATTTCAAGTTGTTAGAATATCTCCCCTGATTCGTCTTTAAATTTCTGCACGCGCAGCGTTCAGTATTTTGGCGATATCTGGAGCTGTAGATGTCGAAATGGGCTGAATTTTTTTTTGCTGGAAAGCTAAGACAACTGTCTACAACTTCTCTTAGAATCAGTTTTCCAGATTTTGACTCCAAACTGCTCGAAAACAGCCATCAATGCAGGTGTTCAAAACAGCTCCGCCCGGCGACTTTCAAAATTTGTGCAATCCTACAAAATAAAATCAAAAATTAAAATAAAATAAACTAAAAGATAATAAAAACTGAATGCAATAAAAGAAAACATGGGTTGCCTCCCAAGAAGCGCTAAGTTTTAAGTCTTCAGCCAGACTTTCTTCATCTTTTCGTTATTGTTTGTCTTTCTCGATGTGCATGATTTCCTTGCCAACTTCATTCCCCATGTATGGCTTCAACCGTTGTCCATTCACCTTGAATGTCCCTTGTTGCTCATCATAAATTTCTATTGTGCCATATGGAAACACTCGTGTGACAACAAATGGACCTGTCCACCTAGATCGCAATTTTCCTGGAAAAAGTTTAAGTCTTGAATTAAATAACAATACTTTCTCCCCTTCCTTGAATTCTCTTCTCAAAATATGCCTATCGTGCCATTGTTTAGTCTTTTCTTTATAGATCTTGGCATTTTCATAAGCATCATTGCGAAACTCATCCATCTCATTTATTTGCAATATTCTTTTTTCACCAGCATCTTTCATGTCAAAATTTAGTGTCTTTATTGCCCAATAAGCGCGATGCTCAAGTTCAACTGGCAAGTGACATGCCTTACCATACACCAATCTATATGGGGACATTCCAATTGGTGTTTTAAATGCCGTCCTATAAGCCCATAATGCATCATCCAATTTTCTTGCCCAATCTGTTCGTGCCATATTCACTGTTTTCTCGAGTATTCGCTTCAACTCTCTATTTGAAACCTCCACTTGACCACTTGTTTGAGGATGGTATGGTGTGGCCACATGATGAGTGACTCCATACTTAGCAAGTAAAGCATCAAATTGACGGTTGCAAAAATGTGTTCCTCCATCACTAATAATTGCCCTTGGAGCTCCAAATCGTGAAAAGATATTTTTTCTAATGAAGTTCACCACTACTCTTGCATCGTTTGTTGGTAGTGCAACAGCTTCCACCCAGTTGGAGACATAATCTACAGCAACCAAAATATATTTATTAGAAAATGAGGATGGAAAAGGACCCATAAAATCTATCCCCCAAACATCAAATAATTCAATCACTAAAATATTATTTAGGGGCATCTCATGTTTCCTAGAAATATTTCCCACCCTTTGGCAATTATCACATAATTTAACAAAATTAAAAGCATCTTTAAAAAGTGAGGGCCAAAAGAATCCTGATTGTAAGATTTTTGCTGCTGTTTTTGTTCCACTAAAATGGCCACCACATTCCAATGAATGACAATGTTTTAGTATGCTTTCCATCTCCTCTTCAGGCACACATCTCCTTATTACTTGATTTGCACAATGACAAAATAAGAAAGGTTCCTCCCAAAAATAATATTTCAAGTCAGAGAAAAATTTCTTCTTTTGTTGATAAGTAAAATCAGGAGGTAGAATTTTTGATACCAAATAATTTACTATATCTGCATACCATGGAGGAGTTTGTATCATCATTAAATACTCATCTGGAAATTTTTCATTGATTGGTGTAACCTGCAAATTTTGTTCATCCTTTGGTTCAATGCGAGATAAATGATCGGCCACCACATTTTCCACACCCTTTTTGTCTTTTATTTCCACATCAAATTCTTGTAAAAGCAAAATCCAACGAAGCAATCGAGGTTTGGCTTCCTTCTTTGCAAGCAAGTATTTTAAGGCTGAATGATCCGTGTACACAACCACCTTTGAACCTATCAAATAAGATCAAAATTTGTCAAAAGCATATACAACAGCTAATAATTCTTTTTCAGTAGTAGCATAATTAAGCTGTGCTTCTGTCAAAGTTCTACTCGCATAGTAAATGGTGTGAAAGAATTTATCTTTTCTTTGCCCTAAAACAGCACCTATTGCCACATCGCTAGCATCACACATTAATTCAAAAGGCATATTCCAATCTGGTGCAATCATAATAGGTGCTGAAATCAATTTCTTTTTCAATGTTTCAAAAGCATGCAAGCAATCATGAGAAAAATTAAAAGGTGTGTCTTTATTTAAAAGTTTGCAAAGAGGCTTAGTGATTAAAGAAAAATCTTTTATAAATCTTCGATAAAATCCTGCATGACCCAATAAACTTCTCACTCCTTTAACATTAGTTGGTAGTGGTAGCTTTTCAATGACATCAATTTTAGCACGATCCACTTCAATTCCCTTAAAGGAAATTTTGTGGCCTAACACAATCCCTTCTTTTACCATAAAATGACATTTCTCCCAATTTAGAACCAAATTTGTTTCCTCGCAACGCTGCAAAACCAAAGATAAGTTAGATAAACAATCATCAAATGAATTACCAAAAACTGAAAAATCATCCATGAAAATTTCAATAAATTTCTCAACCATATCCGAAAAGATGGACATCATGCAGCGTTGAAATGTGGCTGGGGCGTTACAAAGACCAAAAGGCATCCTTCTATATGCAAAAGTTCCATATGGGCAAGTAAAGGTTGTCTTTTCTTGATCTTCTGGTGCTATGGCAATTTGATTGTACCCCGAATACCCATCAAGAAAACAATAGTAAGAATGGCCTGCAAGTCTTTCAAGCATTTGATCAATGAAAGGTAATGGAAAATGATCTTTTCTAGTTGCATCGTTTAATCTTCTATAATCTATGCATACTCGCCATCCCGTGACTGTTCTTGTTGGTATTAGCTCATTATTATCATTTTTTACCACAGTTATTCCTCCTTTCTTTGGTACAACATGTATAGGACTTACCCATGCACTATCTGAAATTGGATAAATGATACCTGCATCCAAAAGCTTCACTACCTCCTTATGCACCACTTCTTGCATTGATGGATTTAATCTTCGCTGTGGCTGCACAATAGGTTTAAAATTATCCTCCATTAGAATTTTATGCATGCAAATTGAAGGACTAATCCCTTTTATATCAGAAATGTTCCATCCCAAGGCAGTTTTATGTTTTCTCAAAACTCTCAACAATTTTTCTTCTTCAAAATCATTCAAAGAATCATTGATAATAACAGGAAAAGTGGAGTTTTGGCCTAAAAATGCATACCTCAAACTCGATGGGAGTTGTTTAAGCTCAAGTTGTTGTGGTGCTGAAAAAATGAGTGGTGTATCTTCCAAATTTTTATCATAATCACAAATCTCTTCATTTTCTAATTCAAGTTTTTCTGAATTCGTTAAGCATTCTTCTAAATGTAATTTAGCAATTTCATCCAAATGTGTTTCTTCCATGACTTCACTTACTAGAAAGCATGCATGAACTTCTGAGGGAAACTCCATGGATTTAAATACATCAAATGTTACCTGTTCGTCGTCAACCCTTAGAATAAGTTTACCTTGTTGCACATCAATCAATGTTCTCCCTGTTGCAAGAAAAGGTCTCCCCAAAATTAAAGGGATTTGTTCATCTTCCTCCATGTCAAGTACAATAAAATCAGCTGGAAATATGAATTTGTCAACTTTCACCAAGACATCTTCAACGATCCCTCGTGGATATTTGATTGACCTGTCCGCCAATTGCAAAGAAATTGTTGTAGGCTTTGCTTCTCCAATACCTAGTTTCATGAAAACAGAATATGGCATGAGATTAATACTTGCTCCTAAATCACATAGTGCTTTATGAAAAGAAGAATTTCCAATAGTGCAAGGAATTGTAAAACTCCCTGGATCTTTAAGTTTAGGTGGAAGCTTCTTTTGCAAAATTGCACTACTTTCTTCAGTTAACATCACCATTTCATGCTCTTCTAGCTTCCTCTTGTTTGATAGAATGTCCTTCAAAAATTTAGCATATTTAGGCATTTGTTCTAAAGCTTCAATAAGAGGAATATTAATATGCAGTTGCTTGAAAATATTTAAAAATTTTGCAAATTGATTATCAAGCTTATTCTTTTTAAGTCTTTGTGGAAAAGGAATAGGTTGATCATAAGGAGAATTTGTACAAGTGTTAGAATTTAACTTCCCTGAAGTGGTTTGGCTCGATTCTCCTTTTTGCTGCGTTTGTTCTTCCATTGTTTTTTCATTCTCACATTGTTTTTCATCCACATCTTGTTCTACATTTTTGATTTGTGGCTGCCCAACTGTTGCCCCACTCCTAAGTGTTATTGCCTTCACATGCTCCTTTGGGTTTACAACTGTGTTGCTTGGTAAAGTTCCTGCAGCTCTTTCATTAAGAATGTTAGAAATTTGACTAATTTGTACCTCGAGATTGTGGATGGAAGCCGAAGTTGAATTTGTAATATTTTGAATTGCTTGATCTGTCTTTTGCATGTATTGCTTGAGCACTTCTTCTAATGCCGGCTTCTTTTCTTGTTGTTGAAAATTTTGTTGTGGTCTAGCTCCTCCTTGATTATTGTTCCAAGAAAAGTTGGGGTGATTTCTCCATCCTGGATTGTATGTGCCCGCATAAGGGTTATTTTGCCTTTGAAAATTTGACACATAATTTGCTTGTTCTGCATTTGATGGCGCAAAAGGGTTCCCCACTTGGCAATCTGCACTAGAATGAGCTCCTGCACAATAATCACAAATGATATTAGATTGAATAGCATTAACATTCATATTCCCTATTTGCTTAGATAAAATATCAATTTTTGCATTTAAATTAGAAATAGGGTCAAGTTCGAAAACTCCCGCCACTTTTCTTTGCACTGTTCTTTCTGAGGACCACTGATAATTATTGGATGCCATTTCTTCTAAAAGGTCATAAGCTGCTTCATGAGTCTTGCTCATTAAGGCACCTCCAGCTGCTGCATCTACCATGGATCGATTTGTAGTCCCCAAACCGTTATAGAATGTTTGTACCTGCAGCCACTTTGGAAGCTCATGATGAGGACACTTCCTTAGTAGATCTTTGTACCTCTCCCATGCATCATATAATGACTCCGTCTCATGTTGCGTGAATGTTGTGATGTCATTTCTTAACTTTGCTGTTTTTGCTGGGGGAAAGTACTTTGTCAAAAATTTCTGTGCTAAACCTTCCCAAGTTGTGATAGTTCCCTGTGGTAAAGAATTCAACCAATACTTTGCCCTATCTCTAAGTGAGAAAGGGAAAAGTCTAAGTCGAATGGCATCATTAGAAACTCCATTGAATTTGAAGGTGTCGCATATCTCAAGAAAGTTTGTGATGTGAGTGTTTGGGTCATCATGTGGTAGTCCTCCAAATTGAAGGTTCTGCTGAATCATCTGAATGATTGATGATTTAATTTCAAAATTATTTGCTTCAACTGCAGGCCTTGTTATGCTTGGTAAGGTTCCATTAACTGAGGGCATTGCATAATCCCTCAAAGCTTTGTTTTCTTCGTTTGCCATGGATAAAGAGATTTTTTTCTGCTTTTTAATTTGTCGTAAGGTCCTTTCGATTTCTGGATCAAAGAGTATAGGTTCCAATGGATGAGATCTGGGCATACACACCTAAACCCTGAAAAACAAAGAAATAAAAATAAATAAGTCAAAAGGTTAAAGAGGTGCTGTTTTAGGATAATATGAAAGCCTGAGCAGTTTGATAAAAATTTTACAGCATAAAAGAAATTTCCATTCATCCGGTTGATCATAGCATGTATTAATAGCATAAAACAAAATGTCATTCATTCAGTATATCATTAAATGATCTGATCAAAAAATTTTCATCTTGCCAACCAGATACCCACTTCTAATTAATGAACTGACTCTCTCTTCTGTCTTGTGTGTCGAAAGAAACAAGGGAAAACCGTGCTGGTACTGAGTTCGACGGGACGCACAGCACACGGTTCGAGAAGCAGACTGCTGCATCTGTCAGTAGATGTGACAGGTCGGCTCTCTCTTTTTTTTTTTTTTTTTTTCTTTTTCTTTTTTTTTTCTGGACAGTTCATTAATGTTTTGATATAACAAGAATCAATCAATCAAAATGTTATTCCTACTTGCCAACCAGGAATGATGCCACTTTATAAGAATCAATTAATGTTCTGATATGAGATGTCATTAAAACTCCATTAAGACTTAAAACCTGCATCGGCCACCATCCTTTTTTCCAATGTTCTGTTTTGATAAAAGAAAAATCGGTTCGTTTAGGACTCTGTATGTAGGACTTAAAAAAGAAATTAACAATAAAATAAATAAATAACAAAATATATATATATATATAAATAAAGATAAAAAATAAAAATGAAACAATAAAACGAAAAAAAAATAAACAGAAAAATAAAAAAAAAAATAAAAAATAAAAAATAATAATATATATATATATATATATATATATATATATATATATAAATGAAAGTAAAAAAAAAATAAAACAATAAAACAAAGAATAAAAACAGAAAACTAAATACAAATAAAAAATAAAGAAGAATAAATAAAAGTAAAAGTTAGTAAAAAGAAAATAAAGTTGTAAAATGTAATAAAATAAAAATAATTACAAAGAATCCAAATTAGCAATAATCTAGCAATTTTTCAATATCAATAAAAGAATAACTAGTCCCCGGCAACGGCGCCAAAAACTTGGTGTTGATATTTGCAAGTGTACAAAATCGCACAAGTAATATAGATAGATGAGTAGAGTGTCGAACCCACAGAGACTAGATATTTTACTGAGTACCGATATCACTAGATTAATCACTATTTGGAAGGTCGAATTTTATAAATGATAAAATAACTAAATTACCTTACTCTAATTAAATCTAACTAAATTGGTGAAGAGGGAGAGGGCTGTGAAACTTTGAAGCTCTTGTAATTTGTTAAGGGTAAAATTTGTTCTAGGGTTTTTGGTTCACCTCGTTTATCACACACACAAATTATAATTCCTTATAAATAAAAATATTATCTTTCCCAATTGTCGACCAAAATCCTAAAGATATTAACCACTCTATCAACGTAGTCTAAAAATTATTCTCAATTAATCATTCGTCTATCCACCAAATTATTAATTGAAAAATTGAATTTCTTAACGGTCACGTCCTCCAATATACGGTCTTTAATTTTTATTAATCACAAATTACCTGTTCGGTCTCTTTATGATTTGAAAATTCATACAAATGTCTATCCACCATGTTGTATGTATAAATAATAAAAATTTAAAACACAATCAGGAAAAATATAGTAAGAGCAAGGAATTAAAATTTGTGTTCAAAACTTGGCTACATCTCAGACTCTAGAACATCTAAATTCAGTTCATATGAAATGTGCAATTAATAAAATTGTTTGGGATTGTATCAAAAAATATAGAGAAGAACATACACAAAATAATAATATATAAAAAAAATAATTAACAATCCAAACCCCTTGTAACAGCCTAACCCAAAGCTTCGAACGCGTCGCCAGGTGATCGCCACGTCAGCCAACCGCGTTGACGTCAGCGGTCAGACTAATCACGTCCTGTCGCTGTCGCCTGTGTGTGGGTCCCGCCGTCAGATGCTCTTCTCTCTCTCCCTTTGTGTTCTGTTCCGCACGTCAAATCGAAGAAGAAGCAGAGCACATGTGCTGCTTCTTCGATTTCTTTGGTGAGTCAGCAAGCAAGAAGCCAAAAAAGAAACGTCACGTCGGCCTTGAGACTTGCGCGCCTGTCACGCCCGCTGTCAGGACTCAATGTCGTCCTTCTCTCTCTCTTGCCGTGCTCTTTCTCTCTTAAGATCTTTTTTTTTCTTTTGTGGTAATGCACAGCCGTCACCTCTTAAATCTCTTCTCTCTTCTTTGCTTTGTATATATAGAGAACGGGAAGGAGTTAGGGTTTGTACTTTTTACAAAATAGTCCTTCTTGTTCCTTTATTTCCTTCCTTTTATAACCAAAATTTTATTTACTTCCTCTTTCTTTCTTTTCTGCCTTTTCTGCCAACCACGTGCTTCTGCATACACAAAATAATACCAGAAATTAGGATTTTTAAATAAAATAAAATTAATTAGTTTAAAATAAATTAAACTAACTATAAATCATATTAGCGTATAAAAATCCTTTTAAACATTATTTGTCACACTTTTAAGTCAACAAAACAATAAAAAATGATAAATCAATTATTTTACTTTGTTTGTTGATTTTTTCCACAATTCTTTACTTTTTGCATCAAAAATATTATTTCTTCAAAAATAATTAATTAAATGAAATCCTTTAGAAATAAGATGAATTATAGACAATATCAGCGAAAACCAGCCATTTTAATAGGTAAATGAGTACAAATATATATATATAAATCCAACACATCAATACCTGTTACCTGTCACATGTCACATGCACCTGTTACCTCACCACATTACTTGATTCTGTTCATGATTTATGCTAGTTATTCTATTCTGATGTCATATCTATTCCATGCTATACTTGCTTCTGCTGTTACTCTATGTTGTTTATCTTTTCCTGTACTTTTTGCCTGCACTACAAGTGGCCCGTAACTTGCATTGACGGGTGTTTTGTTTCTTTTTCCCTTTTCCTGTAATTTATTAAATTGCGGATTATGGTGATCAGCTACCCGATGGAGTAGGTGATCAAAGATTTTAGTTGCTGGAGTTCTCACTATAACTATTTTCCTGTTATTCTTGAATAAATGTAATTTGCTACATGAATTTTGTATTGGGCAGTTTGACCCAGAATTTATGACTTGTCCAGATTTGATTTATTTGAGATTATTAAATTTTGTTTTAAGTAGATCATGTTGGTGATATTAAATTATTCATGCATGTGTGGTTGGTTTCTTTTTGTTTACTTCTTGTTATTTCTGTGAAATGTTGTAAAGATCCTAACAGCTTGTGTATGGTGAAAGTCATTCACTGGACTTTGTCACGTATCCGTATTCCGTATTTATTTTTGGGGAAGCGGGGCGTGACAGAGAGGTTGAAGGCGGTGACGATGAGGCGGTGGCGATGAGGTGGAAAAGTGCAGGCGATGGGTTCGGTTGAGGGTGATGGAAAGGTGACGGGGATGGGGGGAGCGGGATGGTGACGGTGAGGGGACGCGACGATGAGGGTGAGAGGATTGGGACAGTTTTGATCGAATTCTCTGCTCACTACTAATTATTAAAATTCCCAAAAGTTCTTTTAGTTGTTTTTCTTCTCTTTTTGAATCATCACTTTCCAGATTTAAAAATATATACAAATACAGTAAACCAGTATTTTTAAATTCATTATTTGCTTATAAAACTTACATTTTTTATTTTATTTTATGTTCTATCTCCATAATTTCGACATTGAGAGCAAATCACATTGGTACGCTATTTACAAATCTTGATTTCTACAAAACTACTTCATCTTTTATTCACCCAATTATTAACAATCTACAACATTTTTAAAATACCATTTCTCATCTTACTACAATAGAGTTATCTTAATTTAGGCAATCAATTTCACATAATGCATTTAATTAACCATTTGTCTCATAAGCATAGATTTCTTCACAAAACATAATTCATAGACATCTAGCATGACAAACATGATAGTTTTCTAGTACTTTAATTCACAATTTATCAACTAGCAATCATTTTAACAACATCTTCTAAATTACCAATTCATCTCTACATAAGCAAACATGGGGCCAATCTCACTTGAGTTTTAATTAATAATTTTATCAAACATTCCTAGCATGGTATCTAGCTTTAGAAGTATGAGAAACACCCACCTTAAAATGGAGAGAAAAACCAAAGAACTCCTAGAGAATCTCCTACAACGAATGAACAAAACCTTCTCCTCCTAGATCAACCACCAAGTTGTGCCTCTCCTAGTTGCAAGCTTGAACCCGAGCCCACTCCTAGTGCAAAATCCGGCCTCCTCTCTTTGGTTGAAGCACTTACACAAAACACTCACTCTTTCAACTCACAAAACTCCTCAATCTTTTGTCTTACAACTTGAATCTTGTCTCTCTTTCAATTCTATTTTTTAGGTGCAATGAGAACTAATGTAGGGGGGAGGGGGGTATTTATACAAATTTTTAGGATGAATGGAGGGATAGGATTAGATCCAATGGTTTGAGATTAAGGGCCAAGATGTATTAGTAAGTTATAGAAACTACCCATGATGAACAACCACCCCTCCACCACTTCCATCTCTCCCACTCACTCCATTCTAATCCAGCCAAGGGGAAAAAGAGTGTGCAATGCACACTTCCATTGCATGCACATGCCACCTAGTGTCCCCCATTTACAAATTTGTTCATGTGACAAATTTAATTGTCCATGAAATGAGTCTACACAACAAGTTAGACCATTTAAAAAGAAAATTAAGTTAAATGTGCTCACTAGTGGGCCAATTCCACCATGGGCTCAAAATAATTAAATAATTAATTAATATAATGGGCTTAAAAAAACAATTAGGCCTAGATTTTAATTAGACTTTTAAAGAGAATGATTTTTGGAAAAATATAGAGAACAATTACTATATAAAAATATTTTATACAAGAAATTATACAAATGAAATCATACGTGCAAAACATGTAAAATCACAAAATCTCATAAATCAAATCTAGGGTGTTACAAAAACAAATAGAAATCAATGGGATGAACATATAGCGGAGCAACTCAAACTCAAAATATGAAGAGCAAAATTTTGCAACGAGCCAAAAATAGCAGAATTCAAGCCTAAAGTGTACGGAACGATCAAAAGAGAATAAAAGAACCCAAGAAAAGCAAAAGTTTATTATAAAAAAAAAAGAATTCAGATACAATAATCAAGAAAATAAAATAAAATACAATAAAATTCAAAATAGGAAAATAGGGGTTACACTCTTTTCATTTTATATTTTTTATATTTGTGTATTTACTAGTTGTTACAAGACTTGTGTAAGAATGTGTACAACTAATTGTAGGATTATCTTAGTGGGCTTCTCTTGTGGGCTTGGTTTATTTTTATTTATTTAATTTATTCTAGTGGGCTTAGAGTCTTCTATTAGGCCTATGGGTTCTAAATAAGAAGTAGACAACTAAATGAGAAAAATAAATGAAAGGAAATCATGCATAACTTAAATAAATTTTAGAATGAAAATAATCAGATGAAATTGCACATGTGTTGCACGTAAAACAAACATTCAAATAAAAAATCGATTTCATCAACGGAGAGATATTTATAAATAATTGGAATGTAACCTACGAAAATATATTTCATTATACAAATATTGTAGTGTAATCATTACGTACATAGAAAAACACGTGCACCGCACGTATAAATTTTTTTAATCAAAAATAGAAGAAAAAATGAGTTGTCGTTTGTAAAACGAATTCGGGCACGTCATAAAATAAATAACTGAAACACATATAAAATATCACCCGTAATGATAAAAATACACGTGCGTAATATACGAGGGGCAAAATTGTCATTTCCAATTTTGTGGGGTGTTACAAGTACGTAGGTGCTTGCCATTGGACCTATGTAGAATGGGATGCATAGAATCCGAACAACTATGCATTAGTTTCATCGTAGTGTAAATATCTGTATTAGGCATTAAGTCATTGCATACACTGACATGTTTAGGATAGTCACATTTTCTTTTTATGCATTCAAGTGTGTGGTTGCTAAGTCAATGAGTTCGTTGTTTTATAGCATTGCGTCAGTTGTATGCAACTGACGTGCCAACAGTTTTCCAGTGCAGGGCTTGGATTGGAAAAAAGACATAAAGATGTATTGATGCTAAAAATTATTTTCAGATTTAAGTTGTTGATGTTAAAGTTGTATAGATCATATTGTATTCATTTAAATTCCGCTGCATTGATGTAAAGAACAATGTTGTATATGAAAATTTTTTAAATTCCTTTTAAAAATGTACGGATTGAAGTAAAAGACCATTTTGTGCTACGAATTACATGTAAATGGAATTCCGGGCGTTACATAGACCTAGAAAGTAACGTAGTTTATCAAGGTCTTTCATATGGAACTACTAGTGAATGTATTTTTGGGTAGATGCATTGCCTGCGGAGACATCCCTAGTAGTAATCATATCATCAACATATATGTAACACCCCGCAAAATAAAATGATTTATTTTGCATTATTAAATAGTATTAAATTGGTAAAGTTGACTATTTTGACTATTTTCTTGAAATTGCAATTTTGCACATGCAACACACGTGCAAAGTTAGAAAATTTTGAATTCCTAAAATTTAATGATTAATGATTGATTTTCCTCATTTATTTATGATATTTAAAATTTCATATTTATTTGAATTAATTAGGCTATTTTATGAATTTGTCGATTTTACACGTGCAAAACACGTGCAAATATTTTTTGGTGCAAATCTTCAATTTTAAATTTCTGAATAAATTCTCCGATTTATAAATGATTACATCCTAAATTTTGGGATTTTTATGAAAAAGAAACTATTTTTTATAAATACGTTGAACGGAAGGGGTTTTATGTTAAAAGCCGATTGGATCTCAAACAAATAATGAAAATTTTTTTTAGCTGCTTTTTGGGCTTTCCATGGCCATCATTGAATATAAAAATTTAATTAGAATTTATTTTGAGTTGGTTTGGTAAAAATTTAAAAGAATATGGTATTTTTGCAAATATGAAATTTAAGTTAAACCTTGTGCAAATATTTTTTCTGGGAACTAAAAGTTAGAAATTTTATTTGGAAAATATAATATTTGTTGGTAGATAATAATTCTAAATTTTCTGAATTTTTACAAATATTTTATCATATATTTGCAAATATTAAAAAAGAGAGGGACTTTGTTGAAAATTACCACTTGGAGTAGAAATTCGAAAATTTTCAATTTTTGGGCTATGCCTGATGGCCGGCTAACTCAGTAGTAAAGGGATTTGGTTTTATTTTAATTTATTTAACTTATTTAACTAATTTATTAAAGAAAGGTCTGCATATGTAAAAGAATAAATTATTGAGGGATATTTCCATAAAACTCTTAAAACCCTAATTAAATCAGGATTCTGGTTATTTATTGACAACTACAGCCACCTCCCCTCTGCACAAAACAAAAGAACTATTTTTATTATCAATTTCTTGGAGATTCGAAGCATGGATCATGAATTTTGCGAAATTAAGGGCTTTTTTTTATTCTTTATTATTCGATTGATTTCTTCATTGAGGTGAGTGACATATGTTTAATTTCTTGTTGTTCTATTCATGTTATATATGATGATTTATCTAGTAGGATGCATGATAGATGATGGTATAATGATATAGTGAAGTTATTGGTGGATGGATGAATGAATAAAAATAGAACTTTTCATGAAACTATGCAATTGATGGATAAAATTCTACATAGATGACTTGAGATTGTTAAGAACATAGTAGGAATCATGGGTAAGTTGTTTTCATATTCCTTACTGATTTGATTGTGTATAATGATTTATGTGATGTATAGGCATATAAACTGAATAAAGATGAGTACTTTACGGCGTGTGCATATTTGTATGATCTGCTGATATGTTTTCGATGAGTAAAACTTGATGAAATTTTTTTGTAGATGCCTATAATCATGGACAAACTAACATAACTAGTTGTAGTTGTGTTTAATCAAGTTGCAAGAAAAGTTTTGAGAATCAAAAGATCAAGCTTTGATGAACTGAAGTGGGGTTTTATTTCGGGTCTGACTTTGTGCCAGCCGAAGTCAATTTTTGATTTTTTGTGAAGTTTTCGGTTGAATCTTGATTTGTATTGGTACTGAGATAAAAAAAACATATACTAATAATCACTGATTTCTTGATGCTTTAACTACTGCATATACCTATATATATATATACATACATGTTTCACTATTTTGGAGAAAGGTTGATGAAAATTTGATGTTTTATGAATTCAATGAGATTTTGATTAGATTTATGAATTCCAGTATATTAGACAAGTTGTATTTGATCATCTCAGGATTTTAGAATTTTATATTTGAGCTCAAGAAATTATAATCATGTATCAGTCGAAAAAGTGCACAATTTTGAACTAGTCGAGTAGCAGCTAATGGTCGACCAGCCCCATTTTGAACTAAGATGTGCAGTCAACCATCATTCAAAAAATTGGATTTTTTGGACTTATGTGGTCGACCGTCGTTCTTTTGAACTATTTTCGACAATCGACTGTCACCTGCTGTTTTTGATGATTTGTGAATTTTCTTACTGATTTCTTGAATGATTATTTCTTTGCACTTATGGATTATTGATCTACTGTTTTAGATGAAGTTTTTACTACAAATTACTGTATTTTATAGAGAATTATATTTTCATTATAATATAATTTAAATTGTAATTCTATGACTTTAAAAAGTGAAATATGTACAGTTTTCGAAGGAATTGATGCTTCGTGATTTTTCTACAACTTCAAATTGTGAAACTCAGTTAATTAAGGGATTTAAACTTGGTTTTACTTCTGGAAATTTTGTTGGTGTTTGGATAAATTTGGATTTTGTGTTGATATTTGATTTTTGAGTCTCTAAGGGTTGAGCAGGATTCCTGTAAACCGGCAGATGATATTTTCTGGATTTTAACCAGTTAGGCCTTGGGGTGGTTTGGGTGGAATTAAGTCCAACAGGATACACTAACTCCAGAGAGGGAAAAAATTGTGTTTTAATTAATAATAATCAACCTAAGGACAGGCACTAGTGGAGATGTGATAGAACTTGAGAAACGTAAGTATATGATAAGTTGTTAGTCCGACGGATGCGTTCCAGGACTGTGTGTTGTTGTGTCCCGAGAGGACAGTTGGTATGTTCACGTGTCGAGGGTTGGCAGGCCTATTCACAGAACATACGATGCATTCACGTGTCGAGGGTCGGCGGGCCTATTCACGGGATGTACTGTGTATCTGCACGTCGAGGGTCAGCAAGCTTATTCGTGGGGTACATGGTAGGGAGGTGATTCTTCGGTTTTTTAGCTATGCTTACATGATGCTTGCGCGTCGAGGGTTGGCAGGCCTATTCGCAGAGTAATCTTGATCTTGTTTTGATCACCATAGTATTATTAGTTGCATGACGAGGAATTTAAACCTATAAAGTGGATAACGATAAGGGCTTGCACCGGAACTAAGTAGTATGGAATGCATAGAATCCAACAAGTATGCATTAGAGAGTCATCATACTGCATTTGTGTTTTCTAGACTTGTTTTATTCCTTATGTTTTTCTGTTTTTCTACACTTGACACTTAGTCTAGTTTCACTTGATATTTTCATGCTTTATTTATCGTCATTTCATTATCCACATGTTACTACTGTTGGTAGGTTTAATTATGACTTTATTCCGTATGTTTCATTTAAATTGTATTTCTTTGATGTCACTCATACCGTTATGGCTGATCCCTGTAGTTTTGGGGGTTAGGGTTATCTCTATCCTCATGTTTTACAAGTAGATATTGTTAGCTTGGGATTGGATACTTGTGGTAGAATGATAGTATGGCTTATGCAAATTGTAAAAGAATGGGTTGTGAAAGAAAGAAAATGTAATTCAAGGTGTTAATTTTCCGCTGTGCTATGTAAAGAATTGATGTAATAAAAAGTTTTAAATTTTCCTGTATTTGGTTTCTGTGTTTATGATTACAATTGAAGTTCATTATGGAATTGGTGCCAAGTATTTCTAATTTTATTTATTGGAAATTCGGGGTGCTACAAGTTGGTATCAGAGCATGCTTCAATTAGTAATTTTAAACATGGTATGGAGAATAAACTTAAATGGACATTTGATGTGTGTGAACCTAGACAGATATTAGATGTGTGAGTACACAAGTGGACATTAAATGTATGGATACCTAGGTGGACATTAGAAGTGTGAGTAACTTGGTGGACATGTCACTCCCCTACTTCCTAAAAATACGGAATACAAGTATATGACATTGGCCCAGCAATGACTAACGTCATCCATAAGTTGTTAATTCGATTAACTCAATAATATAATCAATGCAGAACAATTGCGCAGGCAATACTAATAATCTCATGAACAATAATACTTGAAATGAAGCAATATATAATATCCAAGTACAATAAGATTCCAACATATGGAACAATAATAGCAATATTCGGGTCAAAAGCCCACAATACAATGAAATAACGATAGTCCAATAATTAGGTCTCCATGATAAAACAATAATTTATTAAGCGGCGGTGCTATCAATTCATTCACCATTGTTGTTCTCCCAATCTATCAGACAATTCTCCATCAACACTTGCAAACACTTTATCTAAAAGAGGAGAAAATTTCACTAGTGATTAACCTAGTTTCAAGCATGTTCAATTGAACAGGCAATTCTCCATGAACTGAACATGAAATCTAGAAAGAACAATGTGATTGACCTACTACTGTTGTTGGATTTTGAACTTTAAATATGTGTTGAAACCGTATGGAAGTCTAGTTTCAAGCATTTCTAACGGATTCGATTTTTGATTTCTGAAACAGCGGGAAACTGCGATGTAGGATTGCGTGAATTAGATATGATTGATTAAATGAATAGACTTAAGATTAACACTGAATACATGTATGACTCATGATTTTAGTTACATGTTACCTATTAAAGTTTATATGATATCTGTTTACAAGATTACATGATTCATGTTTGCAAGTTACATGTTACCTATTTATAAATTGCATGATTCCTGTTTCCCGTTACATGATTCCTTGTTTCCGATTGGTTATATTTAATCCTTGTTCAGTTCTTGTTTCCTTCTTGTTATGTATATGGTTTCTCATTATCATGTTTGTTTCGTATCTGAATTCTCAGTTCTTATTGCTTTCCCTGTCATGCCTTGTTTCCTGTTCCTATTTTGCTTGTACTACTTGCGGTCCGTAGGTTGCTCTAACGGTTACCATCCATCTTTCTTTCAAATTAATGTCATACAGGTATAGCTATGGGATACTAAAGGAACTTGGCAAACTGTACACTGTGTGTATATTCTCGAGTATATTGTAAGTTCTTGTATCTTAGATATTGATTATTGTATTACATCTTTGTTCTTGTGATTATTATTATATTGTTGATCTTGCTGGTATTGTACAGCTTATGGATGATATGAGTTGGTATACTTATATCATTCGCTAGGCCCTAGTTGCGTGCCCGTGTTTCCGTATAATGAGAAGCGGGGTGTGACAATCGGTTTCCCCATTGTATGATTCAAAGTTGGCCGGGACTCAATGATCTTCTTAGAGAAGGGGGTCTGACAGGACGATATCTTTTTTCCTGTCTTCCTTCTTCCTACTTCAGTAGTGCTAGACGATCTTCCATCTTTCGGAGGCATTGGAGGACGGTGCCCTCTTGCTGATCGGATCTAGTGGACCCATGGAACTCCTCACATTGTGGATAGGTAGAGCAGTGAAGACTGGTTCGTCGAGTCTTGGGAGGAATTATGTCGAGGGCCTAAAGAATTTCATCTTTGAACTCTTGGAGTTCTGCTCTGGTGACATGTACTTCTTCCTCCCTCCCTCCTCTAGGGGCTGTTCTGCTGGTTAGAGTTGGATTTCTCCTCTCTGGAGGAGTTCTTCTATGGACCCTTGGGGAGTGGTGACTTCTTTGCCTCCTAGGAGATTGGGGATCTTCTTTGTCTTCTTGGCAAGGGAGTTCTTCCACACCCCCTTGGAGAGGGAGCTCTTCCGAATTGTGGCCTTCGAGGAGAGGGGCTCCTCGCACCTACCTGATGTGACGGATGTGGCCTGCTTGAATGGCCCCTGCGTTCGGACTCCTGTTGTATGGAGTTTATCAGATGGCGGAGGTCTTGTTGAGGTTGAGGTGCCTCGGAAGGCACTGTGGAGGGTGGAGAGGTGTAGACTGACCCTGTGTTCTCTCTAATGTGTTGGGCAGGGGGTTGATTTCTTTGGGAGCCCCCCAGTGGAAGCTTCTTGGAGAGGAGCTGAGAGGCTGCTGAGGCTGTTCCGGTTGAAGGAGTTGATCCGGCTGAAGGATATAAGGGACGTCCTCAAGAGGAGGTGGAGGAAGAGGGTTGACTCGTCGGCTTGAGGCTGCCACCTTTCCTTTCCCCTTTGGAGGCATGACTGAAAACTTGTTTTTACCAACAACATTTGGTCGGATTGCTTTCTCTGATTCCCACAGATGGCATCAATCTATTGCTGCTAATTTTGTGTGGGAGCAAATAGATGATATAAGTTCTTTTGAAAACAATAAAAGCTGACATTTTTGACTTTCACCGATGTTGACTGCTTTGTTGACTTCTGAAACTGACTCGTTTACACTGTTGGATCTGATCTTGATGGTGAAGATTGCTCCGATTGACCTACAAAAGTCTGAAGGTGGCCATGATCCTTATGGAAGGCGCACCATTTTGATTTGTCCTGCCTCTTGCTCGAGGCATTCATCTTGGGGGGAGGCCGAAGGATCCCATCCTTGTCAACTTCCATTAGGATGGAGGATATGCTTGCATTCAGTGGGGTGTATATCTCAAAGCCTGGCACAGGAGGTGGGCGGCGTTGACCTGAGGTATCCTTATAGGATTTTCGAGGTTCATCCTCGTTGGTGCTTTTTGTTTATTCCCGAAGGAGGCATCCTCTGTTCTTGGAGGTGAATCGCCTCTTCGACTTGGATGTACTTCTCCACCCTTTGAAGGAGGTCAGAAAAGTCCCGAGGCAGTTTTTTGATGAGGGAAGCTTTAAGGTCACATGTTTGATATTATATCTGAATGCGGCCATTGACACCGCAGAGTCGAGTGAGGGGATGGACCTGGATTCGGCTGTAAAGCGTTGGACGTAGCTCTTGAGGGACTCCCCGTTCCTTTGCCTGAGGTCTAACAAGGATGCACTGGTTTTCTCCAACTTGCGGCTAGTGACAAAGTGCATAAGGAAAAGCTCCTCAACTTGGTCGAAGGAAAATATGGAGCCCAGGGACAGGCGAGAGAACCATTCTCGTGCCAAGCCTTTCAAGGTTGCCGGGAAGGTTTTGCACAGGAGGGATTCGGATGCTTGGTGGATCATCATGAGGGTCGTAAAACTTTCAATGTGGTCAACTAGATTGGTCTCTCCATTGTACGGCTCAAACGTCGGGACCTTGAAGTTGGCGGGGACTAGAGTATTAATTTTTTAGGAGAATGGAGACCTGATGGGATGATACCTCCCTTCTTGTTTTGCTTTGTTCCTCTTGAGTGAGGCTATACGGTCTTCCATCTTTCGAAGGCACCGGAGGACAGCGTCCTCCCGCTGATCAGATCTGGTAGATCCGCGAGACTCTTCGCGTCGTGGGGGAGAAGGATGGTGAGGTGGAACTATGCTGAGGGCTTGGAGGATCTCATTCTTGAACTCTCGAAGCACTGCCTTGGTGACTGGCACTTCTTCATTGATTCCCGCCCTAGGGGCTGTCCTGCTAGTTGAAGTTGGATGCCTTCTCTCACGGGGAGTTCTTCTGTGATCCCTTGGAGAGTGGAGACCCCTTTGCCCCTTAGGAGAGGGAGATCCTTTTCCTTCGTGGAGAGGGACTTCTCCTGTGCCCCCTAGGAGAGGGGGTCCTCCTGGATTTGGATCTCATAGGAGAAAGACTTGTCCTGTTCCCCCTATGTCCCGGATGGGAGGCTTCCTCGCGTGCTCTTCTATAATTGAGATGGGTCCACAGGTCAAACCCCTGCTGGCGAATGATGATGATTTGATGAAGGTCATGTTGCGACTGAGGGGGAGAGGAAGGAGTAGAGGTGTACACAATTCCCCTATTTTCGACGAAAGGCCTAGCAGATGGTTCGGGGCGACTCCGACGAGAGCCCCTCGGAGCAGCCATGTTAGGTGGGGGTGGTGCTAGTTGAAGGAGGGGCTGTAACACCCTAGATTTTTCAAATAATATTTTTGAGATTAATAAATAAATTAAAGTGATTTTTGGTGATTTAGTAAACATTTTTTTTAAATTTATCTTTTTGCACGTGCAAAATACGTGCAAATATTTTCTTGGGAAACTCAAAGTCAGAAATTAATTTTGGAAAACCTAACATTCATTGGTAGGTATTATTTATGAATTTTTTTGATTTTTTTAATATTTATTTGGCATGTTTGCAAATATTACAAAAAGATGGGCTTTGTGCAAAATTACCCTTGGGGTAAAAACTCCAGATTTTTGGATTTCTGGGCTAAGCATGATGGCTGGCCAATTCACAGATAAATATTTTAAATTTTGTTCTAATAGATTTGGTTTATTTTGCTAATTTATTAAAGAAGGGTCTTTTTGCAAAATTGCCACTTGGAGGCAAAAATTACAAAATTGATTTTCTGGAGTTGAAACTGGTGCCGGCCAGATCTGGGAGGAATATTTTTGATTTAATCTCAACTAAATTGGTTAATCTAATTACCTATTATAAAGGATATATATATGTAAAGATATATTCTAAAGGAATATTTTGCAAAATCTTCTCAAAATCCTAATAGTCCAGATTTCGACTATTTAGGGGGCTGCAGGCTGCTACAACCGTCCCTCCTCTGCACAAATACAGAAGTATATTTTGATGATTGATTTCTTGGAGGCTCGATGTGAGGATCTTGGATTTTTGCGAAAGGATGGGCTTTTCGTATTCTTTATTACTTTCGTTGATTCTTCAATAAGGTGAGTGACATATGCTTGATTTCTTGTTGTTCTATATATACTAAATATGAAGATTTGCCAAGTAGAATGCATGTTCGATGATTGTATGATGATATAATGAACATATTTATGAATGGATAATTAAAAGTGGAACTTTTTATGAATGTTATGCAATTGATGAATAAAACTTCTATATAGACGACTTGAGAATGTTAAGAACTAAATATAATTCTGGGATGTGCTATTTTTTGCTGATTTGAATGTGTATATTGAGATTTTGTGATGTATGATGCATAAAGTTGAGTAAAGAAGGATTCTTTACTGATTTGAACATATATGATCTGTTAGAGGGTTTTGATTTAATTAAAACATGTTGTAGATGCAAGTGATCATGGGCAAATTGATATAACTAGTTTTATATGTGTTTAATGAATTGCAATAGAAAGTTGGGGGATCAAAGATTGAGTCTTTATGTGTTGAAAGATTGGGATTTTGATTTTTGGGTCTGATGGTATGCAGACCGAAGTGAATTTTTTGGGCTTTTGCGAAGTTTTCAATTGGATCTTGATTTATGTTGATACTAAAATTGAACTGAACATTTTGCTACTCTTATACCATGATTCTTGTACCATGATTCTTGTAGATTTTACTGATATATATACACATAGATACGTAGATACATAGATACATAGATACATACATATATATATATATATATATATATATATATATATATATATATATATATATATATATATATATATATATACCCACACACACACATGTTTTCCTGATTTGAAGATTTGATGAAAAATTGCTCGTTTGTGAATTTGTTCAGAGTTTGATTTAATTTATGAACTCCAGTATATTAGAAAAGTTGTATTTGATCATCTCAGGATTTTAATTTCATGAATTCATGCTTTTAAAGATTTTAAACTAAGTATCAATTGTGAAGTGCACGATTTTTGAAGCTGACTGAGTATCAGCCAACAGTCGACCGTGCCACGTTTTGAACTAAAATGACATTCGACTGTCAATTGATGGATTTCGGATTTTTAGCATGTTAGTCGACCACCACTTTTTGAACTAAGAAGTCGGTCGTCCGACACCTGCTGTTCTTGCTGTTTTGTTGAGTTTCATGCTATTTTCTTGAACGATTGATTCTTCGAGCTTATGGATTATTGACCTACTGTTTTAGATGAAGTTTTTGCTACAGATTACTGTATTTTACAGAGAGTTATATTTTGATTAATAATGGAATTTAATTGGTAGTTCTATGGCTTTAGATAGCGAATTATATATGGATTTCGAGGGATTGATGTTTTGTAATTTTTCTACAACTTCAAAAATGTGAAACTCAGTTGTTTAAGAGATTTATCCTCAGATTTTATTTCAGGGAATTTTGTGAATATTAGAATAAATCTGGTTTTGTGTGATTTGAAGAAGTTTTCTTAATATGAATGAATTGATAATGGAATTAAGAATTTTATTGTGAGATTTGTGTTGATATTTCGATTTGTGGGTCTCTAGAGGTTGAGTGGGATTCCTGAAACCGACAGATGAGATTTTGTGGATATTGGTCAGTTTGGACCTTGAGGTTGTTTTGGTGGAATTAAGTCCGACAGGGTACACTAACTCTAGAGAGAGGAAATTGTGTTTTAATTAATAATAATCAACCGAAGGACAGGTACGTAAGTATGGGCTCTGTTGTTTTTCCAACATATGTATTCTAGGACTTTGTGTTGTTGTGTCCCTAGATGACAGTAGGTATGTTGCGTGTCGAGGGTCGGCAGGCCTGTTCACGGAACATACGGTGCATTCGCGTGTCGAGGGTCGGCAGGCCTATTCATGGATGTACTTTGTATCTGCACGTCGAGGGTCGGCAGGCCTATTCGTGGGGTACATGGCAGAAAGGTGATTCTCCGGTATTAGATGACAATTTGAACTTGCTCGATCTGTTCAACCACGACCTTATAATGCAATTGCATTTTCTGGGGCTACTGTTTTAGGTAAGCGACAAGCGGATGGATTGAAGGAGGAAGGTTTCATTTTCACAAGAAATGGAATAGAACCAAAAACCATCAATCCCGGATAAGGAATGAGGCGCCAACCAACCAGGAGCTAGGCTTACATGATGCTTGCACATCGAGAGTTGTTAGGCCTATTCACTGAGTATTCTAGATCTTGTTCCTGTCACTGTAGTAGGATTAGTTGCATAACGAGGGATTTAATCCTATAAAGTGGAGAACGATAAGGGCTTGCACCAGACCTATGTAGTATGGAATGCATAGAATCTGACAAGTATGCATTAGAGAGTCATCATACTGCATTTGTGTTTTCTTGACTTGTATTATGCATGAAGTTTTCTGTTTTCCTACACTTGACACTTAACTTAGTTTCACTTGATGTTTTCATGCTTTATTTATTGTTATTTCATATTCCGTCTATTATTACTATGGAAATGTGTTGGTCATGAATTTATTTATGTTTCATTTAAATTGTATTTTCTTTTGATGTCACTCACACCGTTATGGCTGATCTCGTAGTTTTGGGGGTTCGGGTTATCTCTAGCCTCAAATTTTACAGGTAGGTACCATTAGCTTGTGATTTGGATGCATGTTGTAGAATGATAATATGGCTTATGCAAATTGCAAAAGAATGTATTGTAAAAGAAAGAAATTGTAATTCAAGGTGTTTAATTTCGCTGTGCTATGTAAAGAATTGATGTAATAAAAGTTCAAAAATATTCTGTATTTTGACTATGTTTACTATTACATTGAGGTAGATGCTGGGAATTGTGCCACGTATTTCTGAGTTTATTTATTGAAAATTCGGGGCTCTACAGATTTGGTATTTGAGCATGTTTCAATAGTAATGATAAACATGGTATAAAAATAAGCCTAGGTGGACATTAGAGTGTAAGTACCTAGGTGTGGACATTAGAGTGTGAGTATCACATGGAATTAAAACAAGATGAAATGGTTTGGGGTATGATTGAGATTTTGCCATAAGGTATTGATGTGAATATGAATTGTGTTGTGATGCTCTAACTTTTCTCTTCATTTTGCAGTATTCAGTATAATGGCAGGACCCAGGTCCAGGAATGGTGGAAATGGTGCTGGGGTTGAGGGTTCCCATGGCGCCGAACTTGATCTAGAGACAGAAATTGCCAGGGTGTATCAAACCTTGAACACATTTGTGGCAGCCAACATGACTCGGAATCAGAACCAAAGGGCTGGACCAGTGCTTGTTAATGCTGATCCAATTAAGCAGGTTGAGTCCTTCAAGCGTATAAAGCCGCCTGTTTTTGAGGGGCATTCTGATCCAAATGAGGCTGATGATTGGATTAGACAGATGGAGGTAGTCTTCGAGGTTTTGGAAACCCCAGCAGCCAACAAGGTGAAATTGGCTACAATGCAGTTAGAGAAGGATGCTAGTCTCTGGTGGCAGTCAGTGAAGATGACTTTTGGGGATCAACAGGTGACTTGGGAGGCTTTTCTTAAGGAGTTCAGAGATCGTTTCTTTCCTCTGCATATTCAAGAGAAGAAGGCAACGAAATTCTTGAATCTGCAGCAAGGCAGCATGTCAGTGCGCGAATATGAGACTAAGTTCGTCCAGCTGTCAAGGTATGCACCAGAGCTAATTAATGATGAAGCGAAGAAGGGACCTCGCCGAAAGCTAATATACGGACACCAGGGTTCACTGCCGAAGGACTTAGAGCCTTTCCCATAGAGTCTCACTCGCTGGGCCTTTCTCTAATCCTCCTGCCCGCATTGATCAACAAAGGACCTGATGGATATAGGGTTTCCCCAATTCCGCTATACTTGTCCTTACACTAGAATAAAATTTGCAGTCGAGACGAAGTCAACACTCCAGACCTCCTCAAAGGTTGTTACAGACATAAAGGCATCCATGATGAAGACATCAGAGCCCGCACAGAGTTTTCACTCCCCAGGGCATCTCGGGGTCCCTGTCCTCATTAAACAAACCTAGGATTTGGTCAGGCATGATGAGGCCATGCGTCCCCTTGACAGGCGAACATTCTCGCTAGTGCTTGTCCTTACATTCAACCAAGACTTGATCTAGTCCTACCAAAGCATCATTGCTACCCCACTCCAAGATTAAGGATAAGATAATTACAGGATTACTAGCATTTCTTTTATCAACCGATTACTACAATCCATGACTCTATCCAATCTCTAATCCTCATTTATTTTTCTTATTAGATGTATGAACCTTTAGGCGAGCCTAGGACTATCTCATATTACCCATTCCCTTAGTTAGGCGATCTATCTACCATTTCCAATCCCTAACTTGGTAATCAACTTAGCTTGCTATGAACAACTAGTTAAGTTCTACTTGTAGACTCTTTCTAGTTAGTTACCTTTATCATTAATGGATCTTAACCCATCCCACACTAGGACTCAACTAGCCCTCAAATCTGGCCCAAGGGTTGACCTGCCTCGGCCCACACTTGGCACGAACCAACGATGAATCGACCCGATCGATTGCCGCAACCGCTATCCACGCTTGGAGTTCGATCGCAACCTCGGCCAGACCAACAAGTAGCTCCCGCTACGCACCACGGTCCTCGACAAGTGGTAGCTCCAAACACAACCATGGAATCCATCCATGCACGGCGAGTACGTCGGCGCACAAGTCATCTCCTCCAACTCGTTCGATGCAACATTCTACCCATCCAGATTTCTCAACACGACTTAGTCCTAGAGTCTTAATACTCAACCAATGTATCCCAACAAGGTATACTATACTAGGAGTAAGTCCTAACCCATGAATACCTAAAAAGGGGGTGCTAGAAGCCCTAAAAATGACAATTTATAATTCCAAACAGCAAGCATACACTTGGCGTTTATGCCACAACGGAGTCATCCCGGTCCCGTTTCTATGAAGAATCGCGATCGGTCGCTCCCATGCTTCTACTTAAGGTAGACAGCAAGTACAAACACACTTTGGGCATGTATTTCATCCCAAAGTGGTCAACAACAACACCCCAACATCCAATACAATTTTCACTTCAAAACAGTGAACAACGTTGTCTATATTGGGGTTTACAATCAACTATGAACTACTCTTAGCAATGAACTTTAGATAATTTAAGTCCTAACTCATGTCCACGCCTATAACATGATCATGACCTCAAACAACAACTCTAAGCTAGTAAAGTACAAGTTCAAACTCATTTCCATGAACATGGTGCAAAACAGTGAGCTCTATGATTCACTGTGTTTCTGTCGTCACTTGCAAAAATCATATAGAATCTTACACTTATCCAAATCATGATTTCTTGGTCATTCCAGAAAAATCTATGTATTTACTACAACTTCCTAGTTACAAGTTTCTTCAGATAAGGTCGTTTACATGCTCTTAGGGTCTGTTTGGTTCAGAGGAGGGGAGGGGAGGGGAGGGGAGGGAAAGGGAGGGGAGAGATTTTAATGAAGACTCTGTTTGGTTCAATGGAGGGGGAGGGAGGAAAAATAATTATCTTCTTGTTTGGTTCACAAGGGGAGGAAAGAGATTTTATAATAAAATTACTTTTACACCCTTCAACATTTGCTAAACTACAAGTAGGAACTCTTCCCATGTAGTTTCTGTATATATGTTTACATTTCAATTTGAACTAATAAAATTACTCTTTTTCTACTCAAGGTTCGATTCATAATCACAAAAGCTATAGAATTTGAACTAATAAAATTACTAGTTAAGTTTTTTATTATTAGGATTTAGATTTAAAAGGGCAATTTAGTCCAATCACATTTAAAAATTAGACCTACATTCTCTTCGCTCCAAATCCCCCAATATTGGAGGGGAGCCAAAATTGGCTCAGGTGGGGTTTGGCACCCCTTCATTTCCCCCCTTCCCTCCAAAAAAATGAACCAAACAAGAAAAGTTTTAAAAAAACCCTCTCCTCCCCTCCCCTCCATTCCCCTCCAACCAAACAGTGCCTTATGGTCCCATATTTAACAAGCATACAGATTTCCAGAACAGCACATCATATTAACACAGTCATGGGATAAAATCCATTTAAAATAGTAAATGGTGTCAGAACTTAATGAAATTTTAGATTCTAGCTCCTGACACATGATGTTACAACACTTCCAAAAATCAGGTGATTCTACCAAGTAGATGTTTTATTATGCCTCTTTGAATATCACAAAAAAGAGAGCAATAACAGCAGCATTTCTGTTTATTAAAATAACTAGCTGAGTTAGCCTGATTTTATTAACATAGCTATAGTGGTCCAAAATTCATGAAATTTGAAAAATAGGTCTTAGATACATTCATCATTGATATACTAAAATTTCAGATCATTCCCATAAGCATGCAGCAAGATACAAGTCACTTTTCTCACAACAGTAACAAAGATTATTTCTTTTTCTTCTGACCATCATGCAAGTTTGCATTTTATTTTAATAGCAGAAAAAATCATAAAAATCTGGAAAAATTACTAAAGGCGAATGACACATGAATGAACATGATATAAAACTTTCAAGTTAATCCAACTGGTAGTGTTCAAGTTATGAGCTACGGACTGACAACAAAATTTCAGTCTTTTAACAGGATTTTCTGTTTTGGATTTCTTAACACAAAACGAGTTATTAAGGTTCATACTAGAGCATGTATATCATTTTTCAGTCACTAAAATCACCATTTAACAAGCAAAAACAAACAAAGAGGTTAGAATCACCCACCTTGATGAATTTTGATGGAAAAGAGATCCTACAAGCTCCTAGCTTCAAGATTGGCCTTCTTGCTCCTAGCTCCTTACCTTCTTGGCTCCTTGGCTCCTCCTCCTTGGCTTCTCTTCTTCTTCTTACTCCAAATCAATAGCAAGTTATCTCTTACTCTCTTTCTTTTTCTCTTTCTCTTAAGTGTGAAAGTTGTAGGAAATGGAAATGAGAAGTAGAGATGGGAGGTTTAAAAAAAAAAGAGAGGAAGGTGGAGGGGGGTTTTGGCTAGATTTGGGGCATGGGGAATAGGGGGAGAATCTCCTCTTGCATTGGCTCTTGAGGGAGGTGGAGTGTAGGAGGAGAGAAAGACTCATCATGAGACAATTTGAGTTCAAAAAACCTAACCTTAGTTCTCTTTTTTTCCCTCCTTTTCTCATGTAATCTTTGGGCTTCATTTCATCTTTTTTTTTTTACAAGACATGTCACACTACAAGTGTGTGTTCATGGCTCATAGGTCAAAAGAACATGGTTTGAACCCATGTCTAGCTTATGGTGAGTCTAGTTGAAGCTTATGAAATAATTACATGCTAATAGATTCAAAAAGAAAAATAAATAAATAAATATAGTATTTTAGTGCTCAACAAATCATACATATATTCTTATGAAAATCCTGGTTGTTACGCGTCGAGGGTGGAGGAAGAAAGAGTAGCAACAGTAGTAGTAGGAAGTATCAGGTCTAGATTGAATTGATAGTCGACTGCCCAAAGTGGCACTCGACCGCCACAAACTCTCTGGAATGGTTGAGTCTATTGCAGTGGACTGTGTTTGGGTGCAGTCGACCGACAATGGCTGGAAGTAGCTTTTGGGCCTGGGTCTGGGTGATCTATTTACGCTTATCTTCTTCTCCAAGTTAGATCGTACAGTTCTTATCGTGTAGCTTTCTTTAAGGATAAATCAGACGATTAATGTATCAGGACTACAACATAGGGTTTCTATATATCTTTACATATTGTAATAGTTTTCATTGAGAGAGTTAATACTTCAGTGAGTTCTCCATTGTAAATAGTAGATTATCTTCTAATGAGCCTTGAGAGAGATATAGGTTCTTGGTGAGAGTGTTTGTAACTCTTGTATTATCTCTAGTTAAATAATATCTCCCTTATCTTTCCCCAGATAAGGGTTCACCGAAACCAGGACAATATTGTGTGCTTTGTGTCCTTGGTTTGATCTACTTGTTTGATTTTCCATTGGATCAGTTATCACTTCTTGCTCCTAACTCCACACTGTTGTGCCTAAACTCCGAACAAATAGTATCAGAGCATCGACTGACGAGTTCCTTGGTGAAGATGACATATTAGAGTTTTATGAAGATCAAGAAATAAAATCAACTTCAATCTTTGGAAGGTGGACATTTATGGCATACTGGTTCAAAATGTCTTGTACCTAGCTCTAGATTGAGATAAATGGAAGTCATTTGACATGGAGTAGGAGAACTGGGAAGAAATTTGTTTGAAAGCTTTCAGTATCATCTGGCTGTCATTGGAGGACGAGGTCAATTATAACTTCCTTGAGGAGAAAAACGCAGCAAATCTGTGGGCGAGACTCAAAACTGACTACTTGGGATCATCATTACTAGATCAGATGTACTGGAAGAGAAAATTGTTTCGTTTCTCAATAAATGATGGTACCGCTCTTCAAGATCATATTACAGAGTTCAATAAAGTGTTATCCAATTGAGGGTGATAGATGCAAATAATATAAGCCAAGAGGATAAATCTTTCAACTTGATATGTTCACTGTCAGGTTCGTATGAGCATTTGATAACTACATTGCTACAAGGAAAATTTGCAAGGAAATTCTTTCGGTGGCCAGGGTAATCAAGGGCCTGAACGATGATGAACTTAAGGAGACTCAAAAACCATGTTCTACTTCCTATAGTTGCTTAGCAACGGATTAACCTTCAAGTGGAAGAGAAAGTAGGTGAACCATTGAAAAAATAAAGTTGGCAACAAAAGAAGCCACTGAACCATGTTCGTTTACAGATAGAGAAAAGAAAGAGTGCAAATGCAATTAGTCACACAGTGTTGGAAATATGAGTATGCAACCCAAGGTGAGGATTTTTTTGGTTTATGTCTTGCATACTATATTCGATGAGCAGAGAAAACGAAGAAGTGAAAAGAAGTTCGAAGCATCGATGGTGGAGGAAGAAAAAGCAGCAACAGTAGTAGCAAAAGTATCAGATTTGGACTGAATTGATAGTCGAATTCCCAAAGTGACAAGACAGTTGACCGCCACAACTCTTTGGAATGGTCAAGTCCATTGGACGTAGTTGACTACATTTGGAGGCATTTGGAAGCAGCTTTTCGGCCTGCTGATCTGTTTAAGCCCATCTTCGTCTCCAAGTTAGTTCGTACGGTTCTTATCATGCATCTTTCTCTTCAGGCTATATCAGACGATTAATGTATCAAGACTACAACATAAGGTTTTTCTATATCTCTATATATTGTAATAGTATCCATTGTGAAAGCTAGTACTTCATTGAGAGTTCTCCACTGTAAACAGTAGATTATCTTCTTAGTGAGGCTTGAGAGATAGATACGTTCTTGGTGAGTATTTGTAACTCTTGTATCTTCTCTAGTTGAATAATATCTCCCTTATCTTTCCCTGAATTAGGGTTCACCCAAATCAGGACAATATTGTGTGTTTTGTATACTTGGTTTGATCTACTTGTTTGATTGATCACTAGATTGGTTATCACTTCTCGCTCCTAACTCCACTCCACTACGCCTAAATTCCTAACATGGTAATTACTTTCTACAACCTTTAACATGTTCATTGTCTTTTCTAAAGGAATCAGGCCGGATGTGGGATTCTATTTAATTCGGGCCTAGGCTCGGGCCTCCATTTAGAAGCCCAACCCACAATCGGGCCGGGCTTGGACCTTAGATAATTTTTTGGGCTTGGGCTCGGGTTTGTATAAGTCTGGCTCAAGCCCGGCATATTGCTAGCCTTAAAGGTTATTGATTGGCCAAAAGAAAGTAACCATACTAAGAATCGAGAATTTCCAACCTTTTATCAAATTACTAAAAATTGGCTGTGCAAGTTGCTTGGTGCACATATCTAACATTGCACATTCCTTAAATGTTTATATCAATTATATAATTTAACAAGGTGTAAAAGCAATAAGTTCCAACTTGTTTATTGGACTTTGTTGCTTGTAGACAAGCACAGTATAATGCAAACATGAATTAAAATGAATTACTGAATATATTCAGCTTCCACAAAAACAAAAGGTACATTGAAGCTAACAAGTTCAGTCTTGCCAGCTACAAAGCTTGAACAACAAATGAATGTCCAAAGATATCACAACAACATCCTCCATACCAAAATCGTTTTTCATCTCTAACAAACAAGAGAAGATTAACACTTTTATTATTATTATTATTATTTTTTTGTTCTGCTCGATATACATACTCATGTTGTATGTGATTTTAAAAATATGTTTTGCTGGCATTTTTAAGTTGTGAGAACTATGATACACTTGATATTGTAATCGTTCATCATTACTTTTAACTTTGTTGAATTGGGGTGGATTATATTTTTCTTGTTTGTGTGTTTGCTGGTCTATTTTGTATGTAACTCATGTTTTAAGCGATATCCTTGCTTATATATAATGTAGATTTTAGTGATGGATTTTTTTTTAATTATTTTTTTTAAAATATTTTTTAAAAAAATATATCTACCCCAGCATTTTTTATAAGCATCGGGGTAGTTTTTCGGCAAAAATGTTCACCTTTACCAGCGTTTCAAAAACGCCGGTGTAGGTTATGGCCAAAAAAAGGGTTCCAAACGAAACCACCCTTTCGGTGGCGTTTTCCAACTGCCGGTGTAGTTTTAACCTATACCGGCGGTCGTAAAAAATGCCGGGGAATGTCCCTAAGCTACAGCGACACACGATTCAGCGATACTTGCACCGGCAATTTATAAAACGCCGGTGGTATCTACAGCGGGGTTTATAAACGCAGGTAAATGTGAAAAAAAATGCCGGTAAAGACTGTTAGTCTTGTAGTGCACCCTAAAACATAGATCCCGACATATATTAGGGGCAGTAGCAGCTGCTATTCTCTGATGCGAACTGAAATATATTTTTCCCATTATTTTTATGGAGTTTAAAGCTTGGATCTTGCACTTTTGCAAATGAGAAAGAAGGGTCTTTTCTTTATTACTATTATTGTTTTTCAATTAAGTCTTCTTTGAGATGAGTGATGTTTATTGTTCTCTTTGGTTTGTTAAATTATTTGCATGAAGATTAATCAAGTAGAATGCATGTTAGAACTTGAATGATTGTGAAATTGACATAGATCAATTATAAGTGCAAATCTAATCAACGAACTAAATTTGATGATTGATATTTATGCATGGATGATTAAAACATTGTTGGAGAATTTATATTTCACAGGATTATTGCTTTCCTCATGTTTTGCTTGAATAATCCTATATACCATGATAAGGAAATAGATGTTGTATGACATTGTATGCATTGCTATCTAAAGTTAAAAAAATCTAAACTTTATTGTGAAAGATGCTTGTTTGTAGCAAATATATCATGTGTGAATTTGAACCTTATGAATAATGGAATAATCAGAGTTTATTGACATTAATGAATGAATGTGTTGCGTATGTGATTGCACAAAGTGGAGTTGGATTCATAAAGGAAGATTTCTTGGATATGGAAAAAATGTGAATTGAAGAATCTGAATTTATTCAAGATCATAGAGTGTTGGCTTTCAGTTTTGACGCAATTTGTGACTATATCACTATATATGAAGGAGTTTTGACTGCTTTTGTATGTGTTCAAGTATTCATATGAGAAGTTCTTCAAAATCTTGATTTTTGCAACAATATGGTTTTCGGAAATTGCTTTCTTTTGTGAAATTTTCAAAAGTTTGATTGATGTATGAACTGAGGTAATTTGGCTAGGATGCAATTATTTTATTGCTTTTTTTCATTCTTGTGAATCTGAAAATTTGTATCTGATCATGTATCAGTTTGAGAAGTTTAGAAAATTGGGCTGTGTAGATTGCATGTCAGTCGACTGCAGATCGTTGAACTTGCAGTCGCGGTCGACTGTCATGGCTGTCTGGCGCTAGTTTCCCTACTGGCGGTCCACTGCAGCAATTATAACTATGTCTGCCAGTCGACTGCTAGTTTGAGAAGTTTTTATTGTTGTTTATTTTGGATGATGACAGTCGACTGCAGCTTTCTGTACTGTGGCTGCCAATCGACTGTCATGGATTTGAGTTGTTGTTTTTTTAGTGTTGTCGGTCGACTGCCATCTTTTATACTGTATATGACAGTTGACCGCCCTACCTGAGTTTTGCACACTATTTTGGCTATGTTTCAAATCTTCGAACGATTGTTTCTTCGAAATTGTAAAATTAATCTCTCTTTTCTTTTGTAGTAATTGAATTCAAATTTCATCAAATGTAGAGAGTATGTATTCTCAAATTTAATAAGTATTTAAGTTATATTTACGTAGTTTTAGAAAGTCTATGTTTTCAAATTTAAAGAGTATCGTATTTCAAGTTATTTATCCACTGTTTGTTTCAGTTTCAATCAAGTTAATTTTAGTTTTCTGGACAATTTTGTGGACATGGTTGTACAGGGAGGTACTTAGTTTTGACTATTGAATTTGAAGGGAACTCTCGTGATGAGTTATATGATTTTGGGATTTATGCTTTTTCAAGAAATGTTTGAGATGGAGTTTTTTTTTTTAGTTTTAAAACTCTAGAGGTTGAGTGGGACCCTTGTGTACCGAAAGATGAGATTTTGTGGAAGTTGACCTGTTGGGGTCTTCATTCTTGGTTTAGTTGTGTTAAGTTCGGTTGGGTACATCAACTCTAGAGAGACTGTGTTCTAATTAATTAATTAATCATGACCAACATAAGGACATGCACTAGTGGAGATGTGATAGATCTTGGGAAAGATAAGTATGGGCTTTGTTTCCAGTCGCACTGATATATTCCGGGACTGTGTATTTATTGTGTCTCTCTAGTATGTTTGCGCGTTGATGGTCGGCATGCCTATTCGTGGAATGTCTAGAAGTGAGATGGTTTTGGTACATTCGCGTGTCGATGGTCGGCAGGCCTATTCACAGAATGTATAGTGTATCTGCGAGTCGAGGATCAACATGCCTATTCGCGGGGGACGCGGTAGGGAGGTGATTCTCCGAGGTCAGAGCAATGCTTACATGATGCTTGCGCACCGAAGGTGCTAGTCTAGTGGGTAGATACCAGGGCTTAGGCCTATTCGCAGAGTATTTTAGATCTCGTTTCTATCACAGTAGTAGGATTAGTTGCATAACGAGGGATTGAACCCTATAAAGTAGAGAACGATAAGGGCTTGCACCGGACCTATGTAGAATGGGATGCATAGAATCTGACAAGTATGCATTAGTAATCATTATCTACAATGTAGATTTCTTAACTTGTTTTATACATGTTTTCTTTATTTTCTTACACTTAGCCTAACTTCACTTGTTGACTTATGATTTTATTCATTATATTTTCATTAAGTTTGCATTTCCGTTGAATATCACTCAAACCGTTTATGGCTGACCCGTGTAGTTTTGGGGGTTAGGGATATCTCTAGCTCCATATTTTATGGGTAGGTATAGCATTGGTATTGGGTAAGGTCGGGTCGGATCTTTCACTACCCGGATCCGAACCCGGTCACCTACGGGTCCAAAATATGGACCTGGACCCGGACCCGGATCCGTGAGGACCGGGTCCGATTCCGGGTCCGGGCCCTATTAAAATATTCCTACCCGTTCGGGTATGAGCGGGAGTGTGAGCGGCGAGCGGTGGATTTAGAATAGAGGAGAGAAAAAAAGGCATGAGTTTTGAGTTTGGAAAAGGAAGATTTAGAATTGGGGAGGAAGGAGGGGAGGGTTGAGGATAGAATATTTATTTTTATGTTGATTTTTTAGGTTTCTTTTAACGGGTTCGAGTCCGAGTCTAGGTTGGGTCTCTTTTGAGTGGATCCGGACCCGAACCTGGACCCAAAAGTACAACGGGTCTTATTTTAGGACCTGGACTCGGACCCGGATAGATCGGGTCGGTTCCGGTCCAATGCCGGGTCCAGGTCGGATCCGGGTTTCAGGTATTTATACCATTGCTAGGTAGGTACCATTAGCATGGAATTGGGACCATGTAGGAGAACATTTAATGTTTATGCATATCTTGTAAAAGGAATGATTGTAAAGACAAAATTGTAATTATGGTGTTTTAAATTCCGTTATGTTGCAAAAAGAATTATAATTCAAAGTGTTTTAATTCCGCTGTGCTTTGTCAAAGAGTTGATGTAATAAAAGTTTTAAATTTCCCTGTATTTGGATTATATGTTTATGATTACAAATGATGTTGATTCTGAAATTTGTGTCACGTATTTCAATTATTTATTGGAAATTCGGAGCACTACAGTGAATTAGGACAACAATAATACATAGAAACTAGTATGTCCGTAGACTGATGACCATATCTCACAGATCATGGAAATGAGATATCAAATTTTCATATGGGTACATACTAGAGTAATAATGTACTGGACTGACCCACCATGAGAACGCTGTATGGATTGTTACGTGAGTGTCATAAGCGGTTCTTACAGTAACCATGGTGTATGTAGTCCTTTAACTTGAAGTCATTACGGTTCCTTACATGAGAAGCAATATATTTTAATGTTGTCAAACGTTGCATGTAATAAGGTGATTATAAAGTCGACTTTTGAATATACTACAAATCAAGTGGAGGGATGTGAGTGACTTAGATAGGATTTGTCTCTCTTACATAACAGGAGTGATATCTGCGGTCCCCTTGATTGAGTGAGACTGCAAAATACATGACCGTGGTCTAATGAGTCAATATGAGATATTGAGCTCATTTGTTTTAGTAAGTCTACTCGGTCATCAAGAAACCAAAGATTTAACTATACAAGGGTAAGGGTGATACGTTCTATGCCTTGTGGTCAGTTAGATATCTGGATAAAAGGACTAGACTACATGGTAACACTGGTCATGGATAGGTTATGTCAAATCACTGACATTCCTGTTACTTGAGTAACAGTGATGTATTGCGAGATACCACTCACTGTTTGTAATACTAGAATATGATTTTAGTATTACTGTCAACGTAATGGAAACCTACAGGACCACACACTTAGAATGGATCAAAATTGGATTTATACATGAAATGAATTTAATTGGGAATCCTAGTAAGCCTCAGACTCCTAACATGGTTAGGTATTTAATTAGATTAAATGGGCCAACTGAAGTTCAGAGGCCCACACACGAATCTGACCCAATTCAGATTGTAGCCCAACATCCTCATTACTCTCTTAGGGTTGATTTTCTGCATCTATATATATAATATGTATCTGTGAAAAATATATTATTAAGAGAAAATCCTAACCGTCACAGAAACTGTGAGTGAAAAAGATCATGAGGAACATCCCCTTCCCGCAGCTAGTACCGCAACGTGAGAAAAAACTTGATTTGATATGTTCGTGTGGATACCGTAGACGCACCGCAATATTACAGTGATGTGATCGACATATTGTGAATACAGCAGATCCATCTTTAAGATATAACTTCTAAATACGATTTATGGTTTTCACATGGATCCATTGCTAGGTTTCGATTATTTTTTGTAATTTTTCTGAGATTACCCTCGAAAGCTAACATCAGTGTCATTCACTTGTGTAGATTTGGCGAGGTATCCTCATCGGAGCAAGGCTTCGACCTATTCCTTGAGGGCTCAACAATCATCTGTGAGGTGACCATGATCTTTGTGGAAGGCACACCACCTGGTTTTATCTCTTCTCTTTCTCGGGGCATTCATCTTGTGGGAAGGTCAAAGGAGCTCGCCTTTGTCAACCTCCATAAGGATGGTAGAAATGTTGGCATTACGTGGGGTGTACTTCTCAAAGCGAGGCATGGGAAATAGGCGATGCTGGCCCGTGGCATCCTTTTGGTATTTTCGGGGTACATCTTCATTGGGGCCTTCACGTTGCCTCTTCGACTCAAATGTACTTCTCGACCCTTTCAAGAAGGCCAGAGAAGTCCTGAGGAGATCTTTTGACGAGAGAAGCCTTGAGGTCATCATGTTTCACACTGTATATGAAGACGGCAGTGGCCAATACTGAATCGATTGAGGGAATGGATCTGGACTCGGCCGTGAAGCATTGAACATAGCTCTTGAGGGACTTTCCATCCCTTTGTTTCAGGTCTAGCAAGGAAGCATTAGTTTTCTCTGATTTGCGGCTGGTGATAAAGTGTTTGAAGAAGAAATCCTCGAGTTGGTCGAGGAAAAATAGAAATTCTAGAGAGAGACGAGAGAACCACTCTCCTGCATAGCCCTTTAAAGAATCCGAAAAAGTTTTGCATAGGAGGAAGTCAGATGCTTGGTGGATCATCATGAGAGTTTTAAAACTCTCGATGTGGTCGACTGGGTCTGACTCCCCATTATATAGCTCAAATGTTAGAATCTATAAGTTAATAGGGACATGAGCCTTAATGATCTTCTTTGAGAAGAGGGGAGGGTATGATGGGACGGTATCTTCTTTCTTGTTTTCCATCTTCTTGCTTCAGCAGTGCTAGACGATTTTTCATCTTTCAGAGGCGTCGGAGGGAGGATGACGTCCTCTTGCGGATTGGATCGAGTGGACCCATGGGACTCCTCGCATCGTGGAGGGGTAGAGCGGTGAGGACTAGGTCGTCGAGGCTTAGGAGAAATTATGTCAAGGGCCTAAAGAATTTCAACTTTGAACTCTCGGAATTCTGCTCTGGTGATAGGTATTTCTTCCTCTTTCCCTCTTCTAGGGGCTATTCTGCTGGTTGGAGTTGGATGCCTCCTCTCTCATGAAGGAGTTCTTTTGTAGTCCCTTGGAGAGTGGTGGCTTCTTCGCCCCCTAGTAGAGGGGGATCTTCTTCGTCTTCTAGGAGATGGAGATCTTCCCGCCCCCCTTGGAGAGGGAGTTCTTCTAGATCGTGGCCTTCAAGGAGAAAGGCTTCTCCTACCTCCCTGATGTTCTAGATGGGGGGCTTCTTCACGAGTTCTTCTCTCGCTGAGGCGGGTTCGGAGGTTAGACCCCTGTTGGCGACTAATGATGACTGACAGAGATCGGGTTATGGTTGAGGCAACGTGGAAGGGGTCGAGGTATAGACTGAACCTCCATTTTCAATGAAGGGTTTTGTAGATGGTTCGGGACGGCTTTGGTGGGAGCCCCCTGGTGCAGCTCCTCCGGAGGGTGGCGAAACATGCTGAAGGAGAGGCTCTTCTTGCTGAGGTTGCTGGGTTGCACTTGTTAAAAGGCAAAACGAAGGTCCTCACGAGGAGGTGGAGGAAGAGGGTTGGCTCGTCGGCTTGTGTGTATCCACTTTCCCCTTAAGAGGCATGGCTGAAAGTAGTTTTTTATCAACGAATTCTGGTCAAAATTTCTTTGATGTTCCCATAGGCGGTGTCAATCTGTTGCTGTTTTTTTTGACGTGGGAGCAATCAGATGATGTGGATTTTTTTAGGAACAATCAAGAACGAACATTTTGATTTTCAACGGTGTTAAATACCTTTGACTGTAGTTGACTTCTCGATCTGACTCGTTTGTGTCGTTGGATTTGAATCGTGTGGTAACGATCGCCTCCGTTGACCTGCAAAAAGTCTGAAACATCGGGGTTGATCCCGGCGACCGACCCTCCGACGCTCAAGTCAAAAATCAAGAAGATTGATATAGCTTTTTTGTGTAAACAAATATTGATTACCTATTTCTAGTGAATGTAGGGGGTTTTTATAGTCACTTTGGTCAGTTCCAAGATAATGATTTATCTCTACTTCCCGGTGTTTTTTGATTAAATCAATTATCTCTTCTTAATGAAGAGATAAGAGTGGTTAAGGAGAGTTTAAACTCCTCTCAGGATAAGAGATATGATTTTTGAAGCGTCTCTTATGGATAATTATGAGTTTAAATAATCTGGACTCATTCTTATTGGGATGGTAGGACAACCTAGTTAAACAGACTTATTTTGGGCTGTTGGGCTTGAAAGAGACCCAATTTCTGTTTTACGGACTCAGTTTTAGTAAAATTAACGTTTTACCCCTTAGAGCTTTAAAATTCGTGCTCAATTTGAACAATACTGGTTTGGTTCTATTTTTACCCATATCTCTCATAGTACTTGATTTAGCTTGACAAGACATTATGTCTAATGTACAACCATCCAAAAACACAAGGTTATATATATGGGTAGATGGAAAAATTTGTACTTTTTTTAAGAAGGAATGCAAAACAACATACAACATGGACCAAACATTCATACTATTCACTTTTTACGGGCCCGTTTTTAGGAAACTACCGTTTTACATCTTAAAGTTTTAAGATCCGATTTGAACAATTTTGGTTTGATTCTATTTTTATCTGTATCATCCATAGTACCTATTTATCTTGACAAGACAGTAGGTCTAATGTACAACCATCCAAAAAAATGAGGTTGTGGATACCTTTTGCAATCAACATCAAGGGCAGGCTACTTCTAATTCTCCTTTGATCCTCAGATCCGCTCGATTCCGTCCTAAATCCTTAGGACCTCTTTCATTAATGTTGTAGATCCCTCTCAGATCTACCTCCTCATCCCATTTTCATCGCCTTCGGTGGTTTCTCCATGGGTGGTCGTGGTGCCCCTCTGCGCTTCTTTCTCCCTCCTTACGTCCATGCCCCTCCGCTAGCCTCGGAAGCCACGATCATTGTGACCCCCTGCTTCGATTCTTGCGTGGATCGATCCAAGGCGCCTGCCCCTCTCCCTCGCCCTTCTCCCAGCTCCCTTCCGCAGCTTGTTCCCTCGAGGTTGGGTTGGCCCCTAGCGCCTCCGTATTCACTCTCTCCGGGCCTCACTTCGCTTCAGCCTGTCAATTGGCGTGATCAGGTTTTGCCTTTTTTTCAATTGTGCGTTCCAATTTTCGGCCCTGAAGGTATTTAGCTCTAAAGCACTGTAAGTCTCTTCGCTCCTTATCTTAAGCATTTTATTTTTTGCCTGGTTTTTTTTGGTGTTGGTTGTCTGGTCGTGATCCTCTCGGTTTGCGCGACCAGTCTATTGGTGTGGCGAAGTTTATCTGCGTTCCCCTTTATTGTAGTGGTGGAGCTTTTTACGATAGTTTTCTTTTCTTTGAGGATTTTTTGATCTCCTCTTGCATTATTGGTGTGCGGTTTTTTCTAGCTGCTCCTCTTTGAGGTTTTCAGAGCTCTCTTTCTCTGGTTTCCTTATCTCGAGTCTCCCTTAGTTTGCCATTGGCATTGGAGCTCATTCGATTTTCTTCTTCTCCACTTTTTCCTTCTCTTCTCTGTTTTTCCTTCGCTTTGATTTTTTTTTGGTGGTGGGCCGTTCTCTTTAGGCCCATGGATCAAACTTGGGTAGAGGTTGTGAAAAGAAAAAATATATATATATATCTTCTAGTAAGCCTCTGTTGGGTCATGGCCTATCCGGCTTTGGGCCTGCTGAGATGGCCCGTCTCAGGTCTTGTCACACGAAGCTTCCGGTTGGCTTCTCATCTTCTACTTCCCGCTCATCTTCAGTATCTTCTTCCCCTCTATCACTCCATTCTCCCTCTCCCCACTGTAAACGTTCGATTGTTTGTTTTCGTTGCCTCCAGAGAGGTCATCTGAAACTCGTCTGTCCCAATAAGATGCAATGTCTTTTTTGCAACAAATCCGGTCATGCCAAACATCGGTGTTTTTCTCTCCAAAAAATTCTTGGGCTTCCTGTCGGGGTGCCCATTTCAGAGCAAATAGTTAACGCTGTGGACCTTGATTCTCTCCGCGTTCAGTTGCACGCATCCAAACCACCTAAACCCCCGAAGTAATCTTCATCTTCTAAGTCCCCCCTGCTTCCAACCCCCGCGGCGGAGCATCGTCTCACTGACTGTACTCCTCTTCCTTCGGTTGTTACTTCACAGCCTCCTCGTCCTTCGCAGCGTCCAGTGACTCAGGTGTTCCTCCCTAGATCAGAGTTATCTGATCGATTGGTTTATTTTGGAAATTTTGGAGCTATTTCTTTTTCTGGGGGCTCGGTACCTTTCTACACACTGAACTCTTTTCTTAGCAACTATTGCAATGTTGTTGACTGGGAATGGGTGCTCTATAATTGCTCTAATGGAGATTTGGTCATTCACTGCCCTTCCTCTAAGATATTAGAAGATCTTATTGCAAATCAATCTCTGACCATTGGTACGATCTCTCTAGCAGTGCGTAAGTGGGTTAAGATTCCTTCCTCTTCCCCGATTATTGAAGCTGCTGACTCTAAGGTTACTCTTGTTGGTCTTCCTCCTTTTGGCGACATCATCCGTATTGTTGGTGAGATGACTAAGTGTGTTGGTGAGTTAGTTAGTATCTCTTCTAAGTCCAGACTGGCTTCTGGTAGTCTTCAGATAGAGGCAATTTTTCGTTGTCATCATTCCTCTGCTCGTATCGAAGAGTTCTGTCTTACTGATGGGATTTCTTCATTCCCAGTTTCTGTGCATTACCATGACGCCAAGCCTGTTGGCCAGCGTACCCCTAACCCCCTTCCAGGGTCTTCGTCTCCATCCTTTCGAGCTGATCTTTCTACTCCTTTTCATCCTGGTGCTGGTTCTTCTTCTAAGCCCAAAGTGGCCAAGTTAAAATCTAGTAGTGCGGGCACTATTCGCAGCAAACTTCCCTCGCCCTAAAAGCCGCCGGCTCTTCATCCCTCATCCAATATTTCTCCCTCGAAATCTTCCAACCTGGTTTGGATTAACCCTGATCGACAAGTTGCTAAAGTTGGTTCAAGTGTTTCACCAGCGATTATTCCATCTCCCTCTTTGGCTCCTAAGCCGATCTTCTCTAATGCCGCTTCAGCGGTTGCATCTACTACCCCCCCTGTCAAGGATAAGAAGGACTCCTCTCATTGGCCAGCTTGGGAATTTAATCCCAACTTTAAATCGGATTGAGAGCAATTTCAACAGCTTGCGCACTTCTCCACTCCGAAGAAGTCGGATCCTGCTTTTGTTTCTTCCAAACCATCCCCCTCCTCTGCTTCCAAGGATGCAGGTTAGATTGAGCAGGACTCCCTCTTATCGGAGGAAGAAGCGGAATTGTCTCACGGTCCCTCTAATAAGGTATGCATTTTAGATGCTTTTAAGCTTTATATTGAAAGTTGCTATAATTTATCAGTTTGTTTATTTAAGCTTATTCAAATGGGTTTCTTGCATCGTTCTTGCTCGTTTCTTCTTTGTTTTCAGCCCAGTGTTGGGCTGGCTTTTGCCGTTCATTTTTCCCTTAAATGGATATCCACTTCTCTTGCGGCGAAAGCCCGGGACTCTTTGGATCCCCCTACTCTTGTTCTTTTGAATTCTGTTTACTGCTCTCCCATTTTGGCTACTGAGTCGTTTAATGATTCAGTCATATCTCTTCCCTCAATCGATTCGGGGGCTTCGACTGAGACCCCTCCACCTTTTAAGGAAAGGGATTTTTCTCCTCCTCTCAGGGTCCAATCCCATAGCCTTAAGCATCGTCTCTTAAGATCGAGCGCTCGTCTTAGAGGTAAAAAATCAGGTAGTATCACTTTTTCGGACTCGTCTGTGAATTTTAGCTCCCCCAGGGTTGGACTACGAAAGTCTATCCCTGACTTCTCTTCTCTTTCTCCTATCAACCAGTTAGGATCAATTTATGAACCCATTTTTTATTCGTTATCTGACTCAGAACTTGCTTCTTCGGCTCAAAACCTAGGTTTTCTCTTCCCGCTAGGGGACTCATCCTGTATCCTTTCTATCAGGCATCCGGAATTTGCTAGAGTTTCGGAGCATCGTTTTGTTAATGATTAATGTTTCCTGGAACATCCGAGGTCTGCATTGCCCGTCTAAGCATAGGGCGATTTTTGATTTAATTTCTTCGTCTCGATGCAATATTATATCCATCCAAGAATCCAAATTGGAATCTCCCTCTCCAGCGATCTTTCGTGCTTTAGGTGGGTCCATTATTACCAAATGGATCTCATTGGACGCGATCGGAGCTAGAGGAGGAATCCTGTTGGGATTTAGGGAAGCTCTTTTCTCCCTTATCTCAGTTCATCGACTGACCTTCTTCTTAATAGTTAAGCTCCAATGGGCTACTTTCAATTGCCCGCTTACCGTCATCTCGGTCTACGACCCTTCCTCTTCTGACAGACGCCCCCTTTTCTGGAACGAATTCGTTTCGTTACAGCAATTTTCCTCTGAGCTCTGTTTTTTTTGTGGGGATTTTAATGTTTCTCGTTTTGCCTCAGAAAGATCGAATCAGGTTGTCTCGATTTCTCAATCCTGCTGTTTTAATGACTTCATCCGTCTTCTTCAATTATCTGATTTACCTATATCCGGTAGATCATTCACCTGGTCTAATCAGCGAGAGCATCCGACCCTTGCCAAACTTGATCGTTTTCTAGTTTCGCATAATTGGTTAACGAGATTTCACCAATCGTTCGTCCAGGCTCTTCCCAATCCAGTTTCTAATCATGTTACTATTTTGCTTAACTCAAATTTCCGTTTCAATTACCAACATAAATTCCGTTTCGAGAAATTTTGGCTGCAAGATCAGCTTTTTGTTAACCTCGTGTCTGAATGTCTAGCTTCTGTGACCGGCTCTTCTGGATTAGGCAACATTCTTCTTAAAATGCATGCCATCAGACACGGTTGTAAAATTTGGCGCGCTGAGAGGCATAACAATACTAGCTTCCTTAAAAATTTTCTTCTTCAAACTATTGATTCCATTGATAAGATGGAAGAGCTAGGCCCTTTATCTGAGTCTTGCCGATCAGAACGCCTGTCGTGTAAGCACAACTATGCGGACATCCTTCGCCAGGACCACATTAAATGGGCTCAAAGAGCTCCTGTTAACTGAATGAAGGAGGGTGACGCAAACACTGCTTTCTTTCATAATTTCGCCTTCCATAGGCAACGTTGCAATCGCATCTCGTCCATCTCTGTTCAGGGTGTGGATCTTACTTCCGATGCATCTATCCACCGTGAATTCCTTTCCTTCTACAAAAACCTCATTGGTCTGCAGAAGCATCGTTCGATTGAACTTGATTGGGTCCAACTTTATGGTCCCCAACAGTTTGATCTTTCATCTCTCGAAGCACCTTTCACCATTGAAGAGATCAAATCGGCCGTTTTTGCTTTAAAAAGTGATTCGGCATTGGGGCCCGATGGTTTTCCAGCATTCTTTTTTCAAAAATTTTGGGATCTGCTTAAGGCAGACCTTCTCCAAATGTTTCAAGATCTGCACCAAGGGCTCTTTTCTTTTGACCGTATCAATTACGCCCACATTGTTCTCATCCCAAAGCTGACTGGGGCTCATCTGGTTTCTGATTTTAGACCTATCAGTCTCATTAACACGTCTTTCAAAATTATTATGAAAGTGCTTTCCTCTAGATTGAGTGCCATCATCTCACCCATGATCGACTCTGCTCAGTCTGGCTTTATCAAAGACCGTTTTATTCTTGATAGTGTCGCGTCGGCTCAAGAGATCATTTCTCACTGTCATAGATCCCAATCGGAGGGTATTCTACTTAAGCTAGACTTTCAAAAAGCCTATGACAATGTTAATTGGGATTTTCTTTTAGATATTCTTATTAATCGAGGATTCGGCCCTAAATGGATAGCTTGGATTAAATCCAGCTTATTCTCTGGCACCTCATCTATTATTATCAACGGTTCGGAAGGTAACAAATTCAAAATCAGATGTGGTCTCCGTCAAGGAGACCCCCTCTCCTCGCTGCTTTTCGCTCTTATAGCAGATGTTTTTAGCAAACTCCTTCGGAATGCTTGGAACTTGAATTTGATTGAAGGTCTCGGAGGTTCCCCAATTTTTGAGGGAGTGCTCAACCTTCAATATGCGGATGATACTATTATATTCACCAAACCAAACATCCACTCTCTTCGTAATCTCAAATTACTTCTGCACTATTTTCAAATGGCCTCTGGTTTATCGATTAATTTCCAAAAATCTTCCGTTGTTTGGTTGGGCGGAACTCCAAATCGACAAGTGGAGGTTTCCAATTTCTTCAACTGCCCTATCACCTCATTTCCGATCTCTTATATGGGCATTCCCCTTCGATGGGGGAAGCTTCACAGATCGGATTGGCTTCCCCTTATTGATAAAGTTGAGGCCAGACTTAATGTTTGGTCAGGGAAACTTATGTCTAGAGGTGGCAGGCTCACTCTCATTAATTCTGTGATCTCGGCCATGCATCTTTATCTTATGTCTTTCTACTATTTACCCTCCTGGGTGATCAAAAGAATTGATCAGATTAGAAGTAATTTCTTTTGGAGCGGCTCTTCCTCATTCAAACCAGGATCCCACCTGTGTCAATGAAAAATGATCTGTACCTCCAAGGAGGAGGGGGGTCTTAGTGTCTTGGACATTCGGTATCACAACATTGCTCTTTTAGAGAAATGGTTGTGGAAACTCCATAATTTTGAGCATCTTCCATGGGTCAGGTGCATTAAAGGCTATCATTCCACCTCTTCCAAATGGTGGGAGTTTCCCGTGGCGACTTCTCGTCATGCTTCCCCTTTCTGGAAGGGTATCTGGAAAGCTGCTCCTGCTTTTCAGTGTAGTATTTTCCGTAAATGTTTTGACGGTTCTAGGGCCAAATTTTGGACGGATTTGTGGATTGGCAATTCCACGCTCACCACGACATTCCCCTCTCTCTTTAGATTGGCTGTCTTCCCGACAGTATCTGTCGAGGACTCTTTTGCTCTCATCGACAATACTCGTTTTTGGTTTATTCCCTTCACAACTGATCTGCCTCCATCCTTAGCTGAGGATTTTGATGAGCTCATCTCATCGCTCAATAGTTATGTTTGGAAGTCCTCCGAGGGTATAGGGTGGAGATGGTCGGTATCAGGAACTTTTTCAGTCAAATCTTTCTATAGCTTCATTAACTCAAGGGGAGTTCGTTCTCCGGTGACCAAGTTCTTCTGGATTGTTGGGCTTCCCTTAAGGTGAAAATTAATTCATGGCTGGCCTTTAATAACAAGTTACTTACAGTTGAAGTTCTTAATAAAAGAAATTTAGCATGGGGTCAGCTCTGTGCGCTGTGCGATCAGCATGCGGAAGATGTTAACCATCTTTTCATCCATTGTCAGATTAGCCTCCCATTGTGGAAGATCTCCTCTCTAGCTTGGGATACTGGATTTATCCCTCCAGTTTTGGCCGCTTGCTGGGAGGCTAAGCCTTCGAACTCCTCGTTCCATAAAGTTTGGATTTTGTCGATTCATATTATTATTTGGATAATTTGGAAGGAGAGAAATTCTATTTTGTTTCAGCATCGTAGATCTTCGAGAGCTGCGATGATAGAAGAGTTCTTTTTCCTTTTCAAACTCTGGTCATCGGAGTTGAAACCCTCTGAATTGGTCTCGTCAGCTAATCTCAAATTACAAGAAGCTTTCCTTTGTCTCCGTACACTTCAAAGCTTATAACTTGTTTGGTCTTTCTTGTTTTACTCTTTATCTTATTCTTTTTCCTGTTATTTTTTTGCAGGCTTGATTACTTCTTAAGTGTGCTACTGCCAGTTCATTACTTTATCTTATTCTTTCTCCTTACATTTTTCTTGCAGGCTTGATTCCTCCTATAGTGTGCTACTGCCAGTTCATTTCTTTTGTTTACCTCGGAGCGCAGGTTTCCTCATCTGTTGTTGCTTCTTGGGTTTGTTTTTTGGCATCTTGGCTGCACTGGTAGTGTGGTTTAGTCTACCACTCCTTGTATCTTGCTCAATGTTTCTTTTTTGATCGTGAGGTTTAGCTATCATCAGCTTTCTAAGCTGATTATGTTAAATAGCACTGCTGGGTGACTTGTTTAACAGTTGAGCTCTTATGCTCTTTGTTTTTGTAGCGTTCGGTTTTTGAGAGGACTATGTTTCTTCTCTTCTTGCGTTGGGCTTTACTGATGGTTAGCTGTGGCTGTTTTTTTTTCTTATCTATAGTCACTTTTTGTTTGACGTTTTCTGTCTGAGCTATGGTCTGTTTACTCTGCTTTTCCAATTATCTTTTCTTTTTCTGTGCGATATTTGAGTAAGCGCTGAGGCCGGTTCTTTCGTCCTCTTCTATGGTTAGCTCGGTTTCTATGGTGTTTGAGTTTTGTTTTTAGCTCAGGTTTGTCTACCATCAGTTCAGTCTACTGCTCTTTTGGATGGTGGATCATGCTAATTGTTTCGCCAGTTCAGCTAGCGCTCGATGCTGCGGGTGTTAGCGTCGATGCTTTTTTCCTGCGTAGGAGATGGTGGGTGCTCTTCTTTTTCCGTTTCCAGATCAGTGCAGCTAGCTGGCCCGGATCAGTGGTCATCGGATTTCTGTCTTGCGTTTTTCTGGTTGTATTTTAGTTTTTATGTCATTAATGTTATCTTTTGTCTGTATTATCCATTTTACGGCTTGTAAAATTGACATTTATTTGCGTTTTTATAATGTGAGTTTGATGGCTGGGATCGTAAGACTCTATTCGGTTCATCAAAAAAAAAATGAGGCTGTATATACTGTTAGATAGAAAAATCTGTACCTTTTTGGAAGAAGGTTACGTGGACCAAACACTCATACTTCATTTTCCGTGCAGTACCAAAATATGGTAAAATTCATCTAATATTTACTAGCGGTAAAAACTCTTTGGGAAAATGGCCCCACAGAAAAGCTTGTGATGAATTACTGTGAGATGTAGATGAGGACGTGTCGTTTCCCCGACAAGAGACAGATAGAATCACGTGACTGAAAAGTTGCTCGTGCTCTGTTCTTTATTTTTTAAAAATAGATTAAAATTGAATAAGAAAAATAATACATCTTTTTTTTTCAAAATATAAATCATTTTAAATTTCTATACTAAAAAAAAATTTATGATTGGATAAAATTATTTCATATTCTTAGTTTTTGAAGCTCATGCCGTTGTACAAGATCCGATTTGTCAGAGCATCCACAATGGCAATTCTTACTTTTTGGCAAAATGGGACGAATAGAAATGTAATAGATCGAAAGGTCTGCAGTGATCGTTTACTATATTTTGCTAAAATTTGAGTAGGAAGAGATAACTTGTTTCGTCCGTTTTTTTTTATAGATTTAATTAATTACCGAATAACTATTAAAATATCTTAATTGAATAAATTAAATATTAAAATATACCCTAATCCTATTTAAACACCTACTAAACTATTAATTAAACCTTAAAACCCACTAAATCCCCCCCCCCCCCCCCCCCCCCCCCCCCCAATACCTGGACGGGACAACATGTCCCGTCCGTGGGTATTTTCTGATTTTTTTTTCCGAATAATCTGATCCGTTGATCAGTTGAAAAAATTGAAAGAAAAAAAAAATATTTTGGGAAGGACGATACAACATGTATCGTCCGACCCTATTTAATATATATATATATATATATAGTCCCCTTTGGTTGCACACTACTTTTGGTGAGGACTCACGAACTAGAGACCATATGAAAAATCCGAACCGCTCATATTGTTCTATATGCCTAAGATAGCCTAACAATAAAAAATCAAGTAATTTGAAGTTCATTTGCCCATCCATCATGCTATTAGAATTTTCAGCCATACAATTTTGTAATGATGTAAATCATAGGCAAATGAACTTCAAATTACTTATTTTTTATTGTTAGGCTATCTAAGGCATATAGAACAATATGAACGGTTCGAATTTTTCATAGGGTCTCTAATTCGTGAGTGCTCACCAAAGTAATGTGCAACCGAAGATTTCTCTCTCTCTCTATATATATATATATACAGGACGAGACAAGTTATTTCGTCCGATTGTAATAAAAAATATTAAATATATTGAGACGATATATCTTGTATCGTCTTCTATATTCTCAAATTCGCTAGCCCACTTCTCAAATATGAGAATCGACTGTAGCTCGTTTGCTATTTTTTAACAAAATAGCAAACGACTACAGAGGTCGATTGTCATATTATTCTCATAATATGAGAATTTGCGAAATATAGCAAACGACTGTGGATGCTCTCATCCTCTATAATTGTCATTACTTCTCTTATAAAAAATAACAAAGGTTAAATTGAAAATCACATAGAAAATTAATTCGTAGATATTTAATAACGACAAGACATATCCTTAAAATTCTAAAGTGATTTATATTACGAAACAAAACAAAAAAGACTAGAATGACATATATTTTGAAACAGAGAGATTAATAAAAATAAAGAAATATGATTGAAATTATAGGGGTGTTTGGTTGGTTGAAAAATATTTCTAAACTATAAAGATTACTATAGAAAAAAGAAATATGTGGAAATGAGTTGTAAAAAAGTAATCTGTTTAGATATAGTTTTATCGTAGTATATGATAGAGATGAGAGAATTTTTTTTATTTATGTAGATGAGCATGAAATTAGTTTTTGAAGCTCATAAATATGCCGATGTACAATATCCGATTTGTCATCCTCTATAATTGTTATTACTTCTCTTACAAAAAACAACAAAGGTAAAATTGGAAATATCATAGAAAATTAATTTGTGGATATTTAATTACGACAAGACATCTCCTTAAAATTCTGAAGTGACTTATATTATGAAACAAAACAAAAAGACTAGAATGACATAGATTTTGAAACAGAGAGAGTAATAAAAATTAAGAAATATGATTGAAATTATAGGGGTGTTTGGTTGGTTGAAAAATATTTCTAAACTATGAAGATTACTGTAGAAAAAAGAAAGATGTGAAAATGAGTTTTAAAAAAGTAGTATTAGATATAGTTTTATTGTAGTATATGATAAAGATGAGATTTTTTTTTTTTTAAATGTAGATGCACATAAAATTGTTTTATTGGATAGTGTAAAAAAATGAAGAGAAACAATTAAAAAAAACAATTATAGTAGCACTAGAATGCACTTCAACTAAGTTTTTTGAGATTTATTTTGTATTTTAAATGGCACTACGTGTAAAAATTTAAATTTAGGCAAAAAATATTAAATAAACTACTTGAACAATATACTTTCTTAAATTCTTTCCTAACCAAACACAAGGAGAATGAGGAAAGTAAATTTAATATCTGAGAAGGTCCGAACTCTTTCTACATCACAATCACTTCTTCTTCTTCAACTTTAACTTCCCTCAGGGTTTCAAAAGAGAGAAACTCTCACCCAAAATACCCAAGAAAGAGGAAAAAGCCCTAGATCTGAGCTTAGAGGCGTCAGGGTCCCCCCCCCCCCCCCGCCATCTTCGTCTCTCCCTTCTCTCAAGCTTCACCTTCTCCCGCCGCCATTCCACCCTCGAGCTCCTCCCTCCCAGCGCTCCACCAATCGAGCTCCTCCCTCCCATTGCTCCACCGAACGATGGACAAAGTCGAGGGTCGGTGGCCTCCCATTGCCGGTTATGAGCAACGGGGATGCTGCCGAAGTCAAGGGTCGCGGGCGGTGAGGTCCCCCCCCCCTGCCGCCACTACTCCCGCCACTCCAGTTTGGACGAAGACTCACTTCGAGAGCTGCGCCACTCCGTCCTCCAGTCTCCGCCCCGTCGAGGCTTTCCGGCGTGCTCCTCCAAGCGGTGGTAGAGTTACTGGAGGGGCCAGCATCACCGCAACAACCAGTCGAGCCGTCTTAAGCTCGATGACGATGGTGCCCCAGCGCCGACGCTCCATGTCCAGCTTCGGCGAAGCTCCATCCAGTCGATGGTGCTCCAGCTCCGTCCAGTCAATGGACCTGGACATTTGTCAATGTTTTCATGTTTTCAGAAACTATTGTCAATGTAGGAGTTGAGGTGTTAGGGTTGACTGTGTATGAGTGTGTTGATGTGTTGATTGTGAGGGGTTATGATTGAGTTGAGATGGAGGAGTTGATTTGTGTTTGGTAGTTATGAGATGAGATGGGAGATTGTTGATGTGTAGTATGGTAGGTGGGGCTTGGGCCTGAAGACGGGGTCCTCCCATGAGATGCGGCCACTTGTTGCAGCACAGTTGTGGGGCCTGGGCCCGCAGACGGGGTCCCCCCATAAAGTAGCTGAGTGGTAATGTAGTATTGGAGGAGTTGGGGTTTTTTTTTGGTTGTCAGTGTGTAAGTCACAACCTGAATTCGACATCCTTTAACCAATTGCCACAGGCTCCGTGACAGCACTGCCACTACTCCCTCATCAGTGAACTTGAAATCTACAACGTCCATCGTCCGTAGGGGTGAGAGGGGAAGGTGATGCTTCAGATTAGTTGTGATTTGTTATGGTTTTTTCTTACGTGAGAGAGAGGGTGAGAGAGTGAGGTAGTGAAGATGTTGCTTCTTGTACTCTACGCAGGTGTATGTTAGCGTTTGTGAAAAATCACTTGAGAGAGTAAAAGTGTGAGATAGGACAAGGTGTCCTCTTCACAGCTCTTTCATTGACTGTGCCCGTGTTAGGGTGAGTGAGAGTTTTGTTTGTTGAGAAATCGCTTGAGAGAGCAAAAGCGTGAGAAAGGTGAATGTATCATTTCCACGGCTCTCTTTTTTGTTGTGACTTTGACTAGGCCGAATATGAGAGCGATGTGGAGAGTTTGTGGGAGTTAGGGAGAGTTATGGGGATGGGAGTGGCGAATTTCTAAATTCCGCGTGATTCTCTTCAAGTGGGTGTGCGCATGCCGGGGAGGAGTGCACGAAGCTTATTTGACGTACATACAATTAGTTGGTCCTTTCTTTGTGACTGAGTCCAAGATGGGGTCCAGTACAATATTGGTGGAGGACGGGGTTAAGCTGTGGATTGTTCCATCTTGTCGACTGTGGGTTGCTGTTTGGGCTGCTGTTGTAGTTATTTGGTCGGCTCACCCTCTAAGGGTGTTGAAGGGGTTCTAATTGTATGTACTGGTCATGTCGCTTTATGTTCTATTTTCTTTCTGTAGTTTGTAATTTGGCCCAGTACGCTGGGTTCGTTTGGTTAATTGCTTATTAATGAAACAGGGTGGCTATATTCCACCTTTTCTTAAAATAAATAAAATTAAATAAAATTAAATTAAATTAAATTAAAAACAAACAGAAAAAAAAATAAATAAATAAAAACTTTAACTTCCCCCTTTTTTTTTCTTTCACATGACATGATCGTACCTTCCATCAATCCACTCTCAATTCACTTTTGGCAGTAGCTAATTGCTCCATCGCCAATTCTCTACTCACGTACTCATAGTCCATACCCTCTCACGTGGGTTAATTACCTTGCTAGCTAATGCACTATTCATATAATTTCTTCAATCATTTTGTCTTCTTTTATTGCTTATTTTCTATGGATTTCAAATTTTAATTTTTTTTAATTTGGCCAAAAGGAAGGTTTTCAATATTGATATATGAGTTTTGAGAGAATTAGAATTTAATATGTATTTTTTTTATAAACCAATTTATTTGTTTTACACAGTTTTAGATACATATATCGGAAAAATAATGAGATTATTTCATTTTACTGAATAAAGAAAATCTTATACCTGGCAATTTTGTTTTATATATAGAATTATCTTTTTTTTTTAACTATTGTCTAACGAGTTCTTTTATTGTCTTCTTTATTCTCTCAACTCATAATAATAATTTCGAATTGGGTTTTTAATATGTATATCTCTAACAAATACGTAAATATCATGTATGCTCCTCATAAATATGTATTTTCATATATATCCACAACATATACCACGTCTCTTAATTAACCCCTCTCATTAAAAAAATTCAAAATGATGGAGAATTATCAATTTCTTTTTAATGGACTTGATGAAAAATAATTGAAATATTATATTCTCTACCATTTAAACTTTATCTTCTTCATCCTTGTAAACCCAGGTGCTAATAGTAAAAATCGCAGCAAATCAGGGTCGTATGATTTCAGTACAAATCTCAAAGTTTCTACAGGCAAATCAATCATAACATGTCTCTTTAATAGGTCTGGACATTCTTCAGGCTCATCTACAACACATGGGTCTTTTTCAAGCAAAAAAAAAAGTGGCAGATTAGGCCCACTAAGAGAGACTTAGCCAAGTAAAGGCAATTAGTCAAATCTCTTATCAAACAAGAGAGCTTATCTCTTGAGGGGGAGATTCGAATAGGAGATAAGGAATTCATAGTCGATCTATTGGATTCATATCAATCTATTGTACTATTTCTCAGGCCTATAAATACCCTCTACCCTCCTCGGTCAGAAGGTAATAGGTAATTTCTCTCTCAAACTTGCTTTTCTCTCTCTGGTTTTGACTTGAGCGTCGAAGGGTCTATCGTCAGCTGGAGCCACCCCTCGTGTTTCATGCTTTTTTCCAGATCCATCGGCTGTGCCAGCAACCGTCGGATCCAGATCACGGTGTTCAATTAACGATCCAGATCCACTTACAGGAGCATTAACCACTTTTTCCGGCAACGATCAAATATCATATTTTTAGTAGTTTATATCAAATATTAACTCGCTATATGTTTGCTCTCACACCAAAATAAGCAACAATAGATTAGTGCAATATGTAGGAAAGTACACAAATCGGATTTACCGCCAAGCCACCAAGACTGAGAGGCAGAGCGACGACCTCAAGCCATCACACCAACTCTCTTTGTCAATAAGCTCCTCCTGTGGAAGATTTGATTCCTCCTCAACAATCTATTCAAGCTCCTATCAACAGAGAGGCACTATGGGGCTTTCGGCAAAGTCGTCATGAACAACATCCTCCGCATGACCGCATATCAGTCTATAATGCTTCAACCAATTCAATGGCCTCGCGAGACCCTTGGGGGATCTAGAGATCTTACCAAATCATCAGCGCTAGGCAACAAGAAACTAGTCTACAAATCTGCTTGGACGAAATGTGCGCCCGAACTGAGGCATCCCACTCAGAATGTCAAGAAAACTGGAGAAGCAACTCTCCTATACAGAGATCAAGGTATTCCTCCTCTCACAAGGGGCACACTGTAGTAAGAAGCCCGACTCATGAGAGTCGAAAGCATCTTAAGAGAAACAAAGAGAAAGTGGCTCCAATCACTAGGACCAAATTGGAAAACTTTACAATCGACATACTCCGAGCAATCCAAGGTAGTCAAGATCATGGTCGACCTTTAAAAGAAGAAGAATTTACTGATTTAACCGGATCTAAGGGGAAGTACGACCAAGTCCTTTGCCACATCCGAGAAGTAGAAGATCGCATGGAACAGATGAAAAATGAGGGGAAGCACTCCAGCAAGGCTTACCATCCCAATTGGCCTCCATTCAGCAAGTCCATCATTAATGCACCAATTCTGAAGTACTTCAAAGCTCTTTAGCTCGAGTCATACGATGGAGAATCAGACTCGGTGGACTATATTGAGAGTTTTAAAACTCTTATGATGGTCTACAACACCACCGATGCACTCATGTGCAGAACATTCTTCGTAACACTGAAAGAATCAGCAAGGAAATGGTACTCCCACCTCACTCTGAAGTCAATATTCTCCTTCGACCAATTTGAGAAACTCTTCATAGCGCACTTCGTTACTAGCCGCAAGGCTGAAAGAACAAGTGCTTTCCTATTGGAACTGAGACAAAAAGATAGAGAACTTCTGAAAGACTTTGTCAAGCGCTTCACAGCCGAGGCAAGGAATATCTCTCCCCTAGACTCATCAGTGGCTCTTTCGCTTTTGCCACAACGTCACTAACAAAGGCCAGAAAGCCCCCTCGCGAAAAAGCCTCATAAAGATTACACTGAGCTCTTAGAAAGGAGTGACAAATATATCAGAGTCGAGGAAGTTCTTTATCCTCAAGGCAAGAATGATTTATCTTCCGGGAACAAAAGAAAAAATACAAATGATGAAGGACCCAGGAAATTTTAGAAAGACGCCAGCGGGCAACGCTGTCCACCTCCAGCACTACGCTTCGACAAGTTCATTCATCTTAACGCAAGCTTATCAACCATCCTCATGGAAGTTGAGAAGGACGGAATAATCCGCCCTACGCCGAAGATGTCCACAACTAGTAAGAGAATAAGAGACAAAAACAAGTGGTGTGCATTACACAAATATCATGGACACACTATTGACAACTTTTGATCCCTCAAAGAAGAACTTGAAGGCCTAATTCATCGGGGCTATCTCTCCCAATTTGTCCAAAAAACAACAACGTCAAAACCCCTTCGAAACGGGGGGAAAATAAGCATCAAAAGATGTCCTGCGAATCACGAGTCTCACAAGTGTGCCTTCACAGGTAGTATTGTAGGAGTTGCCTGACATTACTAAGGGTGGTCATTGGGTATTTCATCCAGTTGAAATATTGGGAAGGCAGCAGATCAAGATTATGAGAACATTTATCAACGGGCTATTGGTACATTGGGAATGGTTGCCTGAAGAAGAGTCAACTTGGGAAAGGTAGTCTGCCATAGCTAAAGCTTTTCCAACTTTGAACCTTAAGGGCAAGGTTCATTTTGAGAAGTAGGGTATTGATACAACAGTTGAGTCTGGTGATTCAAATGCAAGTGCAGGTGTTCAGAGAGCTATACGAGTAAGAAAGACACCTGGGCACTAGAGGGATTTTGAGCTGAAAAGAGAGAATTCGGTTAGGAGTTTGTTAGAGAATGAGTGGCTATAATTAAGTGATTGTAATAGCTAAAATAGAATGCAATAGCTATAATAAAAGGGCATTGAGTGAATAAAAGTCATTTCCCTCATCTTCTTGATCTCATCTATCTTCTTTCTCTATTCTTCCCCAAATCTTCAATTTATTTCTAATCTGCAACTCACTTCCTCTGATTTCAAGTAGTTCACAGTATCTGAAGCATGTAGAAATATTTTAATATTTCTAATTCATGTAGGGCAATGATCACCGTCAGTTATTTCAGCTGCCAATACTCAATTATAAATTACTATTAATGTTAATTAAGTTCCTGTTTTAGAGTATCATCTCCTCTCTAATTTCATATTGCTTTTTTTTTCTGAATTAAGCCAATCTTAAAAGGACAAGAAGTTTATAAATAAATTTTTACAAAAAAAAACTATGCCAAAAATTAAATGGTTTGATGTAGGGCTCGCTAATCCTTGAAATTTTGACATTGGAATATCAAATTCAAATTTGAACCGGCAGCATACAGACCAATTAGTCACCTACCTGTGAGTTGGGCATATTAGACCAATTAGTCAATTCTGTAGGTGGCATGCTTGCAAGGTTCGGAGTGTTCGAAGTCACAATTTTTGTAATCCTATTGGAGTTTTTGCTGCTACTTGCACCCATCCACTTGCAATGTACAACAACATCTAAATCAAACAACTTCTTCTATCATGTTATCTCAGTAATATGGCCATTCTCCACTCCATTTAGGGAGTCCTGATAGAGTAGACTCCAACTCCTCCCGAAAAGTCTTTGTCAGAGAAGTCAACTTAGTACATAACATCCTGCCCGCTAAGAGCACCGAGGTTCCGATATCTTTCTCCAACAAGGACGTAGAAGGTGTCAGAACACCTCACTGCAATGCAATAGTCATAAACCTTTGCACGGTGAATTATGAGGTATGCCGCATCTTGGTAGACAACGGCAGCTCCGTAAACATCCTTTTCATTAACACTTTCACCGGTCTGAAGCTCTCCTGAGACCGACTCAAGCCAGACGGTTATACACTATATGGATTCTTCGGTGTACCCGTTCAAGTAGAAGGAATCATCACACTCGATGTGACAATAGGAAAAACCTAGGCTATTCTAACGAAAGTACTGAACTTTATGGTAGTCAATGTCAAAGCCGCATACAATGCAATATTCGGTCGTTCCGGCCTAGCGACCTTCCATGCAGTTGCGTCCGCTTACCACTTGGAAAAGAAGTTCCCAACAATAAAAGTGTAGGCCAAGTTGTAGGGAGCCAATAGACAGCACAAGCATGCTATACTGCTACAATGGGGGGTTCTGTTCTCCTCCTCGACGCCATAGATCTACCACCATAAAACAATCATTATAAATCCAAGTCCATAGTAAGCTTGAAGCTACTGCACTAGACAATCCTGCTGAGAACTTCCAAACCTACCAAACCATCTCCCACCAGGTCCAAGTTCGTCCTCATCAAAATATTATGATATACTTGAATCTCCGCCTGAAGACACTTAGCTAAGTCAAAAGAAAGAAATAGTTCTTCCTAAGTTCATCGGCGAACCTAAAGATCTCCCCTTATCTCTGCAAAACAAGGAGAGCCACGCTCTAAAACAGGTAAGTCTAGGCAAGATCTAACAAGTTGTCCGCCTAGATGCTCATCAACTTGAAAACCCAGGGGATAAGGATATATAGCAGGGACTTGAATGGCCAACACCTCATGAAGTACAACGAGAGCGTATGAATCCCTCTCTTTTAACAGGAGAGCCCTCTTTTTATAGTAGAACTTTTAAAACTTGTAATAAAGGCTAGTCACTAGAGAAGCCATTTAATTTATTTTTTTCTTTCAATAAAGAACGCTTTCACTACCGGCCAATGCATGTAATAAAGGCCAGCCATAGAGCAGCCACTTGACTTATTTTTCAATAAAATTAGTCATTCATTTTAAAATGATTTTGTACAACTCCATTAAAGCAAACAATGAGTTAAACGCCCAACTTACACCTAACACGACACTAAAAACTCGTTAAGAGCTCCATATAAGATGGATTCGGAATCTATACACATGGCTCAGAGTTTCTCTAGCAATCTGGACTAAAGCAAGTTCAGAGTTCGCTTCACCATTGGATCTGCTCCATAGTAGAGCTTTCTTTTAATAGTAGAACTTTTAAAACTTGTAATAAAGGCCAGCCACTAGAGCAGCCATTTAGTTTATTTTTTCTTTCAATAAAGACCGCTTTCACTACCGGCCAATGCATGTAATAAATGTCAGCCATTAGAGCAACCACTTAATTTATTTTTCAATAAAATTATTCATTCATTTTAAAATGATTTTGTACAACTCCATTAAAGCAAACAATGAGTTAAACGCCCAACTTACACCTAAAACGACACTAAAAACTCATTAAAAGCTTCATATAAGACGGATTCGGAGTCCACACATATGGCTCAAAGTTCCTCTAGCAATGTGGACAAAAGGAAGTTCAGAGTTCGTTTCACCATTTGATCTGCTCCAGGAATTCGTTAATGCCTCGACGACAGGTTTGGAGTTCATTTCGATGGCTCAAAGTTACTCTAGCAACCTGTAATTAAGAAAGTTTATAGTTCGCTTCGCCATTCGATCTGCTCCTACAACTTGTTGATACCTAAACTGATAAGTTTGGAATCCATACTCATGTTACTGTAGCATTTTGCATTGATGCAAATTTAGAGCTTGCTTTTCCATTAAATCTGTTCCTGAAACTAGTTAAAATTCCTTAAAGATATATTAGAGATCCAAAATCGTGGATCACAGTTGCTCCAGTAAAACTTGCAAAAGTAACACTTGAGTTCAACTCATCACTCGATGTGACTCTCACAATTCATTGGAGGACCCATATAGCAAGTTTGGAAAACATCTCTCCCTTTGATTTGTTCTTACCACTAGCTAAACACCCAAACAACAAGCTTGGAAGATAACTCCCCCAAAGAGTTGCTCCTACAACTAGCTGGGTACAAGACGATAAGTTCTAAATTCCGTCAAATGCTTGGCAAGCACACCATTGACGGTTCATTAGCTATACACACCAAATTTGAGGCCATGTTATTTAGCTACAAAGAACTCAGTTGATAGCTCACCAATCTCTATGACAAGTTGCACAATAAGGATCAAGCATATGAAAAGATTTCTTCAAATTACAGAACTATCACAAACCCATATGTCCGGATCTAGTACCACTACAAGAAGTTACAAGTACAGAACTATGAACCATACTATAAGCATCGAACTATAGTGAGTCGACAATTGAAAAAATCGATACAACGGCACGCCGGATCATTGAGCGGCATGGTAATCCTACAGTGTGATCTACAAATTGTCCTTTCGGCTTAGCTGGCAAGGAACGTTATTCCTAAGATACAGGCCTCCTTATGGGTATCCTGATGGACACCACTTTTTCTTGATCGCTGGCATCTTTAACAGACAATGTCGACCCCATGGATTGAGTTTGCAGGCCAGCACCTAAGGCTCGCGATTCTCCATAGACTGAAGCTAAACTACACAAGGTAGACACCCCGCTCTGAGCATCGCCAGGATGATGAGGGGACTCCTGCACTGTCAAGACCGCTCCCCGAACGGTTGACCCAGCTCCACCAGCCATTATGCTCCTTTTCACATTAGCTGTGATGCCCTTCTTAACATCAACCGATGCTCCCTTGTTTGCACCAAGAACATGCGAAGTGCTAGCCATTCGTAACCCACCAAATCTCACTTGGAGACGATGCAACTTCAAGTCTTTCTCAACAATCACTTCCCTAAGTATAACACACTCTCCAATAGTGACTTTTATCACCTTCGGAGACAGTGGCATGTTGGCAAGAAGATCAATGCGCAAGAGGGCTAACTCACAGTCCCTCTCGATAAGCGCCGACTTGAGGTGAACAGTTTCCAACCACTCATCTTCTAATAAGAAAGCGGTCGACACCTAGTTTTGTTATGCATTATCGTCTACGAAGATGCTCGACTTCATCACTACAGGGTTTCTCCACCGTCCCCACAATTATATGTCAACAAAGTCGAAGAACATCGTCACACAAGAGAAATAAGTACCAAAGTTAAAAGTCATCACAAAACATGGCCGACACAAGACAAAGGCAATGATAATGCAGGATAATAGTCTTTCAACCACTAAAATGAAGATACAGAAGTGTGGTGGCCAGTTCGCAATTAGGCATCATACAATGACTAAATCAAATGCAAAAGTCTGAATCAAATGCAACTAAAGACTAAATCAAACGCAACTAAAGAAATTGTGAAACATGAAAGGGTGAATCAAGTATCCACCTGTATCGACAGAACCAGGGAGCTCCCCCGGCCGCCTCCTTTCCTTCGCTTTTCTTCCCAGAGCCACTCATCATGCCCCTCTTGGGAGTATCACACTCACCACCGTCCTCCTTGCCCGTATCAAGGGCCTCCCCGGGGTGAAGCAGTATGTGGTAGCCCTTCTCATCAAAATCAGGAATGTGCTCTACCACATACAAAATCACAGCGACATGAGACTTAACCATCACCCATTGCAACTTGGACTTGGCCTTGGTCACCCCAGCCTTCAACTCCAACACCCCATCGGCACGGGCCTTCTCCAACTCCACCAAAAGTTCGGCCATCCTCTTCGTCGACTCCTCCATTTTCTTCGATGCCTCCAACTCGAGGCACATCTCATCCACTCTCGTCGTCAATTCCTCCATATCAAAGCGCGCCTCTCCTTCCTTCCTATTCAGCGTCTCCAACTCTACCTTCACCTCCTTCACAGCTTTCTTCTTCTCCCTCTCAGTGCGGGAGATCTGGGCCTTTAAATTATTATCTTCAATGGCATAGAAGTCTACTAGATGACCAAAGTCACACATCGCCTGAAATAGAGAGAAAATAATTAAGACATAATATTGCAAGTAAGAAGAATGAAAGTCAAAAATCAAAGAAGAATAGATCATGTCGTCATGTGCACCCTTGTGATCTCCAAGACTGACCGCTCGGGGTGCTCCATCTTCAGCCTCTCTCGACCAGCAAGAGTAGGAAGTGCTGGCTAGCATCGAGGAAGGCAGCAGAGTTCCCCAAGAACTTGTACGTCCTGGGGCTTCACATTCTAGTTGGGGGTGTAAATTGCCTCTCTCTCATCAACGAGGATCGATGCGGCTTCGAAAATCAAGGGAACGGGCATGGCACTTGCCACAATCGTAGCCAAGGAAAAGCCTGCGGAAATAGCGGGCAGTGCCCCCGAAACTGGCTCTGTTGTTATAGTAGGGGCCGGGGGCAACGGGTCATGGGAAGGAGGAGGACGGCTCGCCGATCTCTTTTGCTTCTTTGGCACATGACCCTCTTGTTATGTAGCGCATCCAAGTCTGCCAACAAGTCTTAGTCGTCCATGCTTGTTTTTCCTGCAAGATGAAACAAAAGAAGTTAGAACTGGTGATGCAAAGTAAAAAGAATGCAGAAATAACGAAGACATGAATGAAACGTCAAGATATGCAAGTAAACAAAAGTGGCAAACCATACTAGAAACAGTCGGGCCAAGACCACATTTGAAGAGTACTTCGTCGGTAATGTCTTGCCACGCCAACACTTTCATCGTAAGAAGAGCATCTTTAACACTCTTCTCCGCCGCGGTCACCACCGGTTCTACCCTTACTACTGATGGAACCGTCCTCCTCTACGTCATGGGAATCCCTAACGACACAGCACTTCGAACGATCGAACATTTCTCTTTCCAGTGCTTAATCAAGCTGGTAACGTCAATCACCCCCCGTTATTGTATGGGCTGAGATACCAACATTCCTCCCCTTTGCTCGGCTGAACAATCCTAAAGTGCTGCCTGAACACAGTTAGGCTAGGCTCAGCCCTAGGCCTATGGCATTGTAGGACGAATTCTACAACATGCCTCTATGCGTTTGGCATCAGCTGCATTGGTCATAGCTGATACTAGTTTAACTCCACTCAGATGAAGAGGTGAAGGGGCAAGCGAAGCCCCACGAAGAAGGCATCGCAAAGGAAGAAACAATACTCATCAGATATTGTATAGCATTCCCTAACTCTGGGACCTGGCAAAAGTAGTCCATACTCAGAAGAAATCCTAAAGCCCGCCCTAATAACGTTGATCTCCTCCCGTGTAAGGATGTTGATGGTATAATCAGCCTCGGTAGTGTAGACGGAGTCCAACTCGTCATACTCCATGTCATACCTAAGGAAATCTCGGTCAACTACAGGGTACTCCTTAATCAGTTCGGGGACTAAGAACAAAGGGGTCTTTAGTGCACATCCCCTATCTCTCCCAGGCTCAATGATGGTCTACACAACGAAGGAACGACCGGCTACATCACTCCCTTTCTCCCCTCTAGTGAAGTGGCTAAAATCAACACCATCGTCTATATCTAGACTAACCAATGTGGAAGAAGCACAGGTCGAGGAAATTCTAGAAATAATGAAAAGCGATCATGAGAAGGATACCTAGTCGAAGTAATGGGAACACCGATTCTACAATTGAAACTAGCTCCACCGTTGAACACAAGACGACCCAGCACGACCCGGTAAAACACCACTACTTCCAGAGAGAGATGGTCTCAAAATTTCAAGAAAGAGAGAAAGTGAATGAGGTAAATAAGGGAGGGGGGTGAAATAAACTCTTATTTATAGAACTTCCAAGATCAAATCGCCACGTGACAAAACCTCAACCACTCATAAGATCAACGGTCAGATTTCACTACAACCAAATCAGTAAAAAAGTACCTCAGTAGTACAATGTCAATCGGCAAAGCAGGCAAATGTCACAATGCTCAGTCGATGGGAGAACAGTTCAATGAGGGTAGACAAATCAACAGACACTTGGTAAGAGCAACTGGCTAGGCAAATCAACAAACACTTGGTGGGCGCCATGGGGTAGATATTTCATCAAACACTTAGTGAACACAACAATCACCAACGATAAAAGAAACCTTATACTAACCAAGCTTCTAGTTGATCAAGTCTACTAGCTCCACAATGACTTCCAAATCACCACCAAATGCGGCTAATCTCACTCTTAATCAAGATCAAGCACAAAATAAACCCAAAGCTTCAAACGGAGAGGTGAACAAATTCTTGTAACTTAGCTCAATCAAGAAGATTTATCTCCTACCTCGACTACACACAAGCTCGTGGCAAATCCAAACTCCAAATAAAAGGAATTGCGATTGGTCCAAAATTCTCAATGGCTATTGATCCTGCATGTTTTTGGGTGTGGGAGCAATAGATAATATGAGTTCTTTCGAGGAAGAGAAAACCCAGATCTTGGTCTCCGATCTAAATCTACTGTGAGGCTGATGTGGAGGATGTAGAGGATGTAGAGGAGATGGATGGCTCGGTGGGTGTTAGAAACCTGCAAAAAATCCTGAGACACCGGGAGGACTCCTGGCGACAGACCCTCCGATGCTCAAGTCAATAACAAGAATATTAAGTGGAAGCTTAAATGCTGGAAATTACGATTACCTGGTTACTGTAGAGGTAGGATTGTGTTGATAAGCATAAGAGCCTGATTAGAGGATGTAATACCCCAGATTTGGAGCGAACAGTCGACTGGTTTGCGTACACGGGATTTGAGGAATTTGAGGAATTTGAGAAGGATTTGAGAAATTTAGTCCCACATGGGAAGTTTGATATGATAATTTGAGTATAAATATAATTAGCCAATGATCAAGAGTCACCTAATTGGTTAACCACCTTTTGAGAGACAACTTGTGGTGGGCATTTGTACTACATAGTATCTAATTTGTCTTCTGAAAATATTAAAATCGTCTGAGTATTGGGGCGGAGCATTACAAATGGTATCAGAGCCGACTTTCGACACCGGGTGTAGTAGAGGTCAGTATGATCTGCGGTGCTGAGAGTCATTGATCTCCGGGGTCGGGTATATTCTGCGTTATTGAGAGTCACAGGTAGTGATTGATAGCCGGGTATCCGATCGGCAGTGTTGAGAGTGATTGATCTCCGGGATCGACTATACTACATCGGCTAGAAAGGGCGGATCCTACACTAGATGTGTGCCCTGTACTCAGCGAGGACACTGATTTCTAAGGTGGGGTGTATGTAATACCCCAGATTTGGAGCGAACAGTTGACTGGTCGATTGTTCAATCGACTGGTTTGCGTACACAGGATTTGAGGAATTTGAGAAGGATTTGAGAAATTTAGTCCCACATGGGAAGTTTGATATGATAATTTGAGTATAAATATAATCAGCCAATGATCAAGAGTCACCTAATTGGTTAACCACCTTTTGAGAGGCAGCCTGTGGTGGGCAGTTGTACTACATAGTATCTAATTTGTCTTCTGAAAATATTAAAATCGTCTGAGTATTGGGGTGGGGCGTTACAGAGGAGGTCTTCGCATCCATTGATTAGGGGGTGTGACCCAGCCACACTGTGCAGAACCTGGGTGACGGGCCCATAGTCGGCCCTAAAGGAGATGCAAGGTGACTTTGAGATTCTTGCCAAGATCAAGCGGTGCAGATCGTTCGCTAATTTTACCCTCATCATAATGTTTGCGTATACATAAAAGGCCAGTTGTGTATTGAAATTACTAGTTTACATTGTATAATGATATTTTTTTCATATATGAGGTATTTTATTTCTTATGTTGTTTATTGTGATTAAATGAACATAATAAAGTCCTTAGAATAGTAGGTTCAATACCATGGGATATCAAGTGCATGACTTGATTGTGAGATCCTTTTGGCTGTAATCAGAACACCATTGTTAAAAGTCCCCAGTCAAGTATTATTGTGAATTTGGACAACAATAATATATAGAGAATAGTATATACGTAGACTGATAACCATATCTCATGGGACATGGATATGAGATATCAAGTCTTCACAAGAGTACATATTAGAGTAATAATGTACTGGACTGAACCACAATGAGGATGTTGCATGGATCATTACGTGAGTATTATAAGCAGTTCTCACATGAGAAGTTATATGTTTTAATGTCGTTAAACGTTGCTTGTAATAAGATGATTATATAGTCGACTATTAGATATACTAAAAATCAAGCGGAGAGATGTGAGTGACTTAGATAGGATTTGTCGACCCTCTTACATAACATGAGCGATATCTACGTGCACCTTGATTGAATGAGACTGCAAAACACATGACCATACAAAAATGAGTCAATATGAGATATTGAGCTCATTTATTTTAGTAAGTCTACTCGGACATCAAGAAACCAAAGATTGAACTATACAAGGGTGACACGCTTTATGCCTTGCGTTCAACTAAGATATCTTGACAAAGGAACTAGACTACATGGTAACATTGGTCACGGATAGGTTGTCTAATCACTGACATTCCCGTTACTTTAGTAGCAGTGATGTATTGCTAGATACCGCTCACTATTTGTAATAATAGAATATGATTTTAGTATTACTGTCAACATAATGGGAACCTACAGGGTCACTCACTTAGAATGGATCGAAATTAGGATTTAAAATCATAAGATGAATTTAATTGGGGATCAAAGTAAGACTTGGACTCCTGAAATTGGTTGGACAGTTAATTAGATTAAATGGTTGACTAAAGTTCAAAGACCTACACACGAATCAGAACCAGGTCAGATTGTGAGTCCAACTTCCTTATTACTCTCTTAGAGTTGATTTTCTGCACCTGTATATATGATACTTATCTGTGGAAAAGTAACAATTGAGGATACCCTAGCCATCACAGAAATTGTGAGAAAGAGACTTGGACTCCTGAAATTGGTTGGACAGTTAATTAGATTAAATGGTTGACTAAAGTTCAAAGACCTACACACGAATCAGAACCAGGTCAGATTGTGAGTCCAACTTCCTTATTACTCTCTTAGAGTTGATTTTCTGCACCTGTATATATGATACTTATCTGTGGAAAAGTAACAATTGAGGATACCCTAGCCATCACAGAAATTGTGAGAAAGAGAGATCGTGAGGAACATCCTTTTCCCGTAGCTAGCACCGTGGCATGAGGAAAAGCTTGATTTGATCCATTCGCGTGGATACCGTAGAGGCACCACAATATTGTAGTGCTGTGATTGGCATACTGTGGAGACAGCAGATCCAACTTCAAGGTATAACTCTTAAACACGATTTATGGATTTTGCATGGATCTATGGCTAGGTTTCGATATTTTTTGTAATGTTTTCGCTATGTATATAATCTGAGATTACCCTCGAAACCTAACCCATAAGCTTTCCACTCTTGGAGGAGACGTCTCAGTCTCCTTCGAAGAGTGGTCGACCTAGCGAGGGTGTCGATTAAATGATGGCAATCAACACTCGTCTGGACGGTGGGTACCCTGATGCAGTGTGAATTACTGAGATGGAGCATACCCTGCCCAGGGTCATCATAGGGTCGACCTCGGATGCCCTACCGAGGGTGCGGTGGTTGGTAGGCCCTGCGAGGTGAGTGTCGGCTTTAGTTGCCGCACTGTAGGTGCGGTGGAATTGAGGCCTTGAGAGAGGTCCTCATGAAGGTCGACCTCGGATGCCACGCCGAGGATGAGTCGATATTGAAGCCTCATGAGGTTCCTCATGGGAGTCGGCCTCGGATGCCACGCCAAGTGTGCGGAGAAATTGAAGCCTTATGAAGCTCGGCCTCAGATGCCATGCCGAGGGCCTGGCAAAATTGAAGCCTTATGAAAGCTCTGTATGGGAGTCAGCCTTGGATGCCACGCCGAGGGCACGACAAAATTGAAGCCATGTGAATGCTCCTCATGGGAGTCGTCCTCAGATGCCACGCCGAGGCCACAGCAAAATCGAAGCCTTCTAAAAGCCTCGCATGGGAGTCAACCTTGGATGCCACGCTGAGGGCACGAAAAAGTTGAAGCCTTTAGGAGAGTAGGCTGCTTGTATCTTTGCCTTTTGTGGAATGGCCATCGTCATTGTACTTGTTTGTTTGATGAATTAAATTTTTTTTGCTTCACGATCCTTGAACTTCTGTGTCCAACAGGTGCATCAGGAAATCACGTGGCCTTGTTACTGTCATGTTCTCTGACAATTGCGGTCACTATTGATTTCGTAGGTGGAGCATTGACTGCGATAAGTACTGGAACTTTTGTGACAGACTTCAATTACTTATAATCCCACTCCTCTTCACTTGATTCTTGTATCGCAGGGGTGTGAGGTTGATATGGTGAGTAGGAGCTTCACCGTCCGAGCTTTAGACCTGGAAGGAATCAGAACACATGCTTGTGGTTTCAGTCGCTTGTTCGAATTTTAAGATTTGAGGATTTACCCCCGAGACTCGGGGGGGGGGGGGTGGCGTGGCCCATTCGCGATCAGGCTTGTCCACGGCTTGGGGGTGTTCAGCCCAGCTTGGGTTTCTCGTATTGGCGGCTTTGGCTTGTTCAGATTCAAGTGGGACTGGGGGATCTGTTTCAGCCTCATTAGGTACATCTCAAATTTCGATACCAGATGGTTGCCACCGGTATCTAAAGACCAGAGCCGAATATCCACCCTTCGTAGTGGGTCTGAGGATTCTCCCGAGAGACGAAAGCGAAGATTTGGTTCTTGTTCATCACCTGGGCATCTTTGGTGCGGCTCCCTGAGCTCGCCATCTGAAGAGCCCTCAAGGTGGAAGCGGGGGCACCTGCATCCTGTCCGTGCGGTCGGGTCGGAATGTTGTAAATATTCCTGCTGGGGTTTTGCCCAGTGGTGCATCTGGTTTGGTACGTCAGTGAGGAGAGGCATATCGTACGAGTGTTTAGCTGTAACTTGGTCGTAATTTTGTTGTAACTGTTTTATTTGCCGACTGCGGACTGGCCATCACCCTTATAATTCACTTGCTGAATTGAAATCTTGTTGTGGGCTTCCGTAAACTGTAGACTCATTCTCGTTGTGGTGTGGAAGTAAAATACACCGCTCGAAATGATCGAGTTGTAAAGGATCGGCACTGGAAGCCGCACACAGAGCGCAACAAGGTGAGACCTCACTACGATTGGCCTCAAATCATATGTCGAGGAATTTACCCGGGCCTTGTTGGCTACGTGGCCTGAAACGTGTTTGCTTGTGTTAGCCATTGTTGCATTCAATTTTCCTGAGGATTTGTAGCGTTGCCTGCAATAATTGTGGGTAGTTGGGGGAGTTTTCCTAGGTTTATAAAATTTTACTGTCGGGTGTTAAACTCACAACTTTCCCACACCCCCATCCTCAAATCACAATGTCTTGGAGTTCAGAAGGGCCTGTGTTGAGCAGTTCGAGGACCTGTCTGTCGATCAAAGACGGTGGAAAGATGGTCAGAGGGGCTGGGTTCGGCTCCACTAGGATCAGTGTTCAGTTGAGGTACCCATCTTTGTCCCGGATTTCATGATCTAAATTGTTTTGCACTGGGTTCCAAGGGGAGTCATCATCAGGTTGAAGCGAGGGAATTATAGTTCCCTCTGTTAGAGGATTGTTCGTCCTCATGCTTCACGTACACTGATGTGCTTCCAGGGATGATGGGTTTTGCGAAATCCATTGACCCCGGCGTCATGTTGGTTCAGCTACTTTTGGCGCTGAGGCTTCATGTGTGTCTCTTGTTGGTCGGGACTGATCCTGTGGGTCCGATTCTCGATGGACTCATGTCTATCGGCCCGTCTTTGACGACGACACCCATCTCTTGGTCGGTGCATGTGTGGCACTTCTTTCGCACCGGTGCCAGCTCTGTGTTTGGAGATGCTGAGTCAGAGCATGAATCGGCCGTTAGCCGGTGCTGAAGTGCGAGACGAGTGGAAAAGGACCTAGGTGGTAGTTTTAGTTAGTTCTGTTGTAATTGCCAAAATGCGGACTGACCACCTGAGTACAAGGTTGCCCTCTTCGATGTTGGCGGGGCAGACTTCTAATTGTAAAATCGCTCTACCATCTGTCGGTAGATGTTTCTTCTAACAATGCCCTTTCTCAAACTTCATCGAGTAGCTCTAGGTTGGCCATGAGACCATTTGGGTTGGAATTCTGGTCAAAGCTCATGATCTGTGGTGATGGCAATCTGTCTTCTAGGGGAATTACTGCCTCGGTTCTGAAGGTTAGGTTAAAGGAAAACTTGCCCATGGGGAGTCTTTTGGTCGTAAGGTAGGACCACAGTACGCTGGGAAACTCGTCAACCCACAGTCCCTTCAGGGATTTGTTAATTCACTTCTTGAGACCATAGAGGATTTTCCAGTTGGCATTTTTGGCCTGGTCGTTGGACTATGGTTATGCGATATAAGAGAATCTTTGCTGAATTCCAAGGTCATCGCAGAATTTGCGAAAACCCTTTCCTGCGAATTGAATTCTGTTGTTGGTAATGAGGATCCGAGGGATCTCGAATTCGTAGACGATGTGCTTCCAGAAAAATTGTTGGGCCTGATACTTAGTGATAGTGGCCAGGGGCTCTACCTCGACCCATTTCATGAAGTAGTTGATGACTACGATGAGGAAGCGCCTATGGCCGGTGGCTTTAGGAAACAGTCTGACTAGGTCCTTCCCCCATATGGCAAAGGTGGCCGGACTGGCAAACGATTTGAGATTCGCTTGGGGAAAATGATTGACCGATGAAAACCTCTGGCACGAGCCGCACTTTTTGACCAAGTCTTGGTCATCTTGGAGGATTGTCGGCCAGTAGTACCCATGGTTGAGAATTTTCCTCACAAGCGATCGACTGCCCATGTGGCAGTTGCCGTTCCTCGAGTGCATACTTGGCCTCCCCCGGTGTTAGGTATCGGAGGTATGGTTTACCATCAGACTTAGTGTAGGAGCATTTGAGAGGATGCCATCAATTAGAATGAACCTCTCGTACCTGATCCTGACCCATCTGGCCTCGCAGGCATCTTGGGGGAGCACCCCATTTCTTAGGTAGTTAAGGATCAGATCCATCCGGTTTGGTTGCTTGGTGGGTGGGTCAAGACAGAGGACTTCAGAATTCTCCTTGTTGATGCTTGGCTGAATGAGGACCTCCACCAGGACTGTTCGATCTAGGCCTTCGAATGAGGAGGATGCCAAATTCGATAAGGCGTCTGCCTGACTATAATTTCTCGTGGGATCCTGACGAGGGAGGCATCTTCGAAGTCAGCTAAGAGGAGCTTAGCTTGAGCCATGCATTTTACCATTCTGGCATCGCCGAATTCATACTCCTCACATACTTGATTGACGACGAGGTGGGAGTCGCTGAACGCTTTGACCCGTTTGGCCCCCAGCTTTCGAGCTAGGAGGAGTCTAGCTATCAGGGCTTCGTACTCTGCTTCGTTGTTAGAAGCCTTTATGCTGAACCATAGGGATTAAGTACAGAAAGGAGAACCCGTCTGAGCTGCTTGATATGACTCCATCCCTGCCTCCCTCCTAGCATGACGATCCATCAATGTAGAGTTCCCAAATAGGCTCCTCTTGTGGAGCTTCAGAGTCCTCTTGGATGGCGCATTCGGTGATGAATTCGGCGAGTGCCTGAACCTGAATGGCCATCCTCAGGTTGTAGCTGATGTCATGCTGGCTCAGCTCGATGGACCACTTGATTAGGCGGCCCGAGGTCTCCTGCTAAGGGAGGACTTGCTTCAGCGGTTGGTCCGTGAGGACCTGAACCGAGTGGGCCTGGAAATATGGACAAAGTTTTCGGGCGGTAATGACCAGTGCGTAAGCGATCTTTTCCATTTTTGTATATCGAGGTTCAGCATCGCAGAGGATTTTGCTGACATGGTAGATGGGCTTCTGGGCCCCCTTGTAGCACCCCAATTTTTGTACCCAGGAAACTCGAGACACAAGCCAAAATCTTTACTTCAAATAGTCTCACAACACAGAAAATACAGGAAATTAAAAACTTCTATTTATCCCAGAAAGTTAAATTATACAATACAATCATACATAGATTTTACATAATAAATTGCATCAATAAAATTTACTATACAATCTCCACTTGGACGTTCCATGCCGCTCCAGTCTCCTACTTTAACGATCTAGTAGTCCTGCAACTATACAGATTGTGGGCACTTTAGTTGAATGTAACTGACGCAATGTTGATAAAACTAGCGACTCTCCAAAAAATCAACAACCAATATTTAATGCAAAGGAAAATGTGCAGTCAAATCGCAAGTGTCAGTGTATGCCAAGACCTAGAATCTAATGCACAGTCTCAAATGCACGCAATGCACTTACTCTAATGCAATTCATTTGGAAACGTATGCATCTCATACTACATACTTTCCAAAGAGTCCGTAGACTCCAGATCACAGGGCCTCACTATGTATAGTACCCTTGTACTCATTCCAGTTCCTGACAGTTAACTAGTGATTGATGAGGTCGCAGACGTTCGTCCAATTCTGCTTCTGCAATCGAAAATGGCCATATTATTATGCCATGATGCCCTGATCTCTATGGTCCTTTCTTGCCCCTAGACAATACTAGTCCCCGCAGTCTGTTTCCACCCCCGATCCTAAAATAGTTGCTCATCCTATTTCATCAGTAGAATTATTTCAGTACAATGACAGGCTTGTAGATATAGAAGTATACTATCTACCCATCTAATTTATTGTAGAAATTCAGGGATCAATGATTGGATCATGCAAAATAGAAATACTTTTTCTTGGGTAAAGGAACAGATGACTTGATCTATTTCTCTATCGATCATGACATATTGTAATTGTATAGTGGTAACTGAAAGCATGGGGACGCCCTAAAGCGCTCATTGTATCATTATGAGTATACAAGTTCCCACTCACGACCCATGTAACAAGCTACTTAGAACAGCTTCCATTGAGTCTTTGCACCTATCTTTTTTATTCTAGTTTAAAAAAGAAACCCCTTTTTTATCCGGTCCCAGTGGTCCTTTTCTGCCCCCAAACAAATGCCAGTTCCTGCAGGCCGTTACCACCCCCGAACCTAAACTAGTTGCTCCCCTCAGTTCCTGTGTTCCTTTTCTGCCCCCGGAAAAATTTCGGTCCCTGCAGGCCGTTACCACCCCCGAACCAAAAATAGTTGCTCCGCCAGGTCCTTATGGTCTTTTTCCGCCCCCGGACAATGTCGGTCCCTACGGGCCGTTCCACCCCCGAACCTCACCAAAAGTTGTTACAAACAATCAGGATAGCCTGCAAGCTCACCAAGTAATCCCACCAATTTTGCATGACTCTTATATGTGTCTACAGCAATCCCACAAATTTTGGAAAATTTTGAAGATGAACTGATATTGTACAAAATTCATGTTTTTATAACTGGGATAGATTTGTTCATCTCTGTTTTCAATATACGTACTTGTTACTCTGGAAAGCATAGCTCTATGTTAACAGAGAATTTTCACATGAAATTTTGTACACTAGTAACCTAACTCATTGTGGAACAATCCCACCAAATTTCATAAATTTTGAAAAACAACTGCTACCTCTTAAAAATGCATCTTGCTGCTATTGTCAAGAAACAGTGCTGTTGCTATCTGAAATTTTACATCCATTTCAAAATACCATAACTTCTTGTATACTTGGAATTCTTGGCTAAATTTGGATACATTCTGACTCTATGTGTCGGTGACCTTCCTACCAAATTTTATAGACGTTTGACATCGTTTGCTATTTTATTGAGTTTTTGTAGTGCAACTGGTTGATATTTTTATCTGATCTAGAAGTTTTGCATGACTCTCAGTTTTGGACTTTTTACTTATCTAAAATGAACTGTTTTGAGGAAATTTTCAACTGAGAAGTTAGAGTAGACATGATGATCTTTCTAAAGATTCCAAGAACATGAAATTCCATTGAGTAGGTGATTTATAATGATTTTTCCAAAACAACACAGCTGCATGTGGTATAGATAGCTTATTGGTTTGATTGAAAACATGCCTTCATCTTACTAAGGCTTTAGAATAAACTTACAGTGGTGTTTATCTAAACTTTTGAAACATTTTTCTCCATTATTAGAATTATGCTTGCAAACATCTTGTGTTTAAGGTTAGAACTGCCCTAAACTTAACTGTTTGTCATATCCAATTGATTGGTCATGTAACGCCCCGATTTCCATATACTGGGAAACCGTGACATAAGTCAGAATCTTTCCTTCAATTAGCCACAATACACAGAAAAATAGAAAAATTTAAAACTTTTTATTCAACACAAATGTATTACAAGTCCGAATGTTACAAAATTGCAATATATTACAACAGTGTTACAATAATATCTTTACAATTCCAAGTGTTACAACTTTCAACAATTTACATCAGAGTACAATGAATAAAGAACAACACTTGGTACTTTACTTGGATGCTTTCCAACAAATAAATAAATTACAACAATTGTTACAAAAGAAACAATAGTAATCAACATATATTACAGCGAAGAACTTAAATAAAATCGACTCCTTACTTCTCTTGCCTTGAGTCCTCCTGAATCCTGTACCTATACTTCTGCAATCCAGTACCTATAATCTTGTAATCCAGTACCTATTGAAATGTGGACGTCAGTACATATACTGACGCTTTAAGGCTGATGACTAGCAGTAATTCTCAACTTTAAGCAAATAGATTGATGAAAAGAGAAACGTGTATATATAATTGATGTTTTAGTGTATGCTATGACTTAGACTCTAGTGCAAGACTTATTAATACAAGGATGCTCTTATTCTAATGCAAGCATGTCTCCGGAACAGTATGCATCCCATACTACATATGCCCCATCTCAAGCCGTTTCTTCATATATAGGGATTTGAACCCGTGCCATGAATATTACTCTTGTACTCAACTTGGTTCTGAAGATACAGCGTGACTGATGAGGTTGCTCTGAAACAGTCTAATCCCGTTAATGCAGTATGCTCATGGTGTCTCCCTTTTCCACTACTACCCGGCGTACCGGACCTCACTTAAAAAAAACCAGACGAACCCTTGGAGTTGCTGCAGCACATGTTAGATCAAAGCATTCCCTGCGGTCCCCTATCCGATAAACTGTAGTCTATGGCTGTTCGCTTCCCCAGCATAGGACATGACAGAGTTCTGGAGGTCCATCCCCTAGCTCCGCCCGCCCTTATCATGGCACTTCAGAAATTAACAGATGAGATACGGATCCCGTGCTTCCAACCCGTGAGAAGGCATAGACCGTATCCCTTTGACAAGAAGGGTACAACCCAATAACACCACCTAGTGCCGGCCTATAGGACAGGTCAGATCATAAGGTATCACCCTTAATACCAACTTTTTCCCTTCGGCGAGAAAATGATAATAAATATAGGTTAAGTAGTAATAGCTATAAGTTACTACCCTAACAATGTCACTAACCCTAAGCAACTGAGGGATGACAACAAAACTTACACAACATGCTAAGTCTTAAGTTAGACTTCGCAAGATGATTCTACTAGGCGCTCAACCTAGACTTACCAGAATCCATAAGGATCCTGTTCACGGCCTATCGATCGAAGACCCCAGCAATACGAATGTATTCGCATGCTACTATCCTGAACTTGGATTCCGTCTACGCTCCGGTCCGCGATCAACCAATACCGGTTAAGATCTGACGGTACACTAGGACTGACTCGTACACAGTCCCTTATGAGTAAAATAAATACATGTCTTGATGGTCGATGGCCCCTAGGGAAATGATATCATCCTAAACGAGTACAACAAACTGCGTACATATGAGTAAACAAATACACATACGAGCTAAACAAGCTACGTATGAAACCAACAACTACATACGAGCCGGGCGGACTGCGTATGAGACAACAACATACATACGAGCCGAATAAACTACGTATGAAACCACTGCCTACGTACGAGCCAGGTGAGCTTCGTACGAGCAAAACAATATATAGCAGCACCCATACAGGTATTCTAACAACCTAGAAGCAACCAAATGTGCTTACGAGCAAAACTTAATCTTCTATAATTAGAAGCAACAGAAGAATCTACTAACAGTCTAAAATAGACATACTACCAAAGAAAAATCCGAAAGCGACATAAAAAACCTTCCGACAGCGTAGAAGCAACTAGTGCTATGCTTATCGGAATTCGACAAAATTAGACTTTTTAGAAAGGTAAGAACATCTACCACAATTCTCTAGTTGAACACTTTTTCAGATCTTGTAAGGAATTTTAAATTCCTACCCATCGAACACACGCAAATAGTTAACCAAACTACAGAATTTCAACAAAAAGTTGAAACTTCTACAGCTTGTAACTTTTGATCTACTTGTCGGAATTTAACCAAATCATACATTATGGAAATTTGGGAACATATGCCACAACTCTGTAGTTGAACACTTTTCCAGATTTCTTATGGAATTATATCCACCGTCCGTCGAACACACGCAAAAACTATCAAAAGCAGTAGATTTGACAAAAAGACTGAAACTTTGAAAGCTTGTAACATTTTCTCCACTTATCGGAATTTAACCAAATCATACAATTTAGAAAGGTGGGAACATATACTACAACTCTCTAGTTGAACGCTTTTCCAGATTCCTTATGGAATTCAATCTACCGTCCCTTGAACAGACTCAAAAACTAACAAAGACAGCCCATGCTACAGCAAAGCTAAAACTTTGAGAGCTTGTTACTTTTGCTCTACTTGTTGGAATCTAACGAAGCTAAACAATTTGGAAAGGTGGGAACATCTACACAACTTCCTAGTTGACCACTTTCTCAGATTCCGTAAGGAATTCCAGATTCCTGACCCTCGAACATACGCAAACAGTTAACCAAACTACATAATTTTAACGAAAAGCTGAAATTTCTATATCTTGTAACTTTTGCTCTACTTATCAGAATCTAACCAAATCATAGAATTTAGAAATTTGGGAACATATACTAAAACTCTCTTGTTGAAAACTTTTTTAGATTTCTTATGGAATTCAATCTACCGTCCCTTAAACAGACGCAAAATCTAATAAAGACAGCCCAAGCTATAGCAAAGATGAAACTTTGAGAGCTTGTAACTTTTGCTCTACTTGTTGGAATCTAACGAAGCTGAACAATTTGGAAAGATGGGAATATCTACTACAACTTCCTAGTGGACCACATTCTCAGATTCCATAAGGAATTCCAGATTCCTGACCCTCTAACTTACACAAACAGTTAACGAAAGTACAGAATTTTAACGAAAAGCTGAAACTTCAATAGCTTGTAACTTTTGCTATACTTATCAGAATCTAACCAAATCATACAATTTAGAAAGGTGGGAACATATACTACAACTCTCTAGTTGAACACTTTTTCAGATTCCTTATGGAATTCAATCTACCGTCCCTTGAACAGACGCAAAATCTAATAAAGACAGCCCAAGCTACAACAAAACTGAAACTTTGAGAGCTTGTAATTTTTGTTCTACTTGTCGGAATCTAACCAAATAGGACAATTTGGAAAGGTGAGAGACTCAAATACAACTCTCTAGTTGATGACTTTTCCAAATTCATTAAGTAAAAGACTCAAAACAACAAACAATTAAAACAGCGAGCACTTCAGCCAAAGCTGGCTGCTGTGTTATGTAAAGGCCATAACTCCTACTCCACTTACCGGAATTTAACCAAATAGGACAATTTGGAAAGGTGAGAATGTCTACTACAACTTTCTAGTTGGTCACTTTCTCTGACTCCGCAAGTAAGAGGCTGGAAAACAACAAACAGGCAAAACAGCGAGCACTCTCAGCCAAGCTGGCTGCTCTGTTTTGTAATGACCATAATTTTTGCGTCTCTTATCAGAATCTAACAAAATAGGACATTTTAGAAAGGTGATAATGTCTACTATAACTTCCTGGTTGATCACTTTTCCAAATTCCATAAGGAATACCAAGTTCCAGCCCCGCGAACCTAGACCATTGTTCGCCCCCAAAACAGCAAGTTGCTGTCTTTTGCCCTACGCTCCCTGTTTTGGGGGAAACGGTCGTTTCACCCATCAAACCAACACAGAAAAATCACAAAAATTTAGAGCATGGTAGTAACACCCCTAAGAACCTCTAAAATAAATTTGGGGTCAAAATTCCTTCTTTAACATGGGTAATTAATTCTAACCCTGGGACTACAAAATTGAATCTTAATCGCCTTATTTTGTGTTCTACCACTTCAATCTTGCATAAAAGTTATTCTAGTTCAATTTGCTAACACCATATAACAATAAAACAATAAAACAAGGCATAAAAGTTAGAGAAACCCCCACCCAATCGATTGGAAGAACTTGCTAGCTATCCTTCTCCTCCTTGCTCCTTGTTCTTGATCCTCTTCAAGAACACCTCACAAATGAACCCATGAAAACCTAACCCATCTTTTGATTTGATCTCTCTTTTCTTTTCTTTCTTTCTTAATTTTTTTCTAATTAAACAAGTAGAAGAAAGAGATGGAGAATGAGAAGAGATGGAGAGACACAAAGTGAAAGATAGCTTTTTGCCCTCTTGGCTGGGGCCGACCATCATATAGGAGAGGGAGAGAGAGAGATGTGGATGAGAGAGAGCCACTTGTCTCTCTCTTATGGCTCATAAAAATTTGGATCAATTTGTAATTTTAATTTACAATCAAAACCCTATAAATTTGCAATCAATACCCAAAATTATCTCTAACCTTTCATTTTGATCATGATTGATCAAAATAAGAGGTATTTTTCCAAATCACATACTACATGATTTCGTACAAACGTACAAAATTGATACGGTTCAAATACGTACATATATCTGATTATACAGATAATTTTTATTAGTTAAAACGAATACCCTCTACTGATAATATTTTAATTCAGAAATAATAATAAATTATTTTATTTCTGGCTCGGAGGATTCCAGTATCGATTTGATACCAAACAGATATATACAGACTAGTATATATGCATAGATAATGTTTATTAACAAAACCGGGTTATATCCACCAAAAATATTTTAATTCTGGAAATAATAATAAAATAATAATAAAAATAGTAATTTTTTAATATCTGCCCGGGATTTTCCAGATATTTTCTCAAAAATGCATTTTTTAGGATTTTCTACAGGTGCACAAAACTGATACAATACCTGTATATACTTACTAGTATATATATCCAAATAACTTTTTATTAGAAAAGTCTAAGTAATTTCTATAAAAAAAAATTTAACTTTAAAAATAATAATTATATAGATATAATATCCGTTCGGGATATTACAGGTCACTAAGGACTTAGGGTAGTGAGCTGTAACCTATGGCCCCTAGTATTACATGTTTTGGGTAACTAGTAGCCTTTTCACCTCTCGTACCCTGGATGAAGACAGTCTTCGTGCGCTGGCGGATAGCTAACTGCAGAGGGTTTGATCGCAGGACAAAGGCGGTGTAGAGATCCAAGCAGGGTGATTGGCGATCGACGGGGGTCGAATCGCAAATATCACTAGGTCATGTTGGGCCAAGATCGGGCCAATGTCGAGACTAGTTTGGAGACTGGTCTAGTTTTCCCTAGAGTTAGAAAATTTGATAATAGACTAGGTAACTAACTAGCAAGAATTTTCCTGGTGTCTCAATAATCATTATACAATTAAAGTTTAATAGTTGCTTAAGGAGTAGTATATAATCCTAAGTTAGAAGTGGTGAGTCACTAATAGTACCCTAAAACCAACATGTCTTCTGATTGATTAGGACATGCACAAGTCGGGTGATGTGCTCGCTTGTCAAGGGGACACGTGCGGTGCCGTTTTGCCTGTAATGGGGACAAGTGATGTAGTTTTGTCTACTTTTTTCTGGGGTCTAGGGTGTAAGAACAGGAAGTGCTTCTGGCGGGAGTAGGAAATGAACCCTACGAGTCTGTCAAGTTCTATGTTATTAGTGCGGGCAGGGAGCTAGAGTAAGACTGTCCAAGGGTGAGTATGACTCTATGCATCTTGGTGAGCGGAAATTACCGCGGCCACCTGTAAGCTTATAGCAACTTTTGGGTGACGTCCGGAGCAGTGAGACTGCGGGGACCGGAAAGTAGTGGAAAACGGGAACACCACTACTGACTGCAGAGGTGAAATTGGACCCAACAGCTGCAACCTCACCAGCCACTAAATGAATGTCAGGAATGGGAGAGAGTACAAGGGTAGGGTGCATGGCGGGGGACCAAACCCTACAATCAGGAGAAGGCGAACTCCTTGGGAATTATCTAGTATGGGATGCATATGTTTCCATTTAAGTAGTATTTAAGAAAGTATGTAGTATTGGATGCATACGTTTCCAAATGAATTGCATTAGAGTAAGTGCATTGAGCGCATTTGGTTTGTGCATTAGACTCTAGGGCATGACATACACCATACTTGTGATTGACTGCACATTTTTCCTTTACAACATTTTGATAGTGAAGTTTGGAGAGCCGTTGTTTTTATCAGTGTTACGTTAGTTGTATTCAACTGACGTACCCATAGTTGGTTAGTGCAGGACTGCCTGATCGTGGGAGCGGAAGGAACTCGAGCCGGGCAGAGCATCAAAGTGGAGAGAAATTGTCCAAGTTCATTGCAAAATCTGTTGTAATATTTTATTGTAGTCATTGGACATTGTATTAAGATTTATTCGAAAGAAGAGTTTTTAGTTTCTTGTACTTTTTTTTATATCTACTATTTTGATGTAAGATTCTGGCCTGCAACTCGAATTTCCAGAGTTAGGAATTCGTGGCGCTACACGGGTAGTTGACCTCCTGGATGAATCGGGCAGAGAGGAGTTTTTCGACCTCTTCCTTCATCGTTTGTTTCCTTTCGGTGGAAAAATTTCTGTGTCTCTATTGTACAGGTTTGGAGTCCGGGTGCACGCTCAGCCCATGCATGATAAGGTTCTCGAATATTTCCGGCATGTCCGATGGCGTCCAAGCAAACAAGTCCTGATTGCGGCGAATACAACTAATAATTTCCCCCTTCAAGGCAGGGGAGAGAAACTTACTCATCTTTAAGCACTTGACGTGTTCGGCCTTGGAGAACGGGATCTCCTCAAGCTTTTCCGCCGACTCAGAGGCGATTGAACTTCGGTTCAACGGGAGCTCGACAGCTTCAAGAGGGAGGACATTGCCCTCCACCGTGGTGACATAACAGATCTGGGTTGCCGCTTGTTTCCCTTTGACAACCCCGACCCCAGATTTGGTCGGGAATTTCATGCGCATGTGGTAGCTGCTGGGAAGGAGGAGAGGCCTGATCAGCCCAGGATAGCATTATAGGCTACTTTAACAACGACCTCTTCAATCTGTACTGGGAGCTAGAGAAGCCATGGAGGGTGTACCATGCTGGCTTCAGCCTATCCTAGTAGAGTTTCAAGGCAGCAAAAGCCGCTGGGAACAGGATATTCAATGAACTTCCATTGATGACGAGGATGCGGTGCACCTCGTTGTTGGTAGGGACAAGGCTTATGACCAAGGTGTCATAGTGTGGGACCCGAAAGCCTTCGAGGTTCTCATCTAAGAAGGAGACAGCCAATCAGAGACCTCGGGCAGGGGGACAGTTGTAAACGGAGTTTACCTCCCGGATGAAGGCCTTGCGGGAGGAGCTAGACTCTCCCCCCATAGGTCCACCATGGATGCAGTGGAGGATGGCCAGGTTATTAGTGTTCTGGGGTTCGGGCACTGGTTCTGGATATCTGTTTGCCCTGCGAGGGGGAAGAAAGTCTTTCGGGACATTCCGAGTGAATTTGGCAAGGTACCTTCTCCAAATGAGGGCCTCGATTTCGTCCTTCAAAGCTCAGCAATTTTTGGTGTCATGGCCATGGTCCCGATGGAAATGGTAATAGTACCTCATGTCCATATTTCTGTTGGGATTATTGTACCGACGAGGGAGCATGAGTATGTCGTCACCCTCCATTCCATTAGGATGGCAGACACACTCGTGTTGAATGGAGCAAACTTTTTGAACAGCGAAGGTGGGGGGAAACAACCCATCGCGGAGGCGTTTTTCTGGGTTTTCTTGGCGAGTTCAGAACTGTCTGCCTTCCTCTTCCCTTTGGTGGGGGTTCCCTTCCGACCCTCGGTATGGAGGGCTTCCTCGGCCCGGACATACTTTTCACTTTTGTGGAGTAGGTCGGGAAAGTCGGTCGGGGGCTTCTTGGCCAAGGAGGCCTTCAGCGAGCCATAGAGGACATTGTGTCGAAAAGCTGCCGCTGCTACCCCAGAATCAAGGGAGGAGATCGACCGAGCCTCATCCGTGAACCTTTGGACAAAGTTTCGGTGGGATTCCCCATCCTTCTGTCTGAGGTCCAGCAGAAAGGCACTTGTCTTCTCAGCCTTTCGGGTGGTTACGAAGTGAGTGAGGAAGCTCTCCTCGAGCTGGTTGAAGGAGTAGATCGAACCGGGGGAAAGTTTGGTGAACAATTCCCGTGCAGGGCCTCTCAGGGTGGCCAAGAATGCATGGTAGATAAGGGTATCTGAGGTACTTTGAATCATCATGAGGGTTTTGAAACACTCGATGTGATCATCAGGATTCGTCTCCGTTGTAGGTCTCAAACGCTGGAGGCTTGAAGCTCCTCGTACGGGCGTGTCGAGAACATGGGAGGAGAATGGTGGCCTATTCAGCTGGTATCTCTGTTCAGACTGGCCCCCGCCCTTGGAGATTCAAGCGAGGCGACCCTCCATTTCCTGAAATCGCTTGAGGATGGGGTCTTCCCGTCCATCGAATCAAGTTGACCAATGGGATTCGTCATTCCCATGCTCGACCGCTCCTATTCGGTGACTGGTTACTCGGGTGGGGCCCCGCCTCAGATGGCTTAGATGATTTCATCTCAGAATTTGTGGAACTCTGCATTGGTTACGTGACTCCCATCCCCTCGGCCGTTGGAGGGTCGGTGGTCCCTCGAGGAGCAGCTACACTCCCTGTCTTGACCATGGGAGGAGTGGTGAGTCCGACTGAGATTGCGACCCCCCCCCCCCCCCCAGTTTTGAGATCGGTCGAGGCGGTTTCGGAGGTCCTCCTCATTCTGTTGACAACTAATGAAGTTTCTCAGGTCAGAGACCATTGGCTGGGCGACCTCCTGTGCCACCGAGCGGGAAGCGTTCAGGACGGACTTCTGTAATCCTTGGTCCTGCGGCGGTTGGGACCCTTGAGTACTGTCACGCCCCACTTCCCAAAAATACGGAACACAAGCGCGTGATATTGGCCAAGTTAGTGACTTGCGTCATCCATAAGCTCTTATTGTTCAACTCAACAATATAAACAAGAAAGCGATACAACCACACATGCATATAAGAACAATCACATGAATAACCAAAGGAATTGAAACATGAAATAGCAATAAGATAACCAAATCTGGAAAAAGTAACAACTCTCGGTCAAATGCCCATAATACAATAAATTAACAATATTTAATGATTTAGGTCTCCATAACATAAACGATAAATAAATAAGCGACAATGCTATCAATTCCTTCATTAGTGTTGTTCTCCCATTCCATCAGGCAATTCTCTTTGATTACCTATAAGCTGTTCATGTAAAAAGAGAGAATAATATGTTCTTAGAGCAAGTTATGGACGGCAAGTAGAGGAAAGCAGTGAAACAATAACAATAACGATATAACAATGAATTCAATGAAACATTAGGATCAATAGCAATGAACAGTGGCAAAACGATAACGATGCAGTATGCAATAACGATGGTCAATAACTATAACAATAAACGATAACAATATTCAATAACGATGACAATATGCAATGACGATGCAATGACAATCTTATGTCTATTATTCAATTTAGTTCTAACTAATACACGTACTACTGTGTCTCATACAACAAGTTCGATGCATAAAATAAATGTCGTTTAGACTCTAGTGGTAGACTCTATAGTTCATGTTCTCGGCAACGATAAATAATAATGACCGATAATTTAATAACCGATGATTTAATGACCGATGATTTGATGACCGATGCACGATTCAATCGGGATACTGTAATCAGTAATCCGCAATCAATCGATGACCAATATGATCGATAAATAGGGAATCACGGGCCCCTCATCCGAGTACAGTCTCTATGTTGTCCACTACTAAAGTCAACCCTTCACCCCGGCTTGATTAAAAATTCTTTATTCAATCAATAGGTAATAACGGTTGGCAATATTACGATACCAATAGGGAACAATAGGGACAATAATATCAATGGGAAAACGATAAGACCATCAGTAGGGAACACTAGAACGATGACAGTACAACACTAAGATCATGCATTGCAATTCATCCAATTCAATGCATCAAATACAACAATATAGATTCAATTATAATATCAAACATGAAAACTCAATTCTGGACAACTGTAGGTTACTGTACCAAAATTATATTTTTCAGCTGCTACAGAATAGCAAATGTGGATCGGTCGGAAGTTTCAGAAAGTAGACTTCCTCCCGATTCCAACGCATATTTAAAGTCAAAGTTTCGATAATAGTAGCTAGGTTAATTATATGGTGCTTTATAAATTACTGATACTAGCTGATTATTGATGTCAGTTTGCGGGGGTTTCATCGAAAGGGGGTTGCGTCGACTTGGGTGCGGCCGCCGTTCTGACACAAGGTTGCCGTTCGTCGCCCCCCCCCCCCCCGTCCCCGCCCCAACCGTGCTGTCCCTCCCGCTTTGCATGCCTCCACACGATGCTTCAGCCGCCACCTATTCGAGCTTTTGAGCTTCCTCTACAAAGACCACTGCCTTCTTGACAATGCATCCTCTTCCCTCATCAGCATCCCTCATATCGGCAATGCCACTGCCCATCGTGGCGCGAGGATTCAATTGTTGTTGTTTGTTTTGGGTTTCTGTTTGAGAGGGAGAGTTTGTGAGAGAGATGAGTTACTCTCTTTTGTGTGTCAGTATGGTGAGAAATTGCCTGAGAGAGCAAAAGCATGAGAGAGGTGATGGTACCTTCTCCACGGTTCTCTCTTGGGTTGTGGTTTAGGTTGGGGTGAGTGAGAAAGTTTCTTTGTGAGAAATCACCTAAGAGAGCAACAATGTGAGAGAGGTGAAGGTATCCTCTTCACGGCTCTCTCTTTGGTAGCGGCTCTCTCTTTGGAGGTCGTGCTTTCGGTTGGGTTAATTGAGAGGTTTGAGTGACTGTCGTAGGAGAGGAGGATAAGGTTGGGTTCGGCGGGTGTCTTACATCGCCTGAAGGGAGTAAGCAAATTTTACCTGAGGTAGCAAGGCTGCGGGGCTTGGGCCCGAAGAAGGGGTCCCCCCATCGATGAAACGGCAGGGATCGCGGGTTGTTAAAATCTTGCCTGACTAGCTTCAGGTGGGGTGGGTGCGCGTGATGTGGAGGCAACGTACAAAGCAGAATTGACGTAAATACAATGCTACTGGGCCGACATTTGTGTTTGGGCCCAAGATGGGGTACATCACAATGTTAGAGGAGTATGGTTGTGCTCTTCGATAGTATGATGACTATTAGTTTGGCGACCCACCCTCCAGGGTTGTTGGAGAAATTTGTTGTCTGTATGGGTCATGTTGCTTTATATTTTATTTCCTGTTTGTAGGTTGTATGTTTTGTTAATTTCTGATAAATGAAACAGGGTGGCCACATTCCACATTTTCCCTAAAAAAAAATATTAGTTACAATTTTAAAATCAGTAAATATTCACTTTAAAAATTAGTAAAAATAATTATCATGACTCTAAGCATGTTAACTATCAATGTGAAATTTATCACGGTAATATGTAATCATTAGTTCATCTATTTAATCAGTTTAACATATTGTAGTCATGAATCAGAAAATTCTGGGAATAAATGCAGTAGTAGTAAAATAATCATATCTTATGCAATATAAGTCGGAATTCTACAATTTTTAGTGTTCTGTAAACTAGAAACATATAGCTATATTTCATGGTTCAGTGTCAATAGATGGGTTGAAAAGATCATACAAATTTCAGACAGACAGTAAACATTCTGGATTAACATATTTCATGGTATAAAAGTGATCTAGGGTTATGTTATCAATTCAATTAGTCGATTATCTTAGTTTAACATGGTAAGCATGATGACAAGGAGATCACAGTAGAGGAACACAACCATGCATCAATCTAATGTTAAACAATACATCAAATCAATGGTTCAATCAATAGCAACCTAAGATACAACTCTACAGTAGTTTATCGATGGGATGACATGCATGAATAATTCTTAATATCAAAAGAACTACATGAAATGCATGAAAGACACGATCTTTAGAGTTAAATATCGGCACAAAGTCAAGAATAAGGGGATTAGTTCGTGTAAATCCTTTACATTCCCAATAAGGAACAAGACAATAACAATATACGATGAATAAGATGAGAACTACTTGCGAGAATTTCTATAAACATTGTTGAATACAGAAACGATTCAAGAAAGAGACGGTGACTTGCCGTTGGACGATTATCAGGTAGTTAATAGAATAACGGGATTAGGATCCCGGGGCGACGTAACATTAACCCGCAACAACACGTGCACACTACGTGCAAATGAGACACCACAGCAAGTCAGCGATCTCCCAACACCACAGCAAACAGCAAATCCACCCAATCACCAACACAGCAAGATGGCACAAAACAGCAACTAGCAATAAATCCCACAGCCGAACAACAAACAGCCAATTAGCAAATCCCGAATTTCAAAACAGCAGACAGCACCGAACAGCGAGAGCAGAATGACAATGGTAGGGGTTGGGTCATTCAGTTGAGGGCTCCGGATGCTGATGGGTGGTGATGTGGAGTTTCCGAGGCTGGAGGGTGATCGGGGGAGAGGCGAGGAGCGGTGGGCTGCACTGGCAATGATGGGATGCGGCTGTAATATCCCCGTGGGATATTATATTTGTATTATTATTATTTTTAAAATTAAAATATTTCTTATGGAAATTACTTAGTTTTAATAAATAATCATTATCTACATATATATATATATATATATATATATATATATATATATATATATATATATATATATATATACAAGTAAGTGTACATATGTATTGTATCGGTTTTGTTCACTTGTACAAAATCCTGTAAAATGCGTTTTTGAGAAAATATCTGTAATATCCCGGGCTAATATTAAAAATAATTATTTCATTATTATTTTATTATTATTTTCAGAATTGAAATATTTTTGGTGGATATTACCTGGTTTAGTTAATAAACATTATATATATATATATATATATATATATATATATATATATATATAATAAAACACAAAGAAAGCTATCAAGTGGCTCTCATTCAATCCCCTAAAATGTTAAAGGCCCAAATCTAACCTCACAAAACATATTTTACCCCCAAAAATTTCCCCCCAAAACTCAAATTCAAATCCCTACTCAAAACAACTCCTATATTTATTTAATTTTTTTTTTCTCTCCCTCCCTCCCTCTTCTATTCAAAAAATTTAGAAAATAAAAAATTTTAAAATTTTAAAAAATTAAAAAAGTAAAAAATTTAAAATTTTAAAAACTTTTAAAATAATTCAAAAAAATCAAAAAAATTCATATAATATGTTTTTTGCTCTATATTTGCTGCTTCAATTAATTTGCTGGACCTCCAAAACTATTTTATATGATCAAATAAGGTAACCGTTTTGAAGACGTGCCAAAGGCACGTGTTAACGAGCAAACCTAGTATATATATATATATATATATATATATATATATATATATATATATATATATATATATACCAGTCTGTAAACATCTGTATTGTATCGAATTGGTATTGAAATCTTCTGAGCCGGTAATAAAATTCTTTTTATTAGTATTTCTAAATTAAAATATTTTTGGTAGAGATTATTCGTTTTAACTAATAAAAATTATCTGTATAGACAGTTGTATGTATGTATATGTACTGTATCGTTTTCATACGTTTGTACGGAATTATGTAGTATGTGATTTCGGGAAAATATCTCTTAATTTTTATCAATCATGATCAAATGAAGGGTTAGGATTGGATTAGGGTGTGATTGCAATTTAAATTTGCAAATTAATCACCAAATTATTGAACCATGAGAATGAGAACAAGTGGCTCTCTTCTCAACCACAAGGCCCACTCCCTTATCCTATAAACCCCCCCTCCCCCCCCCTCCCCCCTCACCCCTTTGGCCGATGCCAACCCTAGGACAAAGCCCTCTTCTCATTTGGTGTTCCTCCATCTCCTTCTCATCTCACTCTCTCTTCAAATTTCTTTCTCTTCTTCTACATGTTTTGTTTTTAGAAAAAAACTGAGAAGAAAAGAAAAGAAAGAGAGATCAAATCAAAAGAAAGAATGGGTTCTCTTTTCATGTAGTGTTCTTGAAGAGGAGCAAGAACAAGGAGCAAGGAGGTGAAGAACTAGCAAGTCCTTCTTACACTTTGGGTAGGGGTTTCTCAACACATTTGTTATTGTTTTGTTGATTTATTTACTTGTTATGTAAAGAACTTTGACTAAAACCATGTGCATATGAAAAAGGATGGACTAATGATTGTCATGCAAGGATTGAAGTGGTAGAACACTAAAGATTCAATCTTGTAGTTTTTATGATTAGAATTAATTACTTATGCTAAAGTTTGTATTTTGACTCCAAATTACTTTGAGAGGTTCTCATATGTGTCCTTACCATGCTATAATTTTTATGGATTTTTTGGAGTTAGTTTGATAGTTCAAATAAATGTTTCCCCCAAAACAGCGAGTTTTTAGCAAAAACAGCAAAACTGCTGTTTTTGGGTTAACTTTCACATGTGTTCAGGCATAGATTTTGAGTTTTATAAGGAATTCGAAAAAGTTGTCAACTAGAGAGTTGTATTAGATGATCTCCCCTTTCCAAAAAGTCCAATTTCGTTAGATTCCGATAAGTATAGCAAAAGTTGTGAGCTTTACAAGTTTCAGCTTTTGCTGTCCTTTTTGTTGTTCTTAAAATGTGTTCAAAGAGGTGGATTTTGAGCTCTATAAGAAATCTGAAATAGTGGTAAACTAGAAAGTTGTAGTAGATGTTCTCACATTTCTAAAAAGCCCAATTTTGTTAGATTCCGACAAGTATAGCAAAAGTTATGAACTTTAGAAGTTTTAGCTTTTTGCTGTCTTTTGTTGCTCTTTGTATTATGTTTAAAGAACTGGATTTTGAGTTCCATGAGGAATCTGAAAAAGTTGTTAACTAAGAAGTTGTATTAGATGTTCTGAGCTTTCCAAAAAGTCCAATTTAGTTAGATTCTGATAAGTATAGCAAAAGTTGTGCGCTTTACAAGTTTGAGCTTTTGCTGTCCTTTTTGTTATTCCTAAATTGTGTTCAAAAGCTGGATTTTAAGCTCTATAAGAGCATCCACAGTGGTTTGCTAAACCTATTCTAACTTTAGAAATGAAAATTTAGCTTTTAACGAATGTCGCTGCAGTCGTTATTGCTAAATTTTAAAAAAGCATAGTATGAAACGGATGCTGTTCATCCGTCTAATAATTTTTAATTTTTTTTTATTAAAAAATGGAGCAGACGGCACTTCTTCATCCGTCTTTTGTAATGGACGGCACTTCTTCATCCGTCTTCTTCATCCGTTTAAAAACTTTTAAAAAAAAAAAATAATGGTTGGAAGGATGACCTTCATCCGTTCACTTTAAAAACTTTAAAAAATAATAATAATAAATAATGGATTAGAAGGATGTCCTTCATCCGTTCAATGCTTTTGATTATTTTTTTTTTTTTAAAATAAAGTAAAAAATGTGAATTTACGAAAAAACCACTATCACTTCTTCCTATAAATAAATCGGCAAGGGCAAAATGGTAAAATCTATCTTATCAAAAGTGAGGACGGATGAACAACATTCGTTTCTCACTTTTGGGATTTTTTTTTTTAATTAGCTATATCTATTTAGTTAATTAATTTTATATATTAAATAACAAATTAAGAATGGACGGAACAACTTCATCCGTTTAAAACAATTTTTTTTTAATTATCGAATTGAGACGGAAGATCTTCCTCCGTCTCAATACTCAAACGGATTATGTTCATCCGTCTTCTATATTTAGCAATCGACTATCCGGCTTTCTAACTTTAGCAAAGTACTGTACATTGCTATTCTAACTTTTGAGTTTTTAGCAAACCACTTCACGTCAGTTTTCTAAATAGATTTCTAATTTTTGAGTATTTAGCAAACCACTGTGGATGCTCTAAGGAATCTGAAAAGTTATCAACTAGAAAGTTGTAGTAGATATTCACCCTTTCCAAAAAGTCCAATTTTGTTAGATTCCGATAAGTATAGCAAAAGTTGTGAGCTTTACAAGTTTCAGCTTTTGCTGTCCTTTTTGTTCTTCTTGAATTGTGTTCAAAGAGCTGGATTTTGAGTTCCATAAGGAATCTGAGAAAGTTGTTAACTAGGAAGTTGTAGTAGGTGTTCTGAGCTTTTCAAAAAGTCCAATTTTGTTAGATTCTGATAAGTATAGCAAAAGTTATGAGCTTTACAAGTTTTAGCTTTTGCTGTCTTTTTTGTTGTTCTTGAATTGTATTCAAGGAGCTGAGATTTGAGTTCCATACGGAATGTGAGAAAGTTGTTAACCAGGAAGTTGTAGTAGATGTTCTGAGCTTTCCAAAAAGTCCAATTTTGTTAAATTCCGACAAGTATAGCAGAAGTTATGAGCTTTACAGGCTTGAGCTTTTTGCTGTCTTTGTTGCTTTTTGTATTATGTTTAAAGAGTTGGATTTTGAGTTCCATAAAGAATCTGAAAAAGTTATTAACTCGAAAGTTGTAGTAGATGTTCTGAGCTTTCCAAAAAATCTAATTTTGTTAGATTTCGATAAGTATAGCAAAAGTTATGAGCTTTACAAGTTTCAGCTTTGCTGTCCTTTTTGTTGTTCTTGAATTGGGTTCAAAGAGCTGAAATTTGAGTTCCATACGGAATCTGAAAAAGTTTTTAACTAGGAAGTTGTATTATATGTTCTGAGCTTTCCAAAAAGTCTAATTTTGTTAGATTCCGACAAGTATAGAAAAAGTTATGAGCTTTACAAGTTTCAGACTTTTGCTGTTCTTGTTGCTCTTTGTATTGTGTTTAAAGAGCTGGATTTTGAGTTTCACTAGGAATCTGAAAAAGTTATCGACTACAGAGTTGTATTATATGTTCCCACCTTTCCAAAAAGTATAATTTTGTTAGATTCCGACAAGTATAGCAAACGTTATGAGCTTTACAAGCTTCAGCTTTTTGCTGTCTTTGTTGCTCTTTGTATTGTATTTAAAGAGCGGGATTTTGAGTTCCAAAAGGAATCTGAAAAGTTGTTAACTAGGAAGTTGTAGTAGAGGTTCTCACCTTTCTAAAATGTCCTATTTTTTTAGATTCCGATAAGCGGAGTTTGAGTTATGACCATTACAAGTCACAGTAGCTGGCCTTTATTGGCTGGAGCTCGCTGTTTAGGTTGTTTGAAGTATGACTGAATCTGAGAAGGTTTTCAACTAGAGAGTTGTAGTAGAGGTTCTCACATTTCCAAAATGTCCTATTTTATTAGATTCCGATAAGCGGGGTAGGAGTTATGACCTTTACAAAGTCACAGCAGCTGGCCTTTTTGGCTGAAGCTCGCTGTTTAGGTTGTTCAAGGTTTTTTTACCTCTTATTTACTGAATTTGAGAAGGTTGTCAACTAGAGAGTTTTAGTATATGTTCTCACCTTTCTAAAAAGTCTAGTTTTGTTGAATTCCTATAAGAGTAGCATGGTTAATTACTTATTGGGTGTTAGAAGACTTTTATGTTGCTTTCACGAATAAAAGATCAAGTTTTGTTAGTAGTTTGAATCATGCACTTGATTATGAGTAATAAGTGTTCCTTGTGTTCATAAGTATCATGTTTATGTTGGTAAGTAGTTCACACTAATTGTTAGCAAATTGGTGTCGCATACATAGCCAGTCGGCTTGTATGTAAGTTATTTTTCTCGTATGTAGCTTATTACCTAGTACGCAATTATTGTGCTCGTTTAGGGTGATATTATTGCCCTGGGAGCCATCGACCATCAAGATGTGTATTTATTTTACTCCTCGTGGACTGTGGACGAGTCACCCCTTGTGCACCATCAGATCTTAACCGGTGTAGGTTGATCGCAGGTCGGGAGTGTAGAAGGAATCCAAGTTCAAGGTAGTAGCATGCGAATACGTTCGCACTGCCGGGGTCTTGGATCGATAGGCTATGAACAGGATCCTTAGGGATTCTAGTAAGTCTAGGTTGAGCACCTAGTAGAGTTATCTTGCGAAGTCTAACTTAAGACCTAGCATGCTGTGTTTGTATTGTTTTCATCTCTCGGATTGTTTAGGGTTAGTGACATCGTTAGGGTAGTAACTTATGGCTATTACTACTTAACCTTTATTTATTATCATTTCGCTGAAGGAAAAGAGTTAGTATTAAGAGTGATACCTTATGATTCGTCCTGTTCTATAGGCCAACAGTAGGTAGGTGTTATTGGTTGTACCCTTCATGTCAAAGGGATACGATCTGTGTCTTCTTACGAGTTGGGAGCACGGGATCCGTATATTGTCTGTTAATTTCTGAAGTGCCATGATAAGGGCGGGAAATTTCCTTTCGGAGCTAGGGGATGGACCCCCGGAACTCTTTCATGTTCTATATCAGGAAAGGCGAACATGCCATAAACTACGGTCTATAAGCTAGGGGGCCACAGGGGATGCTTCGAGCTAACCTGTGTTGTAGTAAACTCCAAGGGTTCGTCAGGTTTTTGAGTGAGGTCCGATACGTTGGGCAATAGTGATAAACGGAGACACTACTATATGACTGCGAATGGCGGGATTAGGCTGTTTTAGGGCAACCTCATCAGTCACGCTGTATCTTCAGAAACAGGTTGAGTACATGAGTAGAATTCATGGCACGAGTTCAAAAACCTAAATGTGAAGAAACTGCTTGATATGGACATATGTAATATGGGCTGCATACTGTTCTAGAGTCTTGCTTGCATTAGAATAAGTGCATCATTGCATTAGTTAATCGTGCATTAGATTCTAAGTCATAGCATACACTGACACATCAATTATATATACACGTTTCTCTTTTCATTAATTTGTTTGTTTTAAGTTGAGAACCGCTATTGGTCATCAACCTTAAAGCATTAGTATATGTACTGACGTCCCCACTTCAATAGGTACTGGATTGCAAAACTACAGGTACAGGATTCAGGAGGACTGAAGGCAAGAGAAGCAAAGTGTTTATTTTGTTTCAATTGTAATATATGTTGGTTACCACTGTAAATTTATTTATGTTGAGAAGCATCCAAGTGAAAGTACGATGTATTATATATTATTCATTGTGCTCTGATGTAATTTTTATTGAAAGATTGTAACACTTGGGCTTGTATGACATTATTATAACACTGATGTAATGCATTGCAGTTTTATAACATTCGGACTTGTAATAAATTTGTGTTGAATAAAAAGTTTTAAATTTTCCTGTTTTTCTGTGTATTGTGGCTAATTGAAGGAAAAGATTCTGGCTTATGTCATGGTTTTCCAGTGTACGAAAATCGGGGCGTTACAGCGGCGGCAATGAAGCTCAGAGGAACGGCGAGGGACGATGGTGCAGTTGCAGAGGTCAGGGGTGCTCGGGGTTGCGGTGAGGAGGCGCTGTGATGGATGATGGCTCGATGGGGAAGACAATGAGGCTCTGTGAGGCAATGGTGGAGGGTCGACAGAGAAGATGACTGGGCAAAGTGGTGTGCTCTGTTTCGGGAAGGAAACAGACGAAGGAGGCGACAAGGTCGATGGGTGATGAGGTTGAAGATGAACATGGGAAGAAGACAAAGCGGTGGGATTAGAGTTGAACAACAGGGGATTCAAGTCAGCGGTGGAGGTTGCATCGGGGGTGATGGGTGGAGACGATGCTCGGAGGAGGTGCAGGTGGTGAGTCCCGGGGTGCAGTGGTCGGTAATGGCGGGAGGGGGTGGGAGTGCAGGTGAGAGGAAGGGGACGAGGGTTGCACAGCGGTGGAGGATGAGCAGTAGGGCGAAGGGTTGGGTTAGGTCTGCACGGTAATGGGGAAGATGAAGGGTTTGTGTTGGGATTTGTTTTGGCTGCACATTAAGAAGATATATATATATATATATATATATATATATATATATATATATATATATATATATATAAAGATGGGGAAGTTGGGGATATGAGGGATCGTGAGGAGAAAAATTCTGGGGTTGGCTGTTTGTCATGCCCCGCTTCCCAAAAGAGCATACGGAATACGGATACGTGACTAAGCCTAGCGAATGATTTTCATCATCCATAAGCTGTTCGAAATCTTTACAACATTTCACACGAATATTCAGAGTCGAAGCAAAAGAAATCAACCAAACATGCATATATGAATCAAAATACCAACAGGAATACATGGAACCAAAATATTATAATCTCAAATAATCCAGATCTGAATAAGTCAATATCCTGGATCACATTACCCAAATGCAAATAAATCCTAGTAACAGATATAATTGTCACGCCCCGCTTCCCAAAAAGAATACGGAATATGGGTACGTAACAAAAGCCCAGCGAGTGATTTTCATCATCCATAAGCTGTTCAAGAATCTTTACAATACCTCACAAGATAATCAGAGTCGGAAGCAAAAGGCACAACCATTCACGCATAATTGAAACAAGATACCAACAGAAATTACTTGAAAACCAAATACCATAATCTCAAATAATCAAGTTCTGAACAAGTCAAATATCCTGGGTCACATCGCTCAAATACAAGATAAATATCCAAGTCATCAAGTACATCTTATTCAAGTTCAAGCAACAAATAGTAATAATAATTAAATAAAGCATGCAATCCAGCTCTAGTACATCAACTCGCCAATATCATCTGGCAGCCGTCCAACCTGATCTGCAATTATTAAATTTGCAGGAGAAAAAGAAAAGAAGAAAACAAGTACCCGTCAATTGCAAGTCGCGAGTCACAAATAGTGTAGGATACAAGTGCATGAAAATGGGGTGAATCTAAGTTCAAACCTAGCATGGTATAATCATGATGTCCAATATAAACAACTAGCATGGCAAAAGTGAACAAGTGTAAATGGCATGAATCAAGTGTCAAGTAATCAAGTATTATGTAAACATGCATCAAGTATCAAGTGTCATGTAATCATGTATCAAGTGTCAAGTCTCATGTAATTAAGTCTCATGTATCATGTAGTCAAGTATCAATCAAGCATGTATTAGGTTCAAGTATCATGTTCAAGTAGCATGTATCAAGTCTTGTGTGATTCACTATCTAGGTAGCACTTCAAGCATCTCGGTTTTTACTACATGGTTACTACAACAAACAGTTTCGCTTTAGATTTTGTAGGGGACCATACAGGGCAGTGTACTCAGGGACAAGCTCCAAGTATCATATAATCATGTATCATGTAAACAAGCTCCAAAACCCAAACAAGCTCCAGTGTCATGTTTGTACGTATCATGTATATCGTGTCAAGCTCCACATGTGAACAAGCTCCAATAACCACTAGATTCTTCCGAGTACACGTTTCTGCACTATCCACTACTAGATCTTACCCATAACCCCGGCTTGGAAAATTTTATTATTTATGTCATACAAACATGTAAATGTGCAAAACATATCAAGAATAGCATGGCATGATCATGTGGCAAGTTCAAGTAGCAAACTAAGCATGTACAAGTGCAAGAAATCTCATAAGGGAACAAAATAAACACATCCCAAGTTAAGACAGCAAGACCATGCTGTAGTAAAACATTGATTCCAAGAGTCACAAACAAGAAAATCTGGAACCGTCGAAGGACCTGGAAAATAGACTTCCACACGAATACAGTGAGTATAATTAAGTCATATACTAGTTTACAACAACACATCTCAAAACTGATTTGAATACAGAAACTAGGTTCAGCCAGAAATAAAGAAAACGAATTCAAGAGCATGAAAATAGTATGAAAACACATTAAATAAATCCACGAAAAATTTGGGGTATTCCCCTATATGTCCAGTATCAAAATGTAGAATTTCAGAATTTTTCAGTGAGAATAGATTAGTCATCAAAAATACAAAAGTATCAAGAAAACATAGTTTAGCGAATCTGGAATTTCCAACACTGCTGTACAAAAACTAAGATATCTCGCAACCAGTGAAACGAAATCCAATTCACCAAAGCAATATGAAAAAAGATAGAATTTACTAACTTTCACATTTCACAAAGAATTTTCATACAGTAAAAGGAATCATAGTGAAAATATGGTTCTTTACAGAACAGCGAGCAAAATACAGCACATATAGATTTTAGAAACGAGCATGAAACATCACATAAAACTTATCAATAAAATTCACCAAAATTCTGGGTAATCCCTAACTTGATAAAAAATTACTGACCAAAGTTTTGGATCAAAATAATATATGTAGCATAGTTCTTAAAAATAGTTTGTTAACAAAATCAACCAAAAACAGAATATGGAATAGATCGACACCTCTGTACTAAAACAGTCATAACTCAGTCATACGAAATCAAAATCAAGCAAGATTAGAGGGGTTTGAAAATAGAAAAAATTATCTAAAACTCATGTTTTATACCGAAATCAAGATACTGACTTTAATACAGTCGAAAATAGCAAACAAAACAGAATATCCAGAAAATACAGATTTCACCCTTAAGAATAAAAACAACATAGATTCAAGAATATTGCTCCAAATACATCCAAACATGAAATAAAGCCTACCAAGTGTCTAAACATCATGGTTTAGGGTTATTAACATGTCCACGCCTATTATTTCACATGGGTATCAACCAAAACACAAAAACACGCAATATTCACACATACACGATCCAAATTCAAGAACAGACGAATCCTATGTTATTTCATGTCAAGATTTGTGTCGTGAGTCTTTTATGGCCAAAATATCACAATAGAGATAAAACCCATCAAGGAAAACACAATCTAAGGTTGTCTCTAGACCCAACTACACTATAGGTGAACTTTGGGACTTGTATCAAACAAATGAATTGGAGTACAAGTTACTTGCCTTAATTTGGGGATAAAGAAAGATGCAAACACGAAGAGAAGCAAATCCCACGAACGAAATCCGCTACAAACATGAATCCAAACAACCATGAACAAAACTCCCCACGAACGATCCTCCTTGAAGCAACGATCAAAGTGGCAAGCACCTACTTTGCGAACACCACAAGGAGAGAAGGGATTGATGCAAGAGGATGATGTTGTTGATGGTGGTGGTGATCGGCAAAGCAAGGAGAGGGAAAGAAGGGTCTCGGGTTTGAGGTGTTGATGTATGGCCGGAGTAGGGGGTAGTCGGCCAAGGGGGAGGTGGTTAGCTAGGTGATGCTCGGCCTAGGTAGGGGAGGCCGAACTGATGTGATGAGGTGCTCGGGTTGGGGTGTAGGCCGGCAAGGAGAGAGGGAGAGAGTTAGGGAGGCTAGGGTTTTTGGTTGTTAGGGTTAGGGTTTGAATTAGGAGGGGTTTGTATATAGGCTTTAGATGTGGGTTAATGGGTTGTGGGTATTAGTAACTAGCAATAGGTATACAAATGGGTATTGGATATTGGGTCAAATACAAATAGAGATACAATTAGGAGTGAGATTTATGGCTTTAAAAATCTTATTAGGGTTCAAAGATAATGGAAAAGGGAAAAGGCAACCAAAACACCACCACAACACCACGGAATAATGAAAATAAAGATAACGAGACCAAAAATGAGGAAATGATCCAAATAATAAAAAACGAGTCGAAAGAGACAATCAATCAAACACAAGGAGCTCAAAATGAAATAAAACGAATATATATTGCAATCAAATCCAATATATGGTTCAGGAAAAATACAAGAGAAAAAAAAAATACACCAAAATGAAAAATACAGTCAAAAATACATAAAATGAAAAACAGGGGTTACAACAATTGTTCAAAATACGCAACAAGAATAATAATAGCAAATTTTCAGCAGCTAGTATCTCATATCACCTACACCATCAGAAATTTGGAATAAAAAATAAAGCTCGATCAACCAAGAAGGGAAGAATAGAGAGATAGAAAAATCAAGAACTCAAATGAGACGTAGAATCAACCAACTGATTATATAGAAAAAAAGGATACAAAATGTAATACCCTGATTTTTCAATTAATGAAAATTATTTATTTTGCACGTAGTGTGCACGTGCAATATTTTGTTTGGATTATTTTATTGATGTGTATAAATATTTAAATATTTTCTCAAATTATTTTGTACAAAAGCCTTTCTTTAATAAATAGAAAGCTTTATTTTAATTTAATTAAAAAGGCCTTTTTCTTAAAGCCCAAAATGCATTTTTATTTATTTTATTTTAATAACTATTTTGGCCCAAAAATAAAGCCCATGAATGAATTTATTTTTAATTAAACTTGTCATGTAGAAGACTAATTTATCCTTATTTTATTTTTGTACAAATTAAAATGTACAAATTTGGCCTAGTTGCATGCACGTGCACTACACGTACACGTGCATTGCACACTTTCTTTCTTGGCCGGTTTGCTTCTTTTTTGGAGGGAGATTTGATTTTTGTCATGGTGATCATGGAGGTGGTTGTATAGTTGTGGGTAGTTTTTATAACTCCTACTCTAATCTTGGCCCTCCATTCTACAACCACCTAATCAATCTTGGCCCTTCATTTCACTTGATTTCAAGTATAAATACCCCCCCCCCCCCCCTCTCTTGGCTATTTTCATATGCAATTACATACTTCCAAACTATAGTCTCATTTTAATATTAGTGTGAGTTATAAAAGAGTGAGAGTTGTGTGCATTGCTGCTTGAAGAGGTGGCCGGCTACTACAAGGGGAGCTTTCGGTTTTGCTTGGTGTGGAGCTTGTGCGCGCATTCGGCTAGGAGAAGGTGCATCTTGTTGCAAGGACTTGGTTGCTTTGTGTGTTTTTCTCTCCATTCAAGGTGGGTAAACATTCATATTTCTAATGTAGGAATCTATGCTAGTTTTAATTATCAACACTATGCATGAAAAATACTAATAAGAACACATTTTAATTGAGAAGTTAGTGTATGAATTGATTGAAATAATGTGATTAACTTGTATGTAATTCTAGCATTAAATTAAATTGTGTGTGAAAATCCCCATGATTATTAGCATGAATGAATGATGGTTAAATCTCTTAAGGATATTGCTAGTATGATGCATGAAAATTTCCAATAAAGTTGCTTGTTAATTGTAATATTGAAATATGAAAGTGATTAAGAAAATGGCACCCTTTAATTTGAAAAGAGTGATTTTCTTGTATGATTGAGATGTAATTATGCTAATTGATAAGTAATAGTATACATTGTGACATAGATGAACTAATGAAATTACCTTGTTATCATCAAAGAAGAACTATTCAAAAATTGGTAGTTTTGAGTTTACCTATTCATGTGCTAAATAAACCTTTATGTTGATATGGGTATGGATAAATCCAAAATATATGTGTTTGTTGAATGAGAATTAATAACAGTGAATTATCAAAAGAAAAATTGTGAATAAAAAAGGATTAGAAGACTAATTGATTATTCAATGTCGAAAATAAAAAGTATAGTAGTCTTAATGAACAATTCATTAATTTGTGTGGAAAAAACTATGTTTTTGGTGCAAAAATTATTTTATACTTACTGTTATGAAAATCATGTGAAGAGGATTTAATCTGGAATTTTTCAATAGTTTTTACAAAGGCAATATGAACCAAGATTAATTTGAACATCGAGTTGTTTTTAAAACAGTACGAAAATGACTCATATGGGTTTTTATTGGGTATTGTGATAACCTGAGCTAGTAGCTCAGGCGGTCACTGAGTGCGGCTGGCTTCTCTGGGTTGAGCGGTTCGAACCCCTGTGTTGACAACATTTTTTCACACCATTTGAAAATATATAACTTTCGACCCGAAAGCGATATATACTAAATTCGCCTCTTCATATCGCTAGCACAGTTCGGCCATACGGCGGGTGCTCTTGGCTCTGTTTCTGTTGTGCCTGGGTTCGATTCTTACCCTTGGCATTTATAAAAAAATATTTTTTTGGGAGTTTTTGATGTCCAAAAAATATGAAAAAAATATGGTAATTCTCATAAAAATGTAAGGAATTTTATAAGAATGATTTGGGTATTATTTGAATAAATTTTACTATGGTTTAGAGTCAAAAAGCATATATAGACATATGGTTCTAAATGAATTATTGGTATGAAACTATAACTTGAAAGAATAAGTGAATTGGAATATTAAGAGTTGATTTGGCAAAAAGAAATGTGATTATTTGATATGATGCAATTATTTTCTCACTTGTAGAACAATATGAAGTGTGCATATTGTTTAGTGATGTGGAATTATTGATGTGATAATTGATAAGTAGATGCAAACTTATGTACAATGATGACTCGTGAACAATCATGGATTGAAAAGATGATATACATATGAGTATGAGAACTCAATATGGAAATTTTATAAGTTGAAGATTGTGAAATGAAATTTGAAATAGAGTAGCTAAGTCTCCCCGGCATTGAGAAAGGAAATGAAATGAAATGAAATTAGACCAAGGTTGGTCATGATGAAATGAATGAATAAGTCCGGTTGATGGAGAGGCTAACTCTAGAGATGAATTTTGTTCATGATTTTTAATTAAACTAAGGACTAGTACATAGTGGAGACGTGATGAAAGTAGAAGAAAAACACAAGTGAGGGCCATCGGATTTGCGGCGGAGAGTATTTCACAAGTTCTTCACGATGAGTCGTGACATGACATGGATACGGCTCCAGGATACCGTGGCGGCAGAAAGTATTTCACAGGTTCTTCACGATGCGTCGTGACATGACGTGGATACTGTTCCAGGGTACCGTCCCTATGGTGACCCTTGTGGGATGTTTGGTGACTGCATGAGGATCGTGTGCCATGAAGGAGGCTGAATTATCCATAGGTTCTTCACGATGCGTTGTGACATGACGTAGGATTCCCCTCCAGTTTCTGTACACGTGCTTGCACTCATAGATCATCTAAGACACTACCGTAGTTACAGTAGTAGATTAAGTCATGGCAAGGGATTGAACCCTACAAAGATGAAGAACGAATAAGGGCTTGCCCTCGGACCTATGTAGTATGGGATGCATAGAATCCGAACAAGTACGCATTAGTGTCATGTAACATAAATAACTGCATTAAGGATTAAGTGCACAATCACAACACGACATCAATAGGGTAGTCCCTTTAATTTGAAATGTGACAAGTTTGTGTTTGCTAAATATGGAAGGTTAAGTTATACTATTTCCGGCATAGAGAGGATGGCCGTGTATAATGTTCGTCGGTTGAATAAACTGACGTACCCACAGTATTATATGCAGGTAAATGACTTGTTAAAGATTAAAGAAGAATGGATGCTTAAAGATTATACCATGTTGTTGTACATTTATTTAATTGTTGTAAATTTTACTTCCGCTGTGCAAATGAAAAGTGTAATATGATGTAAACTCTGATGTATAGTGAAAAGTTTAAATTTTCTTGTAAAATTGTACTAAAGAGAGTGAAAAAATCCTGTAGAACATCTCGAATTCAGTGTGTTTGGGATTCGGGGCGTTACAGAGTGGCATCAGAGCCACGCTTTCTACACTTTCACACTTGTACAAATTTATAGGGAACGACATCCTAGATGTGGACATTAGAGTGTGTGTTTGAGTCTAGAGATTTAAATGTAAGTGACTTACAGTTGTGTTGCTCTAAGATTTATGCTTCTTCCTTTCTATTCGAAGATGGCTGATCACTTCGACCCTGCTGGAGGCGATGATTGGCTTGTGGTTTCTCTTCAGAGACAGGTTGAGACACTGCGAGAGAGAGTCGGATTGTTGGATGCTCAGCTGGCGAAACGGAAGGACGACTTTTCTGTTCTCAGTCATCGGGTTTGGAAACTCGAGAAGAGGAAGAATCTGACTGATGTGCTGAAGGATGAGGTTGATGAACTACGGGAAGAACTTCGAGCAGCGAAGAGGACCCGTAGGAGTTAGATTGTTGTAGCTTCTATTTCTTCCATTCTGATGTCAAAAATGTTTTTAATTCGAATGTATAAAGTTTGAAATTCAATGAAATGGAAATATTGACTTGAAAATTCATGTCTCATACTTCGAATTCGATGGACCTTTTACATCAGAATATGGAATGAAAGTTGTTGTATTGTTCGATACTGGATCCTCTCATACATTTGTGTCTCCTAAGTTTGCTAAAGTGTTGGGAGTTGAACCGAAGATTTTTTCAGGCAAGATCCTAGCAGTAGCTACTCCATCAGGGGAAACTTTAACCACTGATCGGTATTATGCTGATTGCGAGATAGTGATTGGAGATCGAATCTTTGGTATCGATCTGATCGAGCTGACTATATTGGGAGTCGATGTTATCATTGGCATTGATTGGATGTCGGTGTACAGTGCAAGCATCGAGTGTAAGACCAAGACGGTAACAATGAAGGCTCCAGGTGGACCTGAAGTCACTTTCCAAGGGAAGCAGAAGTGTTCTAAGCTGGTGGCAACTATCCGCAAGGGAGAGACGCCTGTGAAAGTGCAAGGGATTCCTGTGGTTCGGGACTATCCGACTGTGTTCTTGGAAGATTTTCCTGGGTTACCTCCGCATCGTGATGTAGAGTTCAGCATCACTGTTCAATCGGGAAGTGCACCCATTTCTAAGGCACCATATAGGATGGCTCCAGTAGAACAGGATGAGGTGAAACGGCAGATTGGGAACTGTTGGGAAAAGGCTTTATTCAACCTAGTGCGTCACCTTGGGGAGCACCAGTGCTTTTTGTAAAGAAGAAGGATGGATCGATGAGAATGTGTATCGATTACCGGGAGCTGAATAAGGTCACTATTCAGAATAAGTATCCGATTCCTCGAATTGATGATTTGTTCGATCGTCTACAAGGAGCAACTGTATTCTCCAAAATAGATCTTCGATCAGGATATCACCAAGTGCGAGTGAAAGCTGAAGATGTGCACAAAACTGCGTTTAGAACTCGGCATGGGCATTACGAATTCTTAGTTATGCCATTCAGAGTGACGAAAGCACCCGCGATCTTCATGGACTTGATGAACAGAGTTCTGAGGCCGTTTATTGATTCTTTCATCGTGGTGTTTATCGACGATATTCTCGTGTACTCCAAGTCAGAGGAGGAGCACACTGAGCATCTGGCAGCAGTTTTGCAGAAGTTGGAAGAGCAGAAGTTGTATGCCAAGTTATCCAAGTGTGATTTCTGGAGATCTGAAGTGGCATTCCTAGGTCACATCCTTTCTAAGGAGGGAGTGGCAACTGACCCTCAGAAGATAGAGGCAGTGAGAGATTGGGCTAGGCCTACTACAGTGAAGGAAGTCAGAAGTTTTCTTGGGATGACTGGATACTACAGGAGATTCATTCAAGGTTATGCTCAGATAGCTGTACCGCTTACTGGACTGACCAAGAAGAATCTGAGCTTCAAGTGGACTGAGCAATGTGAGGCGAGTTTTCAGGAGTTGAAAGATAGACTGACTACTGCACCTATTTTGGCTTTGCCTAGAGCAGGTGTTGAGTATGATGTTTATAGCGATGCTTCACATCGGGGGCTTGGTTGTGTCTTAATGCAAGAGGAAAGAGTAATCGCTTATGGGTCTAGGCAACTACGACCGCATGAGAAGAATTACCCGACTCATGATCTGGAGTTGGCGGCGATTATCTTTGCTTTGAAGCAATGGAGGCACTATGTGTACGGTGAGAAGTTGAATATGTACACAGATCACAAGAGCTTGAAGTATATATATCAGCAGAGGGATCTTAATCTGAGGCAGCGAAGATGGTTGGAAGTGCTCGAGGATATGCGACATGAGATCAAGTATCATCCTGGAAAGGCTAATGTTGTTGCTGATGCACTTAGTCGCAAGAGCAGTTTGGCCAGTTTGATTACAACTCAGAGGCATCTGATTGAGGAGTTGGATCGAGCAGGTATTGAGGTTGTCTTGCAAGGATTGGGAGCATCTTTGGCTCAGTTGAGGCTTCAGCCTACACTGAATGGAAGGATCATTGCAAGTCAGGAGGTTGATGCTGATATCTTGGAGATGAAGGAGCAGGTTGGTGCTGGCAGGTTGCCCGGTTTTCAAATCAGGGATGGAGTGCTGTGGTTCGGAGATAGGCTATGTGTTCCAAATCAAGCGGACCTGAAAGAGAGTATTCTTCAGGAGGCGCATGCTACTCTTTTGTCGGTACATCCTGGGAGTACTAAGATGTACAAGGACATTAAACAGCATTTCTGGTGGTCAGGTTTGAAGCGGGATGTGGCTGAATTTGTTGCGAAGTGTGAGGTTTGTCAGCAAGTCAAAGCCGAAAATTAGAGACCCGGAGGTCTATTATAGCCGTTACCTATTCCGGAATGGAAGTGGGATAACATCAGTATGGATTTCATCACGGGATTGCCTAAGAGTTCTAAAGGCAATGATGCGATTTGGGTCATAGTCGATCGACTTACCAAGTCCGCTCACTTTTTGGCGATGAAACTCACTGCTTCGATGGACAAGTTAGCTGAGATGTATGTTGGTGAGATTGTCAGACTTCATGGCGTTCCGTCAACTATTGTGTCTGATCGAGATGCGCGGTTTACTTCGCATTTCTGGAGGAGTCTTCAGACAGCTTTGGGTACCAAGACAGATTTCAGCACTGCTTTTCATCCACAAATCGATGGGCAGACCGAGAGAGTCAACCGTATTCTTGGGGATATGCTTTGGTGTTGTATACTAGACTTCGGAGGCAGTTGGGAAAGGCATTTACCTTTGGTGGAATTTTCCTACAACAACAGTTTTCAAGCTAGCATTGGGATGGCGCCGTACGAAGCATTGTATGGCAGGAAGTGCAGGACTCCTGTTTGTTGGTTTGAAGTTGGGGAGCGTCAGTTGTTTGGTCCTGAGCTTGTACAGCAAACTTCTGAGAAGATTGATCTGATCAGGAAAAGGTTGGTGGAAGCTCAGAGCAGGCAGAAAAGCTATGCAGACAACCGGAGGAGGGACCTTGAATTTGAGGTTGGTGACTTCGTCTTTCTGAAGGTATCACCCAGTAAAGGTGTGGTTCGGTTTGGCAAAGGCGGGAAGTTAGCCCCGAGGTTTGTAGGCCCGTATAAGATATTGAAAAAGATCGGGAAAACTGCTTACCGGCTTGAATTACCGGAAGAGTTATCTCAGGTGCACAATGTCTTTCATGTGTCTATGCTGAGAGGTTATATTCCAGATCCGAGTCATCATTTGCCTGAAGTGCCGGAAGGTTTGCAGTTAGACCTGAATTACATCGAGTCTCCCGTTGAGATTGTTGATCGTCGAGAGAAAGTCATGAGGAATAAGACGATACCGATGGTCAAGGTAGTCTGGAGAAACCACTTGGTTGAAGAGGCTACTTGGGAATCTGAGGAGAGGATGTTGAAGGACTATCCTGAGCTTTTTGCTTGATTGTATTTTTGTATCTTTTTGTTCTTGTTGTGGTGTGTATTTTATTTCTCGCTCTTGATTGTAGTTCCGGGGACGGAACTATTCTAAGGAGGGAGTGCTGTAATACCCTGATTTTTCAATTAATGAAAAATTATTTATTTTGCACGTAGTGTGCACGTGCAATATTTTGTTTGGATTATTTTATTGATGTGTATAAATATTTAAATATTTTCTCAAATTATTTTGTACAAAAGCCTTTCTTTAATAAATAGAAAGCCTTATTTTAATTTAATTAAAAAGGCCTTTTTCTTAAAGCCCAAAATGCATTTTTATTTATTTTATTTTAATAACTATTTTGGCCCAAAAATAAAGCCCATGAATGAATTTATTTTTAATTAAACTTGTCATGTAGAAGACTAATTTATCCTTATTTTATTTTTGTACAAATTAAAATGTACAAATTTGGCCTAGTTGCATGCACGTGCACTACACGTACACGTGCATTGCACACTTTCTTTCTTGGCCGGTTTGCTTCTTTTTTGGAGGGAGATTTGATTTTTGTCATGGTGATCATGGAGGTGGTTGTATAGTTGTGGGTAGTTTTTATAACTCCTACTCTAATCTTGGCCCTCCATTCTACAACCACCTAATCAATCTTGGCCCTTCATTTCACTTGATTTCAAGTATAAATACCCCCCCCCCCCCCCTCTCATGGCTATTTTCATATGCAATTACATACTTCCAAACTATAGTCTCATTTTAATATTAGTGTGAGTTATAAAAGAGTGAGAGTTGTGTGCATTGTTGCTTGAAGAGGTGGCCGGCTACTACAAGGGGAGCTTTCGGTTTTGCTTGGTGTGGAGCTTGTGCGCGCATTCGGCTAGGAGGAGGTGCATCTTGTTGCAAGGACTTGGTTGCTTTGTGTGTTTTTCTCTCCATTCAAGGTGGGTAAACATTCCATATTTCTAATGTAGGAATCTATGCTAGTTTTAATTATCAACACTATGCATGAAAAATACTAATAAGAACACATTTTAATTGAGAAGTTAGTGTATGAATTGATTGAAATAATGTGATTAACTTGTATGTAATTCTAGCATTAAATTAAATTGTGTGTGAAAATCCCCATGATTATTAGCATGAATGAATGATGGTTAAATCTCTTAAGGATATTGCTAGTATGATGCATGAAAATTTCCAATAAAGTTGCTTGTTAATTGTAATATTGAAATATGAAAGTGATTAAGAAAATGGCACCCTTTAATTTGAAAAGAGTGATTTTCTTGTATGATTGAGATGTAATTATGCTAATTGATAAGTAATAGTATACATTGTGACATAGATGAACTAATGAAATTACCTTGTTATCATCAAAGAAGAACTATTCAAAAATTGGTAGTTTTGAGTTTACCTATTCATGTGCTAAATAAACCTTTATGTTGATATGGGTATGGATAAATCCAAAATATATGTGTTTGTTGAATGAGAATTAATAACAGTGAATTATCAAAAGGAAAATTGTGAATAAAAAAGGATTAGAAGACTAATTGATTATTCAATGTCGAAAATAAAAAGTATAGTAGTCTTAATGAACAATTCATTAATTTGTGTGGAAAAAACTATGTTTTTGGTGCAAAAATTATTTTATACTTACTGTTATGAAAATCATGTGAAGATGATTTAATCTGGAATTTTTCAGTAGTTTTTACAAAGGCAATATGAACCAAGATTAATTTGAACATCGAGTTGTTTTTAAAACAGTACGAAAATGACTCATATGGGTTTTTATTGGGTATTGTGATAACCTGAGCTAGTAGCTCAGGCGGTCACTGAGTGCAGCTGGCTTCTCTGGGTTGAGCGGTTCGAACCCCTGTGTTGACAACATTTTTTCACACCATTTGAAAATATATAACTTTCGACCCGAAAGCGATATATACTAAATTCGCCTCTTCATATCGCTAGCACAGTTCGGCCATACGGCGGGTGCTCTTGGCTCTGTTTCTGTTGTGCCTGGGTTCTATTCTCACCCTTGGCATTTATAAAAAAATATTTTTTTTTTGGAGTTTTTGATGTCCAAAAAATATGAAAAAAATATGGTAATTCTCATAAAAATGTAAGGAATTTTATAAGAATGATTTGGGTATTATTTGAATAAATTTTACTAAGGTTTAGAGTCAAAAAGCATATATAAACATATGGTTCTAAATGAATTATTGGTATGAAACTATAACTTGAAAGAATAAGTGAATTGGAATATTAAGAGTTGATTTGGCAAAAAGAAATGTGATTATTTGATATGATGCAATTATTTTCTCACTTGTGGAACAATATGAAGTGTGCATATTGTTTAGTGATGTGGAATTATTGATGTGATAATTGATAAATAGATGCAAACTTATGTACAATGATGACTCGTGAACAATCATGGATTGAAAAGATGATATACATATGAGTATGAGAACTCAATATGGAAATTTTATAAGTTGAAGATTGTGAAATGAAATTTGAAATAGAGTAGCTAAGTCTCCCCGGCATTGAGAAAGGAAATGAAATGAAATGAAATTAGACCAAGGTTGGTCATGATGAAATGAATGAATAAGTCCGGTTGATGGAGAGGCTAACTCTAGAGATGAATTTTGTTCATGATTTTTAATTAAACTAAGGACTAGTACATAGTGGAGACGTGATGAAAGTAGAAGAAAAACACAAGGGAGGGCCATCGGATTTGCGGCAGAGAGTATTTCACAGGTTCTTCACGATGAGTCGTGACATGACGTGGATACGGCTCCAGGATACCATGGCGGCGGAAAGTATTTCACAGGTTCTTCACGATGCGTCGTAACATGACGTGGATACTGTTCCAGGGTACCGTCCCTATGGTGACACTTGTGGGATGTTTGGTGACTGCATGAGGATCGTGTGCCATGAAGGAGGCTGAATTGTCCATAGGTTCTTCACGATGCATCGTGACATGACGTAGGATTCCCCTCCAGTTTCTGTACACGTGCTTACACTCATAGATCATCTAAGACACTACCGTAGTTACAGTAGTAGATTAAGTCATGGCGAGGGATTGAACCCTACAAAGATGAAGAACAAATAAGGGCTTGCCCTCGGACCTATGTAGTATGGGATGCATAGAATCCGAACAAGTGCGCATTAGTGTCATGTAACATAAATAACTGCATTAAGGATTAAGTGCACAATCACAACACGACATTAATAGGGTAGTCCCTTTAATTTGAAATGTGACAAGTTTGTGTTTGCTAAATATGGAAGGTTAAGTTATACTATTTCCGGCATAGAAAGGATGGCCGTGTATAATGTTCGTCGGTTGAATAAACTGACGTACCCACAGTCTTATATACAGGTAAATGACTTGTTAAAGATTAAAGAAGAATGGATGCTTAAAGATTATACCATGTTGTTGTACATTTATTTAATTGTTGTAAATTTTACTTCCGCTGTGCAAATGAAAAGTGTAATATGATGTAAACTCTGATGTATTGTGAAAAGTTTAAATTTCCTTGTAAAATTGTACTAAAAAAAGTGAAAAGATCCTGTAGAACATCTCGAATTCAGTGTATTTGGGATTCGGGGCGTTACACAAAATACGGTCCAAAGATACAAGCTGAATCAAATACAAAAAAAACACTCAAAAATACACAAGAATGGAAAACAGGGGATACAAATCCTACCTACCAAACAAGAAGAATTTCGTCCCCGAAATTCAACAAGAAGATACATAGGGTAACCCCGAAAAAGCAAAAAGAACAAAACAGAAACTACTCAAACAAATGAGAAAACTTCTGCTTAATCTCCTCATCCAGCTCCCAAGTCGACTCACCGGGCGAGTGAGGATTCCAAAAAATATGAACCAGCTTGATGACCTTGTTCTTAAGCACTTTCTTCCGCCAATCCACGATCGCAACATGCGGAATCTCACAAGTCAAATCTGGCCGAACGGTCAACTTAGAATAGTCGGTCACGTGGCTTTCATCTCGGATATATCTCCTGAGTTGTGAGATATGAAAAACATCGTGCACTCCTGATAAAGCTAGCGGCAATGCAAGATGATAGGCCACCTTGCCTACTCGCTCCACAATATCAAACGGTCCAGTAAATCTAAGGCTGAGCTTGTTCCCACCACCAAACCGAATGACACCCCGCCATGGCGATACTTTTAAGAAAACATGGTCACCAACCTCAAACTCCAAAGCCCTCCGATGGACATCGGCCCATTGCCTCTGCCTATCTTGAGCAGCCTGCAAATACTTCCTGATCTAAACCAACGCATCAACTGTCCTGGTGATCAACTCTGGACCCAACAAATTTCTCTCACCAATGTCATCCCAGCACACTGGTGATCTGCACTTCCACCCATAAAGTGCCTCGAATGGTGCAGCTTTAAGACTAGCCTGAAAGCTATTATTGTACGAGAACTCTACGAGATGCAAATGGTCCTCCCATGATCCACCAAACTAAAGCTTACAGGACCTCAATATGTCCTCAAGAATGTGGATGATCCTCTCTAACTGTCCATCACTCTGGGGATGAAAAGCTGTACTGTACTTTAATTTACTCCCCAAACTATTCTAAAGACTCTCCCAAAACTGAGATCTGAACCTCGTATCCCTGTTTGATACAATACTAACTGGAACCCCATGAAGTCTGACAATCTCTTGCATGTACCTCTCAGCTAGGCTCTCAGTAGACTGTCCGACACGAAAAGGAATGAAGTGAGTACTCTTCATCAAATGGTCGACAATCACACAAATGGCATTATGACCCTTAGGACTCCGACGCTGGCTCCATACCCTTGGGGGCATGCATCCAGCTCCGGTTTCTAGTTCCTGAAAGACAGAATGAAAAACGGGAGTGGAATGTATGTCCGGTGGAAAAGTGGAGGCGATGGAAATCCCTCGCTCCAGTGCTCTAAGGTAGGTAAAAAACTCGTTAATTTAAAGATTGGTTTGAATTTTTTTTCTTTAGTTATTCTTTAGTTAATAGTAATTATTATATTGGATTTTAGTTTAGATTTTTAATTTTGATGAATCTCATTTTGAAAAATTCATGGAATAATGAATTATTCTGCTCAAGCAGCTGCTTTAAATGCTATTCGTACAGTAGTGGATCAAGGTATGCAACGGGCAGAAGTTATGATAAAAGGTCCTGGTCTCGGAAGGGATGCCGCATTACGTGCCATTCGTAGAAGTGGTATACTATTAAGTTTCGTACATAATGTAACACTGATGCCAAGCAGTCACAAAATCCATAGTGATATGTTCCCACTTCCACTCCGGAATAGGAAGCGGTTGAAGAAGTCCAGCGGTCCTCTGATGCTCTGCCTTAACCTGCTGGCAGATTAAGCACTGAGAAACAAACCGAGCCACAGCCCTCTTCAAACCATGCCACCAGAAATGAAGCTTCAAATCCCGATACATCTTAGTACCTCTAGGATGGATAGAATGGGATGACTGGTAGGCTTTCTCTAGTAACCTCTGACGAACTTCACCCTTCGGGACACATAACCTGGATCCAAAATGAAGTGATCCGTCAGCATGAATAACCATGTCCGTTCTGGACCCAGACACAATCTCAGCTCGAAAATCCTGCAACTGCACATCACCAGCCTGAGCCTCTTTAATCTGATCAACAAGAGACGACTGAAGTTGGAGCACCAATCAACTCTGACCAAAACTCGACAACAAAACATCCAACTCCAACCTCCAGATCTGCTCAACCAGATTCCTCTACTGAGTCAAGAACATAACTGTCGGTCTCGTGCTCAAAGCATCAGGCACCAAGTTTACTTTACGGGGATGGTATTGCAAACTGACGTCATAATCGGCCATAAGTTCCAACTAACGCCTTTGCCTCATGTTTAACTCCTTCTGGGTGAAGACTTACTTGCGACTTTTGTGGTCTGTAAAGACCTCCACTCGGTTCCCAAGTAAATAATGTCTCCACAGCTTCAAAGCATAGATCACTACCACCAACTTCAAGTCATGAGTCGGATAGCTCTTCTCATGCGGCCTCAACTGCCTCGATGCATAAGCAACGACTCAGCCCTTCTGCATCAGAACTGCTCCAAGATCCTTACCAGAAGCATCACAGTAAATTACAAATCTGCCTGAACCATCTGGAATAGTCAACACAGGTGCTAACGTCAATCTGTTCTTCAACTCAAAAAAAGCCACATCACACTCATTAGACCAACAGAACTTCTGATCCTTCCCAGTCAGCTTAGTCAATGGTCCCTCTATCTTCGGAAAATCTTGGACGAATTTCCGATAATAGCCAGCTAACGCGAGAAAACTCCTGACTTCAGAAACTGACTTGGGAACAGGACAATCCTTCACAGCCTAAACCTTGGCCAGATCCATAGAAATACCATCGCTCGAGATAATGTGTCCCAAGAAAGAAACCTTGTCGAGCCAGAACTCATACATGCTGAGTTTTCCATAGAGCTGATTCTCTCTCAAAGTCTGCAGAACCAACCTAAGATGCTCAACATGATCTTCCCAATTTCGAGAGCACACCAAAATATCATCAATGAAGACAACCACAAATCTATCCAAGAACTGAGAAAAGACCCGGTTCATAAGATTCATGAATATAGCATATGCGTTCGTGACCCCGAACGGCATCACAAGATACTCATAGTGGCCATATCTGGTCCTAAATGCAGTCTTCTGTACATTAGTCGCCTTCACATTGACCTGATGATACCCAGAACGAAGATCCAACTTTGAAAAAAATAGCAGCTCCACTCAACTGGTCAAACAAATCATCGAATCTGGGCAATGGATACCGGTTCTTCACAGTAACACTGTTTAGTTTCCGATAATCCACGCACAGTCGATGACTACCATCCTTCCTGTTGACAAAAAGGACTGGATCACCCCAAGGCGAAACACTAAGTCTTGTAAACCCCAAATCTAGCAATTCCTGAATCTGCACCTTAAGCTCTGCTAACTCAACTGGTGCCATCCTGTAGGGACTCTTCGATATAGGTGCCATACCAGGCTGAACTTTAATACCGAACTCTACATCCCTATCAGGGAGTAAGCCAGGCAACTCCTCTGGAAAGACAACCAGAATATCCCGAACTACTAGAGGCACAGCCTTACAACCTGAATGCAATTCCATTGCACAAACCTCCTTATCAACTGCAGCTCGACCAACGAAAGAGTCCCCGGCATGGAACTCAAACTCTATGCGATCTGAGATTCGAAACACAACTTTCTTGGTACGGTAATCAATAACGGCATGAGTTTCATCCAACCAATCCATACCGAGAATGACGTCGAATCCTGAATTCCCAGCCTTGAAATCTGTGCTACCAATAATCACGGGACACTGCCTGCACTCCCGGGAACAAATGACAACTCCACCACCTCTCACAATGTTCCAGGCCTTTAACATGTTGCTGCACTCCAACTGATGGCGAGCCACAAATCGAGAGGAAATAAAAGAATGGGTTGCCCCGAAATTGAAAAGAACATGAGCAGGAAAAGAGCAAACAAGGACGACACCTAAGGCAGAATCAAAAGAGACAGAGAAAGAATAGTTGAACAGGGGTGAGGAAAACACAATGCAGAAAGATAATGTGAAAGAATAAATGCAAGGATGAAGAAAAGAAGCAAAGGAGAAACAATAAAACAACAAACAATAAAAGCAAAATATACCTGCAACAACACCCTCTGCTGACTTAGCATCAGCAGCAGTCAGGTTGAAAGTCTGACCTCTCCTGGGGTCAGCGGTCCTCTGACCGACAATCTGGCTCTGAGGAAGAAGGGGTGGCCTAACTGGACCACGAGCTGGGGCAACCTGCTGAGCGGGACCCCTGACTGGAAGAGCCATCTTCTGCTGCCGCAGACAATCCCGTGCCATATGATTAGAAGCACCACATCCAAAACAGCGGCGATTGGCACGCCTGTAGTCCTTGCGCTCATGCCCGGCAGGTCGGCAAAAGTTGCAAAAACTAGCCCTCCGAGGAAACGCAAAAGAGTAAGGAGCTGCCCTTACCGGATGGGCTAGGACAGGCCTCCGAACAGGCCCACCGAAGGCCTAGCAACATAATGCAGAACAGTCCTCTGAGAAGGAGCCAATCCACCACGAGCCTGCTCTCGAGCTTAAGCTGCCTCAAGAGCCTCAGCATAAGTGCACAAGCGAAGGGAGACAAGCTGCACCCTAATCTCTCGCTTAAGCTCCAAAATGAATCTACGAGCCCTATCCTCTTCGTTTGCCACAAGAATAGTTGCAAAGCAGCTAAGCCTTGTAAATTGAGCGGCATACTCATCTACAGACCTGGAGCCCTGTTCCAAGAAAGTATGATGTTACAACATTGCATGGACAATATATAACAAAATTCCATTACTAGAAATAATGACCAACTTATTTCAGGGCCAGAAATTATTGCTCCATCTCAACTCCAGTGCTGCTAGGGAAGAACTTCTCCAAGAAGTTCCTAGTGAAAGTGGCCCAAGTGATCGGTCTTTCGAGCCTTTCGAACTCGGACCTCCACCAAATATGAGCCAATTCCACCAGCTGGATGGCTACCACATCCACTCGATCAGCATCTACAACTCTAGCTACCAAAAGCAGTTGTTCAGTCCGAATCAGCCACTGTTCTGCCTCCAAAGGCATCTCAGTGCCTGAAAACCTATCGGGATGCAGCTTCATGAAGTCCGTGACTGTACCCGAATGGGGAGGAAGAGTTGCATGCATAGGCACAGCGGGCGGCGGAACCCGAGCAACCTCCAATGCAGCCATCACCAAGTTACTGTGGTTTTGCTGCATGTTAATTAGCTGTTCCAACACAGTGGTGACAGCCTCAAGCCTGGGCTGATCTCCCAGGGGACGAGAAGTAGGACCTCTACGAGCCATAGTCTGCACAAAATCAAAAACAATTAGCATCCAGATCAAAGTTGATAATAATTTATTTATGTATGCATGGTTGGTGAAATGTTGAGCCGATCCCAGTTCGAGCCATGCTTGTTTAATATATTAGGCAACTAATACATTAGCCAAACCTGGGCTCTGATACCACTAAAAACCTTATCATGCTCTGCTTTCCAAGAGAATACAGAATACGGATACGTGACTAAGCCCAGCGAATGATTTTCATCATCCATAAGCTGTTCGAAATCTTTACAACATTTCACAAGAATAATCAGAGTCAGAAGCAAAAGAAATCAACCAAACATGCATATATGAATCAAAATACCAATAGAAATACATGGAACCAAAATATTATAATCTCAAATAATCCAGATCTGAATAAGTCAATATCCTGTGTCACATTGCCCAAATATAAATAAATCCAAGTAACAGATACAATTGTTCAAAATAAGCAACAAGAATAATAACAGCAAATTTTCAGCAGCTAGTATCTCATATCACCTACACCATCAGGCACCTGGTCTCCAAAATATGCAATTTAACAATCTCAGGAAGAGGAAAAAGAAAAAAAACTCCCATCAATGCAAGTTACGGGCTGCTTGTAGTGCTGGATACAAGTACATGGAAAAAGATAACTAATAACATTGAATATGCATGATAACAAAATATAACAATTAGCATGGCAAGATGAACAAGTACAAGTAACAAGTATCAAGTGTCGAGTGAACAAGTATCATGTAATCAGGCAACAAGTAGCACGTGCCACGAATCAAGAACAAGTAGCAAGTATTAAGTAAACACGTATCAAGTATCATGTACAAGTAACAAGTATCAAGTGTCAAGTGATCATGTTCTAGTCTTGTATTATTACTATCTAGGTAGCACTTCATGCGTCCATCTTTTTACTACATGGTTGGTAGATCATATAGGGCAGTGTACTCAAGGACAAGCCTAAAAAAATCAAGTAACAAGTATCAAGCCTCAAGTATCAAGTATCAAGCCTCAAGAGTGAAGTATCAAGCCAAGTATCAAGTATCAAGCCTCACTAATGAAGTATCAAACCAAGTATCAAGTATCAAGCCTCAAGAGTGAAGTATCAAGCCTCAAGTATGAAATATCAAGCCTCAAAGTATCAAGTATCAAGTATCAAGCCAAGTATCAAATATCAAGCCTCAAGAGTGAAGTATCAAGCCTCAAGTGGAATATCAAGCCTCAAGTAGTGAAATATCAGGCCTCAATGAAATATCAAGCCACAAGTAATTACGTAGGATCAATAGATCCCCTTTCGAGTACATGTTTCTGTATTTTCCACTATTAAATCTTTCCCTTTAAACCCCGGCTTGGTTATTTATTATTATTAGTGTCAAACAAGCATGCACGTATCACAAAAAGGCCAAGTATATCATGGTACAAACAATTATCAAGTTCAAGTTGCAAGATAAACATGTACGGGTGAAAGATAACACATAAAAGGATAAAACAACGAAATTCCTATTTTACTACAGCAACACAGTACTGCACTAAAACTAGGTTCCCGTTGCTACAAACATGCAACTCTGGATCCGTCAAAAGTTATAGAAAATAAACTCCGAGCTGAATCCAGCAAGTATATATAAGTAATATGGTGTTTCAGGAAAACAAGTCTCAAAACAGATTCAAATTCAGAAAACATGTTCAGCCAGAAATTAGAAGATTGTATTCAAAGTCAGGAAAACAGCATGAAAACTTAAAAACTAAATCCATGAAAAATCTAGGATATTCTTCTATATGTGTAGCATCAGAATATAAAGTTTTATAATTTTACAATATAAATAGAGTAGTCAAGTAAAATCAGAAAACAGCGAGACACGACAGTTTTGTAAAACTGGAAGTATAAACACTGCAGGACGAAAATAGCAATAACTCACAAAACATAAGTCCAAATCCAAATCTGCCAAATGGGTGATAAAATAGATACAGTAGGCTAATTTTCATATTCACAAATATTTTACAAACAGCAAGTAGAATTAGGACGAAAGCCTGGTTCTTTACTGAACAGTATGAAAAATCTGCTAGTATAATAGTTGTTTGGAAACAGAAAATGGTTTGTAAAACTCATCAAATAAATCCACAAAAATTCAGAGTTAATCCCAATAAAGTCTAGTTGTACTGTGCAAAATATTGGGTCAAAATAATAATTTTAACATCATAATAAAAAATAGATTACTCTTCAGAATTCATAATCTGGAAATCTCTCCACACCACTGTAGTAAAATAGGCATAACTCACAACTCGTAAATCAAAACTGAGATCCGTTAAAAGGGTTTGAAAATAGACAGAATTCTCTACAAATCATGTTCACAAAATATTTTCAAATACTTATATTAATAGGGTCCAAAATACTGATCAAAACGGAAAAACCGGCAAAACTGAAAATATCCTTCATGTACAAAATCCACTAGTTTACATAGAACTCATCCAAATTATAACCAAATACGAAATATGGTGTACAAGATGTCCAAGCAACATGGTATAGGGTATTTCACAAGTCCACAACAAGTCTACCATGAATAACACGAACGAGCACATGATATCATATGAACAACACGCATATATACAATAAGAAGTGGTCAACCCTAGTTTATTTCATATATGTCGTGAGCCTACTATGGTCGAATCAACACAATAGAGACAATATCGACAAGGGGTTTCACACACAAATTGTTTCTAGAACCCAACTACACTACAAACGGCATTTAGTACTTGTATTACACAAAGAAAAGAATACAAGTTACTTGTCTTAACCGACGACGAAAGCTGACGAAGCAAAAGCAAGAATAATGGGAACGGATTTTCGGGGCACGAACACAACTAACAAACGAGCAAACCGTATGAACCACGAGCGAAACACACGAATCGCGAGAACACACGCACCACAATTCCCAAGATACAACACACCCACCCCAATACACTCGCACACCAGGAGGAAAGCGAAAGGGAAATTGGTTGCACTGCGGAGGAGGCGACAGACAGCGGGGAATGCTGCCGTCAAGTGCTGGTCGTGTCGCTGCTGCCCGTGCTGCGCATCGGCTGAAGGAGGGCTGCAGGTTGTCGCGTCGCGACTGCAGGATGGGACGAGGGGTCGTCTGAGGAGGCAATGGATGGTCGGGAGGTCGAGGGTCACTGCAGGTGAGGTGGAACACAGCAGAGAAGTAGGAGAAGCTCAGGAGAGAGGAAGAAAGTAGAAGGGAAGGAAGATGGGTAGAGCGGCTGTGGAGTTTACGACGGGGTGAATACACAGGATGGGTTAATATAGGGGAACAGAGAAATAGGGTTTAAGGGGGGTAATAGATGGCGGCAGAACAGTTGGCTAACGGGTTCGGGTAGTGTAGGATATCGGACTTGGGTATTAATAGGGTATAGGGTTTTTTAAAACAGGTCTGTTTATAATGAATGGGTTTAACTAGGTTTTAGGGTATTGGTTTAATAACAGAGTATGGTTTAATGGGTATAGGATTTGAATAGGAGTTTGTATTTAATTGGGATAAAAACAAATAGTTACAAAGATAATTAGGAACCCAAAAATCAAGATAGCATCAAAGTGAATATTAATAAATAGGACAAGAACAGAATAATTAGGATTGAACAAATCACATATTTGGAATAAAAAAATAAAGCTCGATCAACCAAGAAGGAAAGAATAGATAGATAGAAAAATCAAGAACTCAAATGAGACGAAGAATCAACCAAATGAATATATAGAAGAAAAGAATACGGTCCAAAGATACAAAGATACAAGCTGAATCAAATACAAGGAAAAAACAAACACTCAAAAATACACAAAATGGAAAACAGAGGTTACACTGTTAGTGGGAGTAGGGTAGGATTCAATAGGATATGGGTTTTGGTTTGAATCCAATAGGAAATTGAATAAATAATTAAAAATTGGATTTAGATTAAAATTGAACAAATAAATCAATAGTAATATATTATAACAATTAAATCTAATAATATGCATTACATTAATGCTCAACTACTAGATAAATACAATAGAATGTATGGATTCAAAAAATAAATAAGATTTAAAGTATTTGGTTAAAATATAATAGATAGCAATATAGTAGTACACATTAATTAATTAAATCAAATTGTATACATAAAATTAAACTCCGATGATAATAAAATATAGATTAGGATCTATAGACTTTCACAAATTAAGGAAGGGATAATAATAATTATAACAACAATAATAATGATATTGATAATAATAATAGTAACAATAAATTACATAACAAAATAGGAATTGGGTTTTACAAATTTATTAGAATGATCCAAATAATAATAATATAAATAGTCGATCAATAAGGAAAAATAAAGTTAAAATATATTATCATTCGAAATAAATATAATTGTCGATTAGAAAAGACTTTGATAAAAGATACAAAAATGAATTTAAAATAAAATGAATTTATAAATAATCGAGATACTGAAAATATTTAGGAAATATGGACTGGCGGGAACGGAGGTTACAATCCTACCCACCTTACAACAAAATTTCGTCCTCGAAATTTGCTCAGGCGGTACGTAGGACAAAGCAAAAGCAAACTTGTGGGGTAACAAAGCAAGGAATTAGAGGGAAAGAAACGATGTGGTGGAAACACCAGAATAAGAAAGAACATAGATAGAAATGGAGTAATATAGAATGATGTTAAAGAAAGATTCAGTGAATGGTGACGAATGGAATGTATGAAAAAAAGAGTAAACAATGCAAGGAAAGAGAAGCAAATAGAGAATCATGGGACCTGCGTGTTATGGGCCCACCATGCTTCCGCTGTGCCACTCTGATCGAGGAGACTCTATCATCAGCATCCATTAACTCTTGCATTCTGCCTCGTGGCTCACCATATCCTTGACACGTCCAAATGGCATCTCTCTAGCATGAAGTCCGAACTCCTGGCAACTTCAGATTCTGAACACTTCATGAGATCCTATGGCTCTGCTTGCACATCTTGGAGTAAACGAAGACACTTCATCTCCTGGTGATGATCCAAGCTGCTGACATGACGTTGTAGATCAAGTAATGCCGATCGACGATCCAATCAGTAATAAAAAGAAAGGATAGAACCAAAATCAAAAGAATATTGGTACAACAAGTATGAAATTATACCCAATAAGAAATCAATGAATGAGGACGACTACAAGGAACGAAGGAAAATAATGAATGAAGGAACTGAATATGAGGGGATCAAGAGTGGATCAAATAAGACTAGTATCCAAATTATATGTTGGTTATCAATTATCCATGTGATTCACATGTTGTACATATTGTTGAGTTAAACCGATTAAACCCAAACAAATTGGGGTCTAACTTGGCTAAAGCCAAACCTGACTAATATATCAGCCTAACATGACAAACACATTTGCCAAACCTGGCTCCGATACTACTAAAAACCTTGTCACGCTCTACTTCCCAAAAACACAGAACACAAGCGCGTGACATTGGCCCAGCGAATGACTTGCGTCATCCATAAGCTGTTATTGTTCAACTCAACAATATAAACAAGAAAGCGATACAACCACGCATGCATATAAGAACAATTACATGAATAACTAAACGAACTGAAACATGAAATAGCACTAAGATAATCAAATCTGGAAAAAGTAACAATTCTGGGTGAAATGGCCACAATAAAATAAAATAACAATATTCAATGATTTAGGTCTCCATAACATAAATGATAAATAAATAAGCGACAATGCAATCAATTCCTTCACTAATGTTGTTCTCCCAATCCATCAGGCAATTCTCCTTGATTACCTATAAGCTGTTCATCTAAAAATAGAGAATAATATGTCCTTAGAGCAAGTCATGGAGGCAAGTAGAGGAAAGTAGTGAGATAATAACAATAACAATATAACAATGAATTCATTAAAATAATAGGATCAATAGCAATGAAAAGTGGCAAAACGATAACGATGCAGTATGCAATAACGATGGTCAACAACAATAAAAAAAACGATAACAATAACGGTTAATAATAACGATAAAAATGTTCAATAACGATGACAATATGCAATGACGATGCGATGATAATCTTAAGTCTATTATTCATTTTAGTCCTAACTAATGCACGTACTACTGCGTCTCATACCAAAGATTCGATGCATACAATCAATATCGTTTAGACGCTAGTGGTAGACTCTATAGTTCATGTACTCGACAACAATGAATAATAATGACCGATAATTTAATGACTGACGATTTAATGATCGAAGATTTGATGACCGATGCATGATTCAATCGGGATATTGTAATCAGTAATCTGCAATCAATCAATGACCGATATGACCGATATGACAGATAAATAGGAAAACACGGGCCCTTCCTCCGAGTACCGTCTCTATGTTGTCTCTTACTAAAGTCAACCCTTAACCCCGGTTTGATTAAGAATTCTTTATTCACTCAATATGCAATAACGGTTGGCAATATTACGATACCAATAGGGAACAATAGGGACAATAATATCAATGGGGAAATGATAAGACGATCTATAGGGAACACTGGAACGGTGACAATACAACATTAAGATAATGCAAAGCAGTTCATACAATTCAATGCATCAAATACAACAATATAGATTCGATTATATTATCAAACATTGAAACTCGATTCTAGACAGCAGTAGGTTACTGTACCAAAATCAGATTTCCTGCTGCTACAGAATAGAAAATATGGATTGGTCGGAAGTTTCAGAAAGTAGACTTCCTCCCGGTCCAACACACATTTAAAGTCAAAGTTCCGGTAATAGAAGCTAGGTTAATTACACCGTTCTTTATAGATTACTGATTGTGGCTGGTTATCGATGTCAATTAGTTACAGTTATAAAATCAGTAAATATTCACATTAAAAATCATTCAAAATAATTATCATGTCCCTAAGCATGTTAACTATCAATCTGGAATTTATCATGACAATATTTGATCATTAGTTCATCTATATAATCAGTTTAATATGGTGTAATCATGAATCAGGAAATTCTGGGAATAAAACACAGCAGCAGTAAAATAATCATATCTCATGCCATATAAGTCAGAATTCAACAATTTTTAGTATTCTGGAAACTAGAAACATAGCGCTATATTTCATATTTACAAACTTTCATGGTTCAATGTTAGTAGATGGGTCAAAAAGATCATACAAATTTCAGATAGACTGTAAACATTCTGGATTAATATATTTCATGGAATAAAAGTGATCCAGGGTTATAGTTATCAATTCAGTTAATCAATTATCTTAGATTAACATGGTAAGCATGATAATAAGGAGATCACAGCGAAGAAACACAACCATGCATCAATCTAATGTTAAACAATACATCAAATTAATGGTTCAATCAATAGCAACCTACGATACAACTCCACAATAGTTTATCGATGGGATGACATGCATGAATAATTTCTAATATCAAAAGATCTACAAGAAATGTATGAAAGACATGATCTTTAGAGTCAAATATCAGCTCGAAGTCAAGAATAAGGGGATTAGCACGTGTAAATCCTCTACATTCCCAACGAGGAGCAAGACAATAACAATATACGCTGATTACGATGAGATCTACTTGCGAAAATTTAAATAAACATTCTTGAATGCAGACACAATGAACGATTCAAGAAAGAGACGGTGACTTGCCTTTAGAAGATTATTCGGTAGTTAACAGAATAACGAGATTAGGATCCCAGGGCGATGGAACACGAACCCGCAATAACGCGTGCACACTACGTGCAAATGAGACACAGTAGCAACTCAACGATCGCCCAACACCACAGCAAATAGCAAATCCACCCAATCACCAACAAGCAAGATGGCACAAAACAACAACCAGCAATCAATCCCATAGCCGAACAACAAATAGCCAAACAGCAAATACCGTATTTCGAAACAACAGTTAGTAGCGAATAGCGGGAGCAGAACGGCAATGGCAGGGGTTGGGTCGTTTGGCGGCGCTAGAAGGGCAGAGTAGTGAGGGTTTTTGTCAGTTGAGGACTCGGGATGTTGATGGGTGGTGATGTGGTGTTGCCGAGGCTGGAGAGAGATCGGGGGAGAGGTGAGGAGCGGTGGGTGGCGCTGGCGATGATGGGAGGTGGTGGTAATGGAGCTCGGAGGAAGGGGGAGGGACGTAGGTGCAGTCACGGAGGTCAAGGGCGCTCAGGGTTGCGGTGAGGAGGCGCTGCGATAGACGATGGCTCAATGGGGAAGACGACGAGGCTCGGCGAGGCAATGGTGGAAGGTCGACGGAGAAGACGACCGGGCGAAGTGGTGTGCTCTATTTCGGGAAAGAAACAGAGGAAGGAGGCAACGAGGTCAATAAGTGGCGAGGTTGAAGATGGACAGGGGAAGAAGATGCGGTGGGATTAGAGTTGAAGGCAGGGGATTCAAGTCAGCGGTGGAGGTTGCAGCGGGGGCGATGGGTGGAGACGATGATCGGAGAAGGTGTAGGTGGTGAGTCCCGGGGTGCAGTGGTTGACAATGGTGGGAAGGGGTTGGAGTGCAGGTGAGAGGAAGGGGACGAGGGTTGCACAGGGGTTTAGGATGAACAATAGGACGAAGGGTTGGGTTAGGTCTGCACAGTAATAGGAAGATGAAAGGTTTGTGTTGGGATTTGTTTTGGCTGCACATTAAGAAGAGAGAGAGAGAGAGAGAGAGAGAGAGAGAGAGAGAGAGAGTGTGTGTGTGTGTGTGTGTGTGTGTGTGTGTGTGTGTGTGTGTGAGAGACGGGGAAGTTGGGGATACGGGGGATCGGGAGGAGCAAAATCTGGGGTTGGCTGTTAGTGGGAGTAAAGAAGGATTCAATAGGATATGGGTTTGAGTTTAAATCCAATAATAAATGGAATAAATAATTAAAAATAGGATTTAGATTAAAATTGAACAAATAAATCAATAGTAATATAATATACAATTAAATCAAATAATATGCATTACATTAAAACTCAACTACTAAATAAATACAATAGAATGTATGGATTCACAAAATAAATAAGATTGGATCTAATTGGTTTAAATATAATAGATAGAAATATGGTAGTACAGATTAATTAATTAAATCAAATAGTATACATAAAATTCATACTCTGATGATAATAAAATATAGATTATGATCTATAGGCTTTCACAAATTAAGGAAGGAATAATAATAATAATAATAATAATAATAATAATAATAATAATAATAATAATAATAAATTACATAACAAAAATGGGATTTGGGTTTAACAAATTTTTTAAAATGATCCAAATGATTATAATTAAAATATATCATCATTCGAAATAAATATAATTGTCGATTAGAAAAGATATTGATAGAAGATCCAAAAATCAATTTAAAACAAAATGAATTTATGAATAATCGAGATGCTTAAAATATTCAAGAAATATGTATTGGCGGGAATGGGGGTTACAAGTTTCCGCTGGACTTCGTGTCGGGCAGGGAGATGTGGGGGATCGGACGGCTGACCCCCGGTGGAGTCTTCATGGCTCTGGGAGCCATAGGGGTCGTCTATAATGAAGTAGAATCTGGAAAAGAGGTTTGGATCTAGGCTTCCCACAGACGCCGCCAATCTGAAGCTGCTTATTTTTGGGTGTGGGAGCAACAAAAATTGTGAGTTCTGTCGAGGAAGAGGAAACCTAGACTCTACTGTGAGGCTGATATGGAGGATGTGGAGGAGCTGGATGGCTCGGTGGGCATCAGATACCTGTAAAAAGTCGTAAGTCCCAGGGAGGACTCCCGGCGATAGATCCTCCGATGCTCAAGTCAATAACCAGAATATTAAGGGGAAGCTTAAATGGTGGAAATTGAAATTACGTTACTGGAGAGGTAGGGTCGTATTTATAGGAGTAAGAGCCTTATTAGAGAAGGCAACCGGGTCCTCTGATTAGGAGGTGTGACCCGGCCCGCACTGGGCAGGACCTGGGTGACGGGCCCGTAGTCGGTCTATAAGGAGAAGCAAGGTGACTTTGAGATTCTTGCCAGGATCGAGCGGTTCAGATCGTTTGCTAATTTTACCATCATCAGCTACAAAATAAGAAAAAGAAATTCTTGGTTGGCATCTAAATGTGAGATCGGGTCGAGTACGAAATACAAAAAGCCAAGTTCATAAACTAAGCTAGTACGAAATTCAAACCCGAAAACCAAAATCCAAAACTTCTTCTTCTTCAGAGCCTCTTCTCCAAAAACCCTTCTTCCAAAACAAAGCTCAGAACAGAGCTCCACCACTCCAACTCTGAGCTCCACAACTCCAAAAGCTTCTTCTTCCACCTCCTTAGCTCGACGGGGAATTCTAGCTCGATGAACAAGCTCGACCATGGAAGGAGATCGACGAACTAGCTCGGACATTGAATCAGTTCGATGAATGAGCTCGACCATGGGGAGTTCTTCCATAGCGAGATCGACCCAAAGGAGTTCGACCAAGAAGAGCTTAACAGAACTCCAACTCGACAAGAGAGCGGAGCTCGACCAAACTCCAAGGTCGACCAAGGTGGTGGCATCTCGACCAAACTCTAGGTCGACCAAGGCAGTGACAGCTCGACGAGGCAACGAAGAGCTCGACAAAAGTGGAGGATCTCAACCGAATCTCACAGCTCGACCGAACCACCAGCTCGACAAGGCGATGTGGCAGCTCAACCGAACCACTAGCTTGATGAGGAGCTCGACCAGTTACACATGAATGGAGCTCGCCAAATTCGAGCTCGACAAACTCGTCAATTGAGTTGGGGGGGCTCTCGCTGTAGCCACTGGGCATTGAATCTCCCCGATGATCACGCTCTGAAGCAACCCATGCTCAAGATTGCACCATGCCTTCTCCATCACTCCGCTCTCCTCTGCTCCATGTCGTTTGCCCCTTCCGATATCTTCTCAAGTGCATCAGTGGGCGAGCAGGGAGATGATGGATGACCCTGATGTTGCAGTGTCACCCCCTCATCAGCTCCATCTCATCACGACCACTCAAGTGCCTCACCGGGCGACCCGTCCTCTGATCGACGTTGCAGATCGCGTCAAAAAACACACCAGGGTTTGATTATACATTCAAAATTTCCCCAAAAAAATATATAATTCAAAAAATTAATTTAATAATGCAAAAATAATTATTTAAATTCAGAAAAATAATCAAAATTTCTGAAAATTAGTTTAAGAATCAATATTTATGTGAAGAAAAAAGTGATTGGAGAAAAATTATTAACAATCTAGCAAAATTCGAAAAAATACGAAAAATAGTGAAAATTTCCAGTAAAATCTAGGAAGATATTCACCACCTTCAGAAACCTCTGATTAGTCCCAGGTATCTCCAATACACCCTGAAAGCTAAAATCGTCTTCCAGAATCCGTAAATAAGGCGAACTCCTCCCCGAAAGCCAAGAAAATTATCTCCCAGAAGTGGGGGGCTTATGATAATGGTAAAATTCACAGAAAATCAGGGTCGTATGATTCCAGCACAGATCTCAAAGCTTCTATAAGCAAATTAATCATAACGGGTCCGGGCCTTCTTCAAGCTCCTTTATAAGACATGGGTCTCTTTCAAGTCCATAAAAAAGTGACAGATTAGGCACACTAAGAGAGACTCAGCCCAAGAAAGGCTGTTAGTCAAATCTCTTATCCCCAAATAAGTGAACTTATCTTTTGAGGGGGAGATTCGAATAGGAGATTAGGAATTCATAGTAGATCTAATGGATTCATATCAATATCCTGTACTGTTTTCCAGACTTATAAATACCCTCCCCCTCCCCAGTCAGATGGTAATGGGAAATTTCTCTCTCAAACTCTATTTCTCTCTCTAGTTCTGACTTGAACGTCGGAGGGTCTATCGACGGGGCCACCTCCGATGTTTCATGCTTTTTAGCAGGTCCATCGGCCCCATCAGCAATCGTCGAATCCCGATCCACTCACGGGAGCACTAACCACTTTTCACGACAACGATCAAAGGTCAGATTTTTAGTAGTTTTCATCAAATATTAACTCACTATTTATTTGCTCTCACACCAAAATAAGCAGCAACACTAGGTAATTGTTAATATAACCGAGACTCATCACCTTTTTCTCAAAATTTCGTTCTTTTTTGAAGAAATGGACAAAATAATAGTGCATCTTCATTATTCCTCACGTCACATCTCCAAAATTATCATCAATCTTGTTTTTAATTGATAGACTATAAGCTTTCTCATTTATTTTCCTTAAAACTCTTAAATCTTTTATCAATTGATTTCTATTTGTATTGTACGGATAAAATCATGTTTATCTTAGTGATATCTAACATAGGGGTAAATATGAAATAAAGTCCAAATTATTAAGGACATGTACGAAAATATACATTTATGAGGAATATATATTATATTATCATATTTATTAGGGTTATACATGTTAGAAAACCTTTCTAATAATAATGGGAGAGTTTGGGTTGTTATTTGTAGACAAACAAACCCGTGCATAATGGAAGAGTTGAGGTTATCATTTGTAGACAAACAAACTCGTGCGTTACACCGGTTTGTAGACAAACCACTCATCTCACAACTTAAAAAAGTCCATAGTACCTAATGCTTCTCTCCAACTTCTCTCTCACGTTTCCGATCATGCCTCTCTAACTTCTTCCTTACCTCCTCTGCCTTAACGTCGATGCTGCCACCTCGCCACTGTCGCTCCTCTGTCCCTTCATCTTCCTTGCCCCCCCTCTCATTGCCGCCGCCTCACTACCGCCTCTTCGACTTCGTCCCCTCTGAAAAAACTTTCCATCTCTGCCTGGCCACCGCCACCTCACTGCTGTAGCCTGGCCACCGCCTCAGGTAATCTGCAATGTTTTATTTTATAATAGCACCATTTATTTGCTATCTTTTGTTGTCAATGATAATGCTCGATTAGGATCGATGACATTTAGTTAAATCATCTTTCTGGCAAACATCTCTTGCTTGCAAATGTTTTGGTACTGGTTAATTTATTAACAATATCAATTTGGTGTGGTGGATAATGGATAAGTAGTGTTAAGTTTGAAGATGTCGTCTCTCCCCTATAGTCTGTTTAATGAAACTCCAAATCGTTTTGAATACAATTCAATGTTTCTGATTATGTTTTCATCCTTAGAGTTTGATGCTTAATTTATTATTTTGAAAAAAATGGATTATCCTTAGTGCTTTATAATCTCTATCTGTTAGACAAAATGCCAAAGTGATAGGTCCAAAAGAAGTAGTTGACCTGTGAAATATTTTGCTCAAATATCATGTTTACAATCAGTTTCTTCTTATAGTTGAACATTAAAATGGTGAGAAAGATATGAGTTTAAAGCAGACTACATAACAAGTAGATTTTTTGGACCGTGAAAAATACACTTGTAGCTCTTGCCACTAAAGACTGACATAGGTTTTTAATGTGATTGCATATGTTTGCAAAAATTCAGATAAATAATATATCATACTCCCATGGAAAATTCCTCGATGAATATAATTGAGAGGCATGAACATCTAAATCTTATTATGGTGAATATTTTTAACCTGATGTCAAATTATATCAATTTTTATCGTTTCAAATAATGAGTTTCTGCCAAAATTTGAACTTTGCTGATAATCGAATAATTATTTAGGTCTGTCATTTCTGATTTGAGTTTTGTCTCCATGTACTTAATTGCTAGGGTTGATTACTTATGGTTAGGTACACATCTTTAGGTGATTTAGTAATGAGTAATACTACGTCCACTACTAATTTCACTATATTTTCCTTCACTATCTTAGGTGGCACACTTCAATAAGAAGATAAAGATAGAGTAGGTAGGGGAACTCTCCAATAGGAATATAGCTTAATCCAAAGATAAAGCACACAACACCTATCATACTAATTAAAAAAAATTAGGATGGCACGCAATTCAATGCAGGTTCATGATAAATAAATCACATTAGCTCCCAACATAAAGAAAATCAAGGTGACTGATTCACAATAGTGGATGACTACACTTACATGAGTTTTTACCCCAAACATACATGAGTAATGCTACATCCACTACCAATTTCACTATATTTCTCTTCACTACCTTAGGTGGCACACTCCAATAGGTAGGGGAAGATGGAGTAGGTGGGGGAACTTTCCAATAGGAGTATGTCACCTAAGATAGTGAAGAGAATGGTAGTGAAATTGGTAGTGGCTGAAGCATTACTCAATATACATTATAAATGCATTGGGGTCCACTTCTCACTAAAAGACAATGTTAAAATCTTGTCTTTTAGTGAGAAGTGGGTTCCAATACATTTATAATGTATGTTTTGGGTAAAAACTTATACATGTCTAGCATTTTGCTTCACAATATAGCATGCAAAATGCAACAGTTTCTACAACAATTTTGAAACTTATCATCAAAGCAGTTTCAAAATGTAGTAGTTTTTATCTTGGTTAAAATAATTCTCTAAGTACAGTGTCTATCATAATTATTTTTTCTTGATTAAAATAAAGCAACCAAAGATTTGAGTATTAGAAAGAAAGAAATGATGTATCACCCAAAGTGAAGCGCCAAAGCTTGGAGCAAGGTAAGGTTCAACCCCAACATCGATGGGAGTAGTGGTAGTGGTTGCATGATTTAATTAAAAATTCTAAACAATTTGGAGATAACAATAATAAGTAAAGATAAAATCTAATACTATAATGAGAGAGTTGAGGTTTTAAATTTGTGGACAAACAACTTACGTGCATCGTCTTTGCAGATTAAATCCAATACATCTCAACCTTACATTCTAAAATCTTATCCTACCCTAACTAATTCTCAATTCAAAAATCACATGACACAGTCCACCTCCCCAAATTCCACCCTCTCCCCCCAAAAATCACAACCGCAGACATCAACAACATTGAGTTCGGTGATCTTTACGCCGACGTCCTCTGCTCACTCTCAAATCCTTATTCCTCCTCTCTCTCCTCCTACTTTTCTTTGCCTTTGAATCCGACGAACTCATCCTCAACTATGATGAATTCAAAGATGTAAGCGTTAACGTTAGTGTCAGCGTCAGCGTAAGCGGGGTTCCAACCCCCAAACCCCAACCCCCTCCTTCTTTGTATTCATCTGAATTGAATCACATAACCTTCACTCTCGAGCATGCCTTCAACTCCTCTGCCTTCTTCACCTGGCGTATTCACCACCCGCCACCAATCCAGCCAGGTGAAAAATGGTCTGAATTTTATAGCAGAGGTATTTTTGTGTGTGTAAAGCTTACAGTTTTGTAATTGTGATTGTGATTATGGTTGTAGTCGCTGACGAAGCTAAAGTTTGCGAGGAATAACTTGAAGGTGGCAAAGAGGGAGGCTTTCAAGGTGAGACTTTAAAAAAAAAATGATTTTGAGAAATAGTTTTGATGATTTGGTGGAATTTAATTGTTGGTTGCAGAGGGTGTTGGAGGATGATGGGTTTTATATGTTGTAGAACGTGATGAATCTGGCGGGGAAAGAGTATGTTGTTTCATCGGCCAGAGCTGTAAGTTCTCATTTTGTTCAGTGTTTTGTAATTGTATGTTTATTGTGGTTGTCATGTTCTCACACTATGGTAGATAAGAGCTTCGCATGAAACACTAATATATTGAAAATTTTGAAAATTTTACAATGGATAGGTATGTTTGTACTTGAACACAGGTGACTGATATACGGTGCAACTTGCGTTGCCCACTAGAGGTAATGAAGAGATAGCAATTTGGTGCGAAAAAATCCGTCGGCTTCGAGCTAGGCTGAGAAAGTGGACTCAAACCTGTTTTGCGACTATCTGGAAAACGATTGACTCCATCCTGAAGGACATTGATGGCCAAGAAAGGTTAGCGGAATCTAAAGACCTTACCCAAACAGAACGCAATAGACTGTTATTATTAACGGAGGACATTTCTCAACTGTATAAACTATAAGAGATCAAATGGTAACAAAGGTCCAAAATTTCGTGGCTCAAAGAGGAGACACAAATACGACCTTTTTCACTGGGTTGAAAATGTGTGTAGGAGGTCTAACATCATCCTCTTTGTCCAAACTGGTCCATGGGTGATAAAGAAGAAAAAGAAATTCATCTTGCGTTCCAAACTCACTTCAAAAACAGGTTTGGTTGTAAATCAAATTTTAGGGTCCCGATGAGTGAAGATTTTTGGCAGAACAGGTCAGAGGGTATTGGCAGAACAGGTCAGAGGGTATTGAATAGTCCCCACAATCCCTTGAAGCTCCGTTCACGAAGGAGGTGGTTAAAGGGGTGGTTCTCCAGAGGGGTAATGATAATGCTCCTGACCTAGAAAAATTCTCGATGCTATTTTACCAGACTTTTTGGGAAGAGGTCAAAGATGATCTCGTGGTTGTCATCACGAATTTCTATGATCACAGCTTAAAATTGGGAGAATTAATTATGCGAAGGTGTTCCTAATCTTTAAAAAGGAAGAGTCTCTTGGATTTGGTTATTTTCGTCCTTAGCCTCCTTAATTGCTCAGTCAAGATAATACTAAAATTCTTGCTAAAAGATTAAGCATATTGATGGACCGATTGTTTAGTAACGAACAAACTGGTTTTATTAAGGGACACTATATTCTAGACTGTGTAGCTACTGCAGAAGAAACTATTCACCAAAGTCATATCTTGAACGATATGAGTTACTTGTTAAAACTGGACTTCGAGAAAGCTTACGATTCAGTTGAATGAGATTTTCTTCTAGAAGCCTTTAAAGGCAGGGAATTTGGGGACAGATAGATCAGATGGATTAGGCACTGCCACTCTACCAGTAGGTCGGCTATAATGTTCAACGGTATGGCAGGAAGGTCATTCTCTTGTAGAATAAGTTTGAGACAGGGAGATCCTCTTTCCCCCTTCTATTTACGATTATCGCAGATGTACTTAAAAGTTTGACAGATAACTGTAGACAAGCAGGTTGGATTTCACCAGTGGCTAGGGACAGAATCCATTCAAGATGCTCAATCTTACAATACGCCGATGATAATCTTCTATTTGGGAATGGAGATTTGGGGGAGACTATTACCTTCAAAGGAATCATGTACTGCTTTGAAGCTTGGTCGGGTCAACAGGTGAACTTCCATAAGAGCGCCCTCCTTCCTACTGCCGTCACAGAGGATGAAGCACGTGAACACGCAACCAGTCTAAACTGAAAGCTTGATAATTTTTCTGTTAAGTACCCGTGCCTTCCACTTCGACCAGGCAAACTAAAGAAATTTAGCTGGATACCGATTATTGACAAGAGTTGAAGCCAGGTTGATGGGTTGGAAAGGAAAGACCCTTCCGCTAAGAGGTAGAGTGACCCTGATTAACTCGGTATTGTCCAATCTACTGACAAATTAATTTTCCTTTTCTGAATTTCCAAAATGGGTCATTTAAAGAATAGACCGGGTGTGGAAAAGATTCATCTAGAAAGGTGCAGAGGCAAACAAAGGGGGCTACCATCTTATTAAGTGGGAGAAAGCTTGCATGAAGAAGAGTCATGGTGGACTTGGTATCATTGATCTGAGAAACATGAATCTTGCCTTCCTCGTCCAATGGTGGTGGAAAGTGTTCCACCCAAATAGGGAAGGGTGGCAAGATTATATTAACCCTTACCTTCTAGGTAAGTGGACGCGAAGGCTTGGATTCTGGATAGGGCCCAAAGTATCCTAGTTTTGGAAAGGGTTTTCCAAAGTCTACGACCCGTTTCACAACTGTGTCTCATCCTTCATTCGAAATGGCATGATGACCAAGTTCTTGTGGTACAAGTGATGCGGCGATCACTCTCTGAGAGAGTTATTCCCAGACCTTTTTGAACTAGCTTCCCAACCCAACATTATTGTGGCCGAAACCTGGAAAATGGGTGCCTGGAGACTCTCTTTCAGATCGCGTCTAGACCCAGAATCCCAATTGAGACTTGGGGCATTTTAATCCTACATTCTCCAATCTGGAGTGATATGCTCTCAAGGGCCAGACCGGAAAACATGAGGGTTAGAGAAGAATGGATCTTTCACGGTTTGGTCACTTTATAATTGTATCAACTTTAGAGGTTATAGTCCGAAATGGTCTACAATTCTTTGGAAGGCCAAAGCTCTGCTAAAAGTTACATCATTCCTCTAGTTAGCTCTCAACGATTCGATTCTGGCTAGAGAGAACTTGGCTAAAAGACAACCACACATCGCTACTAACTATGGCTTTTGCAAACACACATGGAATAAAAAACCCATCTTTTCTTCGATTGCCCCAGAAGTAAGGTTGTTCTGTGCGAGGTCTTGATGACCCTTAGTACGTATGAAGACCTTTGGATATGACATATTTTCGCTAATGAGAGACATGAGATGAAAAAAAGCGTGGTATATTGCAATCGCTGCAATGACCTGAGTTTTATGGCTTGACAGAAGTAATTTTTACTTTCGTAGAATTTGTAATAGAATTTTTGGTAATCTTACTCATATCATGCATCTTATTTTTTGGGGGGCTATAGTTATGACGGCGGGTCCAAGAGAGAATCTCCAGAACATTTGAGATAGAGGAGTACGACAATGAGGAGATGGAGATTGGCCCCACTTTGGACTGATTAGACGCTTCATGATTTGGTTGCCCACTCTCCAGGGTATTGTTGGAGGGACCTCTTGTATCTTGTTGTACTCGTTTTTTATGCTCCTATATGTTAAGCTTTTGGTATATCTATCCCACCCTCCTATGTCCTTTGGCGTTACTATATTTTATTTAATGCTTTGTATGTATTTTGTAATTGTGCCCAGTACCTACAACTTTTTTTTTAATATTAACTCCTTATTAATGAAATAGGGTGGCTATACTCCATGTTTCTTTCTTCAAAAAAAAGTTATCAAGTCGGTCATAAACAATAAGACAACGGAAAATGTGAAATGAATACATCAGTTCAAAATCAGAAACTGTTACAGAAATTTTACCAAGGATTATATGTTGAAGACCTCAATGGTTGAGAATATACCAATAACATACATTCTGGAAAAATGAAACTTCCACTGAAAAGAAGCAAATGAAACGCTTTCATAAAAATTCTCGTAGAATCGAGAGTGAAGTTTTCATCGCAAAGAAACAAAAGATTGTAGAGAAAAGAATACCTTTTATTGGAAGTGCTCAACAATTCAAGATTTTAGAAAGATTCTCATAAAAAAGTTTTCAAAACTCAATATCTCATTCCTATCGCACAGACCGAATGATTACACTGTCCCCGGGCAAACCTTAAGGCTTAAAACGAAAAACCTAGGGTGAAAATCCTACTATATATTTTGATAAGCAGATATGTATGTAAAGATGAAATACTAATGGCCTTAAAATACAATTGAGGTTAAAATATATTAAATAATACAAAATTAAAGGATTTGGCTGGTATGAGATCATCTTTTGGCCTTATACTTGAGGAATAAGGATCCTAAGTTGAGTTGAGTTGAAGTCCACTTCCTCAATCAATCTTAAAATGAATGCCAACATAAAATTTCTGCATTAAAAGAGAAGCAATAGGTGGAAGTTGTCCCCTTTTTTACTCTGTTCTTAGATTCAACTCTTCCTTTTGTTCTGGTTCCTTTCTTTTTCAAGACAGATTAAATCACCATCAGTTTTCAAAACTAATTACATTAGAAGTTAATATGCTGACTAAATGACTTATCAACCACCTCAAGTTGGGGGTCTGCTTTAATCTTCGACCCTCACACTGAAACCATACCTTTCTTCTTTAATATATTTATTGCTAAGAATCAAGATAAGTGTTTTTATTTATGATCGGCTGTCAATGACATTTGTCACCTTAAAGCAGGAAGTGGTGCTTCATTCAACTGCTTTATTCATTCCTTAAGCTATCACACCCCGCTTCCCAAAATACGGAATTACGGGCACGTAACTAGGCCCAGTGAATGATTAGAGTATACCAACTCATATCATCTATAAGAGGTAACATTCAAGTCAACAATATGAAATATAATCACAACCACACATGAATAAATAATCACACAAACACTGAATGAACTTCAATAATTCATGAAATAAATTCACAAAATAATATCCAACATCTTGGAGATAATAAAATTTGGTTCAAAGCCCAGAAATACAAAGTATGAAAACGGCAATGATACCAAAAATATATAACATAAACGAGGTAAATAAAGCGGCTAAAATCTCGACTCAATTCCTTAGAAGATTTGCTCACAAAGTCTTTCAGTCAATTCCCTTCGTGTACCTGCAAGCTCATCATCTAGAGTTTGAGGGGATGTCTGTTAGAGCAAGTTACGGACAGCAAGCAGTAAAACAAAGAATAATGAAACATGGTATATTAAGGAATGATGAACTAGAACAAAGTCAAAGCTCAATAACAAGGGTTGACAATAAGATCAAAGGTCTAGAATCAACGATGCAATAATCAATAGCTACAATCAATAATCATGGTTGGTAACATTAACCATGATTAAAAATGCAAGTGTCAACCTTAAGTCTATCAGTTTTTTATTATCCTATCTAATGCACGTAGTTCTGCATCCTATACCACAGGTTCGGTGCATACAAACAGTGATCGTTTATACTACAGTGGTGAACTGTACAGATTATGTACTTGGGAACAATAATCAATAAACAATAATCAATTATCCATCATCAACTCAAAATCAATAATCAATAATCAATTATCCATCATCAATAATCCATAAACTTAATCAATCGAGCAATAAGGGACCCTTCTCCGAGTACAGTTTTTGACGTTGTCTACTACTAAGTCGACTCTTATTACCCCGGCTTGTTATTATTATATTATACTCAAATGTGGACAAGAAATTGGTACAGAAGTATCGAGGCGATATCAATGACGTGTCAAGGCAATGCAATGCATGGTATAATCTATTTAATCCAGTAGATGCAAAATTAACATGTTATTAATAGCACAAAAAGTGACATACCCGTTGCTACAGGAAGGTATTTTAGGCTCGTCAGGGGTTCTAGAAACTAGACTCCCTGACGGTTACAATGCATATTCACACGACATTTTTTAATTATAATAACTAAATCAACCAATCAATTCCTTACGAGTCTATTGTTTAGGCAGCAACTCAATATTTTGACTAAAAAATTATTTAAAATTCTTGAAAAAATTATAATCTAGTTCCAAAAACTGCTCATTAGCCTTCTTGCAAATTTTAGGTCCTAATTCTCATGTTAACCTACTTATTTAATTAACAGAATTCTGGAATTTAGACAATACAGTGGTGGGATTAGAATAACATGTAATCCATAAGTCGGATTGCAAAATCGTCAAATGATCTGGATTTCTAACACAGAAGGCTACAACTTTTATTCAATAAGTTCTATGTGATTTTATCTGCAACTTGGTCAAAATTTTGGTTCTCTACTAATCTAGTGTTCTAGCAGAACCTAGGGTCAAGTTTGCATATATAACAGGTCTGGAAATCCATTAAAAGATCTTGTAAAAGTTATAAAACGACTCCTAATCGTGTATAGTGACATCCTGGTTTATTTCAAGTATTGATTCTACTGTTAACCTTTTATTTTAATTAGTAAATCTTGACGGTATTCCTCTAAACAATAATCTGTAATTTAAAACCTAACAGTACTAAAAATTGCATAACTTGTCGTCAACAAATTGGAATTCAGATCCATAAGAAGTTCTGGAAACTATATTCAGTGGGCTAAAATTTTTATTTACGAAGTTCTAGTTTTTTATTTTATCAGCAACTGAATCATAAACTCACGACAAGATTTAATAAACAGCAGGGTAGTAATAAAAGGTACTCTTTCACAACAATCATGATAATCAAACGATATATTCTTATAATAAGAATCAGTTTAGCATTTATACTCAATAATTAAGATGGACGCCTACTTTTATCATGACAAAATCATCATCACTACAGTATTAAATTTATGAATCTAGTTATAATATCATATACAATCGAAATGTATTCAAATCATCATTTCTTCTACTTATACGTGTTTCTAGTTTATGTTCATGAAGTGTATGCATATGATAATAGATAACATGGCTTTACGATTGAGTCAAGGATAAGGCACGAAAGAGAGTTACTACTTGGTTTCGCCGATGAATCCATTATAACCTCCAATAGAGATACGGTAATTGAAATAGGAACTACATGCATAGATCAAAATAATTCTTGAACTAGAGCAACAAGTTTGTTCAAGAGAACTTGCCTTATGAGCGATCCCAACGCGGGAGAAGAGCAACGACAGAAGTAGCGAATCAAAACTGCGATCGGACAATCACGCGCAACAAGGAAGCAAGGTGGCAGTGTTGAGCTTCAGGATGTGGCAGCGACAGTAGGCAACAAAGGGCAGTTGGCTGTTTCGAGTGAAGGAGGGAGTGCAGGTGGCACCGGGGAAGGGTTGAGGGAGATGATCGGGATGCAGCAATGGCGAGGGTGAGGTTTGGTGATGACCGCGGGAGTGGCGATGGCGGCAGTCGAGGTTGACATCGAGCAGAGATGGTAGCAGGGCATCGGGATGTCACTGTGTTGGAGGTCGCGGGTGTGGTGGCTGGTTGGCAGCAGAGGAAAGGTGTAACTCCTATTTCTCCGTATTTGTATTTTATTCTGTATTGTGCCTCATTGTACTCTCTTATCTGTTTGAGATCATGTAATTTGTTCAGATTGAATAAAATTATTATTCGTGTCTCAACTCAAATTTTGGGTCCTTTTATCAAATTCATTGTGTGCCATTTGTATCGTTCTTCATGAAAAATGGACCAATTCTTTTCATTTATCTCTTTAATCCTCATTTTAGTGCATTTTGACCATTTCTCTTGTTGGGTTCTTTTTGAAACGGATCCCCAAAACCCACGAACCGGCAAAACCTACTATATAACCCTACCCTAACCCTAATCCCATCGCTAATCACTGTTTTAACCTAATAATACTCCGCCGCTACTCTTCTTCTTCACCCCGATTCCTTCTCCATCTCTTTCGTTCAACCAACCCACTTCCGATCACCTTCGCCCACCTTCGACCTTCGCCTCGTCGACCCCCATAGCACCACCACCTCCACAACCCCATCGCTGTCGCCTCCGCCATCTCTCCAACCTTCGAACCCAAAACTCCAGAACCCACTTCGCCACCTCCGACCAGATCCCCATCACCTCGCGCCTCTGCCGTGCCACAGTTGCCGCGTTGCTCCTCGACGTAGCGTCGCTATTGCAGCCACCGCCGTGCGTCGCCGTTCCCCTCTGCCTCTCGCACTCTGTTTCGAAGCAGCGAACGAAGAAGAAGAAGAAAGGGAAAAGGGCGGGGACAAATTTCGATCGTTGGATCGCGCCAAGATCCGCGCCCGTGATCGCTGTTCGGTGTTCGTCCACAGCGAATCCCAGATTCGCTGTACCGTGTTCTGGCCAGATCCGCTGTAGAGGAACTCAACCATTGGACGCGCTCGCTGTTCCGTGTTTTGGCGCAGACGATCCCGATTCGCTGTCCACTGTTCTGGGTTGATCCGGTGTGGGGGGAAACTCGATCTACGGTTGATTTTCGCACGTGCTTTTGGAGGACTTCTTCCGGGATTTTTCTACCCAAATTTCTACAACAAGTGGATCTAGTCATCGTCAAACTAAGGCAAGTATCCTTGTACAATTTTATTATTCTAGTACAAGCACCCTTGAAAAATACTACAAATAGTTAGATTGTGACTCCTCCTTGAATATCATTGTAGATCAATATTGAACCTCCAAATTGAAAATTCTAAGAGTCACAAAATTTTCTTGTATTTAATTTATAATTATTGGACTCTTTTACCCCTTGAGCACATGAACACATAGACTTATGAATTTAGGAGCCCTAAATTCGTAGACACATGTTACACTTAATATTTGACGAACTTGCAATCCTATAACTTGAAAAACATTTATTATTTGCTGTTTGGACCACCAATATCATGTATTTATATCACACAATAATTTAGACGCCTAATAACAAATTTCCCTGAAATCTAAACTAGTAAGTTATCTCCTCATGTTGCTGTCCTGAATCTTCTTTTGCTGTTTCGACCCATTTATCTTTTGAATCTGGGCCCGAGCCCTGAATAGAAATTGTAGATCTGGATGTGTAGATATCGATAGCTTCCGAAAGTTTTGAATTCGAAGTTACTGTCCAGGAGTTATGGCAGTTATACTGCAGCTGTGTCAGTAGACGCAGTTTTGCAAAACTGTTGTATACATTTACTTTGTAAATTAATTTAGCTGTGTAAACAGCAAGCGTTTGACACGAAATTTTATATGTAGCTGCTGGACACCATATAGGACATCCCTAATTTTTCCTAGAATTAAATCACAATATTTTACACATGTATGCTTGCTTGATAAGAATTAATAAAAGTAACAAGCCGGGGTTTTGGGAAAGACTATAGAGTGGACAATATAGGTAAGTGTACTCAGAAGGGGGCATGTGTTTCCCAAATACTTGGTTCATGAACTTGATGTATCTTGTTCGATTCATGGAGTCAGTCACTTGGCTCATGAACTTGTTTGATTTATGAACCCATTGTGCGGTTCTTGAACTTGTTAGTGGATTCGCGAACTTGCTTCGTGAACTTGTTATTTATTTTCCGATTCATGAACCATGGCTTGCTTGATACTTGATACCTGAGTACGCCGCCCTATACACTCCATTACTAGGTCTAAACGTAATTGATTTGACTGTAGCAACCATGTAGTAAAAGTATGGATGCATGTCGTGCTACCTAGATAGTAATCACCACAAGACTTGAACTTGATAACTTGAACTAGACTTGAACTTGATAACTTGAACTAGACAACTTGATACTTGAACTAGACAACTTGACATTAGAGACCTGACATTTAAATAACACATGACACTAGACTTGAGATTTGGCGCTTGATATAAAAATAACCCTATAGGTGCACCTGACATGTGTTTCACCACTAGCAGTTGTTATCCAACCTAGTTATTAAAATGTTCCCTCTTGCTAGCTAGTTCTTGAATTTGTCCATTACTTCTTATAACTCTGTTACATTTTGAATTCCAATTCTTGTTTCCCTTACTTGTACTTGTTTTCACTATTTGTAGCCCTAGCTTGTACTAAGGGCATTTTCTCTTGTTTCGCCTTTATTTTCCTATTTATATTTATTAAACAGACTTTGGAGACAAGCTACCCGCTGGAATCGGTGAGCAAAGGTTCTAGCCTTCAAGTGGAGAAGAACTTAATTAGAATATTTACTTCCTGCATTATTTGTTTATTTTTGGATTATTATTTCTTGAAATTTGAGAACTTGTAACGGGCGGTTGTTCCCGAGTTTAACTTGATTCAGACTTGAAACTATTTGGATGTTTTACTATATTCAGTCGTTTCTGTTGCTAATAAATTATTCATGCATGCTTGGTTATATATATCTCTCTTGTTATATTCTTGTTGTGATGCTGAGTCGATCCTACAGCTTATGAATGATGTTAAGATCATTCGCTTGGCTTCGTCATGCACTCGTATTTCCATATTTTGGGAAGCAGGGCGTGACAAGAGGCAAACGGTGTTGTGGTGGCGATCGGGACGAAGGCTGCATCGGTGGTGCTCGAGGTTGCTAACGATGGCCGTCGTTGGGGACTGCAGTGAGCAACGAGGTTGGGGGAGCTCGGTGATGAAAAGATGAAGAAGGGGTTGTGGCTGTAGAAGGTTGGATTAATTAGGGTTTAATAGATGTTTGGGGGGGGGGGTTAAATAAGAGATTAGGTTAGGGTTTAATAATGGGTTTTGGGTTAACGGGTTAAGGTTTGGGTTAAATGAATTTGGATTTGGCCCAAACAAGAAAGAAAATATTATAATAATGATAATAAAATGATAATGGTAGGATAGTATGAATTGGAATTAGGCTTTGAAAATTTACATAAATAGTCAAAAGAAAAGAAATAATATTGTAGAACGAGATAGGATCAGAATTCTGGGTTTAACAACATAATCGAATATTCAAGTGAAAGCAATTGGGTTCAAAAGAATAACAAAATTTTATTGGATAACAAGAATACAAGAGTTGAAAAAAAAGGAACCCAAATACAAGTAAAACCCAAACATCCGGAAACATTGGTTACCCAAAGAGGGAGTAGCGTGAGTGACTAAGAGTTAGGTGTTTGATATTTAGGAAGTTGCGGGGTAGCTTGAAAGATGAGTTGAACTCCAAAAAGGGAGTAGCGTGAGTCATGAGTTCGACCCTGAACTTGCTGTTTGAGAGTTAGCGAGTTACGGAGTAGCTCGAGTGACGAGTTGAATTTCGAAGATGGAGTAGTTCAAGTCACGAGTTAGACCCCTAACTTGTTGTTTGATAGTTATGAAATTGTAGGAGTAGCTCAACTGACGAGTTGAACTCCAAAGAAGGAGTACCTCGAGTCACGAGTTGGACTTCGAACTTGCTGTTCAAGAGTTTGAAAGTTATGGGATCAGCACAAGTGACGAGTTGAACTCCAAGGAGGGAGTAGCTCGAGACACGAGTTGGACTCCGAACTTGCTATTTAAGCGTTAGGAAGTTGCGGGAGCAGCTTGAGTGACAAGTTGAACTCCAAAGTGGTAAATCAAGTAACAAGTTCAACACCGAACTTTCTGTTTGAAAGTTAGTGAGTTGCGAGAGTAGCTCGAGTGACAAGTTGAACTATGAAGAGGGAGTATCTTGATTTACGAGTTGGACTCCAAACTTATTGTTTGCGAGAGCAATTTGCGAGGTAGCATTGGGGACAACTTGAACTCCGAAGAAGGAGTAGCTCGAGTCACAAGTTGGATTCTGAACTTACTGTTTTCGAGTTAAGAAGTTGTGAAAGCAACTCGAGTAACGAGTTGAACTCCAAAGAGAGAGTAGCTCAAGTGATGAGTTGAACTCTGATAAGGGAGTAGCTCGAGTTACGAGTTCATCTCCGAAATTGTTGTTCGAGAGTTAGCGAGTTGCAGGAGCATCTCGAGTGACGAGTTAAACTCCGAAGAGGGAGTAGCTTGAGTCACGAGTTGTACTCCTAGCTTTCTGTTTGAATGTGAAAGAATTGCAGGAGTAGCTTGAGTGAAAAGTTAAACTCCTAATGGGGAGTTGCTCGAGTCTCGAGTTGGACTCCAAACTTGCTGTTTGAGAGTTAGGGAGTTGCGAGAGAATCTTGAGTGACGAGATGAACTACGAAGAGGTAGTAGCTCGAGTCATGAGTTGGACTTCGAACATGCTATTTGAGAGTTAGGAAGTTGCTAGAGCAGCTCGAGTGACGAGTTTAGCTACGAGGAGGGAGTAGCTCTTGTCATGAGTTGGACTCTGAACTTACTGTATTAGTCTTAGTGAGTTGTGGGAGCAGTTTGAGTCACAAGTTGGACTCTGAACTTGTTGTTTGAGCGAGTTACGGGAGCAGCTCAAAAGAGGAGGTGAACACCGAACTCATTGTTAGCATTTAGGTTTATGAACGAAATTTTTCCCAAGCTCCTTACAAGAATTTCCTATTTCAGGGTCCTTTACTGAGCCTCGGGGTGGACATTCACACGTCATTCGAGCTGTTCACGTGAATTTTCATTCTTAGAGCTCAATCCTGTTAGGTGTCAGCTCCAACATTCACACATCATCTGATCCCCTTGGGAGGGTTTTTCACTAAGAAGTCTCATATTGGGCCTTGGCTCAGATGTACAAACATCATTTGAGCCCTTTTCATAAATTTTCATTCACAAAGATCGCTCCTACTGGGCCCTGGATCAGCCGCTCACACGTTTTCCGAACCCCTTACAAGAACTTTTGTCGTCAGGGTTCTCACACTGGCCCTCAACTAAGACTCCCATGCATCATCTGAGCCCCTTGCGAGAATTCTTCTCAGGGCTTATTCCTAATGAGCCTCGGCTCGGATGACCACACGCCATCCGAGCCCCTCGCAAGAGCCTCTGCCCTCAGGGTTCACTCAAAATTTTCCTTGGCTCGGATGCTCAGACGTCAGCCGAGCCCCTCTCGAGAATTTTCATCACACATCATCTGAACCTCATGCAAGAAATTCAAGGATTTCCCTAGGAAACTAGTTCTGGATTTGGCTGTTCAACCTCCACTGCTGCTGCTGCTCCATCTGTTGCAAACCCGAAAACCCTAACCCAATACTGAAGACAGAAGTTGACCCAATCCATCATCGGGTGCAATGACATAATGAACAGAGGAGCTGCAGCCGCACCAGCTACAGACGTGACAATAGAGGAGGATGATGACGCACCAGCGCCAGGCTAGTAGGCAGGAGCTGTTTATTTTTGGGGAATGTGGTGATGGAAAGATTGATGTTTATCTATTTTTGTAATATCCCGGTCGGATATTATATTTTTATAATTATTATTTTTAAAATTAAAATATTTTTATGGAAATTACTTAGTTTATTAATAATCATTATCTGGATATATATACTTCTAAGTATATATAAGTATTGTATCAGTTTTGTGCACTTGACAAAATCCTGTAAATTACGTTTTTAAGAAAATGTCTGTAAAATCCCGGGTTGATATTAAAAATTATTATTTTATTTTTATTGAAATATTTTTGGTGAATATTATTCGGTTTTGTTAATAAACATTATCTATACGTATATACTAGTCTGTATATATCTGTTTTGTATCAAATTGATACTAGAATCTTCCGAGTCGGTAATAAAATTATTTTATTTTTATTTGTAGGAAGTAAATTATTTTTGTACAGATTGATTCGTTTTAACTAATAAAAAATTATCAGTATATACAGATATATGTACGTATTTGAATTGTATCGATTTTGTACGTTTGTATGAAATAATGTGGTATGTGGTTTTGGGAAAATATCTTTTATTCTTCATCAATCATGATCGAATAGAAGGATAGGATTGGATTGGGTGTTGATTGCAAATTTATTGGTTTTGATTGCAATTTAAAATTGCAAATAGATCTCAAATTGTGTGAGCCACAAGAGAGAGAGACAAGTGGCTCTCTCTACCACATCTCTCTCCCTCTCTTAAAAATGGCCGGCCACACACAAGGGCAAAGCTCTTTTCACTTTTGTGTTCCTCCATCTCTTCTCACACTCTCTTTTTCTCTTATACTTCTACCACTTCTTACTTGTTTTTATTGAGAGAAAAATTGAGAAAAATAGAAAAGAAAGAGAGAATCAAAAGAAAAGAGGGGTTGAATTCATGGGTTCCATTTCTTGAAGTGTTCTTGAGGAGCAAGAACAAGGAGCAAGGAGGAGAAGGCGAAGCAAGTTATTCCTACACGATTGGGTAGGGTTTCTCATTCTCATGGTTGTTTTATTTATTATTATGGTTATTATTGTTAAGAAATCAGACTAAAATCATGTGCAATTGTTGATTGAGGACTAGAATAAAAAAGCACATAAAGATTCAAGTAGTAGAACTAAAATAAAGCATAAAGTTTCAATCTTGTAGTTTAGACGGTTAGAATTTTTAGCTTGTGCTAAAGGTGGAATTTTGACCCCAAATCAATATTCGTGGTTCTTATATGTGTTATTAGCATGCTATAATTTTTATAGAATTTTCCGAGCTAGTTTGATTGGTGAAACAAACTGTTTCCCCAAAATAGCGAAAGTTTAGCAAAAACAGAAAACTCGCTGTTTTAGGTTAATTTTTGTAGTGTGTTCAAGGGGCTATAATTAGGAGTTCCTTACGGAATTTGGAAAAGTGATCAACTAGGAAGTTGTAGTATACGTTCTCACCCTTTCAAAATGTCCTATTTCGTTATATTCCGATAAGTGGTGCAAAAGTTATGAGCAGTCAGCTTTTGGCTGAAAGCTCACTATTTTGATTGCTTGATATTTTTGTACCTCTTACTTACTGAATCTGAGGAAGCGTTCAACTAGAGAGTTGTAGTAGAGACTCTCACATTTTCAAAATGTCCTATTTGGTTATTATCATGCTCTAATTTTTCTAGATTTTTCCGAGCTAGTTTGATGGGTGGAACAAACTGTTTCCCCAAAATAACGAAAGTTTAGCAAAAATAGAAAACTCGTTGTTTTGGGTTAATTTTTGTAGTGTGTTCAAGGAGCTGTAATTAGGAGTTACTTACGGAATTTGGAAAAGTGATCAAGTAGGAAGTTGTAGTAGACGCTCTCACCTTTTCAAAATGCCATATTTCGTTAGATTCCGATAAGTGGTGCAAAAGTTATGACCGTTCCAAAAAAGAGTAGTCAGATTTTGGCTGAAAGCTCACTGTTTTGATTGCATGATGTTTTTGTACCTCTTACTTGCTGAATCTGAGAAAGCGTTCAACTAGATAGTTGTAGTAGAGACTCACCTTTTCAAAATGTCCTATTTGGTAAATTCCGATAAGTAGTGCAAAAGTTATGACCGTTCCGAAACACAGCAGCTAGCTTTTGGCCGAATGCTTGCTGTTTGGATGGCTTGATGTTTTTGTACCTCTTACTTGCTGAATCTGAGAAAGTGTTCAACTAGAAAGTTGTAGTAGACGATCTCACCTTTCCAAAATGCCCTATTTTGTTAGATTTCGACAAGTAAGTTATGATCTTTCAAATTTCAGCATTATTGTCGAAGTCTGCTGTTTTTGGGGTTAACATCGACATATGTTCAAGGGGTTGTATCTTGATGTTCCTCACGGAATTTGGAAAAGTTGTCAACTAGAAAGTTGTAGTAGAGACTCCAACCTTTCCAAAATGTCCTATTTGGTTAGAATCCGACAAGCGGAGTAGGAGTTACGGCTTTTACAAACAACATCAGTTAGCCTTTGGGCTGAGAAGTCGCTGTTTTGATTGCTTGATGTTTTGTACCCTCTTACTTACTGAATTTGGGAATGTGTTCAACTAGAGAGTTGTAGTATATGTTCCCACCTTTCCAAATTGTATAATTTCGTTAGATTCCAACAAGTAGAGCAAAAGTTACAAGCTTTCAAAGTTTCAGCTTTTTGTTAAGAAATCTGATGTTGGTTAATTTTTGCATGTGTTCAAAGGACGGGGAATTGAATTCCATAAGGATTTTGAAAAAGTATTCAACTAGAGAGTTGTAGTATATGTTCCCACCTTTCCAAATTGTATAATTTGGTTAGATTCCTACAAGTATAGCAAAAGTTGTGAGCTTTACAAGTTTTCAGCTTGTGCTGTCTTTCGTTGTCTTTATATTGTGTTCAAGGGACAGGGAATTGAATTCGATAAGGAATCTGAAAAAGTGTTTAACTAGAGAGTTGTAGTAGATTTTCTCACCTTTTAAAAAAAGTAAAATTTTTTCGAATTCCGACAAGCGCAGCACAGTTTGCTTCTAGGTGGTTAGATGGCTTTTTATGTCGGTTTCGGGTTTTCATTGGTAGTATGATTATATTAGACTGTTAGAAGATTCTTCTGTTGCTTCTAATTATAAAAGATCAAGTTCTGCTAGTAGCATGTTATTTTGCTTCTAGGTTGTTAAAAGACTTTTAGGGTTGCTTCTATATGATTCATTGTCGCATACACAGCCAGTTGGCTCGTATATAATTCGTTTGGCTCATACATAGCTAGTTGGCTCGTATGTAAGTTGTTTTGCTCGTATGTAGCTTATTAGCTAGTACGCAATTTTTTGTGCTCGTTTAGGGTGATATCATTCCCCTAGGGGACATCGACCATCAAGACGTGTATTTATTTTACTCCTAAGAGACTGTGGACGAGTCACTCCTCGTGTACCCTCAGATCTTAACCGGTGTAGGCTGATCGCGGACCGGTGCATAGACGGAATCCAAGTTCAGGGCAGTAGCATGCGAATACGTTCGTATTGTGGGGGTCTTCGATCGATAGGCTATGAACAGGATCCTTAGGGATTCTGGTAAGTCTAGGTTGAGCACCTAGAAGAGTTATCTTGAGAAGTCTAACTTAAGACCCAGCATGTTGTGTTAGTACTGTTATCATCCCTTGGGTTATTTAGGGTTAGTGACATTGTTAGGGTAGTAACTTATGACTATTACTATTTAACCCTTATTTATTATCATTTTCGCCGATGGAAAAGAGTTGGTATTAAGGGTGATACCTTATGATCCGACCTGTTCTATAGGCCAACACTAGGTGGTGTTATTGGTTGTACCCTTCCTGCCAAAGGGAGTATGGTATATGCCTTCTCATGAGTTAGGAGCATGGGATCCGTATCTCGTCTGTTAATTTCTGAAGTGCAATGATAAGGGTGGGAGTGATTCCTGTCAGAGCTAGGGGATGGACCCCCGGAACTCCATCATGCTCTATATCAAGAAGGGAGAACACGCCATTGACTATGGTCTGTCTGCTAGGGGGCCACAGGGGATGCTTCGGGCTAATCTGTGTTATCGGATACCCTACGTTCGTCAAATTTTTGAGTGGGGTCCCTTATGCCGAGCAATAGTGGCAAACGGAGACACCACTATATGACTGCAAATGGTGGGATTAGACCGTTTCAGAGCAACCTCATCAGTCACACTGTATCTTCAGAAACAGGTTGAGTACAAGAGTAGAATTCATGATACGGGTTCAAATCCCTATATATGAAGAAACGGCTTGTTATGAGCGTATGTGGTATGGGATGCATATTGTTCCGAAGCTCTGCTTGCATTAGAATAAGAGCATCTTACATTAGTTAATCTTGCATTAGATTCTAAGACAGAACATACACTGACACATCAATTATATATATACACGTTTCTCATTTCATCAATCTGTTTGTTTAAAGTTGAGATTCGCTGCTAGTCATCAGCCTTAAAGCGTCAGTATATGTACTGACGTCTCAATTTCAATAGGTATTGGATTGCAAAATTACAAGTACTAGATTGCAGAGCTACAGCTACAGGATTCAGGAGGATTCAAGGCAAAAGAAGTAAAGTGTTGATTTATTTCAATTGTATATATATTGTAATTTATTTATGTTTAGAGCATCCAAGTGAAAGTACCAAGTTTTATTTATTATTCATTGTACTCTGATATAATTTTTATTGAAGTTTGTAACACTTAGGCTTGTATGGCATTATTGCAACACTGATGTAATGTATTGCAGTTTTTATAAAATTCGGATTTGTAATACATTTGTGTTGAAAAAAAAGTTTTAACTTTTTCTGTTTTTCTGTGTATTGTGGCTAATTGAAGAAAAAATTTCTGGCTTATGTCACGGTTTTCCAGTATATGAAAATTGGGGCGTTACAATTTTTGTGCGTTCTAGGTTTGACATTGAGTGATGTGGAATCGTTATGCATGGAAGAGAAGTCGGGGAGTGAGGAATCGGAGAGGTAAGTTGGAAAAGTTTGGATTTTTTTTATATGAAATAATAATTGTTTTTTAGATAGATTGTTGATTGTCAAAGTTAAAAATTTTAGATCAAATGATGATTTTTAGTTTGAGAAAATTTAAATTTTTAGTTGTTAATTGTTAAAGCGTGCATCACACCTGTACAAATAACTAGTAGCTATTAATGTAAAACATTTTATGGGTCTCTTTCTTCTCGAAAAATATTTCACCAGACCCAAAGTTATTTTGAAAGTTTCTTACTTCTCTCAAGTTTTAACATGTGATCTTTGTCAATTCTCACAAAATCAAGACCCTTAACTATGTCCTTATCTAGTTTTTATTCTCTTCCTACCCAAACTATATAGGAGGCTAGATTTTTTAAGGTAACCTGTTCATGAGAAATTATAAACTTAAATGAATTTGATCTCCTCCTCATTACTCCTGTATTGTACTATATGGCTTCTCTTAATAAATATTAGTTATCTGTAAGCGTGTGATACTCACCCTAAAAAAAATATTTTTATGTAAAGCCAACAATTCACTGGTAGAAAATATCACAGTTGCAACAGAAATTTCTCTGAAATTTCTCTTGGAGAGGTGTGAAATTCTATAGTTAGTGCACTTTCGTAAATAATTTTTTCTCATTCCCTTGCAGTTGTGCAGTTGCAAAATTTTTCCTGGTAAATGTATACATTTGCAGCGGAATTGTCACTATCCCTTGCAAATATTAGCTACAATAGAATATTTACAAGAGAACTTGTTCATTGCTGTTCCCATCCATAAGAGAATATCTACAACAAAATTTTCTCCTGCAGATGTGTTTTATAAGGGACTTTTCCCATTGCAGATGAACTATTTCTATAGAAGTTCGCAAGGTATTCATTCCCATGCAAATGTTCCCCTGTGAATGCAATTGCACGTGTTTTTTCCATTGTTGATTATATTTGGATGGCTTAATATAATTTACAAAAGCAACGTATTTTTCCAATCAAGAACATATAATTATTTCACCCATTGATGCGCACAATTATAAACAAAACACAATGTGTCTAAACACAAAACACAATTATATAAACATAAAAAAAAGCTTTAATATTGTAGAGTATAGAACTTTATCATTACAAAATTATGTTTGTTTCGAAGTGCCAAAATAACAACGGTACATTCTAGAAGGAAAGATGAGTTGTCATACTCCAAGAACTACAACAAAAGTTTTCAAAAGTGCTATTGCTTTCATGTATCTCCAACTTCACTTTATCAGTCACAGAAGGTCTTCTGCATGTTCCTCATTCTCTTCAGTCTTATAGCCATCTCCACACATAGAGTGTCACGCCCCGCTTCTTAAAAAGAGAATACGGAATACGGATACGTGAGTAAGCCCAGCGAATAATTTTCACCATCCATAAGCTGTTCAGAATCTTTACAACATCTCATAGAAATAATTAGAGTCGGAAGCAAAAGAATCAACCAAGTATGCATAATCGAATCAAATGGACCAACAGAAATTTACTTGAAATTCAAAATATAATATAATCTCAAATAAATCAGATCTGAATAAGTCAATATCCTGGGTCACATTGCGCAACTACAAAATAAATCCAAGTAATCAAGTATAATTGTTCAAATAAGCAACAAAAATAATAATAATAACTCCAGCACTAATATCTCATATCGCCAACTCCATCTGGCAACTGGTCATCCTGATCTGCAATTAATAAATTGCAGAAAAAAGGAAAAGAGAAAAACAAACTCCCGTCAATGCAAGTTACGGGCCGCTTGTAGTGCAGGATACAAGTACATGGGATAAATAACAAATATAAAATAACAACAGAACAAACATAACATGGTATAGGCATGTCAACAGAATATAATATCTAACATGAATCAGAAAAACAAATCAGATAGCATGGTATACTAACAGGTATAAGCAACATGTGTCAAGTTTCGACAGTATGCAGATAGGTATACGGATAGCAGTATCAGATAACAGTCAGACAGCAACAGATAATAGTGTTAGGTAACAGTCAGATGATAGCAGGTAACATTGTTCAGTAGCATGTAACAAATAACAGTGTAACAGATGTCAGTTCTTATAGTCTTGTATTTATTACTACCTAGGTAGCACTTCATGCGCCCTAACTTTTATCACATGGTTGCTACATTCAAACAGTTTCGTTTAGATTTCGTAGGGGATCATATAGGGCCTTGTACTCAAGTATCAGTAATCAGACAGTAACAGGTAACAGTCAGAACCTAGTGGTCCTCCTCCGAGTACACCTTCTTATAGGGAAGTGTGCAGTTAGGTAATTAGTAATAGTAATCAGACAATCAGAACCTATTGGTCCTCCTCCGAGTACACCTTTCTATAGGGAAGTGTACAATCAGGTAATCAGTAACAGTAATCAGATGCTCAGTATGGGAAATACGGGCCCCCTTCCAAGTACACATTTCTATAATTTTGCACTACTAGATCTTTCCCTTAATCCCGACTTGGTTATTTATTATTATTATCAGACATGCATGTATGTGTCATAAATAGGTCAAGAATAACATGTGTTGGTAATCTAGCTACCTAATTAAATAGACTAACTAGACACAAATTATAAAACCTCGCAAGTGCACGAATCGAATCGTAGTAATAGCAAGGGTCGATCCCACAGAGATTGTAGACTTCAACTTACTAATCAATAAAACTAATAATAAAAATGAAGGGTTGTTGTAGAAATCTAAAAGAATTAAAAAGATTAAACTAAGAAAGATGAGTTTGAATCACAATATCTCTTGAATAGTTGGGTTGTTGATCTCCACCAATAGTTAGTAATGCTAAGTCACCTTCTGAATTTACTTCCAATTACTCATGTTGTTCACTTCAAGGGCATGGTATCTACTCCTTAAAGTATTGTTTCCCTAAGCCAAGAATTAGGCATGGTATCTACTCTAATTCGTTTCTTCCCCTAAGTATTTTAGCATGGTATTTACTAAGTTGTTCTTAAAGAAAACATAAGATCAGTGGAAACGAACAAACACTTAAAGTTCTAGAAATTGGTATCAGATCTAGATCCTCTAAGTTGATTGAACCAAGAACCCCTAAAGATTCCTTTGTTACAAATTATGAGCACGAGATTCGGTCGTCTCAATATGCTTCATATAACAGATTTAGATAAATGATAACATAAACTTGATATTCTCACGTGCTGTATGTCAGTCGACTGGCTCTCACCTCAGTCGACTGCTCTCAGACTTCAAGATCCAAGTTTGATGATCATTAATCTATGTCAATTCAACCAGATTCAATCAATAAGTAATTAGAAGATCTCAGAAGAACATAGCACTACATAACTACGGTTTCGATCTACCCAACTATGAAATTAGTTCCACATAATAATACTTTTATTGCTTAACAAGTTCAAATACATGATCAACATAAAAGAATAAAGAGAGAAGAAGAAATAAACTAATGGATTCCGGCAATATGGTCGACTGTCTGTCACACAGTCGACTGCCTTCTGGTTGCTGGATCTTCTCTCTCCTTCTTCGATGATGATGGAGTGATGCACTGGTTGACTTGATGGTTGGGAACTTTTTGATTAAGTTGCGTCTCAGAGATATATCTGATGATTCCGGATGGAGTCGTGGAGTCCAGAGTGTCCCCGTTCAAGAGATGGTATTCTGATATTTATAGAACACGGCTAAGAATTAGGGTTTCCACTTTTTCAGGAAGATCCTTCTTTATTTGATTTGATGATTAATATCTTTCTCTTTTCTCCTTTCCTTCCTTATTTGTTTACCACGTCCACTTGGAAAATACCCTGTCTTTAGATTTGATTTGCTGCATAAAATCTTGATTCAAATAGATTTGAAATCAGATGCAGGTGTATCTTTGAAGATCTTATCTGTTTACTCCGCCGCCTATCAGTCGACTGCCTTTGGGAGTAAGTCGACTGTGTCGAGACTTCAGTATTTTCATGATTCATCCGCCCAGTCGACTGATGTTTTGGGAACAGTCGACTTGGTCGAGCAGCTGTGTAAAACTTGATTTCCTCTGTCCAGTCGCCTATCATCATGACCAGTCGACTGCCTCTTCAGTTTCCTGTGTATCATCCTGAATTTGCTTCGTTTTGCTGTTTATAGGCTGTTTCCTGCAGAGAAAGAGAAAAGAAGCATAAATACCACATATAGAGCTTTTAAATGTCTAATTATATTAAGATTATTGCTCTTAAAAAGTGAATAATAATGTGTTCATCAAATACCCCCACACTTAGCTTTTGCTTGTCCTCAAGCAAACTAGAATTATGAATAGGGAGAGTAATAACAACAATAAACTCGACCATCAAGATTTCTTATTATGTGGACATCAAAATGAAAAATATAAAACTACAAACAATTTCAGATAAAGTAAAATTAACCATACCCATTTTCTCCAGTGCAATTGTTCAGTCATAATCCCCAAACTTAATCATATTTGTCATGCGATTAATGTAGTTATAGTATGCATCCACTCAGTCTGTGATTATCCCTTTTCTCTACTACAAATCCAGTAGCAAACTAGAGTTTTTTTTTTTTTTTTTTTTTTTTTTTTTTATAGTCTCTTCTTTAACGTTGTCACTTGTCTTTTGACGCGAATGCGAAACATTTGTGATGTATCCACCCGGTTACTCAACAAGTCACAAATATTAAAGTGCTTTGCATACTCATATTTCAAGTTGCCGTTTGACGTAAAGGTAAACATTGGTGATGAATACCCCTAGTTACTAGGCCCTCAAAACATTGGAGTAGACTGACTTTATTCAAATATATACACATATATTGTATCACTCTATTTACTTAAACTCGATTTAGGACTAGATCTGAAGGGAATAATTATCAGAAAAAGCATCACATTTGTATAATCGCATGACACACACAATTTTTGTAGGGAATTATGAAACTCAACAATCCTAAAGTAAATAAGTATCCTTACTCTTACTTTATAAGAAATTGTTTATCCTAAAAAAATTCAAAAGATTCCAAATATAACTAACTAATACCCCCACACTTAGATGGAACAGTGTCCTCAATGTTCGCACAAAACATAAGATATAGGCATGTGTTACCATCTAGTAAGGAGAGACTGAAAAATAAAAATAAAAATGAATAATAATGAAGGGAAAGTGTAAATACTCCCCTGAAAGTTGGGTTGCCTCCCAATAAGCGCTGTGTTTCATGTCTTCAGCTAGACATGATGAGTTCATGCAATGTATTGAATGGTTTGAAGATTCACATCTTCCTCTTGCGGTTCTAAACTCATCTCTATGTATGGCTTCGCCCTGTGTCCGTTCACCTTGAATGTTTGATTTCGTTCTTCGCTGTGAACTTCCAATGCACCATGTGGAAAGACTTTTGTGACGATATATGGTCCATACCATCTTGACTTGAGCTTGCCTGGAAAGAGTCTTAATCTTGAGTTGTAGATCAATACCTTTTGTCCTTCATAAAACTCCTTCCGTGCCAGCTGCTTATCATGGTACAACTTGGTCCTTTCCTTGTATAGCTTGGCATTTTCATATGCATCGTGCCTCAATTCTTCAAGCTCATTTAGTTGCAATCTCCTTTTGTCACCTGCCTGTTTCATATCAAAGTTGAACTTTTTGATAGCCCAATAAGCTTTGTGTTCCAACTCCACCGGCAGATGACATGCTTTTCCAAAGACCAAACGGTATGGTGACATGCCAATAGGTGTCTTGAAAGCGGTTCTATAGGCCCATAATGCATCGTTCAAGCGTAGTGACCAATCCCTTCTGCTTGGATTGACTGTTTTTTCCAAGATGCTCTTGATCTCTCTATTGCTAAGCTCCACCTGTCCACTGGTTTGAGGGTGATATGGAGTACCCACTCTATGTGTAATCCCATATTTCTTCATTAAAGAAGCAAATGGGTAGTTATTGAAGTGGCTCCCTCCATCACTTATTATTGCTCGTGGTGTACCAAACCTAGTGAAAATGTTCTCCTGCAAAAACTTGACAACAACTTTGTGATCATTAGTTCGTGAGGGGACAGCCTCGACCCATTTAGACACATAATCCACACCAACAAGTATATATAAATAACCAAATGAGTTAGGAAATGGACCCATGAAGTCGATTCCCCAAACATCGAAAAGCTCGATTACTTGTATGTTGTGTAGTGGCATTTGATTTCTAGAAGAGATGTTGCCTGTCCTTTGGCATTTGTCGCAAGTCCTGCAAAAAGAAAAAGCATCTTTGAATACTTTAGGCCAATAAAAACCAGATTGCAATACCTTAAGTGCTGTTCTCTTTGGCCCAAAATGTCCTCCACAAGCATATTGGTGGCAATGTTGTAGAATACTCCTTTGTTCCTCGTCTGCCACACATCTTCTTATAATTTGATCAGAGCAAAATTTGAATAAATAAGGATCATCCCAATAATAGTGTTTGCTAAGATCCACCAATCTTTTCCTTTCCTGATGTGTCATACCTGGAGGAAAAACATGAGCGGTTAGAAAATTGACAATATCAGCAAACCAGGGTAGTTGTTCAGAGAGATAAGTCGACTGGTTGAGGGACCAGTCGACTGCCCCGAGGGTATGAATATTTATTGCAAATAATTGTTCATCTGGGAAATTTTCATTCAGCGGGGGCACATTTCTCTCGTCCTCGTGCAGTAATCTGGACATGTGATCTGCCACAACATTGTCGCATCCTTTCTTGTCTCGAATCTCAAGATCAAATTCTTGAAGCAGCAGCACCCATCTGATCAACCTAGGCTTAGCTTCCTTTTTAGCCAACAAATATCTCAAGGCAGCATGGTCAGTGAAAACAATAACTTTAGAACCAATTAAATATGATCTAAACTTCTCTACAGCAAAAATAACAGCTAACATTTCTTTTTCAGTTGTAGAATAATTTAGCTGTGCATCGTTTAGAGTTCGAGAAGCATAGTAAATAACATGTGGTTTCTTATTGATTCTTTGACCTAAAACAACCCCTAAGGCGTAATCACTTGCATCACACATGAGCTCAAAAGGATGGCTCCAATCTGGTGCCATGACTATAGGTGCAGAAATGAGAAGATTCTTTAATGTATTAAAAGCATTTGTACATTCTTCTGTCCATACAAACTCAACATCCTTAGCCAACAAGTCACAAAGGGGTTTGGAGATTTTTGAAAAGTCTTTTATAAATCGTCTATAAAAACCTGCGTGTCCTAGAAAACTCCTAATACCCTTAACTGTAGTGGGAGGGGGTAGTTTTGATATGATGTCAATTTTTGCCTTGTCTACCTCTATTCCCCTTTTGGACACCACATGTCCCAACACAATACCTTGTTGTACCATAAAATGGCACTTCTCCCAATTCAGCACTAAATTGCATTCTTCACATCTTTTAAGCACCAGCTGCAAATGGTTAAGGCATTCATCAAAACAAGATCCAAAAACACTAAAATCATCCATAAATACCTCGATGAACCTCTCCACCATGTCTGAAAATATGCTCATCATGCATCTTTGAAATGTAGCTGGAGCATTGCACAATCCAAACGGCATCCTCCTGTAAGCAAAAGTACCAAATGGGCATGTAAAAGTGGTCTTTTCTTGATCTTCTGGAGCAATAGCAATTTGATTATAGCCACTATAACCATCTAAAAAACAATAATGACTATATCCTGCTAATCTTTCTAACATTTGATCAATAAAAGGAAGAGGGAAGTGATCTTTCCTGGTTTCATTGTTCAGTTTCCTATAATCAATGCATACCCTCCAACCTGTGGTTACTCTTGTTGGGATAAGTTCATTCTCTTCATTTGTTACCACTGTAACTCCACTTTTCTTAGGAACTACATGTATAGGACTTACCCATTTGCTATCTGAGATAGGATAGATGATGCCAACATCTAGTAGCTTCAAAATTTCTGCTCTTACCACTTCCTTCATGTTGGGGTTGAGCCTTCTCTGTGCCTCTCTGCTAGGCTTTGCATCGTTTTCAAGCAATATTCTATGCATGCATTTGGATGGACTTATTCCCTTGATGTCTGCAATGGTCCATCCTATTGCATTTTTGTGTTCTCGCAATACCTTCAGCAGCTTTTCTTCTTCCTGTGCAGTTAAGTTGGTAGCAATTATTACTGGTAGCGTCTGGTTCTCACCTAAAAAGGCATGTTTCAAATGATCGGGCAGCTGTTTGAGTTCAATGTCTGGATGCTTCTGTACAGTCGACTGGTCCATGTCAGCGGTCGACTTGTTCTGGTTGTCTGGATTTGGTCGACTGGTTAGAGCACCAGTCGACTTACTCTGGTCATCAGTCGCCTGATCTGTAGAAGAACACTTTTTATCAGACACCAATTTTTTAAATAAAGGTGCAGGCTTACCTGAATATGACTGTGGAGTTTCAAGGTGATGTACTGTCTCTGCAATCTCCCAGTCATCGTATTCCTGAAATGTTTGATCAACAATCTCCTGCACCACATCAATATTATAGCATTCATGATCATCTTGTGGTAATTTTAGTGTATCAAACATTTTAAATTCCACTTTTTTTCCGTTTATCTTCATACTTATAATGCCCTTTTTAACACAAATTTTTATATCAGCTGTACTCATAAAGGGCCTACCTAATATGATCGGTAGAGATGATGACATTGAAGATTCCTCCATATCTAACACAACAAAATCAGCAGGCAAAATAAAATCATTTACCTGAACTAGGATATCTTCTAAAATACCTCTAGGTCTCTTGATGCTGCGATCAGCCAATTGCAAAGTGATGGATGTTGGCTTGAGTTCCCCCAATCCAAGCTTTTCGTAAACAGAATAAGGAAGAAGGTTGATGCTTGCCCCCAAGTCTAACAGTGCTTTTTCAAAGAAGTGCTCACCAACTTTGCAAGGAATGGTGAAACTACCTGGATCTTTCAGTTTAGGTGGTAGTTTTCTTAATAATACAGCGCTTACTTCTTCTGTCAAAGCAACGTCCTCCTTAACCTGAAATGTTCTTTTGTGAGTACAACAGTCTTTCAAAAATTTGGCATAAGAAGGAATTTGTTTAATAGCGTCAAGTAGGGGGATATTAATTTCTACCTTTTTGAGAGTTTCAAAGACGTCAAATAAATGTTGTTCTTTCTTTTTATTGACTAACCTTTGAGGGAATGGTGGTGGAACTGTCCCTACTTTTTCACTTACCTTACTTGAACCCAAAGCTTTTGATGGTTGTTTTTCTGATTTGTCTGTGCAGTCGACTGGTTTGTAAGAACAGTCGACTGGTTTGTCTGTGTGTGTTCCAATCCTGTTGTCAATTATCTTACCACTTCTTAAGGTAGTCACTGCTTGGAGTTGTTCTTGGCCTCCCCGGCAACGGTGCCAAAAACTTGTTGTTGGTAATCTAGCTACCTAATTAAATAGACTAACTAGACACAAATTATAAAACCTCGCAAGTGCACGAATCGAATCGTAGTAATAGCAAGGGTCGATCCCACAGAGATTGTAGACTTCAACTTACTAATCAATAAAACTAATAATAAAAATGAAGGGTTGTTGTAGAAATCTAAAAGAATTAAAAAGATTAAACTAAGAAAGATGAGTTTGAATCACAATATCTCTTGAATAGTTGGGTTGTTGATCTCCACCAATAGTTAGTAATGCTAAGTCACCTTCTGAATTTACTTCCAATTACTCATGTTGTTCACTTCAAGGGCATGGTATCTACTCCTTAAAGTATTGTTTCCCTAAGCCAAGAATTAGGCATGGTATCTACTCTAATTCGTTTCTTCCCATAAGTATTTTAGCATGGTATTTACTAAGTTGTTCTTAAAGAAAACATAAGATCAGTGGAAACGAACAAACACTTAAAGTTCTAGAAATTGGTATCAGATCTAGATCCTCTAAGTTGATTGAACCAAGAACCCCTAAAGATTCCTTTGTTACAAATTATGAGCACGAGATTCGGTCGTCTCAATATGCTTCATATAACAGATTTAGATAAATGATAACATAAACTTGATATTCTCACGTGCTGTATGTCAGTCGACTGGCTCTCACCTCAGTCGACTGCTCTCAGACTTCAAGATCCAAGTTTGATGATCATTAATCTATGTCAATTCAACCAGATTCAATCAATAAGTAATTAGAAGATCTCAGAAGAACATAGCACTACATAACTACGGTTTCGATCTACCCAACTATGAAATTAGTTCCACATAATAATACTTTTATTGCTTAACAAGTTCAAATACATGATCAACATAAAAGAATAAAGAGAGAAGAAGAAATAAACTAATGGATTCCGGCAATATGGTCGACTGTCTGTCACACAGTCGACTGCCTTCTGGTTGCTGGATCTTCTCTCTCCTTCTTCGATGATGATGGAGTGATGCACTGGTTGACTTGATGGTTGGGAACTTTTTGATTAAGTTGCGTCTCAGAGATATATCTGATGATTCCGGATGGAGTCATGGAGTCCAGAGTGTCCCCGTTCAAGAGATGGTATTCTGATATTTATAGAACACGGCTAAGAATTAGGGTTTCCACTTTTTCAGGAAGATCCTTCTTTATTTGATTTGATGATTAATATCTTTCTCTTTTCTCCTTTCCTTCCTTATTTGTTTACCACGTCCACTTGGAAAATACCCTGTCTTTAGATTTGATTTGCTGCATAAAATCTTGATTCAAATAGATTTGAAATCAGATGCAGGTGTATCTTTGAAGATCTTATCTGTTTACTCCGCCGCCTATCAGTCGACTGCCTTTGGGAGTAAGTCGACTGTGTCGAGACTTCAGTATTTTCATGATTCATCCGCCCAGTCGACTGATGTTTTGGGAACAGTCGACTTGGTCGAGCAGCTGTGTAAAACTTGATTTCCTCTGTCCAGTCGCCTATCATCATGACCAGTCGACTGCCTCTTCAGTTTCCTGTGTATCATCCTGAATTTGCTTCGTTTTGCTGTTTATAGGCTGTTTCCTGCAGAGAAAGAGAAAAGAAGCATAAATACCACATATAGAGCTTTTAAATGTCTAATTATATTAAGATTATTGCTCTTAAAAAGTGAATAATAATGTGTTCATCAACATGGTATAAACATGTAACAAATTCAGGATGAAAGATAAACATGTACAGGTGATAGACAGTACATAAAGGAATAGAACAATGCAAATGCCAGTTCAGGACAGCAAGACAGTACTGCACTAAAATAGGGATTTCCGTTGCTATAAAAGTGTAAATTTGGATCCGTCGAAGAATCTGAAAAATGGACTTCTGGTCGAATCTAGAAAACATATGTAAGTCACATAGTATTTCACAAAATTAAGTCTCAAAATAGCTTTGAATCCAGAAAACGTGTTCAGTCAGAAATCAGTATTTTGTATTCACTGTCAGGAAAACAACATGAAAACTCATCAATTAAATCCATGAAAAATCTGGCGTATTCCTTTATATGTATAGTATCATAATATAAAGTTTTAGAATTTTCAATAAAAATAGAGTAGTCAAGTAAAATCAGAAGAAAACAAGACACGACAATTTTGTAAATCTAACATCGCAAACACTGCAGTCCGAAAATAGCTATATGTCCCAAACCATAAATCTAAATACAAATCCGCCAAAAGGGTGATAAAATAGACACTGTAAGATAACTTTCATATTCAGAAGTATTTTAAAAACAGCAAGTAGAATTAGGTCGAATATCAGATTCTTTACAGAACAACAAGAAAAATCTGCATGTAAAGTACTTGTTTGGAAACATAGAACGGTTGGTAAAACTCGTCAAGTAAATTCACAAAAATTCAAGGTTAATCACAACCAGGTCTAATTATACTGTGCAAAATATTGGATCAAAATAATACTTTTAACATCATGATAAAAATAGTTTAATCTTCAGAATTTATAGAAAACACAATCTGAAAATCTTTCTACCCTTCAGTAGTAAAATAGACATAACTCACAACTCGTAAATCAAAACCGAGATCCGTCAAAAGGGTTGGAAAATAGACAGAACCCTCTACAGTTCATATTCACAAAATATTTTCAAATACTGATCTTAATAGGGTCTAAAGTACTGAACAACTTCAGGAAAACAGAAAATACAGATTTGTTCTTTATACACAATTCAACATGGATCATACAGAAATTGTCCAAATCATAACCAAACATGAAATATAGTGTACTAGATGTCCAAACAAAATGGTGTAGGGTATTTTGCAAGTATTCGACAAGTATATCACGAATAACACATCAAGCATAGACATCATAAGTAGTATGAACATACTCATCAAAAGTGGTCAACCCTAGGTTAATTCATGTCATATATGTCGTGAGGCAACTATGGTCAAAACAACACAATAGAGACAATAGATAACAGAAAATTCATACACGAATTGTCCCCAACTACACTACAGGCGGTATTTAGTACTTTTATTACACAATGAAAAGAATACAAGTTACTTGCCAGAGAGACGACGACAGAAACGACGATGCAAAAAGAATAACGGGAATGAATTCCTGAGGCACGAACATATCGAACGGATCATGAACCAAGCACGAACACAAAACAATAAACGAGATGATCATGAACAAGATCACGAACATAATCGGGCGGCTGAGATCAAAGATCAAGATCAAGATGATCGGATCAGATCGAACGGCCAGATCTCCCAGATGATGATCAAGACCGATCGATTGAACGACTGCGATCAAAGAAAATTGATGATCAACATGATCGTGATGATCAAGAAGAGATCGGACGGCTAGGATCTAATTGGATGATCAAGAGGAGATCGACAGCCAACATCCAATCAAGCATGATGATCAAGATCCAAAGGGCAGCCAAGATCACGCCGATGGTGATGATCAAGATCAAATCAATGGACGGCTAGGAATCAGTCAATCAAGATCAAGATCACAATCAAACGGACGACCCACAATCAAATGATCAACACTTGATCAAAACAACCCATGGCAATGGGGTCTCGGCTTGGTGACTGCATGGCTCCGACTGCGGGCGAGTGGTGACCAGGGGACACGACGGCAGTGGACGGTAGGGGAAGCATCGCGGCTATCTGCAACGCGACAGAAGGCAGAGAAGTAGCACAAGGCACCGGAGTGAAGGGGGTGGTTGGGAACTGTGCATCGTAGGGCAGCGCGACAGGGCTCTGGGGCTGGCACTGTGGAGGAGCACACACAGGCGGGAAGCGCGCTGTGTCGCTGGCTGACCAGCGATACAGAGGCGGCGCAGCTGTGCATCGGAGGGACAGCACACCGAAAGATGCTTGCGGAGCATGGGGGCAGACAAGGACCTTGATGTTGTCGAGACGCCGGACATGGGAAGGAAGACGATGGAAGGAGGAGCACAGGGCACCGAGGGCTGCCGGCGATGTGAGGCAGGGAGAAGGGTTAGTTAGAAGAGCACAAAGTGACGGGGGAGCAGCGCCGAGGAGATGGGATTGGCGTATGTCGCTGGCTGAGCTGCCGAAGGAGAAGGGCATGGGGAGAGAGAGACGAACGGGAGGTGAAGAGGCGAGAGGGAGGAAGACGAAGCGGCTGGGTATGCAAGATAGGGGGTAGGAATATATTGGTTTATATTGGTGGTTATTAGGGTTAGGGGGTATAGGGGTGACGGGTTTGGGTTAGGTAAAGGGTATGGGCATGCAGGATAGGGTAATTGGGTTAGGGATTTAATGGGTTTTGGGTATTTTAGAGGGTATAAAAATCCAATATGAAAACATAAAATAACCAATAATACGTAATTTATAAAATAATATAATTTACATTACAATATAGACTTTATTTAAAATAACTACAATTATAGTTAGTACATAGAAATTGATTTTTAAATAAACAGTCAAAATTAATAATGATTCTAATAATTAAAAATACAAATAATAATAATAATAATAATAATAACAATAATAAGAATTGTCTTATAATACAAAAATCATAGAAAAATAGTTACAGCTAAAATTATTGATCAAAAGTAGATTTTAATAGGAGATCCAATAGTACAATTTGATAAAAGAATTTGAAAGCGGTAAAAATAATTTTCTAAAATTTTAAATACAGAAAATACACAAAAAATACGTATTTAGAGAAATAGGGGTTACATAGAGACTACATGAAAATGAAACAACACAAAATTAGATAAAAATACATAGAGACCACAAAGTTTTTTTCCTCTAGATCTAGGTAGTAATCGTTGTGTCATATCCAAGTAATACAAACTAGATTAAGGTTGGCTTATTGAGGCATCAACCTTACCATGCCCTGAGTTCTTACTCGATTTGGAGTTTGGATTTTTGGGGTTAGGGTTTTAAGGGTTTTGGGATTGGGATTTGTAGTGGTAGTTGGAGTCGTAGCTGTAGAGTGCATCTTTGGGGAGATGGTTTAGTATTGAGACCAGCAGTCGCGGCAGTAGTAGAAGCTGTCGTCTACGGCGGAGAAGTTACGAAGGCTGCGACAGACGTGGCAATACTGGGTTGACGCTACGGCAGATGAGGTAGGGTAGTCTTCGTTGTTGTCGTTTGAGATTAAGGAGAAGGATTTTGACCGAGCTTGATATTGAGAGTATTTGGGAATTTAGGGTTTCAACAGATTTCATTTTGTGTGTGTGTGTGTGTGTGTGTGTGTGTGTGTGTGTGTGTGGGCGCGCACGCATGTGTGTGTGTGTGTGTGTGTGTGTGTGTGTGTGTGTGTGTGTGTGTGTGTGTGTGTGTGTGTGTGTGAGAGAGAGAGAGAGAGAGACCTGCTTTTGGTTAAGGGAGAGATGGATGGTTTTATTTTAGGAAAGTATATTTATGTGTTTAATACTTGTGTAATATTAAAGATTAAAAACAACTTTATGAACGGAATATATTATGTTACAATTGTACCCTTGCAATTGTTGCAATTGCAATAGATTAATAGATTCTCTTGCGGATGTCAAAATAATCACTACGAAGGGGTTTGTTGAGATTAATCTGTTGTAGATGGTGGAACTAACAAGAAAATTTTGGTGCTCGTAAATGATTTATTGTTATTGCAAGGTTTTCTACTAGTGATTGTTTTCAACAAAAAATAGAGCGAGAAAGTACATGTATATCTGCACAATACCAAATTTAGTTCCCTCTCACGTTCCTGTCTACGTTCATACTGTAGCCACACATCTATTGATCTATCACTGTAAAATAATCGACAATTACTAAACTAACTATTACCATATTATCCTTATAAGATTAATCAAAATGACAAACAAAATTTAACTTACGTGGTAAAAAAAATATCTTGCATGCTCTTCCCACCACCTCTCCCTTCACCGCCAGCAGCATGCTGCTTCAATACCTCCTCGCCATACTTATCATAAATACCCCTCTTCTCTTGATGAGAAAGAACTTCATATGCTGATTCCAATCAATTCAAAAAAAGACCAGACTCTGAATCTAACAAACAATGCATTTATCAAGCAAAAAACATCAAACTTTCGTCAAACATTAACCATACCATTGTTGATCTCCGCATATTTCTTGATTCTCCTAATTTTTATCAAGATGGAACTTCAAAATAAGCTTCCTGCAATATTACATATAAGCCCCTTTAAAACATTTAAATTAAATTACAAAATCGATATATAATTCACTTGTAGGCCCTCTTGATCTGGTCATCAAAAGTGCCATTCGAAACCTGAAGCACATCGCTGTAGCTCTTTCTACAAAGAATCATTAGAGAATAAAAAAAAACTTTTTTAGCTTGCGATTGCACACTGAGAATGCAATGGGAGGAATACGAAAAGGAGGAGAAGCGATCCCGGCTGAGCCATAGGAGTCGGCAGCTCGTCGAAGAGAGATTTGAGGAGTTGAGATCAGGGTTTTAATTTGGGGGAGGGAATGATTGAAAATGGATTTGGAATTTGGAGAGGGACAACTAGTGGGTGGCAAAAGAGAGAATGAGAGGAATAAAGAGAAGGCAGGTAATGACAGGGGTGGAGAAGTGCAGAGGAGAGAGGTGGTCGGCGGCGGCGGGATGAGGCAGCCAGTGGGTGACGAGGGAGAGAGAGAGAGAGAGAGGCGGTGGTGAGAGTTGAGAAGAGCATAAGAGGAAGGCAGTCGGCGGCGGCTGCTTAACGTTGGTGCTGCAATGCGATAGGATAGGCAACCAGTGGGTCACATGAGAGAGAGGGAGAGGAATAGAGAGAACTAAAAGCTAGATTTTACCGAATTAGGGAATTTAATTGTGGGATTTAATATGCACGTGTGTTACATGCAAATTGGGATTAGAGTTTGGAGATTAGAGATTAGAGATTAAAGTATTAGAGATTAGAGATTAGACTCTCCCATTAGAGTATTAGAGATTAGAGATTAGACTCACCTTGGTGAGTCAAATCTATAGTGCTTTCCTGCTTATGTATGTATCTAGACTCTATTTAGACTACCTTAAGGTGTCTTAGTGTATAGTGATTTATGGTGCATAGCACCAAGAAACCACAAATATATGTCATGGTGGTTGGGGTCTATTTCTAACCCTACAGTGTGTCAGCAATGGCAAGAGTGGCGATGGCTGTGGATAAGTTTCTAAAACATGCTTGCATATGTTGAACATATAATTAAATTTATTTGACATTCTTGAACTTCAACTTGAACTTGAAGTGAGAGCATGAAACCCAACATTCATGCAATAAAATTAATCTTGCCTTGGATATATTACTCTGTTTTCTGTCTACTATTGACTCGATCTTTAGGATAAATTAGAATTTGATGATATCGCAGTCGGTCGTCTGTCTAAATCAGTCAACACAACAATCACAGCAAATTTCTACATAAAATCTACTATAATTTTTCTCTTCTCAAGCGATTTTCCTAATTTGCGACTTGGCTTAAGAAAGAAGATCAAAATCTTCTTAGTTTTATTCCAGATAGAGCCCACTCCTGTCACATCTATTGTTCTTAGTTTTATTCCAGAAAATTTTGCGGTACTGACCCACTTTTTAAAAATATTTGGTGCTGTGACCCACTTTCAAAAACAATTAGCGATCCGATTCCATTTTGAACACGTCAGCATAAACCGTTATTGAAAATAACGGCAAGGTTATTTACATGCTGTTATTTTCAATAACGGCATCTATATTTTAAAAAGTGTGATGCCGTTATTTGGAATAACGGCATATATTATTTTGTTTTTCGATAGCTTACAGTCTTCATTTAGATAAAAAATTGCAAGTGTGAAAACCTTATAACAGATTTCGTTATTTCAATTAACGGTATTCTCAATACTTATGCCGTTATTTGGAATAACAGTATCTGTTATAATTTTTTTTTTATAAAAAAATAACTTATTATTCATCCTCTCTGACGAATAAGTTAATTTTTAAAAAAAATAATTTCTAAATAACAGCATCAGTTATAATTTTTAAAAAAAAATTAACTTATTATTCATCCTCTCTCTATTTCCAAACAACGACAAGAGTTCATTTATATATAACTGATGTTGTTATCTCCAATAACGGCATCAGTCATTCGAATGCCGTTATTGAGGATAACGACATTATTTATAAGTTTTTTTTACACTTAGAATTTTTTAAAGTTAGAAGATTTACACTTGTAAGAGAAATATACTGATGCCGTTATTTCAAATAACGGCATGGTAAAAAAATATAAAATAGATGTCGTTATTGGAAATACCGGCACGTAAATAACCTATGCCGTTATTTCCAATAACGGTTTATACTGACGTGTCCCACACTGGGTCGGATCACTAATTGTTTTCGAAAGTGAGTTAAAGTGCTAAATATTTTCAAAAAGTGGGTCAGTACAGCAAAATTTTCTTTATTCCAACTAGTAACCCATACTCCTCATTTTATGTATGTGCGTACGTATATTCATGTATCTGAACAACTCTTCTAAATCTATAGCTGCAAAATGAGGCTGCAAGTACTCATTATTCTTAGTTATCAATAAAGATGATTAGCTAAACTAAACCGACAACTGTCACTAAACTAGCAAGGTCATTCAAGGAGTGTTAATCAAACACCTCCACTAACCTAACAAATAGACCCTGAGAACTAGTGACATCCCTATTCAATTATAGGTCTCACGTTGGACCCTTGTTGGTTTATCATTCCAATGCTTTTATGGAACGTTCTTTTCTATTTAGCTCTGGTCCTACAAATTAACATTAGATATGAATCCTATGGTGTTTGATATGGTATAGATGACGTGGTCCCATTAGGGCCATCAGATCTCCTCAGATTCCGCTCTTCTATGATCATCAAGTCAAATAAAATCCAACGGGCTTTTGCCAACCCAAGTCCACAGGTAAACGGGTCCGACCCGGCCCGGTAGAGCCCCAGACCCGTTTACCCCTGCTTATAAATACCAGACCCCCTCCTCCTTGCCCAAGGTAATAAATCATTCCCCACTTGAACCCTAGCTACTGTTGCTTTTTCAGTAACTAACTAGATCGTCAGAGGGCCTGTCGCCGGGACTTCTCACGGTGTTTCTAGGCAGTGTGCAGGTACAAGAGTCTGGGTCGAGCCTTGAAAATCTGAACCGAGCCACGAGATCCGAGCCAAGCATCCGGCCTCTACCTCACTCCTGCTACCCCCGAGCCGGTCCTACAGCCGATGGTGGGATCAGCGCCAGTACCACGTATTCTGCTTCACAAATTACAAGAACTCACACCTATTGCCCCCACACCCAAAAACAAGAAGCATCAGGTTGGCGCCATCTGTGTAAAACTCTTATGTAATCCCAGCCAAGGACGCCACCTCAAATCCAGGCTCTCTCGTGGCTCCCAAACCCAGAAGAGCGGTCACCTCTGGACGTCGTCCTGACCCTCCTTCCCTTCACAGCCACGCGGACGCCCAGGGCTCTAACCAACCGCGGGTTAAAGGCGCAGCCGGACCCGGACCAGGCGCTTCTCACTCAGCACGACTGATTTGCAGTGCGTTATCCAGAGTCTGCAGGCCAGTCGAACAAGGGGAGGGCCCGCTTCCAACTCAGTCCCGAGCCATGGTAGACAGCTGACCCTAGAACGGGAACAAGGACATAGCCACTCACCCCGAGGACCTCCACCATCGCGTGACCTGTTGGAGCAATCCCCAGTCACGAGGGCCGCGTTCCAAAACTTTAGGGACAAGGTCCTCCAGGCGATTCGAGGCTGTCCTAGGACCGAGGCGCACGACGACTTCTACCCTCAGTCAGAATCCAGGGGTGGCGGATCCCACTGATCGGCCCGCCTGCTTGAACAAGAAGAAGTCATCCTTCAACCCCTCAGGTAGATGGAGAACCACCTTGCCCATCTCGACGAGGGCGGGCCGATGCCGGACCATGGTTACAGGCCGACCTGACCTCCATTCTCCACTCAAATCTTGGAAGTCGAGATCCCCAGAAATTTCAAGGCTCCCCAATTCGAGACGTACAACGGCGAGGGTGATCCTGCTGATCACATAGAAGGGTTCAAAACCTTCATGCTGATTCACAGCGCGTCGAATCCTCTCCTTTGTCACGCTTTTCCTGCCACTCTGCGTGGTCCGGCTCGGGAATGGTTCTCGAAGCTCACCCTCGGATTGGTCTTTTCGTTCGGCCAGTTGGAAATGAGCTTTCTAGCCCACTTCGTGACCAGCAGAAAGGTCAAAAAGACGAGCGTGTCTCTTCTGGACATCAGATAGAAGGAAAGGGAGCCACTCTGCAAGTTTGTCCGGAGGTTCACCACCGAGGCGAGGTCGGTCACCTCTTTCGATGCAGGCGTCGCTTCTGCGGCTTTCCGACACAATGTTCGCCACGGCCAGCTTAAGGCCTCTTTAGCCAAGAAACCACCCATCGACTTTCCCAACCTGCTCAACAGGGTCGAGCAGTACATTTGGCCAGAAGAGGCCCTAAACCCTGAGTGCACCGAAGAAGCCATGACCAAGGGAAAATGCAAGGCGGACAACGTCGAGCCCGCCAAGAAAGTTGCGAAAGAGGCAGCTGGTCTTAAAAGGCTTTCTCTGGTCCCCCGCTTTGAAAGATATACGCTGCTGACACGGAACGTGTCAGCCATCCTCTTGGATATCGTGGACAAAGGGATCGTATAACTCCCTCCCCGACCGAGCAATAACATGAAGCGGGACCAGATATTCTACTACCACTTTCACCGGGACAATGGGCACAAGACGGACAACTACCGTGCCCTTAAAGATGAGATCGAGGTCCTCATCCAGCGAGGGTACCTGAGGGAGTTCACCCGGGCCAACCCAAGAGACCGGAGGGATTCGAGGAATCCGAGGTCTTTGCCTCCCCCTCGGAAGATTAACCGGCGACCTGAGCAGGACCCCGAGCCCGAGGAGACTGGAAGGCAAGCCATCCTACACTGCATCCATGGCAGACCCATGGAAGGGGAATCCAACACTTTCCATAAGGCATTCTAGCAGGAAGTTAACTCTGTCCGAGACCATCCCTCCTCCCAAGTTCAGCAGCGGGCAGTCTCCTTCTCCGGAGAAGACCTGGAGGGCGTCCGGCTTCCGCACTGAGATGCCCTCGTCATCAGCCTCGTCATGGAAAACTTTGAAGTCCGCCGAATTCTCGTGGACAACGGAAGCTCAGTCAACATCCTCTTCTTGGAAGCTTTTGAAAACCTCAAGCTCCCCCTGGATAAGCTAAAGCCGGCTGGATACCTCAACCTCCTTCTCAGGCGTTCTCGTACAAATAGAGGGGAATGTGACACTGGATGTAACAGCCGGTATGGCCCCCGTCATACGGACCGAATCAATGGACTTCATGGTGGTCAACGTCAAGGCGGCATACAATGCCATTCTTGGCCGACCCGGTCTCTGCTCATTTCAGGCAGTCCCCTTGGCCTACCACTTAAGGCTGAAGTTCCCCACTGACCTCGGGTTCGGTGTTTTCTGAGGGATTCAAGAGTCTGCACGTTCGTGCTACATGACCGCAGTAGGAGGTGAGGTGTTTCCCCTTGACACAGTCGAGCTTCCACCTGAAAGAAACCAGTCTAAGTCGGAACCCGCCGACGAATTGGAGGAGGTCTCATTCGAGGCAGAAGACAAGTCTAAGCAATTCCGTGTGAGCCACTCTCTTCCCCCCGATTTGAGACGAACCTTAATGGACTGTATTCGTTGGAATATCGACCTCTTCGCTTGGACCCCGTCTGACATGCCCGGGATTTCCAATGACCTAATAATGCACCAACTGAGCGTCGCCCCGGGTTCCAAGCAGATCCATCAGAAGTGACATAAGTTCGCCCCGAAGAGGCAATAAGCTGTAAAAGTGGAGGTTGATAAACTGTTGTCTGCCCGGTTCATATAAAAGGTCAGCTATCCCGAATGGTTGGCTAACGTCGTGATGGTGAAAAAGGCCAGCGGGTGCTGGTGGATCTGTATAGACTTCACAGAACTCAACATGGCATGCCCTAAAGATCCTCCCCTCGAGCATCGACACTATGATTGACGCAACATCGGGTCATGAGCTACTGACATTCATGGATGCCTTTTTAGGCTATAATCAAATCCGGATGTTCCCTCCGGACATTGCCAAAACATCATTCGTTACCGACCAAGGTCTCTACTTTTACCGGGTCATGCCCTTCAGGCTTAAGAACGCCGGGGCCACCTACCAGAGGTTCATCAACCGGATTTTCAAAGAATAGATTGGTCGCAATATGGAGGTATACGTCGACGACATGCTCGTCAATAGTCGACGAGAGCAGGACCATGTAGCTGATCTCGAAGAAGCCTTCAGCATCCTTCGGCATCCTTCGGTCCCACAACATGAGGCTCAACCCAATCAAGTGCGCCTTCGGCGTCTCCTCAGGAAAATTTCTTGAGTTCATTATCAGCCAGCATGACATAGAGGCAAATCTCGAGAAGATCCATTTCATAATCGACATGGCCCCTCCCAGAAATATTAAGGAGGGTCAACGGTTCACGGGAATGCTGGCGGCCATCGGCCGCTTCCTCTCCATGTCGGGAGAGAAGTCACTCCCCTTCTTCAAGGCCCTGCGAGGAGCTAAAGGCTTCGAATGGGGCGACCCCCAGCAGCAGGCATTTGACCAGCTAAAGTCCTACCTCGCCAACCCACAACTTCTCAACAAACCCGAACTGGGCGAACCCCTCTCGTTATACCTTTCAGTCTCGGAAAATGCACTCAGTGCGCTGCTCGTCCAAGAAGAAGACAGGGTCCAAAAGCCTTTGCACTACGTCAGCAAACTCCTGCTCTCGGCTGAGACCCGATACGCGAAGATAGAGAAGGTTGCCTACGCCCTGGTCATGGCCGCACGAAAGTTCCGCCCTTATTTCCAGGCCCAATCGATCTAGGTTCTTACGGACCAACATCTCAAGGCCGTCCTCCACAAGCCAGAAAATTCTGACCGCTTAGTCAAGTGGTCGATCGAGCTGAGCCAGTACGACATAAGCTATCAACTTAGGATAGCCATCAAATGGCCAGGCCAAAAATGCAAACTGTTAAATCCTTGACGGTTTTAAGAAGCGATTGGATAATCCACCCAAGGGGTTGTGGGTCGACGAGTTACCAAACAAACTCTAGGCGCATCGGACAACTAAGAGAATCCCCACGGGTGAGTCACTATTCAACCTAACCAACGGCACCAAGGCGGTTATCCCCTTACAGATTGGGCTCCCTTCGTCCAGGATCATGGCATTCAACGAAGAGAATAACTCAACAGACCTCAGAGCCAACTTGGATCTAATCGACGAGGTTAGGGGAAAATCCACTGTCAGAAGAAGCATATACCAACAACGGATCGAGAAATTTTATAACAAGAAGGTCTGCCCCATCGACATCAAGCAAGGTGATCTCGTGCTTAGAAAGCTAGCGGTATCTGACCCCAGCAAAAAGAGAAAATTGGCCCATAATTGGGAAGGCTCATATAATGTCTCTGAAATGGTACGCCCCGGCACGTACTGACTCGAAGACCTGGGGGGCAGAATAGTTAAGAGGCCCTGGAACACAGAACACCTCATCAAGTTCCTTGAAGGGGAGGAATAAACTCCTTTTGTAATCGAACTTGTGTACGCGGCACCACGTGCCCCTCTTTTTTGTGTAAATAATAAAGTGTAATCTTTGTTTCTTTCCTTTTTCTAAGTTTTGTACAAATTTCCAGGCATTCGAGCCACATGGAGGCTCGACAATCGGCATTGACCTCGAGCAACGCCCTAGCTTTCTCAAGCTGTATGGGTTCGACGCTCGGCAATGACCTCGAGCCTCGCCCCAACTTTCTCAACCTGTATGGATTCGGCGCTCGTCAATGACCTCGAGCCTCACCCTAGCTTTTCTTACAAGCATGGGGGCTCGACAATCGGCACTGACCTCAAGTCACGCCCCAACTTTCTCAAGCTGTATGGGTTCAGCACTCGGAAATGACCTCAAGCCACACCCTAGCTTTTCTCACAAACATGGGTGCTCGACAATTGGCATTGACCTCGAGCCACGCCTCAGCTTTCTCAAGCTGTATGGGTTCAGCGCTCGGTAATGACCTCGGACCACACCGTAGCTTTTCTCAGAAGTGTGGGAGCTCGACAATCGGCATTGACCTTGAGCCATGCCCCAGCTTTCTCAAGCTGTATGGGTTCGGTACTCGACAATTACCTAGGGCCACACTGTAGCTTTTCTCACAAGTGTAGGGGCTCGACAATCGGCATTGACCTCGAGCCACGCCCCAGCTTTCTTAAGCTGTATGGGTTCGGCACTTAGCAATGACCTCGAGCCACACCCTAGCTCTTCTTACAAACACAGGGGCTCGACATTCGGTATACACTCCGGACAACGCCCTGGCTTTCTCACCAGTGGGGGAGGGACGATAAATTTTTTTTTTCATTTATCATAATGCCTTGAAAGACCATAGTACAATATAGATTATTACAACGGTTTTTTACCCAACCTAAGTTTTTCTCGTGGGGCTTTTTTGGCTAACATGGACCATCTCGAGCCCTATCGAGCGGGTCCGTCCTCCGGTGAGCTCGTCCGGTACCACCGGCATCGCCAGTGTAGACGTTCTGGCCACGAAGCTTTGAGCATCAGCTGGCCTCGCCATTTCCAAATACAGGGTCGGTGAGGGACCCAAGACGGATGGGCTGCCTCCTTCAAAAGGGCATAATTGGGACCCGCCAGTGCCGAGCATGACTTTCAACCTCTGAATCTCTAGCTCCTTCTCTACCACGAACTCACAGAGAACGGACTCAGAGGCCGGCCACCTGGTGGAGGCATCAGACATCGACCAGTTCGTCTCGGCGCTCTCCTATTCTCGGTCGGCTATAGCCTTCTTCAGGCACCGCCTCCAAACTGAGCTCCTTGGACTTGTTCATGAAATAACGTACGGCGGCTTCTCGATTACGGGCATGTTTACGATAGCGAATCAAGATGCTCTCCTTTGACTCTAGCCTGTTCTGAAGTCGCCTGACCTCGGCAGAACAGAGGTCGGCTCCTAGGGTCTCGTCCATCTGACAAAAAGGAGAGGAAACAAGATTTCACTCCAAGCTCTCAAAAAATGTCCAAGTCATACAGTTCAGCCAAAAACATATGTTTATATTAATCTCCTTAAAAAATAGTTAAAAAAAGCGGTGGCCAGTCCGTGCTCAGCAAATACAAAATGAAAGAGAAAACATAAAAACTACATCTTAGGGGGGATCTGCACCTCTTCGTCCGCCGTTGCCCCCTGCCTCTATCTCGAGGGTCGGTTCTCTCTCCACCTCATTATCCCCTCCCTCGGGGGTCAGTGGAAGCGCTGGTGGCTCCCAGCCGTAGTGGAGGTGGTCGATTTTGGCCTGAGGGTAAAGAAGCAAGAAGTGCTCCTTCACCTGATCGTAGGCCTTGTCTTGGGCTTTTATCAGCTCCTTCCCTGCCGCGGCCTACAGTTCCTCGTATTCCGTGGCCGCTTTTGTGTGAACCTCTGCCAAAGCACGAAGGTGCTGGTCCTGTTCGGAGGCGAGGTCAGCCTGAAGGGCCTGCACCACCCCCTGCGTTGTCGTCAGCTCGACCTTCAGGTCCTTCGCTTCACGCAAGTACCTATCGCCGTTCCGCTTCTTGACCTTGAGGTCCTTCTCGTAGCACCTTTTCAGCTACGCCCCGGCTATAGATGCCTGATTGAAGGTTGATAGACAAAAGTCAGAAAGCAAAGCCACAACGGTGATAGACAAAAAAGCTAAACAGGCAAACAAACATTTACTACCACGTGGGCTTGAGCCCACTTCATATAGCATGTGTCCACCGACTCGATCGTCAAGATGGATCAGTCGTGCACCGTGGCGAGGTTATCTACGACCTCGACCGAGAGCAGGCCCTCCGCCAGTGAGTCGCCTTCCTTCACCGACCAGTCCGGGGCGAACGGTCAGAGCCCCCTCTTGCCTACCATCTCCTGGGCTCGGGATGCAAGGAGAGGGTCCCTGCCTTCAAGACCTCAGCAACCTTATGGTTGCTGGAGCTCAGCACCTGACTAAGGCACTTCTCTGACAGAGAGGGCCTTCGCCTTCTTATGGGGCCGTTCCGAGGGGCCTTCGGAGCCCCCCCCGACCGGACCCCGCCTTCAGCACTACATTCTCGGCCCTCCTCTTCTGGGCCAGATCCTTCAAGGCCTTCCGTCCGTCGAGCTTCGCTTGGTCCATCGCTGCAAGGAAAAAAAAAGAGAGAATGTTAACACGAAGGCAGAAATTTAAACAAAAATAAAACGAAACATACAAGGGTCGACTGGGCTCAGTCCGGTCCAGGCCAAATGCGATTCTATCACATTCGGCCAACCAATGTTGTGTCCCTCGACAATCCGATCGACTTCAGTGTAATATCCCAGACGGATATTACATTTTAATAAATTTATTTTACTGTTATTTCCGAAATTAAATTTATTTTTATGTGAATTATGCGAACATTTTCGGTATATATATATATATATATATATATATACATATACATGTGTATTGTACCAAATTAGTACATTGTGCAAATTGTGTGGTGTATATTTTTGGACAATGGCTATGTTTGGGATTAAGAGGATTAATCTAGGGTTTAGAGTGCATAAGAGAATTAGGAGATTTCTTCTAGAAGCTTACACCATGCTTCGACCTCACCTCACACCCATACCTCCACCTCACCCTAGAAGTATGGCCGACCCTTGTTTCATGGCAGGGGTTTTGTGTGTGTAGGTGCACTTTTGCACTCCCCCCTTCTCTCCAACTCTATAAATACCCCTCCTCTCTTCTCTTGTCTCACTTTTACAAAGACAAAAAGAACGAAAGGAAAAGAAAGAGAGAACAAAACAATAATAGGAGTGTTTTTATTTGTAGGTTTTAAAAGTTCCTAAGAGCTTAGGAGGAAGGAGAAGGAGTGTTAGGCAAGTCCTTCCTTCAAGGGAAACTAAGGTGAGGGTTCTCCATCTTTCTTGTTTGTTTGAGTGTGTTGTTCTTGTTCTCTTTGTTGATTTTTTTCTTGTATGTTGTTTTGTTTCCTTTTGTGGGTTGTCTTGTTGTCTTGTTGGGTATGTTGTTTGTGTTAAACAACTTGAACTAACATTTTGTGTGGGAAAAAGAAAAGGGAAGGACCACATAAGAAAGTGAATGGTAGAACCTAATAAAGAACATAAAACTTGACTCTTTTGATTGTTGTAATTTTATTCTTGTTGTTATTATTTGGACTAAAAGGACACAAACATATGAAGGATTGTGTATACACCCATTTTGGGTTGTAGGACTTGACATTGAACTCATACACATATGCATATGAACAATGTATACATACCCATTTTGGGATGTAGAACTCAAACAAGAACCTTTGGCCTAAGCACATGGAATTTGCACATAGAACTATTACATACCCCTTGGGGTTGTAGAACTCATAATTATTAAAAATGAGTCTTTTATTTGCTTCTTGCTCTCTAATTTATTAAACAACAAATTCTTGATAACTCCTAGTTATAAAAGATAGAAGGACTTGCAATTTGTAGATAAAATGGATTTTTGTAGTATGTAGAAATAGTAGCTCATAAAGTTAAATTGTTGTATCATGTTAGATGTTGTAGGAAGCCCATATTTATAATGCTCAAATGTTATAGGAAACTTAAGTTTATGTTTGTCTACAATGTTGTAAGAAATCTAAGTTTATGTTGTCTACCATGTTGTAGGAAGTCCATGTTTATGTTGTATCCATGCTTAACTTGTTGTAGGAATTATGGTAAGAACCCGTGTTTATGTTGTATCCATGCTAGATTGTGTAGGTTGATATCGTAAAGAAACTCCTCATGCTAGACTGTAGTGGTAGATGTTCTACTTAAGTTGTTTTCATGCTTAGAATGTTATAGAAAATTATATACCATGCTTAGATTGTCGTAGATTGATGCTTGTATTAATTACACATGCTTAAGTTGTAGCAAATTTTCATGCTTAAAATAAGTATCCATGTTTAGATTGTGTAGGAAAATTTTATACCATGTTTGGATTATTGTAGGAAAACTATAGACCATGTTAGATTGTTGTAGGATTGATACTCTTTCTATCTACCATGCTTAATTTGTTGTAGGATAAGGTAGAAAAGAAACTCATAACTACATTGTATACCATGCTTAAGTAGTTGTAGAAAAGATACATGCTTAAGCTAGTAGAAGATATCCATGCTTAAGCATAGTAATCATTCATGCTAAGTTGTAGTGAGTTCATGCTTATGTTGTATGCATGTTGTAGGAATTGTAGTAGAGAACTCATGTTTATCCATACTTAAAATATATACCATGCTTTAGGTTGACACTTAAGTAGTATACCATGTTAGAATGTTGTAGGTTCATGCTTAAAATGTATACCGTGCTTTAGGTTGATGCTTAAGTAGTATACCATGCTTAGGAATGTTGTAGATTCATGCTAAGTCATATACCATGCTTAGGAATGTGTAGGATTGATGTTTAAATTACCTACCATGCCTAAAATTGTTGTAGGAATGTTTAAGTAGTATGTCATGCTTAAAATTGTTGTAGGTTCCTACCATGCTTGAGATTGTTGTAGAATAATGTTTAAAAGTTGTATACCATGCTAATTATTGTAAGTTAAAGTAGTAAAGAAACTCATGCTAAGTTGCATACCTTGCTAATTGTGGAAGGTTAAAGTAGTAAAGAAAATCATGCTTTGTTACTCATGGGTAAGTTGTAGCAATTAACCATGCTTAAAGTAGTAGGAGATATTCATGCTTAAATCTAGTAGCTATTCATGCTTTAAACTTATAGTAGCTTTCTACTTAAGTTGTATCCATGCTTGAGTTGTAGTGACTATCCATACTTAAGTAGTGAAGATCCATGCTTAAGGTGGTTAGTAGATATACATGCTTAAAGTAGTAGACATTCATGTTTAAGTGTAGTAAGAATCCATGTTTAAGAAATAGTATATATTCATGCTTAAGTGTGAGTAAAGTCCACGCTTAAAACATTCATGATGGTAGATATCCATGTTATAGTTGTAGTATTTAGCAAAGAAACTATCATGTTGTACTTGTAGTGTTAATGAAGAACCTTCATGTTGTAGTTGTAGTATTAACTATCACAATGTAGTTATAATGTTAGTAAAGAACTATCATGTTATATTAAATTGTGTTAGTAAAGAACTAGCATGTTGTGATTGTAGCGTTAGTGAATAACCAATCATGTTGTAGTTGCAATATTGAGTTGTGAGGTTGTTCTAGCTAATCCCCTAGAAGGAACCCATATTGAGATTGCTTAGTTGTTCTAGATTCAAGAGCCATGCATGCTTGAATGGTATATTGTAGCTTTCTAGATAAAAGAAACCATACTGAATTGTATATAGTAGTATTGTAGTGAAGGATTAGGAAGAACCCATGAACCCATGCATCTAGCTTCTAGGTGATTCTAGCTCAAACTTGAGAGAGAACCCAAGAATCTAGTTGCATGTAGTTCTAGTTCATTTTAGAAAAAGAAACCGTGGATTTTAGTTGTGTGAGGTTCTAATTGAAATTGGACCGTATCATGGGGACATTCCTCATCCTTATGGGGAATAAGGGTTGGGAAAGTCAGTAATAATTGATTAGCTCGATAAAAAGTTTTATGTCGCTTTTGGGCTTCCCATTGGTAGAATGCCTATTTTAGACTGTTAGTAGATTCTTCTGTTACTTCTAATTATAGAAGATCAAGTTTGCTAGTAAGAACATTTGGTTGCTTCTAGGTTTAATTACGTATATGGTTGTTTTTGTATGTGGTTTTTGCTCGTACATGGCTCGACTGGCCCGTATGTAGCTGTGGATCTCATACACAGCTTATTTGGCTCGTATGTATGTTGTTATCTCATACGCGGCTCGACTAGCCCGTATGTAGCTGTTGGTCTTATACGTAGCTTATTTGGCTGGTATGTATGTTGTTGTATGATACGTAGCCCGCCTAGCTCGTATGTAGTTGTTGGTTTCATACGTAGCTTTTTGGCTCGTATGTGTTCCGTTTACTCGTATATAGCTTATTAGCTAGTACGCAGTTTTGTTGTGCTCGTCTAGGGCGACATTATTGCCCTAGGGGCTATCGACCATCAAGACGTGTGTTCACCTTACTCCTAAGGGAATATGGACGAGTCACTTATTGTGTATCGTCAGATCTTAACCGGTGTAGGTTGATCGCGGACCGGAGTGTTGACAATATCCAAGTTCAAGGTAGTAGCATACGAATATGTTCGTATTGCCGGGTCTTGGATCAATAGGCCATGAACCAAATCCTTAAGGATTCTAGTAAGTCTAGGTTGAGCAGCCTAGTAGAGTCATCTTGCGAAGTCTTAACTTAAGACTTAGCATATTGTGTAAGTTCTGTTGTCATCCCACAGTTTGTTTAGGGTTAGTGACATTGTTAGGGTAGTAGCGTATGAATAATACTACTTATCCTATATTTTATCATTTACTCGCCAAAGGAAAAGAGTTGGTGTTAAGGGTGATTCCTTATGACCCAACCTATCATATAGGCCAGCACTAGGCGGTGTTATTGGGTTGTACCCTTCTTGTAAAAGGGATACGGTCTGTGCCTTCTCACAAGTTGGGAGCACGTGATCAGTATCTCGTCTGTTAATTTCTGAAGTGCCTTGGTAAGCGGAAGCGATTTCTGTCGGAGCCAGGGAGGATGGACCCCCCGGAACTCCGTCTTGGCTTGTATCTAAGGGCGAGAAGCCATAGACTACGGTCTAGTTAGGGGGCGGCAAGGGATGCTTTGAGCTAACCTGAGTCTGCGGAAACTCCAAGGATTCATCAGATATTTGAGGGAGGTCCGGTGCGCCTGGCGGAATTAGACCGTTTCAGGGCAACCTCATCAGTCATGTCTAATCTTTAGAAACAAGTTGAGTACAAGAGTAGAACTCATGGCGCGGGTTCAAATCCCTATATATGAAGGAACGACTTCAGATGGGCGCATATAGTATGGGCTGCATGTTGTTTCGGAGACTTGCTGGCATTAGAATAGGAGCATCCTAGCCTTAGTTGATATTGCATTAGATTCTAGTCATAGCACTCACGAACACTTAAACTACACTGACACATTTGGCATGGTTGTATATTTGTTTTGGAAGAATTGCTGCTAGTTATCAGCCTTAAAGTGTCAGTGAATATTGACGTCCCCACTTTAATAGGTACTGGATCGCAGAAGTATAAGTGCGAGATTCAGGGAGGACTCAAGGCAAGGAAAGCGAGGAGTCGATGTCATTTAAGTTCCGTTGTAATAATTATGTTGATTATCTATTTGTTGAAAAGTACCCAAGTGAGAATTACCAAGTGTTGTTCTTCATTCATTGTACTCTGATGTAAATAGTTGAAAGTTGTAATACTTGAGATTATAAAGGTATTATTATAATACTGTTGTAATGTATTGCAGTTGTATAACATTCAGACTTGTAATACATTTTGTGTTGAATAAAAAGTTTTAAATTTTCCTGTTTTTCTGTGTATTATGACTAATTGAAGAAAAGATTCTGGCTTATGTCACGGTTTCCCAGTATATGGAAATTGGGGCGTTACATTCAGCCTACTCCACCTCTGTCAAATCTCTCCACCTTAGGGTTTCGTGGTTCGGCTTGTAAAAATTCCAAACTGTGGGAATTTTCCAAGGTACCTCGCTTCGAATCACGAAGTACTTAGCCTTCCACCCCTTGATGGGATTCGGATGCCGTGCATCACCTTCTTGTGGGGGCGAGGCGATATGTAGTAAATTCCCTCCTAATCTCCGAGCAAGCTCACCCCTAAGACAGCCCGGAAATACTTTAGCTTCAGGGGCACCCTATTCTCCTCACACTTCAGAATGAAGCAAACTAACTGCTTCCAAGAGTTAGGGACAAATTGCATCGGATAGAGCTCCCCCCACCTCAGCACCTTCTTAATAAATGGGTGCAGCGGGAGCCTTAGCCCCGAGACGAAGGCGTCCGCGGGAAACATGCAGAAGCCGGGGGCTAACTCGGTGGTAGGGCAAAGACCAGGGATCGGGATCATCATCTCATACCCCCATCCAATGAAATAGATGGCCCTTATCACGAGTAGGTATTAGGACTTCAGGATGCACTGGACCCTGTCCATCTGTATCTGGGTCTGGCTCGGCAAAGATACCTCCACGTTGAATTGAACCAAGTTCTCGACGTCGTCAAGATTTGTCCTGATAGAACAAGGGTTCTTAAAATATGGGACGTCGAGCCCGTGCGTGGGCTCGAACTCATCTGATATCCTCGGACTATCCGGTAAGTGCCACTTCCTTTTCTTCTTTCAAATATGAGGAGCCTTCGGAGGGGACAGTGTCGCCAAAGGCGGAAGAGGAGGGAAAGCCTTCCTCACTACCTTCCTCATCCACCGCCTCTCCCTCGACCCCTTCCATGGCTTCGTGATCCACCACTCCCTCGATCTCCTCACCTAGAACCTCGACCTCACCAGTAGAAGTATTGGACTCCACCACATATGACTTGCGGCTACGGAGTGGCACCACATCCAAAACTTGGTCGTCAAGTTCCTAGGACGTGGAGTCCGACTGACGATCCCTTTCAACTCAACCAGAGGCACTCGCTTCGGAACCAGACTGAGAACGCTACATAACACTAACAGTACTAACCTGAATTTCATAAACGAAGAGATCAACGGAAAAGTTGTCACCAGCGGGAAGAGAGAGAAGCTCCGGTTTTTAGAAAGAGAAAGCAAAGTGAAGAAATGGAGGGGGGTGAAGGATTATAGGGGGACTAACAACGCCTCGAATTCAACGTTGGAATCCTGACCGTTCAATCTTGATCATCAAGATCTAAAGGCTGATGAGATTTCGATGCCTCGAATTCCACCCCCATGACGTCAGCATCACATGTGGCGCCCTAGCTTTCACACAAGTTATACGGGCTCGACACTCGGCAGTGACATCGAGCCACGCCCTAACTTTCCCACAAGCAGGGGGACTCGACGCTCGACAGTAACCTCGAGCCACACCCTATCTTTCACACAAGCTGGGGGGCTCAACGCTCGGTAGTGACCTCGAGCCATGCCCTAGATTTCGCATCAAGCAGGGGGCTCGAGGCTCGGCAGTAACCTCGAGCCATGCCCTAGCTTTCACACAAGCAGGGGAGCTAGATGCTCGGCAGTGACCTCGAGCCGTGCCCTAGCTTTCTCACAAGCAGGGGAGCTCGGCGCTCGGCGCTTGGCAGTAACCTCGAGCCACCTCCTAGCTTTCTCACAAGCCAGGTGGCTCGATGCTCGGCAGTGACCTCGAGCAATGCCCTAGCTTTCCCACAAGCTGGGGGGCTCGATGCTCGACAATGACCTCGAACCACGCCCTAGCTTTCATAACAAGCAGGGAGGCTCGAGGATCGAAACTGACCTCGAGCCACGCCCAAGCTTTCTCACAAGCAGGGGGACTTGACACTCGACAGTGACCTCGAGCCACGCCCTAGCTTCCATACAAGCAGGGGGCTCGATGCTCGTTAGTAACCACGAACCACCCCCTAGCTTTCACACAAGCTGGGGGGCTCGACGTTCGGCTATGACCTCGAGCCATGCCCTAGCTTTCACAACAAGTAGGGGGCACGAGGCTCGACAGTGACCTCGAGCCATGCCCTAGCTTTCTCACAAGCTAGGGGACTCGATGCTTGGCAGTGACCTCGACCCACGCCCTAGCCTTTACACAAGCTGGGAGGCTCGACGCTCGACAGTAACCTCGAGCACCCCCTAGCTTTCACATAAGAAGGGGGCTTGATGCTCGGCACTTAACCTGAGCCACGCCTTGGCTTTCACACAAGCAGGGGGCTGAGGCTCGGCAGTGACCTTGAGCCACGACCTAGATTTCTCACAAGCAAGGGGGTACGATGCTCGATAGTGACCTAGAGCCACACCCTAGATTTCTCACAAGCAGAGGGGATCGATGCTCGACAGTAACCTCGAGCCACCCCTAGCTTTCTCACAAGCTGGGTTGCTCGACGCACGGCAGTGACCTCAAGCCATGCCTATCATTCATACAAGCAGGGGGCTCGACGCTCGGTAGTGACCTCGAGCCATGCTCTAGCTTTCTCACAAGCTAGGGGGCTCGATGTTCAGCAGTGACCTCGAGCCAGGCCCTAGCTTTCATAACAAGCAGGGAGGCTTGAGGCTCGGCAGTGACGTCGAGTCACGCCCTAGCTTATTCACAAGCAAGGGGGCTCGACGCTCGGCAGTGACCTCAAGCCACGCCTTAGCTTTTCCAAAAGCTGTAGGGCTCGACGTTCGACAGTAACCTCAAGCCACCCCTAGCTTTCACACAAGCTGGGTGGCTCGACGTTCGGCAATGACCTCGAGACATGCCCTAGCTTTCTCACAAGCAGGGGGCTCGATGCTCGGCAGTGACCTCGAGCCACGCCCTAGCCTTCACACAAGCTGGGGGGTCGATGTTTGGGGGTGACCTCGAAACACGCCCTAGCTTTCACACAAGCAGGGGGGGCTCAATGCTCGGCAGTGACCCCGAGCCACGCCCTGGCTTTCACACATGCAGGGGAGCTCGACGCTCGGCAGTGACCTTGAGCCACGCCCTAGCTTTCACACGAACAAGGGGCTCGTTGCTCGGTAGTGATCTCGAGCCACGCCCTAGCTTTCACACAAGCAGGGGGGCTCGACGCTTGTAAGTAAACTCGAGCCACACCCTAGACGCTCGTTGGTAACCTCGAGCCACTCCCTAGCTTTCACACAAGATGGGGGTCTCGATGCTCGGCTATGACTTCGAGCCAAGCTCTAGCTTTCACAACAAGTAGGGGGCACGAGACTCGGTAGTGACCTCGAGCCATGCCCTAGCTTTCTCACAAGCTGGGGGACTCGACGCTCGGCAGTGACCTCGACCCACGCCCCAGCCTTCGTACAAGCTGGGAGACTCAACGCTCGATAGTAACCTCGAGCCACCCCCTAGCTTTCACACAAGCAGGGGCTCGACGCTCAGTAGTGACCCCGAGCCACGCCCTGGCTTTCACACAAGCAGGGGGCTCGAGGCTCGGCAGTGACCTCGAGCCACGCCCTAGATTTCTCACAAGTAAGGGGGTACGATGCTCGACAATGACCTCGAGCCACGCTCTAGATTTTTCACAAGCAGGGGGGATTGACGCTCGGTAGTAACCTCGAGCCACCCCCTAGCTTTCTCACAAGCTGGGTTGCTCGACGCTCGGCAATGACCTCGAGCCATGCCTTATCATTCACACAAGTAAGGGGGCTCGACGCTCAGCAGTGACCTTGAACCACGCCCTAGCTTTCTCACAAGCTAGGAGGCTCGATGCTCCGCAGTGACCTCGAGCCACGCCCTAGCTTTCACAACAAGCAGGGAGGCTCGAGGCTCGGTAGTGATCTTGAGCCACGCCCTAACTTATTCACAAGCAGGGGGCTCGACGCTCGGAAGTGACCTTGAGCCACGCCCTAGCTTTCTCACAAGCTGGGGGGCTCGACACTCGACAGTGACCTCAAGCCACCCCTAGCTTTCATACAAGCTGGGTGGCTCGACGCTCAGTAGTGACTTCGAGCCACGCCTTAGCCTTCACATAAGCTGGGTGGTCGATGTTCGGCAGTTACCTCGAAACACGCCCTAGCTTTCACACAAGCAGGGATCTCGATGATCGGCAGTGACCCCGAGCCACGCCTTGGATTTCACACAAGTAGGGAGACTCGACGCTCGGTAGTGACCTTAAGCCACGCCCCAGTTTTCACACGAGCAAGGGGAACGACACTCGGTAGTTACCCCGAGCCATGCCCTGGCTTTGACACAAGCAGGGGGCTCAACGCTCGTGAGTGACGTCGAGTCACGCCCATGCATTCACAACGCCCTAGATTTCTCACAAGCAGGGGACTCGATGCTCGGCAGTGACCTCTAGCTACGCCCTAGCATTCTCACGAGCTGGGTGGCTCGACGCTTGGTAGTGACCTCGAGCAATGCCCTAGCTTTCACACAAGCAGGTAGGCTCGACGCTCGGCAGTGATCTCGACCCATGCCCTAGCTTTCTCACAGGATGGGGGGCTCGATGTTCGGCAGTGACCTCGAGCCATGCCCTAGCATTCACAACAAGTAGGGAGGCTTGAGGCTCGACAGTGACCTCGAGCCATGCCCTAGCTTATTCACAAGCAGGGGGCTCGACGCTCGACAGAGGCCTCAAGCCTCGCCCTAGCTTTCTCACAAGATAGGGGGCTCAACGCTCGACAGTAACCTCGAGACACCCCCTAGTTTTCACACAAGCTGGGTGGCTTGACGCTCGTCAGTGACCTCGAGCCACGCCCTAGCTTTCTCACAAGCAGAGGGGGCTCGACGCTCGGCAGTGATCTCAAGCCACGCCATAGCTTTCTCAGAAGCAGGGGAGCTCGGTGCTGGGCAGTAAGCTCAAGCCACCCCCTAGCGATCTCACAAGCTGGGTGGCTCGATGCTCGGCAGTGACCTCGAGCCACGCCCTAGCTTTCCCACAAGCTTGGGGGCTCGACGTTCAACACTGACCTCTAGCCACGCCCTAGCTGTAGCGCCCCGAATTCCTAACATAGGAACTCGTGACACACTCCAGGATCTTTCTTCAAATGAGTCACAACATAACAAAAATTACAGGAAATTAAAAACTTTTTTTCATCAAATTGTTATTACAATGTTAAATGATTACTACAATTACAATTAATTGTTATAACAAGAATGTACAATAAAATTTGGACAGTAACTTTCACCAGGATGCTTTCCCCTGCTAGAGCTTTCTCGCGATCTCAAGTCGGCAATTCTACACTAATAACTGTGGGCACTTTAGTTGAATACACTGATGAAAATGCTATATTTGGCTATCCTCTCTATGCCATAATATACCGATTCCAACCTCAACAATCCACAAATTATTTGATGCGAAGAAAAAGGTGATGTTAAACAAGTGTCGGTGTATGCCATGGGCTAATCTAATGCACAGACTATGCACACATGCTCCTAAAGCTAATGCACGCTTGGTTGAAAGATATGCATCCCATACTACACATCCCCCAACCAAACGACGTTCTTCAGTTTGATAGGACTCGATCCCCCACTATGCATCCTACTCTTGTGCTCTCTCCTATTCCTGATTCCAGTGATGGTGAGGCTACAGTCGTCTGGCTTAACCGTCACTGCTGTCATTAGTGGTGTACAATCCTCATGTTTTATCCACTATGCTCGGGTGGCCAATCACAGGCTTACCCTGCACGACTGTAATCATGGTGTGTTGTTGTATCTATGTTTCCCCAGACCTCACCAAAAGCTGATATACGGGTACTAGCGCTCCCCGTGGAGGACTTAGAGTCTTTTCCGTAGAGTCTTGCTCTATGGGGACTTCCTCTAAACCTCCTGCCCGCATCGATCAACAAAGTACCTGACGGATATAAGGTTTCTCCAACTCCGCTACACTCGTCCTTACACTAGAGCAGAACTTGCAGTTGAGACGACGTCAACACTCCAAACCTCCTCAAAGGTTGTTATGGACATAAAGGCTTTCCTGCCGAAACAGGGGAGCCCACAGAGTCTCCCTGACTCCGTTACAGGGCGGCTCGGGGTCCCTGTCCGCGTTAAATGAACCTAGAATTTGGCCAGGCGTGCTGACGCCATGCATCCCCCTGACAGGCGAGCACCCTTACTATTGCATGTCCTTACATTCAACCAAGACTCGATCTAGTCCTACCAAAGTATCCATGCTACCCCACTCCAAGATTAAAGATACGGCTAATTACATGATTACTAGTATTTCTTTTATCAACCGATTACTAAAAGCCATCACTCTAGCCAAACTCTAATTCTCTTTCATTTTCTTATTAGAAGTATGGACCTCTAGGCCAGCTATCTCAAATTACCCATTCCCTTAGTTAGGCGATCTATGTAACACCCCGAATTCCAAATAAGACCGAATTCGAAATTCTACAGGATCTTTACACTTCACTTCGTACAATTTTACAAGGAAATTTGAACTTTTTATAATACAACAAAGTCCTTTACAATTGTTTACACAGCGGAAGATAAAATGAAGTACAATAATGAAAAATTATACAATTTCAGCATCTTTAACATTTAAATAAATCAACAGTAGCTATATATCTTCATGAAAATCCAATTCTGCATAATAAACTGTGGGCACGTCAGTTGCTTTCAACCGACGAAAAATGTTATACACGGCCATCATCTCTATTCCGAAAATATAACGATCTTAATACTTTAACAAACCACAAACTTGAATACAATATAAAGTGTTAAAATGTGACTACTCTAAATATGTAATTGTATGCAATGCCTTAATGCCTAATGCAGAATTTTTATACTAAGATGACACTAATGCATACTTGTTCGGATTCTGTGCATCCCATACTACATAGGTCCGAGGGCAAGCACCTACGTACTCCACATTAAAGGGTTCGATCGCTCGTCATGACAACTACCCAGTAATAAAGCAAGGTTTAAATCATTCCACGAGTATGGATCCCATTCCCGGAGTCCACCACCCGACTGTTATAACAGACTGCTCATCGTGTGAAAATCCCGGAAGTGCCCCTCTAGCCCCGGTATACGTATATACAATAAAGTATGACAAACTATCCGCCTGTAACACCTCGAATTTGTAGAATACCGTAAATACCCATTTTTATATTATATATGCCTGGAGTGGAGAGAATTCTTATTTTGTGTATATTTATTTTAAATATTGATATTATGTTATGAGTTTGGCCCCCAAAGCATGATATTTATATTACTTGTGTGATTCTGCTCATTTTGGCCTAGGGAGCCCATGATTATATTGCCTGTGTTGTGAGGTACGGAATTTAGAGCAGAATTCCGTGAGTTTTTTATGTTTCGGGGCAGAAATTTCAGGGAAGACTCAGCCAAAATTTTATTTGAAATATATCTATCTTAGTTTATGTTTAAAGTGATGTAGAAATTGAAAGAATCGAATTTAGAGGTTTAGTTTAAAAAAAAATAAAAATGGGGTGTTACACCGCCCTCCGGATTTAAAATAAAAGCTCATCTCCCACGAAGCAGCCACAGTCCCGGAATCTACCGCCCGACTGGGTCTATAGTCCCGGAATCCACCGCCCGACTATATAGAGTGCCCCACTTACGTTTGCCTAAGTTTTACTACTTCTTCACTTATGTGCCTAGTTTTTAAGTTCAAGACATGAATAAATTATCATACCTAGAGTTAGTTTTACCCCCTACCGGACTTAATCACAAATACCGAGAAAGCTCCTGGCCATATCTTAAAAATATATCTTAAATCTTTTAATTCAATATTGCCGGTACCTGGGGTCTCACTAAACATCTAGATCACAACCTTTCATGTACAAGAATTAATGGGTACTCATACCCTTCAATAATCATGTATTAAACTCAAGGTATTCTTATTTTCAACTTATTCACAATTTAATCAATGTCTTATCTTAACATTCTTCATGATTCAATTATTCGTAATCTTTCAAAAGTAATAATTCTTTTCATGAACCCATAATAGATTTTAATCTCATTAACAACTTAATCACATCAAGTATTTCTTACTCAACATAAGTATATGATCTCATCAAGAGAAATCCATAACATGGCGAATATTTTTCTCTTCTTCTCAAAATAAAAGTCATATCCTCAATTAAATAATTTTGAATTCAAAACTCATTTTCTATCTCTATTTCTCTTTCTATTTCTCAAAATATACATGAAAATTTCTAAGACTATTTTTAATAAATTCTATATCATTTTTATATGAATATTGGATATATTTTCCAAATTTTATTCACATTAAAACCCCCTTAAAATTATTAAAAACATCAAAAAAAATCAAAATGAGCTCACTGGGTTTCGAACCCAAGCCCAATGAGAGTGGGCGCCCAAAGCCACCACCGAGAACCACTAAGTCCAAGTGGACTTGGTGTCATAAAGCCAAATCGAAATCCCCATATACTAACTCTCGGGTTTCGGATTTAATTAAACGAAAACAAAATAAAAGGGGTCTAACAAGTTTCGAACCTAGGATCTCCCGCACACTACAGTAATGGCACTGTGGTGCACCCTCTAACCAATAAGTCCAAGTGTGATTACTGACATCGAGTTACACTGTTATACTTTTGTTCGACCTTATTGTCAATCAATTTTCTTCAAAAACTCTATTTTCTTTTCATTCGATCTAATCTTTCGTTAGGCTGCAATTATTTCATTTAGACTGAGTTTACTTTCAAATAGTAACTAACAAAGTTTTAACTAATATTTTAGACACTATATCTATTATTCCGAATTCATTTTTCTCTCATTAATGTACAAGAATTGCATTTCTTCAATTTAGGCAAAATACAATTTGTTTCTCTTCCACCATTTTATATGGTTTTATTTGTATCAACTTAAACCTCACTACAAATTAATTTTTGGCTATAAGGGAAAACTCAACAATAGTCATATAAGTTATGAAATTCGATAATCAAAATTTTAACAAGCATATAGTATGATTCATGGCATTAGTTCTTTTGTTTAATATTCTTCTTTCTAATTATCATGATGGAAACTATCTTTTTCTTTTTTTTTAATCACAACAAAAATTACTACCATTCATAGCACATACAATAGCATGGATTTGTTCTACATTTATCACTTCAAACTTATCTGTACTACTCATTTAACATTACTAGCATGCATTTCCTACATTTAGAAAGCACAAGTTCACCCACCTCTTATGAAGAATAAGCAAAAAAGATGATGAGACACAACTTCTAGCTCCAACAAGAAACTCCTAGTCCTTCTCCTCCTAGCAAGAGCACTCCAAAAAGCCTCCAATGCAATAAGAACACTCTCTAACTCTCTTTCTTTTTCCTCTCTTGATTTGTTTTGTTTTTGGTGTGAAATGAGAAGAAAAACAAGGGGTGTATTTATAGGACAAAAGAATGGCTAAATTGCAAATTTCATCCACCTAATAATTATCCACTTAATTATCTACTCTTCCACTTCTCCACCTTTCCAATTCCCTAACTCCCGGCCTCTCTCTTTTCCCATAACCGATCACCTCTCTCTCTAAACACGTGCACGTGTTGTGCACTAGTGCACACACATACACAAAATTAAATAAAATTTCTATAATTCTAAAATGTGTATTAAAAGTTGTTACATGTCATGAGTGAGTCCATGCACAACTAAAAAAATAGATTTAATTAATGGACTTGTCTTGTGGGCTTGCTTTTTAATTAATTTAATCAATTAATCTAGTGGGCTAGGATCTATTCTTAGGTCCATGGGTTTAATAAAAGGCTAAAAAAGACTCATGCATGCTAAAATAATAAATGAGAGTAAGAAAAATAAAGATGGAAAAATATTAGCACGTGCGATGTACTTGCACACACTTCCTTCAATTAAATATTTTTATTTAAATTAAAACACATGTATATAGTATACAAGATGCATATAAAATTAGTTTAATTTAAAAATTATAATTTTTTATGAACAAATAAAATAGACACATTTTATGAAATTCATTTCGAGAAAGAATACGCCCGAATACGCACTTCGAAACAAACACGTGCGTCACACGTAAAATATCAAAAATACGAAATTCGACGTTATCAATGAAAAAATGTTAAGGATAATAAAAAATACAATTTAAGAAAATATATTTATTAATTTTATATATTCCACGACGTAATTGCTACGTATGTAGAAAACACGTGCATTAAACGTATAATAATATTTTAATCAAAATATGGGAAAATAAATTTCCGTTTATAAAAATAGATTTGAATACCTAAAATAAATGATTTAAACATACAGAAAATATTACACATAGCGGTGGAAACACATAATCGATACATGCACATAAAAGCACGTAAAAATGCAGAGGTTGAATTTTAATATTTAAGTTGATTTAAATTGGATAAAATATACGGAAAATGCATAAATAATCAAAAATCACAATACGTAATGAAAACACGTTACAAATTTTACCAGTAACAGTACAAAATACACGTGCATAACACACAAGGGAAAAATTGTCATTTTCAATTTTGCGGGGTGTTACAATCTACCATATCCAATCCTCAACTTGGTAATTAACTTAGCTTGCTATGAGCAACTAGTTAAGTTCTACTTGTAGACTCTTTCTAATCAGTTACCCCTTTATCATCAATGGATCTTGACCCATCCCACACTATGACTCAACTAGCCCTCAAGTCCGGCCCAAGGGTTGGCCTGCCTCGACCTACACTTGGCACGAACCAACGACGAATCGATCCCGTCGATTGCCGCAACCGCCATCTACGCTTGGAGTTCGATCGCAACCTCGGTCCGTCCAACAAGTAGCTTCCGCTAAACTTAACGCTTTACGGTCCTCGACAAGTGGTAGCACCAAACACAAAACCATGGTATCCATCCATGCACGGCGAGTACGTCGGCGCACGAGTCATCGCCTCCAAGGCGTTCGATGTGACACGGGTCTTATTCTACCAGTCCAGATTTGTCAACAAGACTTAGTTCTAGAGTCTCAAATACTCAACCCGATGTATCCCAACAAGGTACACTACACTAGAAGTAATTCCTAACTCACGAATACCCAAAAAGGGGTTCTAAGAGCCCTAAAATTGATAATTCATAAATCCAAACAGCAAGCGCACATTTGGCGTTATAGCCCACTTTGGGCATGGATTTCATCCCAAAATGGTCAACCACATTACTTCAATATCAAATACAATTTTCACTTCAAAACAGTGAACAACATTGTCTATTTTGGGGTCTACAAGCAACTATGAGCTACTCTTAGCAAGGAATTTTAGGTAATTTGATTTCTAACCCAAGTACACATCTATAACATGAGTCTTGACATCAAACAGCAACTCTAAGCTAACAAGATACAAGCTTAAATTCATTTCAATGAACTTGGTGCAAGAACAGTAAGCTCTAAGATTTACTTTGTTTCTGTCATCACTTGTAAAAATCATATAAAATCGTACACTTATCCAAATCATGATTTCTCAGTCAATCCAGAAAGCTTTATGTGTCTACTATAATTTCCTAGTTTCAAGTTTCTGCAGAGAAGATCATTTACAAGATCTTATGGTCCCATCTTTAACAAGTGTACAGAATCTCAAAACAGAACATCATATTAACACAGTTGTGGGATAAAATCAATTTAAAATAGTAAACGGTGTCAGAACAGTATGAAATTTTAGATTCTAAATCCTGACACATGATGTTACAAGAATTCCAAAAATTAAGTAATTCTACCTAGTAGGTTTTTAATTCTGTCTATTTTAATATCATAAAAAACAGAACAATAACAGCAACAGTTCTGTATACTAAAATAACTAGCTAAGTTTGCATGATTTTATTAACGTAGCTACAGTGGTCCAAATCTCTTAAAATATAAAACATAGGTCTCAGATACATTTAAAAATGACATACTAAAATTTGAGATCATTCCCATAAGCATGCAGCAAGGTACAAGTCATTCTTTTTACAACAGTAACAACAAAAACTGTTTCTTTCATTTCTGACCAGCATGCAAGTTAGCATTTTATTTTAATAGAAGAAAAAATCATAAAAATTTGGAAAAATTACTAAAGGTGTATGACACATAACTGAACATCATATAAATATTTCAAGTTAATCCAAGTAGTAGTGTACAAGTTAGGAGCTACAGACTGAAAGCAAAAATTTAGCTTTTTAACAGGATTTTCTGTTTTTGGTTTCTTAGCCCAAAACGAGTTATTTAAGTTCATTCAAGAGCATGCATGTCATTTTTCAGTCACTACAATCACCATTCAACAATCAAAACAAATAAACAGACTAGAATCACCCACCATGATGAGTTTGATGGAAAAGAAAGATCCCATAAGCTCCTAGCTCCTTTATTAGCCTTCTTGCTCCTTGGTTCCTCCTCCTTGGCTTCTCTTCTTCTCCTTGGCATCTCTTCTTTTCCTTGGTTTCTCTCCTTCTAAATTAGTAGCAAGTCTCTATTTCTCTCTTTATTTTTCTCTTTCTCTTAAGTGTGGAGGTAGTAGAAGATGGAAAATGAGAAGTGGAAGTAGGGGGGATTTTAAAACACAAAAGAGAACATGAGAGGGGGAGAAGTGGCCAGATTTTGGGGTATGGGAAAGAGAGAGCATCTCTCTTAGATTGGTGAGAGTGGGAGGTGGAGTGTAGAGATGGTGAAAGACTCATCATGAGTCAAGATTCAAACCCTAACCCTAATTCTCTTTCCCTCCTTCTTTTCCCTCTCAAAACTTGGCCGGCCTAGGGCTTTTGCATGTGCACAAGTCTTTTTTTGTTACATGCAATGGTACCCGAAGTGTTGAGTTAATCTAAGGTCAACTCAGGTTTAATCGGGTCTAGTTGAAGCTTAAGAGTTAATTCCATACTAAAAGCTACAAAAAGGAAAATGAATAAATAACTACAACATTTTAGTGCTTAACAAATTATACATATATTTATATGAAAATCCGGGTTGTTACACTAGCTCTCACAACAAGCAGGGAGGCTCGAAGATCGGCAGTGACCTCGAGCCACGCCCAAGCTTTCTCACAAGCAAAGGGACTCGACGCTCGACAGTGACCTCGAGCCACGCCCTAGCTTTCACACATGCAGGGGGGCTCGATGCTCGGTAGTAACCTCGAGCCACTCCCTAGCTTTCACACAAGCTGGGGGGATCGACGTTCGGCTGTGACCTCGAGCCACCCCCTAGCTTTCACAACAAGCAGGGGGGATCGACGCTCTATAGTGACCTCGAGCCACTCCCTAGATTTCTCACAAGCTGGGGGGCTCGATGCTCGGCAATGACCTCGAGCCACGCCCTAGCTTTCACACAAGCAGGGGAGCTCGATGCTCAGCAGTAACCTTGAGCCACGCCCTAGCTTTCTCACAAGATGGGGGGCTCGACACTCGGCAGTCACCTCGAGCCACGCCCTAGCTTTCACACAAGTAGGGGGCTCGATGCTCGACAGTGACCTCGAGACACGCCCTAGCTCTCACACAAGCAGGGGGCTCGACGCTCGGCAGCGACCTCGAGCCATGCCTTAGTTTTCACACAAGCAGGGAGCTCGACGCTCAGCACTGGCTTGGTGCTCGACACACAAGCATAGAGGTTCGACCATCGTTGCTCGACCCTCTAACGCCCGTCATGAGCTCCGAGCTCATCCCGGGCTCTGTCACCGGTCAGGACTCGTCGCTCGGCGCTCGGCTCCTAACCCTATGTTCTTGCCCATCGCGTCCTTTTTTCTTCATGGGATCTCCTTCGTCCTACCCCACTTACTGCTCCAAGATACTACAAATCATACTCGCCAAACACACCGCTCCACTCTTCCTACGGAGACAGACTACTCCTCCACGGCTGGCTTACGCAGCCCTCCAGGAGTGGGGGGCTCCTGATCTGGTGTAGATGACGTGGCCCCATCAGGGCCATCAGATCCCCTCAGATTTTGCTCCTCCATGATTATCAGGTCAAATAAAGTCCAACGGGCTTCTGCTAACTCAGACCCACAGGTAAACAGGTTCGACCTGACCCATTAGAGCCCCAGACCTGTTTACCCCTGCCTGTAAATACCAAGCCCCTCCTTCTTGCCCAAGGTAATAAATCATTCCCCACCTGAATCCTAGCTACCGTTGCTTTCTCAGTGACTGACTAGATCATCGGAGGGCCTATCGCCGGGACTTCTCCTGGTGTTTCTAGGCAGTGTGCAGGTACAAGAGTCCGAGCCGAGTCTCGAAGATCTGAGACGAGCTACGAGATCCCAACCAAGCATCTGGCCTCTACCTCACTCCTGCTACCCTGGAGCCGTTCCAACATCCGAGGGTGGGATCAGCGCTAGTACCAAGTCTTCCGCTTCACAAATTACAACTCACACTTGATGCCCCCAAACCCAACAACAAGCAGCATCAGTGCTATATATATAATATCCCGGACGGATATTATATTTATAAAATTATTATTTTTAAAGTTAAAATATTTTTACAGAAATTACTGGTTTTTCTAATAAAAATTTATCTGGATATATATACTAGTAAGTATATATAGGTATTGTATTAGTTTTGTGCACTTGTACAAAATTTTGAAAAATGCGTTTTTGAGAAAATGTCTGGAAAATCCTGGACAGATATTAAAAATTATTATTTTATTATTATTTTCATAAATGAAATATTTTTGGTGGAATCACCCGGTTTTGTTAATAAACATTATCTATGTATATATACTAGTCGGTATATGATTGTTTTGTATCAAATTGATAATGGAATCTTCCAAGCCGATAATAAAATTATTTTATTTTTATTTCTCGGAATGAAATTATTTTTGTACAGATTATTCGTTTTAACTAATAAATTTTTTTGTATAGATAATTTTTAACTAATAAATATTATGTGTATAACACAGTAGGAAAATTAAACTTGGATGTTTTTTAGGAATCGGGTTTTAGCTAGTTGTAGATAGTTATAATTCATATTGTTGTTTCTTTCAACTTATGTTTTATAATTTTTCTACTGATTCGAGTATATATGTGTTTTAAGGATGGTGTTTGAGGATATCCTATCTGTGGATGTGTTGATAGAAGAGAGTGAGCCGATTTCAAGGGATGATCAGATGATCTTGAGCGAGCAGCCGAAGGAAATTTCACCACCGCTGGAGCTATGTGTGGATCAACGCACAACGGCGGCAGCCAGCATACATCCGAAAATGAAGAAGCTGAGGAAGTGCAGGACCTAGAAAAGGTCGTCAAGCTAAGCAATTGGGTGATGCTTGCAGAGCTATATTAGCAAGCCTAGTAAAGGAGCAGAAACACTTTGATTCCGGATTGGCACGACTGCTGCACGAGTGGGAGCAAGTCCTGGACACCACCGAGGTTGTTGTATGCTATTTCTGTAGGGAGGTTGGACACAAGAAACCAATTTATCCACAACTACAAAGAAAACGATCTGCACTAGCACCAGGGTTCGAGAACCGAGATCAGAAGCAGAAGATTCAGAAAACGGAGGGCAAACTTGGAGGCACCAAGCCAAGAAGTTGTTTCCTATGTGGTGAGCAAGGTCATTTCATGAGCCAGTGCCCAAGGAAGGAGATCCATACATGTTACAATTGTGAAAAGATCGGTCATATAACCAGATTGTCCCCAGTTTCAGAAGAATAGTAGCGGCATATTAGCCCCGAAAATGAACAACAAAGGGAAGGAGCTTGTTCACCAAAAGTAAGAGTTCACACTTACTTAAAGCAAGTTGAAGAAGGAAGGAGAGCCATTACCAGTATATGCATATCGAGTTGCAACTAAGTTTAAAAGTTGTATCTTGAAATTTATTTTAGACTGAAGAAGTTATATATGATGTAACGCTTTTTGTAACCGAATGGATTTATATATATATGAAATCCAGGCAACCGTTTTGTTCAATCGTGGTTCATCATAATCTTTTGTTTGAATTATTTTTTCAAGAATTGAGGTGTGTGCGGGAGAAAACTCTAGATTTGGTTTTGTTGATTACACCATCTGGAGCAATCCTCATTACATGTTTATACAATAAGGGCTGTGAACTCCAATCAGAGGGAAGACCTTAAGTATAGATTTGTTAAGAGTAGGACCTTGTAGGAGTGGAAGAAGGGCATGTTGAGCATTGACTGTAGTTCTTGGCAACTGCAAGAGCATTGCCTTTGAGCAAATTATAGAGAGAATCCCGGAAGTCAGAAGTGATGTTCGTAGGCCATGTCCTATTCTAACGAGGGAGTGGCTACCGAAGTGCAAAAGATCGAGATAGGTAAAGAATTAGCCTCAGCCAAAGACCGTGAAGGAAGTAAGAAGCAAGATGATGAGATCAGGCAAGCCAATATTAGGGTGATTACTAAAGTGAGCAAATCAAGTCAAAGTGAGCAAGTCAGAAGGCTTAGGCAGAAGATGCAGGGACTGAAGCACTGAACCGGCAAGTTGACAAAGGAAAATATCAGAATATCAGTATGGACTTCACCACAAGATTATCCAGAAGTTGGGAAATGTATGACTCAAGTTGGGTTATTGGGGACCCGGTTGACGAAATTCTGCACATTTTTCCGATAAGGAAGACTTAGACGCTAGAGAAATTAGTAGAAGTCCACATTGAAGGAGTAAGGAAGCGACATGGAGTGCCAATGTCAGTAGTTCTGACCAAGGTTGGAGAGTTACATCTCGACTTTGGCAGATTCTTCAGGCAGCTTTAGGATCAAGGACGGGTTCTTTGGAGAGCCAGTTCGTGGATGAGTCACTTGGGAGCCGGAAAGCCGTATAAGCTTTCTTTCCCTGAGTTATTTAGAGTATGGATGTTTTTCTGTCATCCTGACTTAACGTAGTTCTAAGGACAAAACTATTCTAACGAGCGAGTATTGTAATATTCCGAACGGATATTATATTTATATAATTATTATTTTTAAAGTTAAAATATTTTTATAGAAATTACTGGTTTTTCTAATAAAAATTTATCTAGATATATACACTAGTAAGTATATATAGGTATTGTATCAGTTTTGTGCACTTGTACAAAATCTTAAAAACTGCGTTTTTGAGAAATGTTTGGAAAGTCTCGGGCAGATATTAAAAGTTATTATTTTATTATTATTTTCATAAATGAAATATTTTTGGCGGATATCACCCGGTTTTGTTAATAAACATTATCTATGTATATATACTAGTCGGTATATGACTGTTATGTATCAAATTGATACTGAAATCTTCCGAGTCGGTAATAAACTTATTTTATTTTTATTTCTCAGAATTAAATTATTTTTGTACAGATTATTCGTTTTAACTAATAAAAATTATCTGTATAATTAAATACATGTACGTATTTGAATCGTATCGATTTCGTACGTTTGTACGAAATCATGTAGTATGTGATTTGGGGAAAATGTCTCTTATTTTGATTAATCATGATCAAATGAGGGGTTAGGATTTGAGTAGGGTGTTGATTGCAAATTGATTGGTTTTGATTGTAAATTAAAAATTACAAATTGATTCCCAATTAATTTGAGCCACAAGAAAGAGAGAGAGACAAGTGGCTCTCTCTCATCCACATCTCTCTCTCTCCCTCTACAAATGGCCGGCCCCAACACAAGAGGGCAAAAAGCCCTCTTCTATTTTTGTCTCTCCATCTCTTCTCCTTCTCATTCTCTCTTTTTTTACTTAGTTTTATTTTAGAAAAAAATAAGAAAAGATTGAGAAAGAAAGAAAAGGAAAGAGAGATAAGGGTTTTTCATGGGTTATCTTTCTTGAAGTTTTCTTGAAGTGCAAGAACAAGGAGCAAGGAGGAGAAGGCGAAGCAAGTTCTTCCTACACGATTTTGGGTGGGGGTTTCTCATTCTCATAATTGTTTTGTATGTTTATTATTGTTATATGTTATTTTGTGAACAATATGGACTAGATTCATGTGCATAATCATGTTATTGACTAGATTAGAGGGGCATATGAAGTTTGAAGTGGTGGAACACAAAATAGAACAGTAAAGATTCAATTTTTGTCTTTGTAGGGTTAGATTTGTTTAATTATGCAAACGGCGGAATTTTAATCAGAAATTAATTTTAGTGGTTCTTATATGTGTTATTATCATGCTCAAATTTTTGTGGATTTTTTGGAGTGGCTTTGATGGGTGAAACAACCGTTTCCCCCAAAACAGCGTGTTTTAAGGCAAAACAGTAACTTGCTATTTTGAGGTGAACGTCGGGTTGTGTTCGAGGGGCTGGAAATTGGTGTTCCTTACGGAATTTGAAAAGGTGACCAACTAGGGAGTTGTTGTAGACATTCTCACCTTTCCAAAATGCCCTATTTAGTTAGATTCCGATAAGAGGTGCAAAAGTAATGGCCGATACAAAATAGCACAGTCAGCTTGGCTGAGAAGCTCACCGTTTTGGTTGTTTACTGTTTTTGAGCCCCTTACTTGTTGAATCCGAGGAGGAGACCACTAGAAAGTTGTAGTAGAGACTCTCACCTTTCCGAATTGCCCTCTTGGGTTAAATTCGAATAAGGGGTACAAAAGTTATGACCGTTACAAAAGTACAGCAACTACCTGTTTGGCTGGATGTTGCTGTTTTGGTTGCTTGATACTTTTGAGCCCCTTACTCACTGAACCTGAGGAGGAGACCAACTAGGGAGTTGTAGTAGACGTTCTCCCCTTTCCAAATTGCCCTCTTTGGTTACATTCCGATAAGCGGAGTAGAAGTTATGGCCATTGCAAAACAGCACAGCCAGCTTTGGCTGAAGCGCTCACTGTTTTGCTTCTTTATTATTTTTGAATGTCTTACTTGTTGAATCTGAGGAGGAGACCAACTAGGAAGTTGTAGTAGATGTTTCTCCCCTTTCCAAAATACCTTTTTTGGTTAGATTTCGATAAGCGGAGTAGGAGTTATGGCCCTTGCAAAACAGCACAGTCAGCTTTGGCTGAAGTGCTCACTGTTTTGCTTCTTTGTTATTTTTGAGTGTCTTACTTGTTGAATCTGAGGAGGAGACCAACTAGGAAGTTGTCTTAGACGTTCTCCCATTTCCGAATTGCCCTCTTGTTAGATTCTGATAAGCGGAGTAGGAGTTATGGCCCTTGCAAAACAGTGCAGTCAGCTTTGGCTGAAGCACTCACTGTTTTGCTTCTTTGTTATTTTTGAGTGTCTTACTTGTTGAATCTGAGGAGGAGACCAACTGGGAAGTTGTATTAGACATTCTTCCCTTTCTGAATTGCCCAATTGGGTTAGATTCCGATAAGTGAAACAAAAGTTACAGGCTTTCAAAGTTTCAGCCTTTTCTTGTCAATTCTGCTGTTTTGTTACCGTTTGCATATGGTCGATGGACCGGACTTGGAATTCCTTATGGAGTCTGAGAAAGTGGTCAATTAAAAAGTTGTGTTATATGTTCCCACCTTTTCAAAATTTTCCAGTCTCGTTAGATTCCGACAAGTAGTGCAAAAGTTACAATCCTTAGAAGTTTCAGCTTTGTTGTGGAATTCTGCTGTTTTGCTTAATTTTTGCGTATGTTCCGAGGACGGTGGATTGAATTAAGGAATCTGGAAAAATGTTCAACTAGAGAGTTCTAGTATATATTCCCACCTTTCTAAATTGTATGATTTGGTTAGATTCCGATAAGTAGAGCAAAAGTTACAAGCTGTAGAAGTTTAAGCTTTTTGTTGAAAATCTGCAGTTTGGTTAACTGTTTGCGTATGTTCAAGGGTTAGGAATTTGGAATTCCTTACGGAATCAGGAAAAGTGTTTAACTAGAGAGTTGTAGTAGATGTTCCCCCCTTTCCAAATTGTCCAGTTTCGTTAGATTCCGACAAGTAGAGCAAAAGTTACAAACTCTTAAAGTTTCAGCTTTGCTGTAGTCTTGGCTGTTTTTTATTAGCATTTGCGTGTGTTCGAGGTCAGAAATTTGGAATTCCTTAAGAAATCTGAGAAAGTTGTTAACTAGAGAGTTGTAGTAGATGTTCCCACCTTTCCAAATTGTCCAGTCTCGTTAGATTTCGACAAGTAGAACAAAAGTTATAATCCTTAGAAGTTTCAGTTTTGTTGTGGAATTCTGCTATTTTGCTTAATTTTTGCGTGTGTTCAGAGGACAGTGGATTAAATTCCATAAGGAATCTGGAAAAATGTTCAACTAGAGAGTTATAGTAGATATTCCCACCTTTCTAAATTGTATGATATAGTTAGATTCCGATAAGTAGAGCAAAAGTTAGAAGCTATAGAAGTTTCAGCTTTTTGTTGAAAATTCGCAGTTTGGTTAAACTGTTTGCGTGTGTTCGATGGACTGGATTTTGGATTCCTTACAGAATCTGAAAAAAATTTTAACTAGAGAGTTGCAGGAGATGTTCTCACCTTTCTAAAAAGTTTAATTTGTCAAATTCCAATAAGCATAGCACCGGTTGCATGTAGCCTGTCGAAAAGCTTTTTATGTCGCTTTCGGGTTTTTCTTTGGTAGTATGTCTATTTTAGACTGTTAAAAGATTCTTCTGTTGCTTCTAATTATAGAAGATCAAGTTTTACTAGTAAGCACGTTTGGTTGCTTCTAGGTTGTTAGAATACTTGTATGGTTGTTTTTTTATGTGGTTTTGCTCATACACGGCTCGTCTAGCCCGTATGTAGCTGTGGTCTCATACGTAGCTTATTTGCCTCATATGTATGTTGTTGTCTCATATGTGGCTCGCTTGGCCCGTATGGTTGTTGGTCTCATACGTAGCTTATTTTATTCATGTGTATATTGTTGTCTCATATGCAGCTCACCTGGCTAGTATATAGTTGCTGGTTTCATACGTAGCTTGTTTAGTTCGTATGTATTTTGTTTACTCGTATGTAGCTTATTAGCTACTACGCAGTTTGTTGTGCTCATCTAGGGTGATATTATTACCCTAGGTCAATCGACCATCAAGACATATGTTTACCTTATTCCTAAGGGACTATGGACGAGTCACTTCGCGTGTACCATCAGATCTTAACCGAGTTGGTTGATCGCAAACCGGAGTGTTGACAAAATCGAAGTTTAGGGTAGTAGCATGAGAATATGTTCGTATTGCCGCGGCCTTGGATTGATTGGCCATGAACCAGATCCTTAGGGACTCTGGTAAGTCTAGGTTAAGTAGCCTAGTAGAGTTATCTTGCGAAGTCTAACTTAAAACTTAGCATGTTGTGTAAGTTCTGTTGTCATCCCTAGGGTTGTTTAGGGTTAGTAACATTGTTAGGGTAGTAACTTATGGCTATTACTACTTAACCTATATTTATTATTATTTTCTCGCCAAAGGAAAAGAGTTGGTATTAAGGGTGATACCTTATGATTCGACCTGTCCTATAGTCCGGCACTAGGTGGTGTTATTGGGTTGTACCCTTCTTGTCAAAGGGATACGATCTGTGCCTTCTCATGGGTTGGGAGCACAGGATCCGTATCTAGTCTATTAATTTCTGAAGTGCCATGATAAGAGCTGGCGAATCTAGGGGATGGACCCCCGGAACTCCGTCATGTCTTATGCCGGCGAAGCGAACAGGCCATAGACTACGGTCTATGAGTTAGGGGGCCGTAGGGGATGCTTCGAGCTAACCTGTGTTGCAGGAACTCCGAAGGTTCGTCTGGTTTTTTAGTGAGGTCCGTTGCGCCGGGTAGTAGTGGAAAACGGAGACACCATGAGCGTACTGCATTGATGAGATTAGACCGTTTCAGAGCAACCTTATCAGTCACGCTGTATCTTCAGAAAAAATATGAGTATAAGAGTAGAATTCAAGACACGGGATCAAATCCCCATATATAAAGAAACGGCTTGAGATGTGGCGTATGTAGAATGGGATGCATACTGTTCCGGAGACTTTCTTGCATTAGAATAAAAGTATCCTTGCATTGGTTAATCTTGCATTAGAGTGTAAGTCATAGCATACACTGACACATCAAATATATGTACACGTTTCTCTTTTCATCAATCTGTTTGCTTAAAGTTGAGAATCGCTGCTAGTCATCACCATTAAAGTGCCAGTATATATACTGACGTCCCCACTTCTATAGGTACTGGATTGCAGAAGTACAGGTACAAAATTCAGGAGGACTCAAGGCAAGAGAAGCAGGAGTCGAGTTTATTTAAGTTTTCTGCTGTAATATATGTTGATTACTATTGTTTCATTTATAACAATTATTGTAGTTTATTTATTTGTTAGAAAGTATCCAAGTGAAGTACCAAGTGTTGTCCTGTATTCATTGTACTCTGATGTAAATTGTTGAAAGTTGTAACACTTGGGATTGTAAAGGTATTATTGTAACACTGTTGTAATGTATTGCAATTTTGTAACATTCGAACTTGTAATATATTTGTGTTGAATAAAAGGTTTTAAATTTTTCTGTTTTTCTTGTATTGTGGCTAATTGAAGGAACGATTCTGGCTTATGTCATGGTTTCCCAGTGCATGAAAATCGGGGCGTTACAATATATGATAACCACTAGAATTACAATTTTTCTCTTATGATATCATGATCTTAGTTAGCTATTGTGTAGCTCACTCTCAGGTAATTATAATAGCCTAATAGCCATTATAAATAATATTAATAATCAAGATAATTACCTTTATCATTGTAAGAGAAGTAATTAACACTAACCTTTAGATGTGTCATTATTAGAGAGCTGAAGATATGGAGTTCAATTTTATTTTATTTTATTTTGTGTGTGTGTGGGGGGGGGGGGGGGGGGGGGGGGGGGGGGGGGGGGGGGGGGGGGGTTTCAAGGCATAACCCGGTGCATAATAGCTGATAAGAAAAATAGGGGGGGGGGGGAGGGGGTTTCAAGGCATAACCCGGTGCATAATAGCTGATAAGAAAAATAGAAGGGAGATATACAGTTATTTCATTGTTATTGCATAGTGAAAAGGAGGAATAGAAAATGGGAATTACTGAAGGAAGAAAAGGGAAGAGAATTGAGTGAGATTGATGGATGTATATATATGTGGAGAGATTATAAATGTCTTTCTAGCCATAATCCATCAGGAGAGGAAGATGAGGGCTGCTGTTCGAGTATTCTATAATACGCTCCATAATGTGTATTATTCATTCTATCCAAATCCATTTACATATATGATATGATGAGCTGCATTGTCCAGTTGATAGTTGAAAGCTTTGTCTTCCCTTTTTTTAGATGTAGGCAGTGGGACGATGCCCAAGCTGGCAGTGAGGTTCTTGTGTAAGGTTTGATGCCTTCTGCAAATGTCTGCCATGAATGGAAATATATGTAGTTTTAGTAATAGGTCAAGAAATTATCAAAAAAGTTTTTATTTTATTTTATCAAAATGATAGGTCCTAGCCGAAACGGAAAATATATAAATATATACAAGTTAAAGTACAATGAGAAATATCTAGCAAGAATAGTGGATACTTAATAGACTGAAAACATCACCAGACCCAAAAAACATCAGCAGCAAAAACTGAACATTAGAGAAGAAAAAAGAAGAAAATTACAAACTTCGACAAAGAGAGACTCTAAAAAATTAACACTAACAGTGTACTAACGCAGCAGGCATCAAAACAAAGTAAAGACCGAAAAGAACACAGAGAAAGCATAATCACGGCTACAAAGCATATGAGCAAAACAACCAGTAGAAAAATTATCAAAGAAGTCAGTTAGGCAAGCTTCTCAAAATCATTTTAGGAAAGCAATGAGGACGGACAAGAATGTATGACATTTCTGTATAACCATTTTTGTCTTTATACTATTTGTTGTTGCTTTTTTTTTTTTTGGTGTGAGAGCAATTAAATAGTGAGTTTATATTTGATGGAAACAACTAATGATCTGACCTTTGATCCTTGCCGTAAAAAATGGTTAGAGCTTCATAGAGTAAATCTGGATCTTAGATTGAACACCGTCATCTGAATCCAACGGTTGCTGACGCGGCTGATGAACCTGCAAAAATACCTAAAACACCAGGGATGGCCCCGAGGAAAAACCCTCCGAAGCTCAAGTCAGACCAGAGAGAGAAGATAGTTTGAGAGAGAAATTGCCAATTACCTTCTGACTGAGGAGGTGGGAGGGTATTTATAGGCCCGAGAAACAGTCTAGGAGATAGATATGAATCCACATTAGATCGTTATGAATTTCTTATCTCCTGTTCTCCCCCTTAAGAGATAAGCTTTCTCATTTGGGGATAAGAGATTTGACTAATGGCCCTTATGGACTGCGTCTCTCTTAGTGGGCCTAATCTGTCACTTTTAATGGGCACAAGAGTGACCCATGTTTTCGTAGAGGAGCCTGGAGAAGGCCCAAACCTGTTAAAGACGCCCGTTATGACTAACCTACTTGTAGAAGCTTTGAGATCTGTGCTGGAATCATACGGCCCTGATTGGCTATGATTTTTACCATTATCGTAAGCCCCCCACTCTCTGGATACAATTTTCTTTGCTTTCAGGAAGTAGTTCGTCTTATTTTTGGATTCTGGAATACAATCTTAGCTTTCACGGTGTATTGGAGATACTTGAAACTAGTCATAGGCTTATGAAGACGGCGAATATTTTCCTGGACTTTTCCATAATATTTTTTCGATTTTTAGATTTTTAAATATTTTTCCCCAATTTAAAATCATTATTTCGAATTTTTAACTAATTGCCCTAATTTTTAATTATTTTTCAGAAATTCTAATTATTTTTCTGAATTAAAATAATTAATTTTGGAATTTTTAACTAATTTTTCAAATTTTAAATAATTTTAAGGGATTTTTATGAATAATTGGTCACACTTTTTAAAGTGATCGGAGTCGGTGATCACTTCTGGGCTTATGCACTGGGTGATTTGAGTGGCTGCCCCCCCCCCCCCCCCGATCCGTCGATCATGATCTAGTGCACCTTTCGCCATTATCTGGCCATTGAAATCTGAAGAAGGAAGGAGATGCGATTGATCTTCATCAGGCTCGTTGATTAGGCTCGAGCGCGAATTTTTGAGTGATCCAGAGGCCTGCGACCGCTCTTGGAGACCCCCTAGCTCGACTTACGGTTTGATCGAGCTATTGGCATTTGAACTTGGAAAGCTATGGCATTGCTTCGTCGGCGAGCTATGAGCTCCTTCTTCTCATCGAGCAACAGGTGTTGCCAAGCTATGAAGGTCTTTTGTCGTCAAACTACCCCGTCGAGCTACGGGGATGCTCTCGTTTTGAAGTTTGGACGAGCTCTGGTCTTGGTCGAGCTACGTCATTTCTTCTTTAGACGAGCTACGTCATTTCTTTTTTGGATGAGCTATGGGGCTTACGGTCGAGCTATGGTGCTATGTTCATCGTCGAGCCGTGGGGTCGAGCATCTCTATCGAGCTATGGATTGATTTGGATCTATCTCATTGATCTAGGGAGCTATCCCGCCGAGCTATGATGGAGCTATCTCGTTGATGATGATGGAGATTATTTCGTTGACCTATGATGGAGCTATCCCGTCGAGCTGTGATGGACCTATCTCGTCGAGCTACAACTTGGTCGAGCTATTTATTCGTCTAGCTATGACTTTGTTGAGCTATGACTTCGTCAAGCAACAACTTGGTCGAGCTATGACTTTGTCTAGCTATGACTTTGCCGAGCTATGACTCTTGTCGAGCTACAACTTCATCTAGCTACTTCGTCTAGCTAAGACTTTGTCGAGCTACAACTTGGTTGACCTATGACTCTTCCCTAACTATGACTTCGTCGAGGTACAACTTGGTCGAGCTATGACTCTTGTCGAGCTACAACTTTGTCTAACTATGACTTTGTCGATCGATGATCCCATTGCTCGTTTCATTGAAATACTCTTTCGTCAACCAAGTATTGTGTTGTTCGCTTGTTTTGTCAGACGGGTGGTTGCGCCCAGCAAGTCTGTAGAGGCAACTTTTAGATGGAGTTGGTGTAGAGCTTGTTCTTAGATCCCAAAAAGTTTGGAGAGAACTCTGTGATGGAGTTGAACGTTGAACTTGACGTTTGCGCCCAGCAAGTTCGTAGGGACAACTCTTAGACGGAGTGGGACGTAGAGCTCGTTGTTTGATTCCAGCGAGTTTCTTGAGACAAATCTTAGACGGAGTTGATGAACTTGCCATTTGCACCCAGTAAGTTCATAGGGACAACTCTTAAACGAAGTTGGACGTATAGCTCGTTGTTCGATCCTAGCGGGTTTATGGAGAAAAATCTTAGATGGAGTTGAACGTTGAACTTATTGTTTGAACCAAGCAAGTTTTGTAGAGACAACTCTAGGACGGAGTTGGACGTAGAGCTTGACATTTGATCTTGGAAAATTTGGTGAGACAACTCTAAGACGAAATTGAACGTTGAACTTGCTGTTTGAGCCCAGCATGTTTGGAGAGACAACTCTGAGATAGAATTAAACATAGAGCTTATCGTTTGATGCCTGACAAGTGAGTAAATAGAACTCTAACATGGTGTTGGAGATTTGAACTCGTTGTTTGTTCCTAACAAGTTTGTGAAGGCAACTCTGAGACAGAGTTTATGTTGGACTTGTTGTTTGATCCCAGTAAGTTTATAAAGAACTCTTTGACAGAGTTAAACGTTGAATTTTTCTTTTATGCACAACAAGTTTTGTAGAGGAAACTCTGTGATGGAGTTGGACGTAGAGCTTGTTGTTCGCTCCCAGCAAGTTAATAGTGAATTTCGTGATGGTTGAGGCCTTTGAATTTTCTGTTTGCGCCCAAAAAGTTTGTAGAGGCAACTCTTGGACGAAGTTTAATATTTGAACTTGTTGTTTGCACTCAGCAAGTTTGGAGAGACAACTCTGAGATGAAGTTGGTCTTTCGAACTTGTTCTTTGCGCCCAACAAAGTTAGAGAGAACACTGTGATGGTGTTGAGCGTTGAACTTGCCTTTTGATGTTCGGAAGGTGAGTAGATACAACTCTAAGACGAAGTTGGAAGTTTGAACTCGTTGTTTGTGCCCAACAAATTTTTGACGGAGCTCAAGCGAAGAGCAGGGCATCAAACTTATTGTACAGAGTTAATAAGTTATTGATGGAGCTCGAGTGGTCTCGTTGTTTGGAGCCAACGATCTTGTTGATGGAGCCTGAGCGATGAGCAAGGCATTGAACTCGTTGTTTGTGGTCAACGAGTTGTTGATAGAGCTCGAGTTGTGAGCAAGGCATCAAACAGATTGTTTGGAGCCAATGAGTTCTTGATGGAGCTCTAGCGGAGAACAAGGCATTGAACTCATTGTTTGGAGTCAATGAGTTGAGGGTGTTTTGATCCTTCTTAATATTGAAGTGAAGTCTTTGGTGTTTGTTCAGTGTTGAAGTAGTTCTATTCTTCTCTGTGCTGAACAAGATTTCGTATACACTGGATGAGGTTCCTGGGACATTGAGCTTGCTTTCCTTCGTGATGCGCTGCCCTTGCAACATTGGGACACATTCTTTTGTGCGGTGCTTCATATAGGAAGGAGTTGGAGCTTGCTTAGGTGAAGGTGGTAGGAGAAACATGGGGCTTGCCCACCTAAGGAAGACTTGTCTTGGACTTTATCACCAAGAGTTGAGGCGACCTGTGAAGTTGTCAGCTGGCAGGAGCCTGTGAAGAGTTTTGTATCTCTTAGGTAGTCTGTTGTGTAGCTGAAAGAATGACTTGCAAGGCAGTCTGTTGTACGATATTTGCAAGACTTTTGTAGCGATTCTTAGGCATGAAACGTAGACTCATTGTAATTC